>JAUIMM010000052.1:20055000-20655000 GCA_031769625.1 Taudactylus pleione | reverse complement strand
GCAGGAACTGGTGTCAGGAATTAATGTGCATGCCACAGTGCACCACATGCTTGTGTCTCCTTTTATAGGCATCATAATTAAGTTCCTACCAATAGAATGGTGTTTAGAAGCTAAAAATCACCAGTTTTTTGATAGTCTATTTATTTGGGGATTTTTCTGTTGATTTTAAAGCGGTTTTCAATCCGACAGTTAGTAAATGAGAGAATCCTATACTGGTCTATGTAAAAGTATAATTGTTTGGTCGGGATTCGATTTTATAATCGATTATATAGTCAATTTTGCCTTCAGTAAATCCCCAAATAGCAAATCACACAGAAAATCATCTATTAATACACCAAAAAGCCAAAATCGACCTGTAGTAAATATATTAGTCTCGATCAGTAATGTGTATCTTCAATGAGACAGAACTATACAGACCACAGGTCAGAAGAATAGGAGAATTGGGCGAGTGACAGAACAGCTGTCTCTGGTTGCTGTAGTGATACTGTGTAGATAGTTTCACCTGCAAGCTTATAAATCACAAGTCACTCACAGTACTATTTAATATATTATTTCAGCTGGAGTTTGCTCAAGTTTGCCCTGCAGAAATCTGGATAAACTAGTGGACTGAGGCACAGGGGCTGACAAATGGAGTCCGTATCTATAGTTCCAGGAGTCTATTGATCATACAGCAGCTATTGAACATTGTTTGAAACACCATAATGGTATGTCAGAGTAGAGCTGGACAACATATTTTACTTTCGTTCCTCACATATGAAAATACCAATTTGGTTTTTAATCATCATTTACATGAATAATTATCACCAATGTGAATGATGTTAGAACATCATAGAACATCAACCATAGTCTTCCGTCTAGCTGATGGTGACTGAAATTTGCTCCTGGTGGGGTGGGAGGTCTGAACTCACGAACCACCCTTACCCGCACCTTCTCCATCATTACAAGTTATCTGGTATAAAATTAAAAAATAACTATTTGTGAATATCTCACCACCCACCAACCATCCTTTGCTCACACCTAAGTTAATATCTGTTTTGTAATCCCACCACAGTAGACTATCTGCAATTTAGCAGACCCAACCAACCATGATGCACCAGAGAGCCACGGTCCAGGCTCCACATTACCATGACCTTCACAACTGTACGGGACCCAACATAACAAATGGACCTGTGGTAAAGAGGCACCAAAACAAAACAGAGCTACAACATAATTTTAAGAGGTAAAAAGAAATAAAACCATAGCATATCAAAATATACTATGAAATAATAATGTCTCCACTGAAATCCATTCTAACAGTACATCCAAGTGGAACATTGGAGGAACCCACTATCTCCAAGAGTCAGTTAGATAAGTAACCAATAGTAGTGTAAAGAGCAGCTCTCACTAACCCAACCCAAAGTAACAAAACCCTAAAACAACATGCAGCATAGTACGGTCGGCTCATCACACACAGCCAGTTTACTAAAGCACTTTAAATAAACCATAACTTAAACATGAACCACCTGATACTAGCACATCCATATTTTATAAGCCATACCATAATTATTCTAAAATACTACATAATGCCTCACCTGGACATATATGTCCCAATCTTCAACGCAAAGTGTACAAATACACACTAGCTCTAATGGGCAAAAAAATATGAGCTAGAGACAGTATCTAAAATTCAAAAACATCTCAAGGCACACCACAAAACTCCCCTCATAGGTTTGTATAGAAGGATAGCCCTGAACAATGATTGCAAGAGTAAGTGGCCTATTTATGAAATAGTGGTGATAGCATATAAAATCACTATCCTGAGATGGCTATAGCAGGAGAAGCTGTCACCTGAGAAATTCGGCAGATTTCTGGTGGGAGCTTTTTCTTTAGCCGGAGATAGGGCTTTTTGCTGGTTAATAATTAGGCCCCCTAGATTATTTATGTAATTGTACATCAATCCCCTTATAAAGCTTGCCCATTATAGGCTAACTTTGCACATAATTGTTACATAGTTCTGATATTTATGTAATGATGCAGATATTACAGAACAGCGTGCACCAGCAGATTATTAAAAAAAAAAAAAAATCGTATCCAAAGGCCTGGTTCTGCCACATCAAACATAAGACTGAATGAAGATGTGAGTCAGGAAGTGAAAACATAAGAATATAGGTAAGATATTACAGTATAAAACTCCAGTCACCCTATTCTTACATTCCTCAGCAGTTCTCACAATCCTGCAGCACTCCGGGGACTATAGATGCTGACACCATCTGTCATTGGGAAATATTAGCCTGTTAAGATTACCATGTTGCTGAAATTACTAATTACAGTACACCCCCTCCCCACCAACTGTACTAGTATGACCACCAAAACATTAAGAAGATAGTGACATAACTATATACCCCACACATTACCACCAATTACATTGCTGTAGCATATTATAGTGGATTGCTCACAGAAACATGTAAGAAGAGCTCTGCGCTGCTATATAAGCCAAATACATACAGGAACGCTAGAACTAATACTATTGTGAATACACCAATATATACAGTAAATCATACTTGCCTACTTTTGAAAAAAAAAAAAACATTTCAGGGAGATTGTGAAATCTACACCTATGAGCGTGGTGGTAAAGTGGGCGTGTACCGCTACATCTGAGAGGCGTGTCATAACAATGATTTACATCCAAATGTAAATGAGCCCCAATTCAGTTAGTTAGATCAACGTGTTGATGAAAACACACTGATACTTCTCAGAAAATGCATGTATACATAGGGATCATTGTGCCTTATATACATGTATACATAGGGATCATTGTGCCTTATATACATATATACATAGGGATCATTGTGCAGGGAATTTATACTAATGATCCCATTTGAATGTACATATGGTAAGATGCAATCAGGGAGATTGCTACTATTACAGGGAGTCTCCCTGCCAATCAGGGAGAGTTGCAAGTATGCAGTAAATAACAAATATACTCCATAAAAATAAAAAAAACTAAGGGGGAGATGTATCATCGGCGACATCGCCGATGCGGTACATCCCCCCCGACTTCACGTACATACCGCGGTTAATTACCACGGCATGTACCAAGAATATCGCAAAGAACAGCTCTCTCGATGAGAGGTGTCCTTTGCGATGCTGCCGGGCAGAGGGACTTCCGAGTTTAACACCCAGAAGTCCTTCTACGCATGCGCAGAAGGACGCGGGCCGCGGGGGCTCATGGGAGGGAGCTAAGAAGCCTATAGGCTTCTATTGGGTAACGCCACCTGAAGGTGGCGTTACCTAGCAACGCGAAGCAGCAGAATGCAGCGCATTCTGCTGCTTAATACATACGGGGAATGCGGTAAAACCCCCGAAAACTGCATTTTCGGGGGTTTTACAGCAATTTTGCCGTTAATACATCTCCCCCTAAGGACTAAACCACAAGCACCCCCAAATGCTAATAATGCTGATGCTAAAGGGGTGGGGGTTATTATTAAACCACACTCCAGTTGCTAAGTATAATGGGATTGAACTTTGAAAGTAATTTAAGCTTTGTATTTGTATTCTGTAACTATAATGTAATGAAGAAGAAACTGCTGAACGACAACACTTATGTCTGTGATTTGGAACCTGTCAGTAAAAACATTGTGTTGTCAGTAAATGTAGCATATATTGGACAAAAAGGGCCAAAGGTAACAGGGTGAGAGATTAGAGAATGTGAGAGGTTAGCAGTAACCTCTCACATTGGTCCAGTTTTATCTTTAAAATGGGAAAACGTCTGGATGAGAGTTTAAGTCGTGAGAGTTTTTTGAGCCTGAAAAACATGCGAGTTTACTTAGTTGCTTTGTTTCTGGACTCTATTACATTGGCCGTGATGAAAAAGTGTGAGAAAACTCTTCGTTTCTAAACTCGCACCCTATTACATTTGGCACGAAAATGTTTAGCGGAACTGGTCTCCATAAAGCTTGGAACATTACAATCATCAGCGTGTCGTGTTTGCTGATCATTTAAAAAAAAGTCGGTCTCATCGATGGCCAAGGCACAGAGCAAAAACCTGTTTGGTGGCGTTGTGTTCCCCAAATAGTACAAATACACAAAGTGCTTAGCTACAGAGTGTGTAATGAGTACACCTCTTACATGAAGTCCAGTGCATTTTTTACATTTGGAATCCTTCTCTTCTATAGTTCTAGAGTAACACACTGTATAGACATGACTGCATCTACCAAGCAGCAAAAGAATATTTACTGCACAATTGTCAAATACACAGGAAAATAGGGACATTCCAGGGAATACACTTGAAAATCTGTGACTGTCAACTTGAATTTAAAGACTGTTTCCAACTATGGTTCTAGACAGCAATTTCATTTTATCGGAGGTGGAGGGTATTAGTCTTGCTGGGTTACATGATAAAGCTTTAGAAAAATGACAACAAATGTTTATGGTAGTGTGCAATGATGGTGAGAAGGGAGCTGAGCCCCAGGCAGCAGCAAGGCTAGGCACATCCCCGTACACTAGAAATTGGCTGGATAACTCCATATAGGCTGTACGGTAATCATTGGCTGTATTCATACTCAACTCCTTCAATTCACTAACTTTCTTCATACTTTATTACTATTTAATAATCATAACCATCTAGTATGTATTTGAGAACAATTTTGAGGTAATACTTTCATTACAAAACTCATGAAGCCAACAGCAACAGATATATATTAATATAAACAGCAAATCACATATTACCAAAAAAAAAAAAACAAGAACATTTCCTTAAATTACCTACAGATGTGTCCTCATATACTATGGCTTCAGTCATGCCAAAAAGCCCCTCTCGGCGCCAGGTCCGGGGAGACTTTTTCGCTCAAAATGTGCATTTGTGAAAATAAAACAATTGGAAGCTACAAAACTACATTGCTAGTGTGCACTGATCAATGTTATGTGCGGCATTTGTACATCTCTGTGTAAGTGAGTCTGAACCTGTATCCGAAGTGCTATGATGTAGCGGCTGCGGCTTTATTCCATGCCAAGTTCCGTTGTGCTCCATCTGCGGCTATGTACATATTTAAAACTATTTCCTGTGCGGTTAAAGTTGCAGCCCAGCGTCTGTAGCACGTGTTTCATAGCGTCTGCGATGCGATAAAACGGTACGCTACACCTATCGGAGCAGCTCAGTCATGCCGGGCATCTTGCACCATATGGCATATTGAGGCTAGGTGTATGAGGACACATCTGTGTAAGACACATCAATTGTCTCCGAAGTGCACTTTAAAGCACTGTTCCCGAATCACAGCCCAATTGGCTCTTATCCTATTCTCCCATTGGTCTGATGGGTCAAAGGTGACAATTAATTGATGTGCTGTACTGTAGAATCACTGGATGCCATGCAGTTATGTGTTAACTTTAATGCTCTTACATACTTCCCAATTCTTCAAACCTCACTTTTCTTTTTCCCTCTCCCAGATGTGTCTGTCTGGGTTCTTATTGATATAAGTGGTTTCAAATCAATTCTTCTTCTTCCACCCATTCACTGCACATGGCCATCCCGATATCCCCTCCACGGCCCCCTTGGTCTTTGTTAGCTCTCCTGACCAGTAGGAAGCAGAGGGGACTGTTGTAGCTCGGTAGACTCTGCTCTGCCTGTTCGGCCTATTAGCATGCAAGTCAGCAGGCAGAGCTGGGATTCTCTACCATAAGTCTCCCTCCTCTATGCCAGTCCTCCCAGCCCTTCTTTCTGGTCAGGACAGCTGACAAAGCGTAAGGGGTGCAGCAGAGGGGGGATAACTCTTACCACGTATGCTGGTTAGCATATTGAGTGTGCTTAGAAGGGGCTCCATCCTATCCTGGGAGAATGGATAAAGTAGTTTTTTCCCCATTGTTAAGAACATGACAAAAAAACAAATAAACCCCTTTTGTCATCCCCTGGTGGTGACAGGTTCCTTTTAATTCAGTTTATTGTTACCCATACTATGAATTTTATGATGATGTTTTATTTGTCTGAGCAGAAACAGTGTTTATTTCTCTTCTTTGCAGGGGTGTATTTGGTGGGAACACCAGGGATAATTGCATCTGTCCACACTATGGGCTAGGGCAGTGCTTCTAAAAATCTGGGCCCCAATTTAACAACGAACCTAAATACCAGCGGCATATTTTGTTTAGTATCGCAGTGATACAAACCAATATGCCACTGGTATTCATCAGTACTTGCTGGCGACGTCCAGCAACGTCCTTCTCCTCGGTGGCATCCTCAGCTCTCCTGCTGGCAGTCTATCGCTGCCAATGCTGGGCTTCTATGTCATGCGCAATGGTCAGTCTGTTTCACCTGGCGGCATCGCCGTGATTACCGCTGTTTGATGAATACTGATAGAATGACATAACCCCTTTAGTGAGTGCTAAAGGAGTTATGCATCATTGTTAAATGGGGTCCTATGTCCTCAAGACGGGTTGGGTATGAAATCCCGGCGGGTGAAATGCAGACACCGGAAGCCCAAAATACCAGAATTCCGACGGGGCAGGTAAGTATACTAACCCCCCCCTAACCCTCCCTTAGGGGTGCCTAACCCTAAGTCCTCCGAGGGTGCCTAAACCTAACCCCCCCTTCACGCACCCTAAACCTAAGCCTCCCGGGAGGGTGCCTGACCCTAACCTCCCCCCAGGTGGTGCCAAACCCTAAACCCCCCTTCCCCTAGCCTAACCCTCCCCTTCGTTCCGGAAACCGTCTGTCGGGATTCCGTCTTTGGGCTAAAGATAGGCGTCAGTAATTAGTACTAAGTCGGGATTTTGACGCCGGAATTCCGTCAGACGAATTAAAGTCGGTATTCTAACTACATCCCCTCAAGACAAATTAACAGTCCAGGCTTTAAAGATATCTGTTCCTGAACACAAATGGTTAAATCAAAATGACTTCAGTGCTAATTAAGTCACCTGTGCTCAAGCATGGATATCCTTAAAACCTGGACTATTAGTGTCTTGAGGACCAAGTTTAAGAAGCAATGGGCTAGGAAATATGAGCTTTTGTTATGTACAATGTCAAACGTCTTAAAGACTACCTACTTGTTTCAACAAGACTAATACGTACAGCACCATACTAGTTCAACAAATCCCAAAGATACACACTTTCTTCATCATTCTATAATTACTAACAGGCTGTGTATTAGCCCTGTATACAGCACTAGCTACAGGAGTGTGTAGCTGTCCATGACAACCAGTTACAAGCCTGCAGACAGCTTTGGCTGTAACAGATATCTCCTGGGTAAGACAAAATAGTAGTCCATTTTGGCATAGTATAGTGCAGGGGTTCCCAACCACGGTCCTCAAGGCACACTAACAATCCAGGTTTAAGGGTAGCCAAACTTGAGCACAAGTGTGAGCACCGAGTCAGAATCTACTGCACTGCCAGGTGGGCCCTCTCCTCTCTTAAAACCCCATTATCTAAGCGCCTGAATACCCATTAAACGTGACACATATTCTACTGTTTTCTCCTGGCATGAAAAGGTGGCACATATACTGTTTTCTCCTGGTATAAACCTGGCACATATGCTGCTCTTGCCTGACACAACATATAGAGATTGCAGAGATTTCAGACATATTTTATATCTGCAATTTTGCTGTAAAATGCGTGCGACATATGCCTCAAATACTACATTAAACTACTGAATATAATTGAAGCAAGTAATGGGTCTGTTTATAATTAGTGGCTCAGTCAGGGGCAGATAATGGGGCAGATAGAGCTACAGCTCAAGGCTTCCACATAAAAATAGGCCCATCACCATGACACCATGAGGATGACCAGCTGCCTAGCTCGCCACATGGTGGGCCATAAATTCTAAGTATTAAAACTGTGTTTCTATTTCCCTCACAAAATGATGCTATTTTTCTACTTTTAAGTATTTTGGGAGACATTGGGGCAGATAGTATAGGGGGCATACAGACCCACATGGCACTGCCTGCACCCACACATAGATCATAGCTCTTCTGCTTCTCACAACAGGCCCTTGATAATTTCCAACCTCAGGCCCATGTGGCCCCTAATCCATCCCTGGGTTCAGTGGGTGCATTCTGCATTTGACACAATTTAGCAATCCAGGGCTGGTGGACGCACATTATGATTTGACGTGGCGAGTATCCTACTATCCAGCTCGGTTTCTCCAGCTATGTTTGTCCCCCTATTGCCAGATGGGAATGCAGTTGATATGCTGGTCGATGGGATGCCGGCAGTCGAAGTACCGACGCCGGAATCCCGCCACCCGGAATAATTCTGACGCCGATAGCACAATGAATGTGAGGATACCGGCGTCGACATGGCAGTAAGTGTGCGCGCTTACCCGAAGATGGGGGGGTTAGGGTTAGGGAGGGTTAGGCACCACTAAGGGAGGGTTAGGGCCATTCAGCCCTTCTATGTCAGTATTTGAACCGGCGGCTATTCAGCCGCCGGCATCTCATGCCAATTCCGCCAGATGTAGGTAACACCATCTCAATAAGCTTGATAAATTCAGCATATACCATAGAGGATACATTTTTCTTTTCAGAATCCAATTAACCTACAAGTATGTTTTTGGATTTCGGGAGGAAACCAGAGTAGCCATAGGTAGCCCACACAATCACAGGCAGAACATACAAACTCCACACATATATGTCTTCGTGGGTATTAAACTCCCAGGGTTCTATGTACTAAGCCTTGGAGAGAGATAAAGTGGATGAAGATAAAATACCAACCAATCAGCTCCTGTCACTTTACAGGCTGTATTTGAAAAATGACAGTTAGGAACTGATTGGTTGGTACTTCATCTCTGTCCACTTTAGTAAATATACCCCTTGAAGAGAGATAAAGTGGACAGAGATAAAGTACCAACCAATCAGTTCCTGACTGTCATTTTTCAAATACAGCCTGTAAAGTGACAGTTAGGAAATGATTGGTTGGTACTTCATCTCTGTCCACTTTATCTCTCTTCAAGGGGTATATTTAGTAAAGTGAGAGTTTTTTTTTTTAGAAGTGGAGATGTTGCCCATAGCAACCAATCAGATTCTACTTAACATTTAACAAACACCTTCTAGAAGATAATAGCTAGAATCTGATTGGTTGCTATGGGCAACATCTTCATTTCTAAAAACTCTCACTGTAGTAAACATGTACCTCCCAAGGCTTAGTACATCTACCCCCAGACCTCAGTGCTAGGAGACAGTAATGCTAACCACTATGCCAACTGTGCTTCCAATATGCCCCCCAAAATAATTTAAAATAAAAAGTTTCCAGCCAGGTGACAAATAAGAACTAGTAATACAGAAGACAATAACTTTAGTGTAGATATAGGTAATGTAATCAGTGCATTTGTGTCAATTATATTATGAGAATTCTTGTCCATAAGTTGACCACAACTAATACGACTAGTGACAACCAGGAGAGGGAAAAATCTTCCTCAATAAATCACAGCGTGTGTCCTGGATTAATGGGGAGGCGGCGTTGACTTATCGTAATAGTGTAATAATGACAGGCATGTAATCAGTGATGTATGGTTATGTTTTGTAGAATGGGACCACACACACATACCAGTGCGATAAGAGAGTACAGTATGAATGAATTCACAGGGAGAGAAAACCTCAGGGCAGCCTCAGCAGAACAGAGGACAGTTTTACTCTGTTCTTCTGTTTATGCTATAAATCAATGTCATACATAAGAGCCTATTCACCACTGCTCCTGACTGGGGATAAAGTGGAGGTCATGCAGCCAGTATGCACTGAGCGGAAACCGCAGCATGATTAATAAGAACAGCTACAGTATGATCTGGTTTACAGGATACCTCAGGGGTTCTAAATCATTATTATTAGTACAGTTGTCTTAAATGTTTTTTATTTTTTTTATTTTATTAGTTGTACTCAAAACGTTTCATTTGCTTCACCACTAGCCTGACCCATTGGGAATCAAATACACCCTAAGGGTTATATTTACTAAAGTGCATATTTTTAGAAATGGGGATATTGCCCATAGCAACCAATCCGATTTTAGCTATAAGGTTCTAGATGGTCAGATTAGCTGTAAAACAAGGCGGCATGTTGGCACCTTTTGACACACGTAAATAGGACGATTTCTGAAAACAGACAACTTTTCCACAATAAGTTTCAATTCCTATTGTCAAATATTACGGCAATTATAATTTTTTGATTGGGACACTTTTGGTAAAATAAAGGATCATAGAATGCTACGGAGACCGCCGCTGTAACTGTTAAAGAGGGGGCTCATGGCAGACACTGGAGATATTTGCTGCTGTACTGCTTTATTAAATTGCCTAATAATGTAGTTTGTGGCAAACCTCCTTGAAAACAGCCATTTTCTGATCAATGACAGCAATTTTGAGTTTGATAAATAGACCACTAAACTATACTGACTTTCTGAGAGTAATAAAAATAGCGCACCTGGAATCCTATAGCAGCTTCTATATTCTCTATTTTACAATGAGAAAGAACAGTTTAAATCATAAGAAGCGCTGGCTCAAGCTGTATATATAAATATATGCATTTATAAAATATTGTGAAGAATGTAAAATAAGACTCTAATATACCATATTTTGTGTATGAAATGGATCTGCAAAACCATTCAAACAAAAAACAGAAAAGAAAAAAAGAATAAAGGGGGAAGGGAATCAAACAAAATTGAACTGAAATAAGTAGAATCAATAAAATAAAAAATAAAAACTAATAATAAATAATAAATAAAAATATATATATTTTTTTATTTTTTATTATTTTACTATTTTTTATTTTATTGATTCTACTTATTTCAGTTCAATTTTGTTTGATTCCCTTCCCCCCTTATTCTGTTTTTCTTTTCTGTTTTTCGTTTGAATGGTTTTGCAGATCCATTTGATACACAAAATATGGTATTTTAGAGTCTTATTTTACATTCTTCACAATATTTTATAATTGCATATATTTATATATATAGTTTGAGCCAGCGCTTCTTATGATTTAAACTATACTAACTTTCTGGCTGCTCCCTCTGAGAGGGCAGCCAGATGGGAGGTGCAAGGGGGCATGGAGCGGGAAAGTGGATGGTTCGTTGGCATGAAGACACCGAGTGCGTCATAGTGGTCCCATCCCTGTTCTACAGTGAAGCAATTACCGTCATGGTAAAGCAGGGGGCGGCAGCACGATGACATGATCCAGCGCAAATCACTACATAGAGCAGCCCGGAATGCCTGCTTAATTCAGGAGCCACCCGAGATGTGAGTCAGCTGGACAGTCCGGGACAGTAGGCGAGTATGACCTAAGCCATTATCCATATATGACCATTTATTTTTTGATATATAGAGAATAACATATTTTGCAGTGCTGTTGGTCAAGAACTGTACTATGCATTATCGGAAATCAACCAGCACTGAAAGGTGCAACTAGTGCTGCAGTCTCTCGGTCCCTTCTTCTCATGGTCCTTCAATGCTGCCTTACTAGAACTGTGGTGGTGGGCAGTCCTGACTCCTGACTGTCAGCACTTCCACCATTTCTGGAGAGAGCGTAGCGTAGGTTATAGAGGAAGAAGGAGCAACAGTTAGTCAGTATTATTATCCTTTATTTATATGGCGCCACATAGGTTCCGCGGCGCCTTACACAGTACATAAATGAGCACACAAGAAAAACAGTTATTAGCCATACAATACAATGCAGGACAAGGATATGGTTTATAGACATATCTGCATAACACAAGCAGCAGGACATAAGCAACCAAGTGTTAGGTGCTGTTGTGGGGAGTTAGGAGTAAATTATATTATACGTAGGGGGAGGAGAAGCACATGTGGGACGAGGGCCCTGCTCGTGAGAGCTTACATTCTAAAAGTACAGCCAGATAAGATGCAATAGTCAAAAGTTGGAGAAAATGTGCATCTAATTGTGACTACTACACAAGTCATAAATAATGATATTCTTTGTGCAAGCTCTGGTATGGTGCATACAGCAAAGAAAAGCCTAGAATGATTCCACTTTCAGCTTATTTGCACATGACAACACCGGATTGACTCAATGGAGCCTGCGGTGGCACAGCCATTGCCGCCCTAACCCTCTGTCTTATACACAAGTCACAGCTCTTTTGCAAAGAACATTCTGCAAATTATTCCTCTTTTATAACTATGTGATGAAAGAGTCACCTGCTCTTGGCCAGGGTCACTTTGCCCAATGCTAAATTTGCTATATTGGTTTCGTACACTAGCATGTTACCATCCAGCTCATCAGACATATATGTTGCTGAAGATGCTCAGAGGTAGGCACAATTGTTGAGTTGAGGCATTTGTACAAGGACATAATAATGTGCACACGGTCCTTATATAGGGTGGGCAATCGTTCTACCAACATTAACTCAATAACGTGGAAATGCTTATAGCATGATGGGAAACTTTTTATTTTTGTCACTCTTAGGCCCCTATCTTATATATAAATTTATTGGACTGTTTGTTTACACATTCGGACACCGATTGGGATAAAATCAACGCGAGGTGGTCCAGTTGGATCCTGGCCAGATTTTAGGGGGGGTTAGGGTCCCAGTCACACTTAGCGTTGGTGTTCGCTGGGCAGAACTTTGACGCGGGGAGCTTGTTCTGGGCCTTCCACTGGATGGATTTGGACAAAAACTTCAGAGTGGTAACATTGGACCCCAGAAGACATATTAGGGGGTTGAGGTCCGGTCAGACTTCCCGTTGGTGTATGCTGGGCAGAACTTTGACCCAGGTAACCTGTTCTGAGCCTTCCACTGTATGGATTTGGATGAAAACTTCACAGAGGGGTGACAATTGGTCTGGCATGCCTAACTTAATCACTTGAATATTTAAACCCGGGCAATGCCGGGTACTTCAGCTAGTTTATTAATATGCGGCAATAATAAAGATTTTCTAGAAAATCAGTTATTGCTGTAATTTATGAATAAAATATCGCTAGGACAACTGAGTGATACTGAGCTGCACATTCTGTATAAAAAAAATGCTTTCTTTCAATAAATTCATAAATAAAGCACTGTTTTTTTAGGAACATCCTCTGCTATCACCATCCGGAGATAGCAAAAAGATAGAGCAGGACATATATTGCTGCAATCGTATTTTACTTATTTTACCCATACTTTGCTTGGCGCAGCCTTCGCCAGAGATAGCCGGTGAATCACTTCCTCGGCGGTAGCCCTTAACAAAATACATGGAGAAGCCCAATCTCAAAATACCTGTTTTTTGTTTGCTGCAGTCTTTTCACTACTTAATAAATTTACCCATTAGATTATACACTGTTATTTAAAAAAGTCCACTTTCCACTCACTAGTGAATACTCTGGAAGATCTATTGCACAAGCAAATAGTCAAAAAAGAAATACAAGTTGAGTCTCCCATATCCAAATATGCCAAAATACGGAATTGTTTTTAGCATGACTAAGATAGTGAAACCTTTGCTTTTTGATGGTTCAATGGACATAAACTTAAGGCACAAAATTATTAAAATATTGTATAAAATTACCTGCAGGTTTTGTGTATAAGGGGCCTGATTCAGCAAGGATCGCAAATGCAACGCTGCACGCAGGCTATAGATATGTATGCACGCAGGCTATAGATATGTATGCACGCAGGCTATAGATATGTATGCACGCAGGCTATAGATATGTATGCACGCAGGCAGCTTTGCAATTGCGATCCTTACAATAATGCAAATACAGCAGGAGGTGTATGACACCCCCTGCTACATTTGCGATCCCAGCACTGCAACAGAGGTTGATGGTCGCGATGGTGGATGGTGCCAGACCTCCGGTCAGCTGAGTAAGCCTCAGCTTACTCAGGCTGGCCGGCTTGCGAGTCCAGGACACAGAGTTGATCAACGGCGGCCAACCCCATCTCGGCACGCCCCTTAATGCCTCTGCCTGTCAATCAAGCAGTGTTCTTGATTTGGCCAACTGTTGTGAAGGGGTTTATCTTCACCAGGGAAATAATTATTCTGTCATTCACCACAGTTGTTTTCCGTGATCTTCCAGGTCTTTTGGTGTTGCTGAGCTCTCCGGTGCGTTCTTTCTTTTTAAGAATGTTCCAAACCGTTGATTTGGCCACACCTAATGTTTTTTGCTATCTCTCTGATGGGTTTGTTTTGATTTTTCAGCCTAATGATGGCTTGCTTCACTGATAGTGACAGCTCTTTGGATCTCATATTGAGAGTCAACAGCAACTGATTCCAAATGCAAATGTCACACCTAGAATCAACTCCAGACCTTTTACCTGCTTAATTGATAATGAAATAACGAGGGAATAGCCCACACCTGTCCATGAAATAGCTTTTGAGTTGATAGTCCCATTACTTTTGGCCCCTTAAAAAGTGGGAGGCACATATAGAAACCGTTGTAATTCCTACACCGTTCACCGGATTTGGATGTAATTACTCTCAAATTAAATCTGAAAGTCTGCAGTTAAAGCACATCTTGTTTGTTTCATTTCAAAGCCATTGTGGTGGTGAATAGAGGCCAAAATATGAAAATTCTGTCAATGTCCCAATATTTATGCACCTGACTGTATGTAAGGAAAAGGAGACAATGTTCCCCCAATCGTGTGATACAGTTTCAAGAATTAAATTTCTTACCACGCATAAAATATTATAAAAATGCTGTCTACATAGACAAATAAACAATGGTATGGGAGTGCAAACTTTACCAGAAGTCAGTATTTAGCTTTAGGCACCCCGAGGGGAGGTTAGGGTTAGGCACTACCGGGGGGAGGTTAGGGTTAGGCACCCCTAAGGGAAGGTTAGGGTTAGAGGGGGGAGGGGAGGGTTAGGGTACTTACCAGCCCCAGTCAGGATTTTTAGAGTTCGGGCTTGCAGCGTCAGTGTTTAGTTAGATGGCTTCTATGTAGACAGCGTTTTTAAAACACTCTTTGATAAAGCTCCCAAAAAGGAGCGAAACTAGTCAGAGATATACCT
Organism: Taudactylus pleione; assembly: GCA_031769625.1. Classification (NCBI taxonomy): domain Eukaryota; kingdom Metazoa; phylum Chordata; class Amphibia; order Anura; family Myobatrachidae; genus Taudactylus; species Taudactylus pleione. Next base: position 20,640,121 of record JAUIMM010000052.1, on the reverse strand, counting down.
GCCCAGTGATGATAAACTGCAGAGTAACATTGCCTTGTTCTACGGAACTTGTAGCAGTTGCCGTTGTTCAGTAAAGACTGTATTATACTGAGAATTGAGTCTTGAAAGGACATTATTGGTCTCCTGCTACAGCTGTTATAGAGACCAAGAGCTCCCTTTACCAGCGGTGCGTGACATCATAAAGCCATTCGGAGATTGGAGCCGCAAATACTTACCAGTGCTGGTCCCGCTTTTGGTCTGGGCGAAGACCCGGAGGATCAACAGTGACGTCCGGCCTGAGGGGCTGTAGATGTCAGACGCTCCATACAAACACAGGAGCGTGCAGATAGGTTCCAATTATCTGAAGATCAAATACTTCCTCCAAACAACTAGGAGTAAAAATCCAAGATGTGCGTAATAGGGGGACTTGTTCATCCATCCAGCACATAAATATCGGGACTCCGTAATATGTTATATTGTGTGGTGAGATCACTGACAAACTTATATTATTTTGAAACAGTCTGCTACTAACTGTAACTAATATTTTTTTTTTCCGTGTTTGAGGCTGTCCATATCTTACTCTTACTCTGCTAAATTTTGTCAGCAGCGTTATATATTTTTAATGAGAAGGTATATATGTTTAGATTTTAGATATTAATGTATACATATTTATAATATAAAATGTATTGATTTAAACATTTAGTGTCCTGAATTCATGTTTCTGCCATATTGGGAACATTACCCTTTTTGATTAGCACATCACCATTTTTTGTTTTAATCTATTGCTGTTGATGTGAGCCCTCACAAGCACTTTGGGTGTATTGCTGCTTTAATAATTTAATTACTATTATTAGCGCCAGGTATTGGGGGATAGTGGTTAGTTTCTAGACAGCATTTTTATAATATTTTATGCCTGTTAAGAAAGTAAATTCTTGAAACTGTATCACACCATTGGGGGGACATTGGCCCTCATTCAGAGCCGTACGCTCTGAGCAGAGCGCACGCTCTGAATGAGGGCCGGGCTCCATTTTCATGGAGCGTCCTCCTGGACGCTCGTATAGCTGTGGGTCACCACCCACAGGCTATACGAGCGTGCTTTGTGATGGCCGCGATGGTCGAGACCATCGCGACCATCGAATTTGCGAGCCGGAGCCTGCGGTTGAGGTTTTCAACCGCAAGCTCCGGAGTGATTTTGGCTCTATCAGAGCCAAAATCACTCCCACTGACATCACTAGTGATGTCAGTGGGCCGGCTTCTGACGGGAGGCGTTCCCGTGGGAACGCCCCCGTCAGGGAGGCACGCCCCCGGCACGCCCACCAAAGGGGGCGTGCTGTCAATCAACATTGACAGCACGCCCCCTTTGATCGGACACAACGAGCGAAGGACTTTCCTTCGCTCGTCGCGTCTGGCGCATGCGCACGACGGAGCTCCCTCCGTCGTGCGCATGCTCAGTGCATAACATCGACCCACTTGCGAGCGCACAGCCGCTCGCGAGTGGGTCTGAATCAGGCCCATTGTCTCCTTTTCCTTATATATTTTTCATATATATTGAATATTCCCAGTCCTGAAGGACATATGGAAGAAGAAACAAAGAGGATTGCCTAGAAAACCTCTAAAGGAAAGTATTATTCTAATGCATTTCATATATTTTTAATTTCTTATGATAATTCCTTAGATGAGCATTGTTTTTGATTTATGCGCCAAGGTCCCACCTCAAATTATATAATTTTAGAGGCATTCAAGGGTTTGCATGCAACTACAGAGGACCCATTCTGCACCCTCGCAGAATGGGACCTGCGCACGTGTAGATCCCCGATAATCAGGAATCTGCGATCAGCAGTGAATTTGCGTTAACTGCTGAATCAGGCCCAAGGTGTATATGAAACATAAATTAATTTAATGTATGTACACAAACTTTGTTTGAGCCACAAAATTATTAAAAATATTGTATAAAATTACCTGCAGTAAAATTACCTCCAGTAATAAGTTGTATATAAAACATAAATGCATTCTGTGTTTAGATTTGGGTCCATTCCCAAGATATCTCATTATGGTATGCAATTATACCAAATACGGAATATTCCGATATCTAAAATACTCCTGGTCTCAAGCATTTTGGATATGGATATGGGAGACTGAACCTGTACTGCCACATGTCTTAAAATCTTTCTATAGAATAAAAGTTAAACGGCCACTGAAATTTAGTAAAAGTAGAATAAACATTAATACGCACCAAAATATCCAGACATGCTGCTTTTAGTAGAGTGATCTGATCTGCAATGGTCAAACTGGTAAATCCGGGTAATCGCTTTGCAAATTCCACTATTTTAATAATGCACTTTGTTGCAAGTTCGCTAAATTTGTCCCACAGCCCAAGGTCTAGTCGCACACGGTGATCAGCGCTGGAATTCTGTGGGACACAAAGAACAGCATTAGCCCAAGTGCCCTGCTCAATAGAAATGTTAGTCTTAACATTTAAAATCTACATGTGGACCACGCCTTTATAAAGATGTGCAATAACGCCAACTGTGCCATAACCAAGTGCCAGAAATGTTCAATAATATCATAATGTCCGGTAGTGACAGAAACATATTTCAGTATTACCAGGATTGCCCATTTTTAGGAGTGCCAAGCCAGAAATAACCATAACCAATAATGGCTATTAACCACAAGATAAAAATTTACAGTACAGGATTACTGCATATTTTCACCTACAGAACTAATTTTAAATTAATATTTCTAGAGTATGTTGCTATGTCCATATGTGTTTTTGAATTATTTTCTGATGCTTTAAATGCCACAAAATCCTTCCCATGCGCAGTGTGAAATAAAAGAAAAACAGCAAGCCCACCTCAATATTTTCAACCTGCCCTAGCACTAGACACCTTAGACTGGTTTCCACTACAATAATGAGACCATGTATATGGGTATTTTCTCCTTCAAAACCCATCTACGAGCTGGTCAACACAGGGCTGGTAACCCTACCTGACAACTTTTGGAACCTGCCGCACCAGAAGATTCCAGATGGGAGAACCAAGTGGCAAGTGCAGGGGCTAATGCAACATAATTTATATCACCATGGCCATGCCACTTGCTACGCATTGCTTCAAAATGCAGCATTACTACATGGGGGACAGGGTCATGATGATGCAAGCCAAAGTGATGTGGCGACACACTAAATTCTCTACGAAAATTAGTGGGATCTTTTAGGATTCCCTGGAGTCAGGGAGATCTGCCCATAAATCAGTATTCTCACAGACCTCCCACAACTCTCATTCACCACTTCATTAAATAAGAAAAAAAGTCTTGTCTTATTTTCTTCCTTTGTCATAGTCCAAATTAAAATTTAAATCTCTTATTCACCACTTCATTAAATAAGAAAAAAAAGTATTGTCTTATTTTTTTTCCTTTGTCATAGACCAAATGAAAATTGTAATCTTTTTTTGTTTCCTGTCTTGATCTGTTGTACCTTACCCCTAACACATGAAAACTCCCCATTTCCTCCTGCTAAATGATCAAAGATGAGACTCTACTTTATGGTCGGCCGATTAAAAGGTTCTTCCTACGCTGGCTGCTTGTGATTAGCTGACCGTAAAGAGAACTTCCGGTTAAAGTCACATTGTGTTGGCAGTTTGTAGCTTGTGGGTGGGCCTTTTCTTGAACTAGGCTTCCCACTTTAACATTGATGGACAAGAAAAAAATATTCTCCACTTGGACGGAGCAAGAAATATATTTTTTGTTTTATTAAAGACGTACATAAGTGTTTTAGGAATAATTCATTTAATTAAAGATTAGTGGGAAATAACATGAGGTTTTTTTGTATTACTCTTTTGGTATATACCGAGCAGGGGTATTAGAACAAATAGCAATTGTGCATTCAAATATACAGAATATGTCAGCATTATGTTTGGACCTTGCAGAGGTTGTTTCTATTTTTCAATAACTTTCCCTTGATGAAGCTCTGCAGCAAACAAACCATTCTAGTTTAAACAATGCTCACTGTAGTATATATCCTCTTATTACTAGTACCTAGAGTACAGTGGGTGTCTTTTACCAGGATCTACAGATAAGCCTTTTTTGCTTTATTGATTTATATGTGTTGTTTAACTAAAATGTGGATGTATATGATGTCTCCTTGTATGGTTTACTTTATGAGAAAATACCAAGATTTATATCTGGAAAAGGAGAAAAATAAGCACATCTTTAATTCAGGAAAGCATTTATATACATGCGTTTGGTATGTATCACTTTTTCTATTAAAGGAAAAAAAAACAGTATTACACTATTCCTTGTAGTTCTACTTTTTCATACATCTCATTCTAATGGGAGTGTGGAATATGGACTTCAATCGCACTTTGAAAAGGGGGTGTGGCCTCACATTCCCCCTACCCCTCCCCCCCCACATCCCCATTTTTCATCATGCTGGGAGCTTGCCCAGCACTCTGGGAGCTGCTGAACAGACCCCAGCCTCCCACAGCACAATATACGCACGTCATACATTCACTGTTACTCTGCTAGTAGCGTGCAACACAGTGTGCCCCCAACTTTCCCTCGCCTGCGGGACATTGTGGTTGGCAGGTGGGATAACAGGACAGTGCCGGAGAAGCGGGACTGTCATGCTGAAATTGGGACAGTTGGGTGATATGCAAATAGCAGTCCTGCCAAAAGTGGGACGGTTTGGGGGTATGCTTTTGACACTATGTTGTCACTGGGGTATCATTGCCATTACTAGGGATGCAGGCTGCTATCACGGACAATGGGATGGGTGCGGTGCTGTCGCATAGAGGCGAACAGATCAAAACATGGGTGGATACTCGAGTAGGACTTCCAATTGCTGGAAGCATCCAGACTTGCCTCTATTGACATGCAAGCTCTGTATTGCCGCCTAGTACACAAAGGTGTAAGTTATCCAAAATGACTGTATTGTTATTATGTTATTTTTTTCAACACTATCCCTAGTTTGTGATGAGCACATTTTGGTTATGGATTCAGCACAAATACACATATCTATATCTACATATCTCTGTCTATCTATGAGAAATTCCACTATTGCAAAATAATCAGAACAATATTGCATTAGCGCCATTGTCTTTTCCCCCTTTTATCCGGACATTCAGCTTAGACTGTATTTTGTACAAACTATTCAACAAAACTCTACATTTTCACTACTATACTGGTCATATTTATTGTGAGGTTGGAGCATATATTTACCTGCCTGTTGGTTAAATATCAGATGGCAACAATGATTGATGTATTTACCTGTTAAACACTTCCAATACTTCAAACTAAAGCTGGCCATACACTGCACAATAATCGTGTAAATCAGCCAACTAAATGACTGGTTTGAACTATTGTCATTTAGACAGAGTATGGTACTGAGCGATGATCATTCTCACCCTGAAAACATGTTTATTCTTGACAAACTTCTAAAATATGCAGGGTAGAGGCGGCATGCCGTGTGTATGGGGCCTTAGCTACACTGGGAAATTCTCACTGCCTCTGTAGTAATTGCTTAGCTGATGTGTCCTGCGGTGTACTGTAATGAGACATGAAGTTCTGATCCAGGGTGACGATACAGACTTCAGACAAGTTACAGACGGCTGCAATTTACTTAGTAATGGCCACTTCCTTGACTCACTTCATATAAGGTTACGTTGTGTACTGTATGGCTTTATTACTGCAGTAGACCTGTTACTGATCCCTATAATCAACAGTGCATGCAGGCAACCAGTGGCTATCTAACTTTTGTGGAATAGCAAGCTACGGTCAGAGTTAGGTTGGGCATCTTGGTATTTGTAGGGAAAATAAGTATAACTTGCGCTCACCTTTTGAGATTGTTGTGGCTGAATCATAAGTGTAATAACATCAGTCTAGTATGAACTATAATAAAAAAAGTGTATTGTCTTTAAAATTATAATATCAAATCAATATAATGTAAAAATGTATTATTTTTAAAATTTATTTTATGTATCTCATAAACATCCTAGATAGACTTGCAAGAATAAATAAGGAAGGGGAGTTGGGAGGGAGGATGGGATAAAATGGTAAATATCACAGAATAAAATTGTAAAAATTTATGAAAAAAAATATATAGATGAAAAATAAAAAATAAATAAAAAATAAAATATATATAAAATAAAAAAAATGTGAAGAAAAAAATCTAAAACCCAATCGGACAGAAAATTGTATGTATAACAGACATACAGGTTTATATAAAAAAAAAAAACAGTCCAGTAGTATAAATCAAATTGGCATTAAGTAAATAATTAAAATCCAGTGGTATCGGACATATGGAGGATGAATTTGAAATGTTGTGTCCATACATATAAATAGTACTGAAGGTTCCTTTTCATAAGGTATATATTTAGTGTAACTATGTATGCCGCTATTGTAGCTATTTAGTGTAGCTATTTATGCCGCTATTTCCAAAGTGTGTGTCAATGTTCAATCTGATTCTGAGAACCGGACCAGCTGGTTGTAAATTTCAAGTAGGCTGTCAGCCCTGAAGTGGGCTGGGGTATTTGTAGTTCCACAACAGATAGAGAGACAAGGTTAGTGGCAAACAACTTTTGTACTTGGAATAGTTGGGGCTTTATAATGTACATCCTTGTTACTCAGACTGTAAGCTCTCACAGCCAGGGTCCTCTTCCTTCAGTCTTCCTCCTAGCACTATGTCTGTCACCAGTGCTCATTTGTTCTTTAGCCTACCTCTACTCCCCCAAACCCCCTCACTGTCTTTGGTTTTATCACTGTGTTTGTGGTTATCCTACTTATGTATTTATGTAATTGTGTACTCATCACTGTAAAAGCTGTAGACACCTTGTGGTGCCCTATACATACATGCATAAATAATAATAATCTATATATTTAATTTTTGGGGAATTTCTAGATTATGTTCTCCTCAAGAAATTGTAAAATAATTAGTTTTATATTTATTAGCTAGGTTATTAGTAAAAATAAGTCACATATGTTACATAAACAAGCAAACGTATATAGGGTACACACTAGCACAACCCATTGTCTGTCTGTCCATCTGACTGACCGATATAATGATTTTGGTAAGACGCACTTACCATTCAGCCTCACAATATGTCTGGTTAGAAAAACCATTTAAATATACATACCAAGTTTTGGGTGTGATATAAAAGATAAGACAGTTAAAAGGACGACTATGTCTATACAGACACCAGATGTTAGACAGGCAATAGGTCGAAAGGGACAAAAGGTCAACAGTGACAAAAGGTCAACATGGAAAAATGTCGACAGGTACAAATGGTCAACATGTTAAAAAAGTTAGACATGAAAATGGTTGACGCACAAACGGTCAACACTTGTTTTGTTTTTTCTAACCCTAATCTTCACCCTAACCCCTCCTTGGTGCCTAACCCTAACTGTCGGGTTAAGTGCCTAACCCTAACCATCGGGGTAAGTGTCTAACCCTAACCCTCCAGTAGGTGCCTAACCCTAACAGTCAGGGTAAATGCCTAACTCTAACCATCAGGGTAAGTGCCTAAACCTAACCCTCCAGTAAGTGCCTAACCCTGACCCTAAAAAAACTAAAAAAATTATGTGGTGACCATTTGTGTATTGACCATTTGATCATGTCGACCTTCAGCATATTGACCTATTGCCTGTCTAACATATGGTGTCTATCTAGACATTGTCGACCTTTTAACTGTCTATCTATAGTCCAGATATCACAAGTACTGAAGTAGTTTGCAATGGATCCTGTGGCCAACATAATGTGCGGCAGTTTGGTATATTACATCAGCCATGCAGTACGCCCGATGTGATACATCTGTGAAAGATGTTGTTCACAGATATATTGTGTGTACATACGTGCAGATGGGTGGTACGATATATCGTCTAGTGTGTACCCAGCACAATGCCAGGTACACATTAGACGATATGTCGTTTGATCCAGCGGATCGGATGGCATATCATCCACATCGGGCAGTGTGTACCTGCTATGTCACTGACGATGCGCACTCCCGACGGTCTATGGTCAGCTGTCACACCTTTCCTCCTGGCATCGGCAAGTGTGTACGCATTTGCCGATGTTGGCATCCTGCCGGGTAACGTTGTTAACGAGGTCGGTACACACTAGACATTATCTAGTGTGTACCGGCCTTAAGACAGAGAAAGGAGAAGGCTTCAATCTGCAACAAACAAGTCCACTGGTGGCCCCCAGTGCTTTTGTTTCATTATAACTTAGAGAGGAGAAACACCACAGGCTTTATCCATACTTGCCAACTCTCCCTGATTGTCAGGGAAACTCCCGGAAACAGTAGACACCTCCCTGTCTCCCTGAAGAGCCTGGCAATCTCCCTCATTTCACCTTCCTCCCATTATGTAGCTGTTATATAAAAAAAATAAGCAGTGATCTACACATTAAAATGGGATCATTAGTATAATTTCCCTGCATTGGTTATAAGACACAGTGATCCCTATGGCTACATGTATTTTCTGAAATGTATCAGTGTGTTTTCATCAACAAGGAGATCTTACTAATTGCTTTGGGGCTCATTTACATTTGAATGCAAATCAATTTTATGGCACGTCTCTCAGATGTAGCAGCACACGCCCACTTTACCGCCGCGCTCATAGGTGCTGCTTTCACAATCTCCATGAAATGCATTTTCAAAAGTAGGCAAGTATGGGTTTATCTTGTATAGCCATTTTTGGATAAATCAGATCCAGCAAAAGATCATGTACCGCACATATATAGCCACCTCATAAATGTGTTTCAAAAGGAACAAAGAGGCATAGGGTGAGAGTTCGGGCAGTTAGAAGATGGGTCAGTTCCAGCTGTTATGTAGTCAGTCAGTTATGACAGAAGAGTGATTGCTGCACTGAATAGAAAACTGTGAATGACAGAATTCTATTGCAAAAAAAAAAATGCAAAGATATAAAAGTAATACAATAAGAATACAACTAAATAAAACATTCTAAGTAGTGTGCAGAAAGAAGATTAATGGCAGTTTTGAATTCTATATTCACTAAGGGAAGAACAATGTTGATTCCATAAATTCTCAATTTATTATAGTGGCAAGAATAAAAAAAACTAAGGGCCAGGATTTTTTAAGCATTGCTGAAAAAAATAAATAAAATTAAATAAAAATCCTTGGTTGCAGTTTTGCATAATAATTGCACTAAATGAATTACAGGAAAGGTGTTTATAACTTTACATGACATAATAGCTTAATGGCCCCTTTCACTCTACCTATGAATGTGATATCCACAGATTGTACAACATGAATACCGGAGTAGCCTAACATACCACACCTCGTGTTAGGAACCAACAAACTTTTTTTTTTTATTGTTTTGTTTTTTAATTAGCAATAAATAAATAAATAATTAACCTTTTATAAATTAATAGTAATCATTTCTACACATACTGTACATAAGTCATGTGGGAATGCCAAGACAATAGTCACATGTCTGTTTGCTTTGGCCATTTGCACCATGTTTTTTAATATGTCTTATTAATAATAACAAGAACCTGAAACTAAACTTGATGTACTCGTAGCAGTTATCAGTAACTGGACGGGTCACTTGCACAGCACAGGAACCATCTATCTGGGTGACTAAGTGCTCAGATATTGGGCCAATTATGATTATGATGGTACTAGGTATAAACTCGCCTAAGTGTAGCTGTTAGAGGTCTTGCTGTTTCAAGATCAGTGCAAGACAGATGTATTGAAACTGCTTCACTAACAATTACTTTTTCTTTGTTGCTGAGAATAAAGCTGTCATTTTCATCATATAATATCGGCCCTGGCAGCTGATAAAAATCAGAGCTTTGTGATGAGAGTGTGCAGGTTAAGGACTCCTCTGTCACAAGATTTATCAATGCAAAGGCGTTGGGTACCAGAACACTTTTTCTACAGAGTGAGGGTAGCAGGTTAACAGCCGTCTCTGTGCCCTTTAAGACATTCCTCCCAGTAAGCGAGCCTGTACATTTTTCAGATTTATTTTATTTAATCCTGAAAGACCTGGGCAAAATGCAGCCCATCAAGAGGAAATGAGATCAGGGAAGGGAAAGAAAAATCAAGATGTGCAGTCATTCGGGCTGTAATTAAATTTAATAGCCAGTTTATCCAGTCCATAGAAATACTGCATGGTAAAGAGATACACAATGCAGAGCCTACAGCAGGAAATCATTTGGCAATAGTTTATCCATCTGGAAAAAAAGACATTGCATGGAACCAGCAAGTGTGAACAAAATATTCATCAGTATTATATGAGATTACTTTATCATGCCATTGAGTTTGACACATATTCTATTACACATAATGCAAAGGTATCCCACACAAAATGCAAATGTAATGGCCATACCTAGAAGACAGTAAGAGGGGGGAAACGTCTATATTCCAGATAATATGTTGTGTAATATGATGCATAATTTCAGGGCCTTAGAAAATATTACACAGTGTTTTTTTGTTTATAAATTTTCAGAGACTAGGTTGCAGCTAGTGACACTTCAGTAGTTTGTCATGTCACGTACATGCTACTTAAATGGGAAGTCTTTTTACATATATTACCAACGTATGCATCTAGGCAGGGTGGTTTCACTTGTATAAAAATGGCTATTTTGCACAATATAACTATATAAGGAAAAAAATAATACTTTCAGGAAAGGCTGCATTTCCGGACCCTTTTGCTGCTGGGAGAAATACTGTACCCACATTTCAGAAATGACTGATTTTGCCATGAAACGTCTATATCAAAACAATGCTTATGTCATTCCTATAATTGTCCTGACTTGGACAGGCAGCCCATGGCTTCACAGCTGTTATGGAACCACAAGTTTCAGCATGCCTTGCCAGTCATTGGTGAAGTACAGATGAAGCGAGTTTATCTGAGATGTACCGCTGCGCAAAACATAACAGAATGGAGGAAACGTATGAATGTACGCATACAGACGCTGATAACAAATGACATGTAGTGTATGACATCTACATCTAGAGTCTAAAGAAATTACATCTATGATGATCTACATCTAGAGAAATGACATCTACATCTAGAGAAATGATCTACATCTAGAGTCAGAAACATCTCAAGATGGGTCCAGATAAAAACCGCTAGTAGTATTTGTGCCAGACATAAATTAGGTGTACAAATGTCTATACTTACATACCACAATAGCATACAGGTTATACTTACCTACTCTCCAGGCATAATGGGACGCATGCCAGCATTATGCAGAAATCTATATATGGGTGCATGTGTACGTATTTTGGATGCACACGCACAGTACAGAAATAAATATGTTACACAAAACTATTGATGTACAGCCCACTCTGTGTATTTGAGATATATCACTCCAGCAATCCCATAACTGGCACAGGAACTCTCGCCAATGACCTGCTACCACTATAATACTAGAGTTCTGTGATGAGCATATTAAATTCATTTGACATTTTAAATTAATAAATACAAGGTGCTCAAGCTTGAGTCCAACAAACACAGCAGTGATATTCAGATAACCTAAGCCACAGCTGCACAAGTCTGTTTAGGGATCAGTAATGGGTTACATTGTACAGTTATCCTTATTAATCACAGGTAACTATATAGCCATAGATTAGAATACAAAGTATAAAAATAGAATGTTTCCAAGCAAATGAGCAATCACTGTCACTAGGGCAATGCTCACAACTAAGGGCCTCATTCAGAGATGGACATTGTTAGCATCGCGGCTGTGTCTTTGGATGCAGTAGCGATACTAACATATACTACTGTAGCAGATTAGAGTGCTGCATCCAAAAGCGCAGGATCGTATCACCATCGCGACCATCAGTCGGGCAACAGAACTGCTCAGCCGGGCCAAGGAATCCGCGTTGGAGTCCCCATTTTGTAAAACAGCCACCATCGCCATCTCTCCCCGTTCTCTAAGTGGCGCAACATGATTTGGGGGCACTGCGAGCGATCTTGCAGGACCCGTTCTGCACATGCACCCATCCTGCGCAAGCGCAGTCCTCCTGCCATCAGAGATATACGCAAACCATCTGATTTGCGTACATCTCTGAATCAGGCAGCATTTTCATCATGCTGGGCTCCTCCGAGTCCTTCCATTCCCTTAAAAACAGCCCTTCAATTCCTCTACATGGACCTGTCAGAGCAGCAGCTAACTGGACATATAAAACATGATGGTAGGTTATTTGGCTCCTGAAGATAAAACTAACCCTAGTGTATGTATGTGCATGTGTGTACTGTATGTGCGTGTGTGTACATGTTAGGGAGGAACTGACGTGAATAACCAAATATTGGGCCTGATTCCGGTCCGGGCGCAAATGCTATTGCAGCTGTGGTCTCTCACGGATTGCAATTGCAAAAATATGCTAATGACTCACCCAGCATCCAGTGCTTAGAGAGGCCCACTGAGAGCATCTCACATCCGCCGCTCACACACCAAACCGGAAACATCGAATGCAGATCAGGCAGCCATCTTAGGGCTCTCTTGCTACAAGCAAGAACGCAGTGGCAAATTTATGAACCCCCAAAAAACTGTGTTTAAACGGTCCCAACACGCCCGTGTTTTTTTAACCACTACCCCATTACCTTTCCCAAACACTGACTACCTGTCACTCACTTTGCGAGTGAATTCTCTGTGTAAGCGTAATCGCAATTCAATTGCTGTGCATGCGCAGTGCGGCCTACACGCATGTGCAATGGCTAACAATCGCTCAATATGGTAAATATCGCATTTGTGTCCAGATCAGAAGCAGGGGCATTCTCTGTGAAATAATGGGTTGGATATATTGTGCCGACATTCAAAATGTCGACATGGTCATGTAAACACTGATGAAATATCAACATGATTAGAATGTTGACAAAACGTTCCTAGTGTTACAATGGTGACTTACCAACGGTGTTTTCTGGGTCTGGCAGTCGCTACTGTGAATTCACGGCTGATCCTGCCGCTGAGTGTGACGCCAACACCTATACCTAATTCTAACCCTCCTCCTAGTGTCTAAACCTAACCTCCCCTCCCGCAGCCTAACGCTGTCGACATTCAGAGAATGTCGGCACTTCACATGTCGACGTATCAGATGTTGACATATTACATGTGGAGATTTCAGCAATACTGTCGACATTGTGGTGTCAATGTGATTGTCGACATTGTAAATTTCAATATTATCACTGCATCCATACATAAGGGAGGATATACAAATGAACTGCAAGGGAGGAGTAGTAAATGAGCAGCATCACACCATGTGTCGGAGATAAACACAGGCCTGGCTAATCGAAGGAATTTGTCCATTTACTTAAGTTTACCCTTCAAGCCTGAAACATGCCTAAACAGTTGAGTGCATTCATTAATACAGGACAAATAGATAATTGTTCCAGTTTAGACAGTGACTTACAACATCCATTTATTGTCATATATTTTCCATTTAAGCGGCCTTGTTGGCTGATTAATGAAGAGGATTGATTGTATGAGTTTTGGAAATGTTGGGGGAAGATAGGAGAAGAGTAGTGGTTACATATTAAACCTAACCCGATGCAGAGTGGGACGCAGTTGTTCTCAAATCGTAGGTGGAAGATGCACTCACTAAAAGAGCAGCCACACTGACATTTTGCTCTGTCTAATGCCCCATACACACTAGACAAGTGATTCCCAACCTCGGTCCTCAAGGCACACCAACAGTCCTGGTTTTAGTGATATCCATGCTTAAGCACAGATGGTTACATCAAAATAACTGAGGTACTGATTAAGTCATCTGTGCTCAAGTATGGTTATCCTTAAAACCTGAACTGTTAGTGTGCCTTGAGGACCATGGTTGGGAACCCCTGCACTAGACGATAAGTTTGACGATGTGAATGATATCGTTATCGTTCATTGCGTTCAATATCGTCAAGTGTGTATGCAAGACATAGTTAACGATGCACGCTCCCGCGGATCGTTAATTATCTTTCATCGCCCGTACTTGCAGGGCAACCAGACGATATCGTCAGGTTCTGCAAGTACAGGGATGAGGGAGTGTACCGTCACTGAACAATATCGTTAACGATATCGATCAGTGTGTATGCGGCAATGCAGGGGAAACACTTAACGATATCGCTGATGGAGCATATCGTTAAGTGTATATGAAACTTTATTCTTATTTCACAGTAATGAGACTCAAAATTCCTCTTTTTCTATGTGACATTGTTTTATGGGGGTCGCTTTTAATTTTTTTTAGGGCCCCACAAATCCAAGGACCACCCCTACACTAGGTAAAGATCCCATCTAAATCTGGACGATTTAGAAGTATGCACGAAGATAGCTGACCATATGCAATATTAAATACTATTTCCCGGCACAAGTACATGTATACAGAGGGGATGTAGTCTATAGCAGAGGTTCCCAAACGTGGTCCTCAAGGCTCCCCAACAGTTCAGGTTTTAGAGAGATCCATGGTTGAGTACAGGTAGTTAATTCAAATTAACTGAGGGACTAATTATGCTCAACCATGGATATCTCTAAAACCTGAACTGTTGGGGAGCCTTGAGGACCGTGATTGGGAACCTCTGGTCTATAGGTTGACATTTACAATGTTGATATTCATTATGTCAACATCACAAGGTCAACATTGTAAAAATGTTGACAGTCCACATTGTCAGAATGTCGACATTAGAGTTAGAGGCTGCAGGGAGGAGGGTTAGGCAAGTACCTAGGTTTGTCTAGGGTTAGGCACTAGAAGGAGGGGTATATTAAGGGTAGGGATTAGGGTTTCGGTATAAGGGAGTAATACTCACCAGATAGCTGGAGCATCAGAGTTCTGACTCGGAAGTTACGGTCAAATGACCAACGAGATCCGGAAACTGCAATGGAGCCGCTGCAGTCACCAGGAGCAGGTAAGTGACCGCATGTCCATCAGGGATGATGTCGACACTTCACCAGTGTCAATATGATGAATGTTGACATGGTCAACGTCAACATTATGACCATGTTGACATTCTTATGTTGGCACGATGAATGGCAACATTATGATTGTCGACAATTTGAAACAGAGATATGTATGACAGTGCACTCTTCCTACACAAGTAACACACATTCTTCCCATCACTACTCTGTGCTGTTGATGTAGCTAAGGTGTTGGGATTGGCTCTATGTTTACTTAGTCCCTCCCAATTTAAATTTGCCAACATATAGTCAACTTGTGATGAGTGTAATCAAAGTCAACTAAAGCAAGTTAAATAATTAGCTATTTCATGTAACTGAAAAATCACGTCCTATGCCAGGATTGTGCTTGCTTATTTGTGTCCTCAGCCTCAGGTTTATCAGACAATCAATGCAGAATACATCTAGATCCCAGGAGGAAAGAACATGCTTGGCCACAACATTAATTCCTGTTATTTAACAGCACGTCTGCATTGATTGTTTTGACTAAAAGCAAGGATAAGCAGCGACAATGGGGAAGGCACAAGGTGCAGGTTTCCCCGGTGTCTGCAGTCTCTGTTATCATCTCAGCTTACATTTTCATAGCCTCATAGGAATGAACAATCACAGGAATATGTATGTCTTCTGAAAATATAATAATCTGTTATCAATGATAAATGAAAGTCTAAGAGATCGGTCATTATCTACATTACACAAGCTCATCCGTGTCTTCATTTAAAATCTGTACCCTGTCTGCATGCCTTCGTAGGACACATTTTTTTCCTATTTAAATAAATTATTACCCTTGCAAAATAATGTTCCACATTGCAAGAGGTGGAACTCAAGCGCAGTGCTGGCATTTCACTAGCATTTAGCTTGAATAATTTAAGCTTTTAAATTCTTGATTACACCTCATGCTTACGTATCAGAGCACAATCCAGAGAGTATTATTGCATCCAAGATGAGAATGGCAAACTCTATCTTGAACATCTATTGCTCAGTGCTTGAGCTGGCAGGGTGTTGTGTGTCCTGATGGAGGTCATTCTCTGGGCGCTCGTGCGGAAGTGCCAAGCCACAATCACAGCTCTGACACACATATTAGTGCAAGTACACATAAGCTAATCAGAATTTTCATTTTCTTTCACCTAGGTCAGAATAAAGCTAGCCACACATCTACAGATTATCTGTCCAACCTGCCAACTAGTTGATTGGTTGGAATGAAAATCTGGTAAGGTATGACAGCAAATGACAATCAGCAATTTGCTCCCAAATGCCGGAAAATGGACAACAACTGTTGTTTGAACAAATTGTTTAGATAAAACATTTGAAAAACTTGTCTGATGACCATTTTCATCTGTTTTCTGGCATTTAGGAGCAAATTGCTGATCATCATTTACTCCCATTCCTTACCAGATTTTCATTCCAACCAATCAACAAGTTGGCTGGTTGGATGTAAGTTGGTCTAGTGTGTGGCCAGCTTTACTGGTTTATAAACATATAAATTAGGTTTTTTCTTAGGATCTCCATAGGTGGGCTCGCATGCATCTATCCTTATGGACCCCATACACAGTACAATTTTTTTACCCGATATGGACAGTTTCAACGGGTTGTACAGACCAATCGTATGAAAATAGGTGATTTTTGTGTGTTCTGCGTCCCCGATGCGCATCCCCGCCGTCCTCTAGTTGGATCGCAGATCAGATGGTTTTGCAGAGAGATCTACGATCTTTTGAGTACAATGTGATACGATCATAGGATAAGAGGCATAGAAGTGTAACGATCAATCGTATACCATTTGACCACATCATATGAAAAATTTCAAGGGCAATTGTACAACACATCTTACCAACTTTGAATCGCACCGTGTATGGGGTCTTTATACAGATAAAATAGAAGCAACTTCCATAACAGATAAAACAAAGTTTCAAACATAGTAGCCGATAGCATGCCTCATACATCCTGTGGCTAGAGCTCCTGGCTGTATGTCCATGTATTTTAATTACAATTATTTGAATAACTTGGCTCTGAGTAAACCATTTATGTGAATTGGTGTTGGGCCAATATTTTTTTTCAGATCACAAGATATCTGCCTCCACAGGTACGCTTTCATGTGGAACACTTTGTGTGGTGTGTTTGGTAGTATCTGCTGACTGTCAGTTTTTCCCCTTCAGGAGAGTGACTGGAGGGGAGATGTAGCTGGTCACTGGTGGGGGGGGGGTTGGCATCATTAGGCCCGCTCCCTTTGCAGCATAGTGTCGCAAATCGTGGGTTCCAGAAGAGGCAGCTAGGGCAAGATGACACGATTCTCTGAGATCCATTGGGGCAGGACAGAGAGCGACTAAGAGGCAGGAGAGATAGGGACTAAGGGGCAATGGAGTGAAGGGGGAGGCAGCAAGACAGAGAAGGGGAAGGGAGAGAATATAGAGACAGAGCAGCAGGAGGGACAGAAAGATGGGAGTGTAATAGAGAAAAAGGAGATAGAAAAGGGGGGACAGTGTCAGAGGGAATAAGAAACTGACAATGGAGGAGGAGAGATAGATGGGGAAGAGAGAGCAGATAGCACGGGAAGAGAGATGGTGTAAGAAGCAGTGAAAGTGGAGGAGGACAATGTATATACTCGAGTATAAGTCGAGTATAAGGGTGGGAAATGCAGCAGCTACTGGTAGTAATCCCTCCCCTGGTACTGCCCCTAGTAGTAATATTCCCCCTATGGTAGTGCCCCCAGTAGTAATACCCCCCCTGGTAGTGCCCCCAGTAGTAATACCCCCCCCAGTAGTGCCCCCAGTGGCAATATTCCCCCCTGGTAGTGCACCGAGTATTAATCCCCCCCTGGAAGTGCCCCCAGTAGTAATCCCCCCCCTGGTACTGCCCCCAGTAGTAATCCCCCCCTGGTGCTGCCCCCAGTATTAATCCCTCCCTGGTACTGCCCCAGTAGTAATCCTCCCCCTGGTACTGCACCCAGTAGTAATATTCCCCCTCTGGAAGTGCCCCCAGTAGTAATACCCCCCTGGTAGTGCCCCCAGTATTAATTACCCCCCCCTGGTAGTGGCTCCAGTAGCAATTTCCCCCCCTGGTACTGCCCCCAGTAGTAGCCCCCCCAGTAGAGAGAAATGTAATAAAAAAAAAAACACTTACCTGAAACCCTGCTCCTGGTCCCGACGCTGCTACTGGCTCCTCTGGCCGTTTTGCATTATGGGAGAGACGTTGTCTCATCGGCTGCTCGTTACAACAAACACACAGCTGCCGGCTCCGGCGGCTGTGTGTTTGGCAGTGTGTAGTGCTGACCGAACTCCGGGCCTGATTCAGAGCCGGACGCTCTGACAGAGCGCTCGCTCTGAATCATGGCCGTCCCTCCTCTTTTTTGGAGCGGCCTCCTGGCCGCTCGCATAGCTGTGGGTGACTACCCACAGCTATAGTGAGCGGCCAAAATGATGGTCGCAATGATCAAGACCATCGGGCTTGCGACGAGACCCTTGTGGTAGGAGTGCTTTTGGCTCTGCGCACTTGGGCAACATCGACCCGCTTGCGAGCGCTCAGCGCTCGCGAGCGGGTCTGAATCAGGCCCTCCGTCCGGTCAGCGCTACACACGCGGTGCAGCTGTGTCACAGAGACATAGTCTGCAATGCGGCCCGCATAGTACGCTACTCAGCTGCGTACCATGCGGGCATGACTCGAGTATAAGCCGAGGGGGTGCTTTTTCAGCACAAAAAATGTGCTGAAAAACTCGGCTTATACTCGAGTATATATGTACACGTATGAATATACCATTAATCTCTCTGTCCAAGGTAAGTGATTACATTTCCAGTACAATCTTCCCGGTTCTGCTCAAACAAGAATAACAAGGCTTGTAGAGTGTTATCTGTCGTAGGTTAGACTACGGTTTGGGCTTCCCTTTACTTGAACAAGATGATTTCACTGAGAAAATGAAAATACTTGTTCTTGTTATCATTCAAATTATTGTGTCACAGCTGAAGCCAAGATGACAACTCTCTGCCAAGGAAGACATAGACATAGCAGAGATCGCTGCTGACACCACTTGGATGCATTGCACAGAAACATCACTTTCAGGGCCGGATTAAGGGGGGGGCGACAGGGGCGGTCGTCCCTGGACCCCCACACACAGAGGGCCCCCACACTACTGCATGCAGCAGCACATTCAGTGCTTGCTGCATCAGCTTGGGGCAGGGCGGTAGTGTGGACGGCACATAAGTGCCGTCTGCAATAGACAGCACAAACACACAGCTGCCAGCGCTTCCGTCTTCCGGCTCCCGCAGGGGCTGATGGGAGAGACGTCGATGACTCGCCCATCATGCAGAGCGGGCCGGGCCGGCCCGGGAGGACGCCGGATGGAGGAGTAGATGCCGGAGCGGGGATTAAGGTGATTGGAGTTTTTTTTTTTCCTATGTGTGTGTGTCTGGCCGAGGGGGGGAGGCACTGCTGGGGAGGGAACGGACTACTACTAAGGGCACTGCTGGGGAGGGAACGGATTACTACTAGGGGCACTGCTGGGGATACTACTGGGGGACCTGTGCACACTGCTGGGACCACTACTGGGGACACTGCATATAGGGGGGGGTCTACTAGGGGCACTGCTGGGGATACTACTGGGGGCACTGCACACTGCCGGGATCGCTACTGGGGGACACAGCATAGAGAGGGGATCACTACTAGGGGTACTCCTGGGGGGACTACTGTTGAGGGGGGACTGCTATTGGGGGCACGGCTGGGCTCTGTGTGGCTTGAAGGAGCCCCCGCAACTTAGTTGCCCTGGGGCCCCCACAAGCCTTAATCCGGCCCTGATCATATCTTTATCCAAGCTAATGAGCTTGCTCCAGTTTTCAAGGGGCATCAGCACAAACCCTTGCATACAGTATAAAAGTTACGCATAGCCTAATACTCAAAGCTTCTCTAAATTTGTTTCTATTCTGGGATTCAAGTCTGATCCAATCCTGTTGGATTTGATTAATGTCCTCTCACTCCTGAAGACAGGTGCTGACATTACTAAGGCTGGGTACACACATAAAGATTTTCTGTCCAACCATCCAACTAGTTGATTGGTTGGAATGAAAATCTGGTAAGGAATGGGAGTAAATGATGATCAGCAATTTGCTCCTAAATGCCAGAAAATAGATGAAAATGGTCGTCAGACAAGTTTGTTAAATGTTTGATCTAAACAATTTGTTCAAACAACAGTTTTTGTCCATTTTCCCGGCATTTGGGAGCAAATTGCTGATTGTCATTTGCTTTCATACCTTACCAGATTTTCATTCCAACCAATCTACTAGTTGGACAGAAAATCTTTATGTAAGTCCTGTCTGTAAGCATGCTCACTATGCAGCTAATTGTCCTAACAGGAGGAACAAAGATAAATGATACATTCACACTTATTGCTGCCAAAGATAATTAGGAACAGTAAACAAACTTTCTATTACAGCAATAATTGATTCTGGACAAGAATGTTTGCCATGGATTACCTCCTGCCAAGGCCCATATATTCATCTAACCTATGACAAAGGCAGTACCTGTGCATGGTGTTACGGCACCCTAGGCAAAATTTTAGCGTACCACCCCTCAAAGCTGGCTGGGCTGGAATTAGATTATAGAAACAGGAATGGGTGGAGCCTTAGGGGAGGGGGTGGAACCTCAGGAGGGGTGGGAGAAGGGACAGATAGACAACAGTACCTGGGTGGCTGGTTCCCGGGAGAGGGAGCAGCCACCATGCAGAAAGGGAAGGGGGTGGGCGTTGGACACAGCTGCTGCTGGCTGTACTGTATAAGACATCTGCAGTCTCAGCCAGACACCAGCTAATAAGTGCGGGGGCGGCTTGTAGGATCCATTACCAGTGTTAAGTAAAATAAGGATGTCTCTTTGATCCAGCAGCCTCAATGCTGCACCCTCAGGTGCTGACGCCCTTAGGCAGCTGCCTAAGGTTGACTAATGGTAGCATCGACCCTGAATAAAGGACACTTTACTAGACACAATTACTGGAGATGTCTCAAGAGCCCAATCACTGCAAAACCATCTTGATTTCATCTAATCTCTTCCTTATGGTTCCTTATTAGCCACAACTGATTAGAAGGTCTTCTGAATATGCTACCTTAAACGTCATCCTGATATAACCTCTGATATAACTGTGAGTATACAGTGTCATCCTGATATATCTGTGAGTATACAGTGTCATCCTGATATATCTGTGAGTATACAGTGTCATCCTGATATAACTGTGAGTATACAGTGTCATCCTGATATATCTGTGAGTATACAGTGTCATCCTGATATATCTGTGAGTATACAGTGTCATCATGATATATCTGTGAGTATTCAGTGTCATCCTGATATAACTGTGAGTATACAGTGTCATCCTGATATAACTGTGAGTATACAGTGTCATCCTGATATATCTGTGAGTATACAGTCTTTCACGCATGTAGACATTGATTTGACTCCATATCATGAGATGTCTGCAATAAGAACAATGCTTCAGCTGCTTCCCCATTGACCTAATGATTACTGCACTGAGGTATCTGCCAGCAGTTGTGATATCTCTCAGTTGTAGTTTTTCTCTCTCTGAAACAAAGCAAAAAATTCTTAAAAACAATTTAAAGCACAATACTGCATAAGCCATAAAGGATAGCTCCTCCTTCCAACCTCTATAGCTGGAGCAGCCCTAGGGACTGATTCAGGGATGGACGCTAATGCTAACGCAGCTACAAATTTATACGCAGCATCTGTGCAGAAATAAGCAAATGTTGTAGCTGCTGGGATTTGTATTGGGATGACTACCGGCAGCTTTGTATTTCAAAAAGAGTCCGTACAAAGATGAAGATCAGTCTATTAAAGGCCTTCTGAGTATCCCTGTGATCATGTAGAATGGCTGCGAAAAGTGAGACATCGGAGCCATTTCTATTGCGTACGGGAACGCAGGGTGAGACAAGCCTCGATAACGGTGGCGACACGCCTGCATTTGAGTCGCCCCGCACCAGTGCTGCTCACAAACAGTTCCTGTCTGTCAATCACTTTGAAAATAAATCCTCACTGTGAGCGACGATAGTAATGGAACTTGACGGCTGTGCAGTGCTACGCAGATCACCGATAATTGCTCAACTGCATAAATATCAGCATTGCATCCTTCTGTGAATCAGACCCTTATTTTTTAACCAGAAGATGGAACATTATGACCTTATACTAGATACAGGGAACTTCTTAAGATAACTGTTGAAACTTAATATTATCTAACACTGATCCCTGAGTTACTGGAAAGATAGTGATCTGCAAAGATCTTTACAAAAAAGTAGGCTGCATGAGGCCAGGAGATTGATAGACGACCACTTCTCAGACACAGTGTGATGTCTTTTGGCCTCTATAATGTTCCTGTAACATTACAGCATTCTATTAAGGAAGCAGTATGTGGTGGCCTAACTTGATAACACCCCTGATATTTTCTGACTTTTTCAAGAACAAAAACTTGTTTAAGAGCCTCTCCACCAACATCAATTATGTATTAAACTGTGAATTGAAGGAGACATAAATCCAGTCTCTCAGATACATCATCTACCTGGGAGTTCTAAGAATGGTTCTTAGCAAAACAAAATCTTTATTTAAATAACTAATCCCTAAAAATGAGAACGATTTGGAGCTAGGGTTTGCAAACTATTACAAACAATTTATTAAAAACCTCTACAGAATTATTGCTCCTATAAATGACCTATTCAAAAAAAGATGTTCCATCTAACAGGTCAGCTGATTCATTAGCATCATTTGTACATCAGAAAACTCTCTACGTCTTTTCCTATTTTTGTTCATCTTACAGAATTTGTGGCTGAAGTGTATACCCTTATTGTGCTGTGGGGAGCTGCCCTTTCACAGAGGACTAGACTGAAGTTATGGTAACTATTCCTGCCAGATGTCATCAGAAGAAATAAAATGTTAAATAGGAGACAACTAATTATTGACCACAAAATAAGTCTTCTGGAAGGAGCACTTCACCCAGCGACAGTTCTTACACTTCATGAGAACATGGAGGGCGATGTAAGAACAGGTGTTACTTGTAATTTGGGTAACTGTGCATATTATGTGCTTAAGTTACTGCTTCCCTGCATGTAATAATGCAGGGAAGTGATCAGAATGACAGGGGCGCTATGCCTATATAGGGCATCAATCTGGTGTGGCAACCTATGAACGGTCCAACAACTGCAGCTATAGCTGTCATTACCGCATCACAGGACTGTTGGAATATGCAGCCAGGGATTGTGTTTACAGAAAACAAATAAAGTTTGTTTTTTTAATAAAGCCGTAGGTGCCGCTCATGATATTTGACCGGCACGTGTGCAGACTCCCTGCAAACACCATTCTGAAAGAGAGAGAGAGCACGATTTGCCGATGAGGTGAATTAACACTCTCCATTATCGGTAAATCAAATGATAATATATATACGTATATTATGGATATCAACCAGCTTTCTTTCCATCTGTTAAGGACCAAGAGTAGAGGGACAAGTAGCGTTTGCAGCTGACAGACATCTCTCCGAAAACCATGTAAGAAATATGGTTGACTACAGTGAACCCTCTTCAATAATGAGTCAAATCTTTATTGGGCACTTTTACACCTCGGCGCAAATAAATCCGATGACTTTTTGTTTAAGTCTCTGATTAAGATCACAATTTCTTGAAACCCTTCAGGGAGAATACATTTCCTGAGTGCTCAAACCCAGCACCTATTCTAGTAAGGTTTTATGGAAGACATGAATATGTGATGGAAAGAAATGTTGATTCAAGAATGTTTCACAATACATGACAATACCTGGTACAATGCCTGGGCTATGGCTAAATCTTGGGAGCTTGAAATAAAAAATGCCTCCATATGATAACTGGAGAATTCCATCAATGTTACCCTAAAATACCAGGGAAAGGGACGTCCTGGGGGCGTCCCTTGAGAAGAGGGACTAATGGCAGAACTTCTAAGCAGCATATCCAATCAGAGGAAGCCATGGGCTATTTAAACCCAGAGACTTCCTGTCTCCATTGCATGGTTATTGAGGTTGGAAATTGTGATCTTGCCTTGCTACTTCTCCTAATGTTATGTGTGTGAACCAGCTTATCCTCAACCACGTTTCTGCCTCATTACCCATGTACTGACTTTGGCGTGTACAGCTCCACTTCTGCCTGAACTGCCCTCAGATTATTCCTGATTCCTACCACTCCTTCTCTGACACCAGATCCGTTACATCACATGTACCTATTGCACACTCATATTATGAGAAAAGCAGCTACATAAGTTCATAACAGTAGCGGGACTAAAAAGTACAAGATAGAAAAACTCTATATTCCAATAATCTGTGGCTGATAACAAGCACCAGGTTGCGTAGAGAATATGTAGAGTATAAAGGAGAGGAGTTTCTGGACCAAATCTTCTTCATCTTCCTCCTGGAGGACATGTAACATGATTCTTACCATCACATTCATAAATCATGACTAGCAGTAGATAAAAAGAAAATGTAATCCTACATGTGAGAGCAGCGTCTGGAGTACAGCGGTTCTAAATCATTAGCAGGTAAAAGTTACCGTAGTGTATTTTCCCAGCTGACACAGCGAGGGGAAGGTTTCTTGATGCGCTTTTCTGATTTTCTCTGTCAGGTCATCGAGCTCGGCTGTCATCTCGTAGTTCTCTGTGCACTCCTGTTTCAAGGGCTCTTTCTTCTTCTTGTTTCTGTCATTTCTGACTGCTGCGAAAGAGATGAAGACACTTAAAATACCGGCTACTAGGCTCGAACATGAATCCATGTGTATGAGGAATAGTATCTAATTGTTTGTGCTGCTGAGTGTATGAGATGCTGTGGGTATATTTGGAGGACAAATGCCCATAATTACACAACAACACACACTCATCGTTGTCGTCGTAATAAATACACCTATGGCAGTCCACACTGATCGGTGGTCCATAATAGAGGCAGGATTACAGATGTACCCACATACATCTTACTTCCTTGCGCATTAAACAGCCCTTCTAGTCGCACCACGCCGTGGTGTGACTCTGTAGTGACGATGGTCTTTTCATGTGACTTTTCTCTTCATATGCGTCCTATTGACACAGAGAACAGGGCCCACAATCAGCTTCTGCTGATTAAAATGATATGCAGCATTCCTATATTCTGTGTGCGACTGCGGGTGTATCTGCATGCAAAATGGTACGTTACAGTGCCACAGCCGCTGACACTGTAATGTAACATTTTGCATGCAGATACAGCCACAGTTGCACACAGAACATAGGCATGCTGCATATCATTTCAATCAGCAGAAGCTGCTATTCACATCACTTTGCAAATAAGACACATTTTAAGGGAAAAAGTTGCACAAAAATGCGCTCAGTGCTACCGAGTCACAAGGCGCTCACCCGTTATGTTTAATGCAACTTGTAGAGCACGGAGGTAAGATGTATGCAGACACATGCAATGTATTGAATACAAACAGACTACAATATTATTTTTTCCCTTGTCAAAGTAAGTATAAGGGCCCATGCCTCCAGAACACTATCATACTTCCCAATGATTCTGCCCATGTCTTTGATTTATCCACCAAAGCCTCCTATTTACTCTGGTCACAGCCCTGACACACTCATACCACACCCCTTCTGTCCCAAGAGCAGGACTTTTGGCTGAAAGCACAATATGAATTAGTCAAAAATGTGTTACTAATATGAGAGTACCCTTGTTTAGGAATCCTTCATTCATACGCCCTAACTTTTTTTGTTTCAGTGCCATTTCCCTGTTTTATGAACATTCCTAAAAAAAGGGAAATGGCATTGAAACAAAAAAAGTTAGAGGGTATGAATGTGGGATTCCTAAACGAGGGTACTCTCATATTAGTAAAACACAGAGTCGGAATGGGACATAATGGGCCCACTGGGGGAATGCAGTGATAGGGGCCCATATTTAGGGGTGTGACCAGCCACTAAAGGGGGTGTGGCCAGCCTCCACAGAGGCTTGGTTAACCATTAGAGAGTGCATGGACTTGGCTCCTTAAAAATGTATCTATAGTGAATACTGCTAGTGCATGCATGATAATGTACCAGATTAATAACAGCAATAGTTTGTAGAAAATACACCATAATCCTGTGCAGTATAATGTAACATATGTATAATGTATAGTTCAAGTGCACAGTCTTGAACCTGATCCCTAGAGGAGGGGGTGGGCCCACAGGCAGTGGGCCCCACCGGGGAATTCCCCTGTACCCATGTGGGCCAGTCCAACCCTGGTAACACATTGTTTTTGTTTTGAATGGCTGTTAGGTTGGTATTACCTTAGCAATGCAAATATATTATCAGCTTTAGCTTATATTAATAAACACAAATATGTATATGTAATATAAGCTGTGAAAGAAATATTTATATTTCTTAACCACTGGCACCCCTAAATGAGCAAACATAACAATAACAACATAATAATATCTTTCAGAACTTTGCCCATGTTAGGACATTGGGATGGGTATGGGATGCCAGCACTCGGGATCCTGGCAGTCAGAATCTTAACCCTCCCCCTCTCCTTACCCATAACCCTCCCTTCCTGGTGCCTAAACCTAACCTCTCCCTCCCCACACCCTAAACCTAACCATCACCTAGGGGCGTATCTTCCTATTGGCCAGGATGAGTGACAGACTCAGTCTGGATCTGGTAGCGCTGGGCGACCGCATGACCCCTTAGTGATGTGTGACATCACACACCATGTGTGCTTTGATAGAGAGGACACACGCCTAATCAGTGGCGTAAATTCATCCCAGACGCCCAGAGGCAAGTTAGAATTTGTTGCCCCCCCCCCCCCTCTCCTAAAAAAAAGGGAAAATATATATGGTGCATATCTATCTATCACATATGCACAAAAACACTTATATGAAATAGTCTTAAGTGGGGTGAATATATTGTGGGTAATGGAGGAGATGCCCCTTCAGTGCTGTTGCCCGGCGGCAGGCGCCTCCATTGTTTCTCATAGCTCTGCCCCTAATGGCAGCATCCCTTCACAGCAGGGGTCAGGGAACGGTCATGGCACGTGCTGCACTGCTGAGTCTGTCGGGGTTGAGGACTGAGCAGGCAGGAGGAGTGTACAGCAGCAAGAGGACTTGGGCTGGGGAAGTTGGGATCTGTCTGTGATGTAGTCTGGCTGAGAATGGTGATGTGGCTGTGGACTGAGGTAGGTGATGGGGACTGAGAAAGGTGATGGGGCTGGCTGAGGAAGGTGATGGGGCTGTGGGCTGGCTGAGGAAGGTGATGGGGCTGGGGGCTGGCTAAGGAAAGTGATGGGGCTGTGGGTTGAGGAAGGTGATGTGGCTGTGGGCTGAGGAAGGTGATGGGGTTGAGGAAGGGAGTGGGATCATGGTCAGCCAGTGCGCAATGCGCGTGCCCCGTAGCGAGTGAGAACTTCACTCGCTCCGGGGCTCGCAAGAAAACGGGGCGGCTATCGACAGCTCGCCCCGTTTTGTAGGCGGGGAGGGGTGGTGGCTGGACAAACGGAGGCGTTCCCGAAGGAACACCTGCTGTTTGTGGGCGGCCCTACTGACATCACCCGTGATGTCAGTAGTGAACTTCCTGCTCTATTAGAGCAGGAAGTTCACTCGGGCTTGCGGGAACCGAGACCCTACCACAAGGGTCTCGTCGCAAGCCCAATGGTCGCAATAAACATGGCCATCACCAGGCCACTCTGAAAAACTGTGGGTGGTCACCCACGGCTATGCGAGCGGCCTGGAGGCGGATTTTTAATTTTTTTTAAATCCGCCCTGATTCAGAGCGAGCACTTGCAAATAGGGAGCGCCTCTGAATCAGGCCCCAAGTTCCAACCCACTGGCCTAGTCTGGACTCTCAGGAGGGAGACCCTCACTGGTCTGGACTTTCTGAAGTGACTGGAGGCTGCTCTCCTGCAATTAGCTCTGCAGCTATCTGTGTGTCGAAGCTGGATTATTGGCTGAGACAAGATCAGTTTAAAATTGAATCGCAGCGACACCATCTTGCGACTGGCCACAAGACGCCATCTTGGAAATGAGATCGCAAGACGCCATTTTGCGAATGGCCGCCTAAGCGCTGTTTTAGATAAAGTCACACTTTAGTACATGTGGCGATATTACTATTAGCATCATGCGATT
Source organism: Taudactylus pleione (assembly GCA_031769625.1). Taxonomy (NCBI): domain Eukaryota; kingdom Metazoa; phylum Chordata; class Amphibia; order Anura; family Myobatrachidae; genus Taudactylus; species Taudactylus pleione. The sequence continues at coordinate 20,612,151 of JAUIMM010000052.1, read as the reverse complement.
GCATCTGTGACCATCGCCATAAGTTACGGCGATTCACCAAAAGCCCACTTCATGACTTTTAGGTAGTTTGGGTGCTCTGGATAAAGTGTATATTATTATAATTCCCCTAAAGGATATATTTTCAAAATTGGATTGCATTAGCTAAACAGAGCAAATGGCCACGTGACAACTAGCCTGTGTAGATAAGCTTCCTGGACATTATGTCTGCTCTCACTCCAGGTGGCCCTGCTCGAATACGGCAAGAGGGTTGTTTGTAGCACCTTACATTAGCAGGCTTCCTGCAATAAAATACCTTCAAAGCCAAGAGTGTTATCTGAGGTTTGGGTCTTGTAGCTGTGCTAATTTGCATTTACAAAAGAACCTGGGAGAACAAAGGACTGTGCTTTTGAGCCTGGGAAGGGTGGGGGCTGCTGAGAGGGGGGGAGGCGTGTGGAACTATAATGCTCAGCATTCCACACTGCTAGGTGTTCTCTTAGTTTAAGTGAGATTTAAGTGAACCATTTCTTATATACACATTAATATGCACAATTGCATATTAGCGAATGCATAAGATCCTGTATGAAAACGCTGTTTATTAGCTTCATGCGCACGTATCTGCCCCAAGTTAACTAGCGTCTTTACATCACACCCCACATACTTACACATTACATATTCACATAAAAGGTTTAATAAGCTTTAAAGTATAAGATTTAAGTTTGTTCATTTAGCAGAAATGCTGTGAAATAAAGATTATTTGGTAACTAAGGTTTTATACATGATAAGTAAGCCATGATTGGTATTGTACTGATGCGTACTCTTTCAACGGTATTCCGGTACCATCGGTGTGGAGATCGCATCATGCATTCTCAACTTACGGACTGCAGAGACTTCAAGCAACAAAATGTACATAATATGAACAACTGTTAGGATGATTGCATGAGTCAGGAAACCAGAGACCCCCAGTTGTTAGAGGCTGGGTTGTGTCTATTTGAATCAACCTGTTAAATGCCTTGTAACATATGCCCTCTCCTTTAGGTTGTTTATTTCTGGGGGGGTATAAATATGTGTGCTGACCCTGGGTTCCTAGTCTTTGTGCTGAAGGCTGATTGACGAGGGGTTTCTTGCTGATGCCTAACATCTGGACCAGAGAGCGCTGCGTATGTATAATTGTACTTGGGTCTGTATAATCTCTTTGCGCTAATATTATATGAGGATCATAGCGTGTAACTGCTGTACTTTATTTGAATAATACTTTGTGCTTTGGAACCACATGTTCTAAGTCTGGAGTCTTTATTTACTGGATGACTGCGTACGAAAATTAGCGTCATCCTTAGAGGTTTATAGGAAGGATATTAGAAGGTATAGGCAGGGGTATATAGAGGTTCAAAGGCAGTATCCTTATGTGACAGCCCAGCAGGTGAGGTCACTCAGTCTTCTGTAGGGGGCTGGAGGGAATTAATGTTTATTTTTATTTATCTTCTGGCTGTAGGGGCAATGAATCAGTGTGTGTTATTTTCTTTCCAGTGGGAGCAATCATTGGAGGGGGGCACCAGTCCCTTAGTTTGCCAGGGGCAATCGGACCTCTAAATACACCCCTGCCATCCCCCCTTAGTTCCTAACCCTTACCCTCCCCTCCTAGTGCCTAACCCTCCCCCTCTCCTTACCCCTAACCCTCCCTTCCTGGTGCCTAAACTTAACCTCTCCCCCTAGTGCCTAAACCTAATCTCCCCCTCCCCACACCCTAAACCCCACACCCTAAACCTAACCATCCCCGCCTAGTTCGTAACCCTTACTCTCCCACCTTAGTGCCTAACCCTAACCCTGCCCCTAACCGAATCTGTCAGGATTTTGGGGGTCATTCAGACCCGCTCTGGAGCGCAGGACGCTCGCAAGCGGGTCGATGTTCCCCCACTGCGCATGCGCACGACGGAGGGAGCTCCGTCGTGCGCATGCGCGAGACCCGGCGAGCGACGAGCTCTCCATCGCTCCGGGTCTCGCACAAAAGGGGGCGTGCTGTCGATGTTGATTGACAGCACGCCCCCTTTGGTGGGCGTGCCTGCCAGACGGAGGCGTTCCCATGGGAACGCCTGCCGTCTGAAGCCGGCCCCACTGACATCACTAGTGATGTCAGTGGGAGTGATTTTGGCTCTGATAGAGCCAAAATCACTCCAGGGCTTGCGGCAGCGAGACCCTACTGCAGGGTCTCCGTCGCAAGCCCGTCGCGACCATCATCATGGACGCTCGCATATGCTGTGGGTGGTCACCCACAGCTATGCGAGCGGCCAGGAGGCCGCTCCATTTTCATGGAGGAGGGCCCTGATTCAGAGCGAGCTCTCTGGTCAGAGCGTTCGGCTCTGAATCAGGCCCTTTGACCGGATCCCTAGGACATTCTGCCATTATTCAAAATAAGCTTGGCCAGACATTACATTGCATAAACTATACCCTGCATAACCCCAGTGCCCAGCCACGTAACATGCCACAACCTGCCACAGAATCTTACCACATAAAACGCCTGTGTGGCAGGCTCACAGCTTTCTTACTACTCATTAATTATTACCATATTTTACATAATACAGCTAAGTAATAAACAGTAACATAATGGTAAATTAAAGACGACAAGGTTTACATTTGCTATTATGAAATTATTACTGTTGTATTATAATAAATAATATGAAATATATTAGGATGTTAGTACTGAGGAGATTCATGACCAATATTGAAGCATTGAATGACTGATATGGTTACGGAGCTCCTGTCACTCTTATTATATAGTAGAGGGTGTACTGTGCCACATATGTTTCTGAGTATAGTAATGCCAAGGTGTGTTACTTTAATGCATAATGAGCTTGTAGAAAATAGTACAGAAGACTACCAGGTATAATTTCCCCAATGATGATGGGAGGAAGGACGTGATGCTCACATCTAGCTGCGTTTTGCCTCCATCATTCCTCCCACAGTTAACTGTCTGTATTACAGAAAGATATGTTGTGATATTTTTATATTTTCTTAAAGAAAACTATTAAAATGAAAATGCCATATTTTTACATTAAAAGGCAAGTTTAAAAGGTAATATAAGTAGTATTTATTTTACCGTACATGTGAACTAGCACAGTGAGAGAGAGAAAGAGAGAGTGAGAGAGAGAGTTTGAACTAAAGACAGGATCTTTCTCCTATCTATGCTTCATAATCTGTGGCTGGTCCTACCAGAGTGTCCTTTTCCTTGTTCTGGCACAGAATGATCCTGTAATAATGCTGTCCTTTCCTGACAGTGACAGCTGTGTGCATCATCTGGGCAGCTATCAGACATATCGGAGCTTCAGGTAACATATACGTTTACTTGCATTTGCAGATCCTCTTGCATGTAGTCAGTCCTGAGTATAGATGCACACATGTGCGCTCGGTATGCAACCATTCAACAGATGAGCATAATTGTGCCCAAAGAAATATGCATGCCAGTATTTAGAGCTATATATCATGTGGTTAAATTTCAACTCTGACATGACAGATACATAAATTGGTATTTGCATGGCAAGCATAGAACTTGCACTTACTTTGTGTAGGTACATATTATATGCGGACAAAACACACATTTCAGACACTTTAACAGTAAATATGTGTACAGGATGGCATGGCTAAGTTATGTCGACACACACTGCATTGTGCTGCACGTGTATAGTCCTGGTCTGCCTCCCAAAGCACAACAAACCACAAATTATACATATATGCAGTTAAAGAAAAATAGTGCAAGATGCATACAAATATTACACAACAGGTATAATTATGACAAAGTGCACGTGTGTCCAACTTTTCAAACTGCACTTTATTACACTATGTGCATACAAATATTACACAACAGGTATAATTATGACAAAGTGCACATGTGTCCAACTTTTCACACTGCACTTTATTACACTATGTGCATACAAATATTACACAACAGGTATAATTATGACAAAGTGCACGTGTGTCCAACTTTTCACACTGCACTTTATTTACATTATGTGCATACAAATATTACACAACAGGTATAATTATGACAAAGAGCACGTGTGTCCAACTTTTCACACTGCACTTTATTACATTATGTGCATACAAATATTACACAACAGGTATAATTATGACAAAGTGCACATGTGTCCAACTTTTCACACTGCACTTTATTACATTATGTGCATACAAATATTACACAACAGGTATAATTATGACAAAGTGCACGTGTGTCCAACTTTTCACACTGCACTTTATTACATTATGTGCATACAAATATTACACAACAGGTATAATTATGACAAAGTGCACATGTGTCCAACTTTTCACACTGCACTTTATTACATTATGTGCATACAAATATTACACAACAGGTATAATTATGACAAAGTGCACGTGTATCCAACTTTTCACACTGCACTTTATTACATTATGTGCATACAAATATTACACAACAGGTATAATTATGAGAAAGTGCACATGTGTCCAACTTTTCACACTGCACTTTATTACATTATGTGCATACAAATATTACACAACAGGTATAATTATGACAAAGAGCACGTGTGTCCAACTTTTCACACTGCACTTTATTACATTATGTGCATACAAATATTACACAACAGGTATAATTATGAGAAAGAGCACGTGTGTCCAACTTTTCACACTGCACTTTATTACATTATGTGCATAGAATTTTTTTTTTTTAATATATATATATTTTTATTGAGACAAAAGTAGACTTACAAATGTGAAAAGGAGATACATTTGAAGGACATAAAATGTATGGATTTACCATAAAGTGTATATAATACAGTATTAATAGGCAAACACAGGGGGGGGGGTTCCGTCTGCCTGGAAACCCCCCCTCCCCAGCCCACACCATGACAACAATAAAAATAGTAATATAATAGAATTTTACTAGCGCTTCATGTTCTTCTCAGTATCACAAATGAAATAATTAGCACCACATGTGCAACTTTTAACATGTATCAGTCAGTAATAAATAACCTGTGCACCAACTAAGAGATCTGGTAAACATTCACTGTTAGGGATGTGCTGCTATAGAGCCCAATATGTACATATATGTCCAGGGCAGTGCTAGGTTATTCTGCTGCTCCCCCAGACTCCCGTACTTGCTCTAATACTCTGGAATGGTGCCCACATCTAAAATAAAAACATTCAGCTCAGGCAAGATGGCCCTGCTGCCGCATTTATTGGCTTACTGTGATTGCTGGTCCTCTATGTTCTGGAATTATGACACACAATATACTTTGTATAACGCATATTATAGTTGGTTAAGTGCTAATTCTACCCTCTTCATGGACTGGCCACACCAACTCTAAAATCAAGCATTTGGAAACCCCCTCTAAAATTCCAGCGTTTGCCACTGGTATTAAGGTTAAGTCCGCGGACATTGCAGGTTAACATTATATACATTTTTCAATGTGAATTTCATATGTCATTTGAGGAAAAGTTCCATATGGACGTTCGGTAGGGTGAAAAGTCCTTGTTCATTACGAGTGTCATATGGCCCAGTTAACAGAGAGAATCGTCATCCTGTGCCTTCAATTTTATACCTTTCATAATGTTAATATATATAAGGATAAACAAGAGATGAAAAAAAAGTATAAGCTAGATAGTATGAAACCCTAATTGTTTCCATTTTTTTTTATAGAGGATAGTGGAAAGCAAAGGAAGAAGGGAGAAAGAGAGAAGGAAAGAGGTGTGTGGGAAAGAGAGGAGTGGGTGGGTGAGGGGTGATGAGAGTTTGGAGGGTAAGAAAAGTGTCAAAGTTAGCAGTATATATGCATAAAGAAAGGATTGAGGTGAGCGAATAGAGAGGGTGGAAAGGGTAAGCAGTGAACCTAGGGCAGCCAGTAAGCCCCACTTCAAAATGACCGGGCACATGAAATAGAGTACTTTTACAGTTGGAGTCAAGTATTGTCATGGGATAAATAAGATTGCAGCAATTGTGTGGGATGGAAGCACGTACCGTATCAGGTTTTTGACGTCATTGGATTGAGAGTTGATGTAATTTTCCCAAGTGTTGAAAAATTTCTTAACACCAAGCTCCTTTTGGATGGAAGCTTTCGTCCAATCCATCTTAAATATGAAAAAGTTTTTTCTCAAAAAGACTAAAGGAAGGTGGGTGGAGAGATAGCCATTGCTGCAGGAGACTGTTACGGGCATCATTAGAGATTAGGGTAAGGAGTTATTGCTTGTAGTTATTTGGCGGCCAGCGAGAAATATTTGATTGATGGTAGACGTTATAAAATGTGTAATTTGCATCCAAAATCTTTTGATTAGATCGCAGCTCCAAAGACAATGATATAATGTGGCAGGGTTAATGCTGCATTTGGGACACGCAAAGGAGTTAGATATACCTATCACATTCGCACGCTATGGGGAAAGATATCCTCTATAGAACATCTTATATATAATTTCCCTGTATGTGGTCGCTGGTAGAGTATTCAACAAGTAGGAGAGGGGGTGGCTAAGATGTCAGGTATTTGGAGATGTGGAAATTGTTCCTGCCAGACTGTCATACCAGTGCGATGTTGTCGGGTAAAGAGAGGTGAGCGTACAGGAGAATAAGAATAAGAAATCAATCCGGGGGGTTGTTTGGGGCAAAGGAATGCAGAATCTAGAGAGTTGTTACAGTCGGCCTCTGACAGGTTGTGAAGTGTGTGGTTAGCGCAGTGTTGAGATTGGAGGTAGGCAAAAGTATGATATTTGAGAAAATTTAATTTCTCTATAACCTGAGCAAAGGTTTGCGAGAGGGCAAATCTACTATGTTCCCAATTGAGGATATACCAGATTTTTACCAAGAATAAAAGGGGTAGTTGATACCTTCATTTTGGAAAGCAGGATTGCCCCACAGCGGGAGGAACAAAGACTAAGATGGGTTCAAATTCCAAGATTTTCTTATTTTGAACCACACTGACCTAGAAGACATTAGTAGGGGATTATCTGCAGGCTGTAGGAGGAATGTCTCTTTTTCGCCAGGTAAAGAAAAACCACCAGGTGTATATCAGGTATGAGCTGTTGTTCTAGATCGGAGTTGGCATATTGGTTTTTGGAGTGAATCCAATCTGTAATGCACGGTGGCCATCTAGTCAGAGGCAAAGAGCCAAAAAATATCTGTGGTCAAGTTAAAGAGCCTGCGAGCAAAAATGGGGGTCTGCCGAGCTGCATCGGAAACTCAAAAGAGCCGCGGGTTGGCCACCCCTACTCTAATGTATCGGCAAATAGCCGCTTGATTGTAAAATGCTATGTGAGGAAAGTTTATGCCGCCATCTGTTTTGGTCTTCTGTAGGATCTTGAGGCTAATTCTTGGTGTATTACCATTCCAAATAAATCTACAAAAAGGTAGCTTTCAGAGTTTGTTCATCTTTATTGGTTAACTATAACACTAATGCTGCCCATCCACTAGGCGATTATACCTAGCGATGGAGCGATAACGATGGTCGTTATCGCTCCATCGCTTGGTAATCGCCCGCAAATCGGGCAGTAAAAGGTTAAAAACAACCAACGATGCGCGCGCCCGCTGGTTGTTTTTAACATCAATCATCGCCCGAACATGACGGTCAACCTGACGACCGCCGTCAGGTTTCCATGTGCAGGGATGACTGATCTGCATACACTGAACGTCTGAACGTTCAGTGTATGCAGTTCACCCCGCGGGAGATGATAGTGTCGTAATCGTGCCATTGTCCCCCGCATCGTTAAATGGATGGGCAGCTTTAAGGTAATGCCGCATTTCCACTACGCGATTACATAGAGCGAGTGCACTATTACGACATCGTAATCATGCAACTGTTCAGTAATCGGGCACACAACGGGGATGTAATGTCGGAAATGACCAGTGAAGCGCGCTCCCGCTGGTTGTTTCCGACATCAATCTTCGCCCGAACATGCTGGTCAACCGTCCGATAACGTCAGGTTGAGCATGTTAGCGGATGATTGTTGTGCCTATACTGAATGACTAATGCTTCAGTGTAGGCACAGCACCAGACTGTGAAACGACTGTACGATTACAGTGTCGTAATCGTGCAGTCGTTTCTATGTCTGCTAGTGGATATCATTTTTATGAGTTGTGCCCGACTTAAAAAAGATAGCTATAAATTATACCAGTTTCTTAATTCAGCTGAGATTTTGGATATTACTTTTGTGCTATTTAATGAGTATAACAGGGATTGGTTGTTTGGAAGCTGTATTCCCAAATATGGTATAGAAGATGCGGCCCATGTAAGATTTAGGCTGGTTGCCCAGTGAGGGCATTGATATTGGGAGAGGGTCATAGCTAATGATTTTTGAATGTTAATAGTAAAGCCCTGAAATTATGCGGAATTGTGATATGTTAGACAGCACCTCCCACATACTTTCCTGAGGGTTACAGAAAAATACAAGTAAATCATCAGCAAAGGCCAGAATTTTCAGGGATTTAGTACCTATGGGGATGCCTCTAAAATTACTCAGAGATTGTAGTATGCGTAGCAAAGGGTCAAGGGCCAAGTTAAATAAGAGAGGGGATAGGGGGCAACCTTGTCTCGTACCTCTGGCTTGATGTACAGGTGCACCTAATAAGTCATTAACAATTAGTTTAGTTTAGGGGTCAGAATAGAAATAGTGAAATAGGTTAATAATATTGGAACCAAACTCTCTTTCCTCCAATACACGATATAAATGTTACCAGGCTATCTTGTCAAAAGCCTTCTCCGCATCTAGGCTTAATAGAACATTTTGTGTATGTTTAGAGTTTTTAGATGTGGAGATGGCAGAGATGGCTGATCTAATACCCATGAGCAAGTGATGTGGATTCTTGAAACCTAGTTGGTGATGTGTCCAGAGTGAAGGCATCAGAGTTTGCAAGCAGGTGGTGATTATTTTTGCTAGTAATTTGAAATCCTGGTTTAAGGGTTTTAGTAAAAGTATGGTATGGGCCTCATTGAAGTCTGGGTAGTGTGCACAATCTTTTAGAATAAGTTGAAAAAGGGAGGTAATTGTTGGGATCAATTCTTCATGCACCGTCCGGTCCAGGGGATTTATGTAGTTTTAGCGATTGGATGGCGTGACAAATTTCTTTATCTGTTATGTCAGCCTCCAATAACAACAAAATGGTTTTAATTTATATATTTTATGTAGACCTTACATATTTCTTTTCTCATTACAGTGCGGCATGAAGAATGCCCAGCAAGGTAGAGTACAAGTGTCTTTAAGACTCATTCAGATAGAAATGGACTAACCAGGTTAAGCTGCTATTGCTGCATTACTTGCTATGTTTATTAAAGCTGCAATGTCAACAGCCTTCCTAAAGTTTAAACACCTAAAAGCTAATACTATAATCTTGTCCCAACTGTTCCTGTCTGTAGAAAAAGCAGAAAACCCCTCCCAGTACTGATATAAAAACGTGTGCACTGTATGTAGTCTCCGAGCACCCCCATATATCTTTGTATCAATTGTCTTGTTATAATACTTGTTGATTATATGGGGGCCATTTCCACTTGCACCACCGAAGCAGATGCAGTTCTTCCATTTGTACAGTCTTCTGCTGATACCTACTAATCCTTCTCACCTATTGTCCCCCATTTAGAGAGCCTCACTGCACTGCTGCCCACTAGCTTACAGGACATAATGAATGAGGTGGGCAACGAGCATGAGGGTAAAATAAATAGGGCACTGGCAAAGAAGATCTACTCCCAAGAACTGGGAAAGTTAATGTGCAGCTTTGTGCTGCGGTGTGGAAGTCAGAAAGCTCTTCATCCTCCTTGTCAAATAGTGGCCCTATAATTAACAAATATTACTACAGAAAGTGTATGTTCTACAAAAGACTGGAAACAAAGAAAGATATTTTCATTTGGCACAAGCATTGTTGCTAGAAGAATCTATAATGATTTCCGATTTGCAGAGATTATAGATTTATCTATCTATCTGGGTCACAGACAAACAGACAGACAGATAGATCGATCGATCATTTTAGCTGACTTTTTTACATGTATTCATGATATTCTACCTTTTGCGGATACTGCACAATAATGCTTTTAGACTTTGGTATTTGGCCCTTTTAGCAGATTGACAGCTTTCCTGAAAGTACTTAGCTCAATAGCTGCATGATGCTTGTGGAACACAAACACATTATTTAGGACAGTCTTAGGAACTGCTGCCAAGGACTCCCGGATACAAGGAAGTCATTCACAGGGGAATCATTTCACTGCTCTGTTGCTGCAGCTCCAGCTCTCCCTGATAATCCCTTTCCAAGATTAATGTGAAAATGCAAAATTCCCTCCAGCATTCTTACCCAAAAATACACATTTCACACCTACTTACCGTTTCCCAACAACTGCTTACATCAGAGTACTTTTCATGTTACATATATTTTTAAGTGAACCCATCCCAAAGATGTGCAACTGCAAGGTGTTAAATATGTCCTTTTGCAGAGAGAAATGGGCTGTGTGTCTGGAATCGGTATGAATTACCGCCGGGCGCAAGCAGCTGGCCGACATGGTTGAAAATCCCGATTGTCCGCAGGAAAGTATCAACTAACCTAACCCCCCTAACCCTCCTTAGGGGTGCCTTACCCTAACCTTCCCCCCCAGTGCCTAACCCTAATCCCCCCCTCTAAGTGCCTAAACCTAACCTCCCCTTCCCCGCCGCCTAAACCTAAGTCCCTCCCGGGGGTGCCTAACCCTAACCCTCCTTTGCCCTAGCCTAACCCTAACCTCCCGGAGGGGTGCTTAACCCTAAGTCCCCCCCCCGGGAACTCTAAACCTAACCCTCCCCCCCCGCAGCTGTCCGCAGCGGCGCCCGGCATCACTTCGATCGGGATCCAGGGCGCCGGTCTCCCGGCATCGGTAAAATGACAGGCGTCTATATTTAGACGTCTGTCATTTAATCCTCGCCGGGATAAAGCAGTCGGGAAGCTGGCTGTCAGGCTTACATCCGCCAGCTTCCCAACTGCATACAGTGTGTCTTCCTTCATAATAGGAAGCATCCCTGTAATGCACCTTCTTCACCCAAATCCATATTATACAAACTGACACATAAGCATAGGCACTCCTCAATTTGGAACAATACACTACACTGCTCCCATGCACACTTCTATCTTGCCCGGAAATCCTTGTGCTTCACCATAAAACTAGGTGCAACTGTGTAAAAGCAAGAGTGTAACATTTCAGAGGGCTGCAGTTATGCATTGCTGAGAATCACAAATGACTACCTACTATAGTAAATACTACATACTATTGGCACAGGCTGGATTTTGCTTGCATAGGGATGTAGTCGGAATCAGTATGATTTACCAGCGGACGGCATGCCGGCGGTCAGAAGACCGACAGTGGCATCCCGATGGTGAACATCCCGACAGGTGCCGGTAAGTAGCCTAACCCTCCCCCTCTCCCCCCCTAACCCTTCCCCGGTGGTGATAAACCTAACCACCCCTTCCCGCAGCCTAAACCTAACCCTCCCTGGGCGGTGCCTAACCCTAACCTCCCCTGGTGGTGCCTAACCATAACCCCCCTCCCCGCAACCTAACCCTAACCCTCCCCGGTCAGTGCCTAACCCTAACCCTCCCTGGTCGGTGCCTAACCCTAACCCATCCAGACAGGTCCCTAAACCTAACTCTCCAATCCCCGGCCTAACCCTAACCTGCATACTTACCTTCAGGATGCCGACGTCAGTATCTTGATCCCTTCGGGATGCCGGCATTGGCATTCTGCCGGGCCTTGGAATTCCGGCGTCTTGACTGGATCCCAATGTAGTCATGTTGTCAACAATCACAATTTCAACAGTGAAAAGATCCACATCTTTATGTTGAATGTCCTAATCATGGGCATAGCTCTAGTGGGTGCAGGGGGTACCAAAGCATTAGGACTCAGAGGCTTAGAGGACCCCAAACCCAGGTTATAGTTGCATACCAATCTCCCTGTTTTGCCTGGTAAGCAATTGGGTCTGACCTGTTGCACAGCATAAACTGGGTGGCTTTCCATTTTCAGTAAGAGGTGTGTGTAGTGGATGTTATAATGGTATGGGGGCACATAACATGGCATAATCTGAACTGGGCGCTGTAATGTAGCATAATCTGAGCTGGAAGACACTGGAATGCGGCATCATTTGACCTGCTCATTGTAATGTGGTATAATATGAACTGGATGGCACTAAAATGTTACATAATATGAAATGGGGCACTGTAATGTGGCACAATATGAAGTGGAGGCACTATAGTGTATCAAAATATGAACTGGGGCACTGTAGTGTGGCATAATTTGATCTGGAGGCACTGTAATGCTGAACAATATGAACTGGAAGCACTATACTGTGGCATAATATGAACATAGGGCACTGTAATGTGGCACAATATGAACTGGGGACAGTATGTTAATGTGAATTGAGGGCACTGTGTGGCATAAAGTGTAGTTGCAGTCCTACAATGAGACAAAATGTGAACTAGGTCACTACTATTGTTCATAACAAACTAGGGAACTACTATAGGGCATAACATTAACTAGGGCACTACTATGGTTAAAAAAATGAACTAGTGCATTATTACATTATTATGGAACATAAACTAATAACTGCTGCGGAGTGGTGTCTCTCTAGAAGCATTGGGACAGGGGCCCTTTCAAAATGTTGCTATGGGGCCCACAATGTTCTGTCTATGCCCCTGGTCCTAATGTCTACATTAAAATGTCAACAATAGAAATTCTAGATTTGGGGTTAAGCTTAAAATAGGGTTGACATTATGTACAAGTCGACACTTTGAACATGTCAACATTTTGCAAGTCAACATTGTGGATGTTGACATGTTGATGTCAACGTGTCTACATAATGACGGTCATCAATGTGATTGTCAACAAAACATAGTAAGGGACTGATTCAGAGATGGGCACTGATGTGATTGCAGCTGCGATTTCGTAAGCAACACAGCTGCGAAAATATGCCAATGGTTCCAAAGATCACCCGACATCGTTTACCTGCGTAAATATCGACGCACATCGAGTGGCCATCTTGCCCTTGCGGCAGGTCTGACCAGCCGCAGACTCAGCAGCTCTCCTGTCTCGCAGAGGGTTCTTATGCTGCATAGGGCTAATTTATGCACCCCCCATAACCACCCCTCAACACTGACTACCTGTCACTCACTTCGCCAGTGGATCCTCTGTGCGTCCATAATCGCAATGCGATCGCAGCATGTGCAGTGTGACATATGCATGGTACCGGAAAACAATTGCTTGATTTGCGTCCGTAATCGCCATTGCGTTCATCTCTGAAACGGGCCCCAAATCTGCATGCATACCATCCGTACAGAAAATGCAGGAATGCCACCATTACGGGTCCCATTCCAATATGTGCCACAACATGTGTGCCATAATAATTAAAGATAATTGTACTTTTGCAGAGTGGGCACTACGCAAGCTGGCATGGTGTATTTGTATTTTTTCACTGTGCATGCCCAGAAAGCAAACAATTGCAATTGTTTACAACCCCTAAAGCTTTTTGTTTAAATTGATGTCCACTACATTTAAGAAATATATATTCAAGTTACATGAATCAACTAGATGTTGAAAAAACTCAGCACAGGTTCTCAACCTCAGGGCCTGATTTAGCAAGGATTACAGGTGCAAAGACACACGCAGTCGGCCGATTGTAGAGTACTGCGCATGCATCGCAGTGCGGGAACTAGCCGCTGTGATCGGTACTGCGATCGCAGAGGGTATGCAGACCCATGGTAGAGTGATTGACAGGAAGTGCCGTTTGTGGGTGGTGACAGGGGGGTGGTTGGGCAAACGCAGGCGTGCCAGTGCGTTGGGACGGTGTTTTAGGGGCGTGTATAAATTAGCCACTGTGAAGCCATATGCAGCCTGAGGCCTCATAGCGTGCACTGAAGTTAGCATTTCCTGAGTGAGGTCTGACCTGCCTTAACTGTGCATATGGGTCCGATGTTACTAGATGTTACCGATTGTTTTGCTATGTTGCCCAACTATATGGATGTGAGTAAGGGGAAGTGGGCATCCTAATGTTAGGCTGCGATCGCAAGGCGAATGCAAACAGTTGCATATCACCGCTGATATTAGCAACTGCGTTGCATGCGTATAAGCAGAATAGTGATCCTTGCTGAATCAGGACCCCACACAGTGCATGTTTTCAAGGTCGGTGAATAATGAATACATCTGTGTGCCTGCTGGGTGACCTCGAAAACATGAACTGTGACCAAGGCCTGTATTCAATTAGCCCAGGACTTTTCGCCTGTTCTACGCATGTTTGGGCCGCGGAACCGTGGCATGCACGTCCTCGCGTTTCGCCCTATTCAATTACAGAACAGGCGAAACCGCAAATGGGCGAATGCATAACAGGCGGAAAATACTGAATAGATTGGGGGAATCAGTCCGTACCCCAAAATAAGACGCACTGACACTAGAAATCATTACAGATGTGTACTATTAGCCCTAATAAACGTGCTTTGTGTCCTTAATTTTTGTTAAAAGCTTTCTAGAAGCATTTTTGTAAAAATGGTGAAAAATGATAGAAAACACCTGCCCCATCCATACAGCCCCCCAAGAAACCTATTTCGCTAGTTTTTATCCTTGTCCTCCCACTTTTTACTTTTTCTGAGGTCATTTTTTTTTATGGCTGATTTGTCCTTTGGGGGGGGTCCAAAGGGTTCTGAATCAATTCCCCACATTTGCACCCCAAAATAGAGATTTTGCACTTTTTTCCGCCTGCTGTTCATTGGAGAAACGTCTCCGCCTGTTTCAATGCATTGCGAAAAGCGGCAATAGGCAAAACTTTTTCGCCGATTACGGCTTTTCGCGTCTGATTGAATCCGACCCCAAGTTTGAGAACTAGGGAGTTAGCAACAACGGAATAATACAATGCCTGCAAATACTCTGTGCTGCTTACAATCTATGTACATTCTTTTGTGACCAGAAATGACCTTGTGGAGTCAATTAACAAACAGGACATAATAAAACTAGCAATATAGAGAATCACATTGCCATTATTCAAGTCAAAAGATAGTATTATATTTCTGTCACATCCAGTGTAATTGAATTAAGTGCAAAACTATTTATTTATATATAGATAGACCAATGTATTTCATATCAACCTATCTTAAATATGTGTATCTGTCTCTATTATTTTTATATCTCATATTTTTAATAACAATTTACCTAATATATCTATTTATACACATTACACAGTGCATTCAGAGAGGGCTTAATCAATCTCTGTGCCACTGGAGTTTACAGTTTCTACCATTGTATATTAGATTTAATATAAGAAGATATGAGCCTACTGTAGGAGTAACATACATATAAAATCTACACAGATCGTGCTGTGGGGTCATCAATGTCAACCACTGTCCGTCCCTCCATCCATCCATCCATCCATCCATCCAATCATGTCTAATACAAAGCCGTCATGTAGCAGTTGTGATTTGTTTTAGAATGTGAGTGCTAATTTTAAAACACGCCATGATGTTGGTTCCAGTGAAATACTGAAGTAGTGACTACTTAATTATCTTGATTTACTGTACTGTGTTAGATAAGATAAATGTATATTTTTTTGCATAAATTGCCATATTTCAGTTCCCTTTTGCACACTTGCAAACAGTTTTAATAAAAGAGCGCTGCGGGTAAATCTGTTACATTCCTGCTAGCTTCATCAGATTATTGCCGAGATTTATAACTGAAAACCATCCATCTGGCCTCATCAGCCCCGGTTTCCACACTCCAAATACTACGGAAAATTAGATTATTCTGATTAAAACAAAAAGTGAAAAATGTACCAAACATTTCCAAGACTGATAATCTATCACTATTACTACCCTGACTGTAATAAAAATAAATCAAAAGCCAGCATGTTTGAACCTAATTTTTTAAGCATGACATTTTCCCCTGCGTTTCTTTCTTAAATGTCACCCCATTCTACAAGACTGAGTGATTCTGTCCCCGGGGACAGTCCGTCATTCCAAAGTCTGCGGCTGCAGCTTATCGGCCATGGCTCATTTTATTCGAGACGTCACTACAATCCAAGGTACTACAGATCAGCTCAAAGCATCAAATCCAAGAGTAAGCAGCTACATACTAGCTATTTGGCAGGGGGTCGTTAAACCATGCTAATTAAGTAGTCTAAAGTCAGTAGATATTGCTTGCACAAATTATGAGTTGAGAAACTGATATGGCCTATGACATCCTTTGTGGACTGTGGCCAACATCGATCAGAATATAGTAAAGCAATTTTCATCTCACTTAGTAGTGTCTTATTTTGTGCCTAAGATTATCTATGTCTTGCGTTGAGGTAAGATGATGTAAGACATCTATGAGACAGCCTTTTTTCTTAATGATGTATCACAAACAAATTGTGATGTGAACTCCAACAGTTCGGACCTAGAGCAGTGGTGAAAGGTATTGTTTCTGAGTCAACATGCAGCTCCCCATAATAAGTGTTTTCTACTGTATTTAACTCTTTTCTGATTGACTATCAATATTCATAAAATAACACAGCAAGTGTTCCCTGTGACTTCACTTGTCAACATAGGTTATTATTATTACATGTTATTTATAGGGCGCCACAAGTGGTCCGCAGCGCCGTACATACAGTAAAGGGTACACAGAACATTACATTACAATACAGTATCCAAAATATAACAGAACACAAGTAACAATTAGCAACACAATTCTCCATACACAGTACAGCTCTGAAGGTGAAGGCTGTCATAGAAGTGCTAGAGAAGAAGGCTGGTTATCCAGCGTATTGGGCTGACTGGACACTTCATATTGGTGCACAGATTTCATAAGGTGTTCTGGTGCTTTATCTGGAAGAATTACTTGTGAGGTCCTAAAAAACATTAGGATGCCCATCACTAACCTACTGATTAAAAGTACTCAGAAAGATAGACACATGTTTATTTACATGATTCTATACAGCAAAAGTATAGCATCACAACACACCATTAAGATGAATAGAGTACATTCATGGAACACATGCTATTTTGCCAGGTTGTTCTGTTGTCTTTAATTCACCTGGCCAAATTTATTACCCAAAAAGCTAAATACATTCAACACATACTTGCCTACCCTCCCGATTTGGCCGGGAGCCTCCCGAAAATCGGGTGCCGCTCCTGACCTCCCGGAAAGGCAGGCAATTCTCCCGGCTGCCGCCCACCCCTCCTGTCCCCCCCGCTATAACCCCTGCAACCCCCGCAGTGGCGGGGGGGGGGGGGGGCGGTGGTGTGATTCGCGTAATTTTGGCCCCGCCCCCTGCTTCACAATGCCCATTTTATCGGCATTGTGTAGCGGGGGCAGGCCAAACTGTCACGATCACGTGACCCCCGCCCCTGCCACACCCACAAGTGATGTCACCAGCCTGGCCACTCCCCTGTGTCCTGGCCACGCCCCCACCACTCCCCGTCCCCCATCCTGCCAATCTGGCTGCTCCCTCCCGGAAAGAGCAGCCAGAAAGTCGGCAGGTAAGATTCAACAGCTCTTGCTGAAAGATTTAGAAGTAACTAGATCACACAACATAAAAAAGGAAGCACTAAATGTATTCCACAATTTCTCCATTAAATAGAACCTGTATTAAAACAGTGTATACGTACAAGTTAGTGATTCACAATTGTAACACTAAGGTAACCTAAAAATATTAAGTATAAGAAAAGAAACACATAAAGAGAATGTCAGAAAAGGAATGCTTTACACTTAGGCGTATATTTACTAATGTGCAGGTTTTTAGAAAGGGAGGTGCTGCCCATAGCAACTAATCAGATTCTAGCTACTATCTTCTAGAAGGTGCTAGATAAATGTTAAGTAAAATCTGATTGGTTGCTATGGGCAACATCTCCACTTCTAAAAACCCGCACTTTAGTCGCAAATTACAAAAACTACTCTTAACTGAAATCTGAGTCACTATTTCAGTTGGTATATTTAACAAGATATTACCAAGCTAAGTATTTTTATTTTTACTGTGTTTCCCTTTCTATGTATACTAGGATGTTTATTATTACTTTATTGCTCTACATTGTTTCATTTTATTCGATTCTACTTATTTTAATTGCACAAATGTTTCTTCAAGTTCTGACAATTTCCACCCCACCATTTATACACTTTCTACGTCTCTACCTCCTAAGGCTTCCTCTTCCACATGTGAAGTTATATATATCACCCCTCTTATAAATTGCTTCTACTTTTATCCTCTATATACTATCTATCACTTCTTATTCTCACCTCATTGCCTTCTTCCAACCACTGTTACCATAATATATATGTACTAGTATTGTAGTACTATCATTTTAATACATGGGCCCCAATTTCTATCTCTCTCTAATTGCCCATCCACCATTGATACCACTATACATATTATAATAATATTAACTTATACAACCAGTGTTCTCCACAGTAAAATTTTCCAGCCGGGTTGCAACAAGAAGTAGCCGGGTGGGGGCCTTCGCAATTAAAAAATGTTTTAAACCCTGACATTGTGATTTAAACTTGAAATAACATTTTATATATTAATTCTCCTCGTCTTATTAGAGGCCCAGTCGTCTGTTTATGAAATAGCTGCAAAGTCTGTAGGATCTGGCCCTTTTTATACAGCTCCCAGATACTGGCCCCACTTGTAGGCTCCCAAAGAGCCGGGTGGTAGGCGGTTTCTTGCCGGGTGGTGCACCCGCAAAAAACATCCTGGGGAGAACACTGTACAACTATATGTGTATTTAACCTTCTATATTGTACCAACATTGATTTACAGGTTTATACTTTACTTAAGGTTATTATCATAAATTCTAATCCTTAAATAGAACACTCACATTACTGTGCTTCACACCACCTAGCCCGTCACATGTGGGACTGCCTACTTCCACTTATCTAACTCATCTACCTTCCATGGAGCGCGATCACATACCACCGCCTATGGACAAAGCTGCTGTGTGACCACCACCACACCAACCTCCTCCAGGCTCTGCTCCGCCACCCCGGCTACTGTGCATAAGTAAACTCTTATTTGATTGCCGATTCTTCCCTAATAGTTGTTAAATAAGTATATGGATGGATTCATGGTTGTTTAAAATGTCTTATCCACTCACAAGCGTATTACATTAAATGTGATTCTATTATGTCACCCAGAGCCTTTCCTTAATATGAGTTGCTTGTTAGTTTAATTAAGGATAAATAAGGATATTTTTGCTAAAGTATTTAATATGTTTTCACTGTCATATTTTTTTAAAATACCTTTCAACCCAACCATACTTGTTAAAACAACCCAGGGACTATCTAGAGATTACCGTCAGTTTATATTACAGAGATTGACACCTATTAACCACATATTACAATTTTCTGTCACAGTGTTTCTTCTACCAAGTTCATTTAAAACGACAACTGAGCAAGTGTTATCAACATTTCTCCAGGTCACTTGATAAACTATTATCTTTTTTTTTTTGTTTGCTGTAGTGTCTACAATTTATAGAGGACATCACTGGATTAGGCCATAACACACTGTAAAATATAATGCCATATCACCATTAAAAGCAGTGAAAGTATGTAGTAAATCCCTTGGCAGGTGGACATCCTGTCCCTCACCCCTTGATTGCCTGAGGACGTAGCAATATACTGGCTGAGCAAAGGATTGGGAACTGGTTCCAAGCAAACATTTCACATTACAGTTGTGTAAAATAGCATTTATACAGAAAACCTAAAAGTTATAAAAATAAATATTGTAGTGAGCACCACAGAAACACTTGTGTCTATAAAACAGCACGGTAGATGTAGATTGTCTATTTTCAGTATCTTGAAAAGACAGAATTAACCTTTGAAATGACCTTTTCTGTACTCTCGACAAACCTAAAGTGGCATATCTCTTTTCAAACAACTAAAATGCTTGTAAAATCTGTACACCCCCCCCCTCCCGCCCTGAACTGAACTGAGCGCCTATGGCATAAAGGAGGAGCCACCAACGAAGATAGGAGACCTTTAACAAAGAGCAATAATAAATGATGCTTTTCTGCAACAAATGGTTAGTATGACATTTAGGCAGTTGTAATTTTATACTTAGAGCCTAGCTCTTCCCTGTAATCATCATATGATATTACTTATTACTTTATTTTGATTACATTTAATATTTTGGATCACAGAGGGACCATTTATCAGAGGACGTTGCCGGTGGACAGGTAAGTATTACTGAATGGTTACAAAACATTACTATATATTACATCGATATGATGCAATGTATACTGATATTTTCCGGTAGCCATTTCAGTATGTACATGAATAGAGTCCTCTATCACCAAGCTTCGTACCTCCCCAAAGCAGCCTGTTGCACAGGGAAATTTAAAGCACGTAATATAGTATTGCTGCTTCAGTCCTATCTAGTTGCCCAATCCTTACATTTTGTGTACTCATAGTCAACCTGTCACCTACAGACCTTGGTGGCAGCCATGTTATGGGTTATACTAGTATTCATACGAATGCATGGAACTATTGACATAACTAAAGCTTTGTAATTAAAAAAAAAATGTTGTGACCTTATAAATTTCTTACAAACTCAATATAATGACTCTAGGTAGGCCATCAGTATTCTGGATAGATAAGCCATAGGGTAAATTAAAGTTTTAGATAAGTCAAGGACATCACTCTACGCCTCAAAATGAATATTGGCAATCACATAATTCTCTATAAAGACACACATAATTGAATTAAACATAGTATATGACTGAATTGAATTGGGAGAACTAAAGTACTAACTTTTGGTCTACCTCCCACATGTTGAATATGAACACAGAAGCAACAGTAACAACTTTTTAACACACAGTGAGCTATAATGTAAAAATGTGGTAAAATATAATACTACAGTGACACTTGTGTGACAACACAGTCTCAATGTAGGACAATATTATATTGGATAATCCAATAATCACTTAGCGAATCTTCAGATACAGGGAGGCAAAACTTCAGGATAATTGTGAGAAAGAAAAATAAGTCAGTTAGAAATGCCAAGGGGTTAGAGAAAGTGGAAAGTAATTGGAACAAATGAAAAGGGGTGTAGTTACTTCTACTGTGCCTTGTGTGTCTCAAGGACAGTGAACAACGGATGAGAGTCACAAAAGGAGATGTAAATAAGGGCATAGATTGTGTATATTGACCGTTTGCTAGTCACAGTGGATGGGTGGGAGTAACTAATACATTTATGCCATTAAATGGAGAACAGTAGGGATGGAAAGGGTCCATGTCAAAGTAAATCATAACTTCTACTTTCCACCGTTTCAATGAGTATTGGACAGTGAAATGAGAGAGTTAAGTTGGGTACACAATATACCATATATTGGATGCTTTGACAATTTCTGACGAATCTGAATGACAAAATCGTCCACATTGTCCAATGCGTATAACTATTGCGTGCTCCCACGTGTCGTACGTCACATCTTCAAATTGGCCCGCAGTGCCAACATGACCCAAAAAAAGGGAGGCTCAATTCAGGCTTATATTTTATACTCTATCCTTGCAATTTATATTGTAGAGGCTGTGGTTCATATATTCTTTATTTTTTTTTTTTAAGCTCTAACATAATAACACAGTAATGAACTGTATATAAAATGTTGGTCCATATATTCTTAATATACTCTTTCTATCATATATTCTCTTCTTCTGGTGGCTTTCATACCAGAGTAAGGAATCGAAACAAGGAAGATCACAGAAGTTCAAAGGTGCCTGTCACACTTCTAAATGTGTTTCATTGCTTTGCCTTCACTCATGGCAGGTTGCCGTTTGTGTTACTTGGCTCTCCTCTGATTTAGTAGAAACAGGATCACAGTAGTAAATGGGAAACTGCCACAGTAATTAGAAGGTTGGCTTAAATGCTGCCTTTTTGTCAGCCGAGGTCACTCTGTCTCAAATCCGTCTCTGACCTGGGTCTCATATATATTATTTATAGTACTTTCCAGCACCTGCAGTTCTACCAGCACCTTGAGTTTCACATTAAATCTTTTAAACACAAGATGCAGATATAATGTAGGAGTTGAAAAGAAGGAATATGATAGAGTAACTTGTTTCTGGGTAACATGAAGTTCTCAATTCCAAATAAAAGCTTTTTTTAACTTGCACTTCTGAATGTAAGTGCTGGGCTGGCCTCTGAAGCTTGTAGCAAAGTACATACTGATGTTTCCACATACATCTTACCTCCATGTACTACAAGTCGCTTTAAACATAACGCAGGAGCAGGGCCACCATCAGGGGGGGACTGCCAGGGCTCCAGTCCCGGGCCCGGAGAGAGAGGGGGCCCGAGTGGCATCGGCGAGAAATGAACGGGCGGCAGGAAGAAAAAGGTTGAACATCAGCGCAGCACGGCAGAGACATTTCAAATATGGAGCCGACCGCAAGCTAAACACAGCTCGTGGAACGGCAGCCAATCAGGAGCGGCCGCTCCTGATTGGCTGCCGTTCCGCGAGCTGTGATTGGCTCACAGCCGGCTACATATTTCAAATGCCTCTGCCGTGCTGATGCGCTTTCTACCTGCCAGTGCCTGCAGCCCATGCTGCATTGGTGGTGGGCACCGGCCGCCCCAGAGACACCGCTGGGGTCAGTCTCCCTCAAATAGAACTCGTGTGCTCCAAAGTCTCCGTTCACTGCTGGCAGACTGAGCTACGTAAAGGTGAGGTGGGACTCCCTGCTCCTGAATACAATATACTACTGACCTGACTGTATGATGGTCCTGGTGCTAAAGAACCCTCATATGAAGGCCCTAGCTTTCCCACTTTGATATTCAGGTTTCCACTTATTACCACCAGCTGGTTACTGGGAGCACACAGGAAAGTTCGTTTTTTCTTTCTCTCCTAAGCAGAATATGTTAATTAAAATGCAAATACAGTCACAATAGGTATATTAGAATAGGAATGTGTATTTCATACATTGTATTAGATTTTCTATGCACATTTATGTGGATATTGTTGCATGCATAAGAATCACCTATGCAGCTGTGATGTCGAATCACATGTTATATGGGTCTAATTTATAAATAAACATATGGCTTTTCTCCAGCATTTTAGCTGTATTTAGTTACATTAAAAGTGTGACAAAATCACTGATTTCTCCACCTTTTAAGTTCTCCTTACCCATCCTTGCAGCCCCCAAGGGCTATGTAGGAATGATATTTATATAGAAGAGAGAAGCATTTTGTGTCCTACCTGCAGAAACTGATAAAAGCAGGAAAAAAGGCGTTACCTTCCTGCCTTTTGTCCGCAGCCCTAGCTGCCCTAGCTGCCCTAGCTGACTCTGCTCCCCTGCCGACTGCTTCTCCCCCCAGGCCGGCTTGGCCGATCAGTGGCGTTCAGCCAGCCTGTATTCCCTGCACTGCCACAGCCCGCCAGCCTTCCCTACAGCCCCCCAGTCCAGCCAGCCTGTCTTCCCTGTCCTGTCCTGCCCTGCCAGCCTGTCTTCCCTGTCCTGCCACAGTCCTGTACACCCCCTAGTCCAGCCTGCCTGCCCTGCCCCTCGCCCAGTCCAGCCAACCTTCCCTGCCCTTTGCCCCCCCTAGTCCAACCACCCTTCCCTAACAAGTGCCCCCACATGTCAAACTTTGATCATTTTTAAACTGGTTTGCGCACCAATTGATGCCCCACCCCAAAGTAGCACCACCCACATAATCCACGGCACATTATCTGCAGCATACCTCCGGGGGGGGGGGGGCCTACCTATTTTATCAGTACCGGGCCCCACAATTTCTGATGGCAGCCCTGCGCAGGAGCGCCGAGCCTCTTTACGTGTGGCTTTTTACCTTCAAATGCATTTTTTGATTAGACTAGGATGCACGAGCAGCTTCTGCTGATTAAAATGATATGCAGCATACCTATATTCTGTGTGCCACCTTGGCTGTATCTGCATGCAAAATGCTATGTTACAGTGTAAGCGGCTGTGGCAGTGAAGCTGCATGTGCGTCCTATTTGCATCGTTTTGCAAATAAGACGCATTCGGAGGTAAGAAGTCGCATGAAAAGACGCGCAACACTACCGAGTCACGCCACGGCATGGCGCAACTTGAAGGGCTGTTTAACGAGCATGGAAGTAAGATTTCTGTGGACGCATCTGTACAGATGACTTTCCTCTAGTCTGTGTTATCGCACAGAGTTAACTCACTAAAATAGAGTTTTCTACTTGGATTAACTGACCCAGTTATCTTAGCTCAGAAAGGGAAACAAAGGCTGTAACTTGGATGTCATATGATGTCTGAAATGGAGTAAAGAGGTTGTGTGTTTTGCAAGGCTTGCTAGATAAGAAGCTGTCCTTTTTCTGTTTGATACCTTAGGGATACATTCAGGGTAAAACAAAAATAAGACAGTGAGTAACAGCTTGAGATAAACTGCTGACTTTAGGTAGAAAGGTTGCAAGAATGAGGAAAAAGCACACTTAGCTAATTTATGGTGTATATTATTCTTTCCATGTTAATGCCTCAGCTGCTCAGTTCTGAATATTGGCCCAAGGTAATTTCCTGTACATTTTACTTTAAATAGAGTTGGCTATTGTGCTGCATACATTACGCAATTGAAAGTATTTGTTTTTACTGTTGATATGCTATTTCCTCTTGGAACCAAGCTGTTGGGAATTTAAGAAGATACTGCAGTATTATCTTCAAGGGTTGTGGATCCCATTTTCCCCAAAGCAAAAAAACAGCTTTTCAACCTCTTCCAGTGTCCATGGTATACATACGATTTACCGCCAGCGGTTCAAATCCCGACAGCGTGAGCCCAGCAGGGGTGAAAATCCCGATCGCCTAAGGTAAGTATGTTCTAACCTAATTTTATCCCCTAACCCGAATCCTCCCTTAGGGATGCCTAACCTTAACCTCCCTCCCAAGTGCCTAAACCTAACCCCCTTTCCCGCAGCCTAAACCTAAGTCCCCCGGGGGGGTGCCTAACCCTAACCCCCCCTTCCCCTAGCCTAAACCTAACCTCCCGGGGGGATGCCTAACCCTAAGTCCCCCCCGGGAACCCTAAACCTAACCCTCTCCCCCCACGGCTGTCTGTGCCCGTCGCCCGGCTTACCTTCGATCGGCAAGCCGGGTGTCGGGCTCCCGGCATAGGTGTAATGGCCGGCGTCGGTATTTCGACGCCAGTCATTAAACACCTGCCGGCATTAAACAGTCGGGATGCCGACGGTCAGCATTTAGACCACCAGCTTCCCGATTGCATCCCATGGTCATGTCCATGTTCCAAAACGCACACCCACACATCTATTGCAGGATATGTACGTAAAATGCTGTCATACACCTATCAGATTCTGATATACTTCTAGTGCTGCTGAGACAATAAAAGAAAGACATAGTAGAGCTGCAAACAAGTGCATTTGTGCACTGTAATGATGCGTCTTAGTGCACACGGGCACATCTTATGTCTGTACATAGAGTTTCACGTAACTTGTGCTGCCTTGTGCTTGGAGACGCCAAGTAAGAGAAGAGACATATAATAAGAGTGGGCTAACACAATTTAATCATGCTACTTTGAAATGCATTGTTTTTTATTTACACTTGAAATATGCTAACTGCAAGATGTTAATTAATTTATAAACTACATACAGTATATTGGGAGAGTTGATGATAATGGCCACTTCTTTGCTCCAGATGCATCATACCCTAGATTTTAGTTGCATACATGGTAAAATGTGTGCAAATTAACATACATGCATAATTACTAAAGTGCAGGTTTTTAGACATTTATCTAGCACATTCTACAAGATAATAGCTACAATCTGATTGGTTGCTAAGGGCAACATCTCCACTTCTAAAAACACGCACTTTAGTCAATATACCCCCAAGGGGAAGATTTACTTAAAGTTTTTGAAAATGAAAAGTGGGTGTTGCCAATAGCAGCCAATTAGATTATATGTATCACTTTCTAATATACATTAAAATAATGATAGTTAGAATCACCATTATTTTTAGAAGATTTAGTAAATCTACCCGAGTGTGAAGACTCAGCTTTGTTCATACAAAAAATTTGACATTTTTCATTCAATTCTAAATCAGCCCAGAATTTAGTATTCTAAAGAATATCTTGGTATGAGAGAACATGTGTGAAAGAATTGCCTCTAAAAATCCCTTTTTGTTACTAATGTGTTTGTGAGGGTTACAGGCTTAGGTTGAAAAATCTGTTTACAGACCCGGTGGGATCAGCGCCACGGCCATTTTCCTGGCATTTTGCGCATGCTCAGTAAGAAATCACAAGGAAAATGGCTGCCGCGCCATTTTCCCGGTGAACTGCGCACGCGCAGTAGACTCTGGGCACACTCTATGGGATATGGGAGACTCAACCTGCAAAACAAAACAGTAACAAGGGACATCTTGAGTCTATTTTTGAAGGATTCTAGAGTGGAGGCCTCTCGAACTGTGCGGGGAAGTGAGTTCCACAAGGTCGGAGCAACAAAGCTGAAAGCTCAACCCCCAGATGAATTCCGGGAGATTCTAGGTACTGTTAATAGCCTTCGTCAACGGATCGCAGTAATCGAGTGGGACAGTAAGGAATCAGGAGCTGCTTCAGGTACCTTGGGCCCTGGTCATGTAGGGCTTTGAAAGTTAGTAAGCCAATCTTGAAAACAATTTGCCATCTGACAGGTAGCCAGTGAAGGGAGTAGAAAATGGGTGTTACTGTATGTGGCTGGAATGGGGCTAGTTGGTTAATAGCTTGACAGCTGCATTTTGTACCATCTACAAGCAGTGCAATTCTTTTCCTGGGAGACCAAGGTAGAGGGCGTTGCAGTAGTCTAGGCGTGATGATATAAATGCATGTATGACTTTAGGCAGATCTTCTGAGAGAATTAAGTGTTGATTCTGGCAAAGTTCCTCAGATGAAAGAATGAGGATTTGATTGTGGCTGATACCTGATGTTTAAGTGTAAAGCCACTATCCAGGACAATACCAAGATTCAGTGTTTTGTAATTTTGAACCCCCAAGTGTAAGTCCTGTTGGGTGGCTATGCTGTAACCATGTCCTGTGACCTATCATAAGGACCAATGTTTTATCAGGGTTCAACTGGCACTCATTCACTCCTAAAGCTCAGTTAGGCAGCCATTTAGGGTTGTTATGCGTTCCTTTGTACCTGGAGCAAAGGACAGGTACAGTTGTGTATCATCTGCATGGCAGTGGTAGACCAGGCCATGATGTCTGATTATTTCACCCAATTGTAGCATGTATACTGCAAAAAGCAATGGAGATAGTATAGAACCCTGTGGGACACCGAATGGAAGTGGCACAGGTGATGAAGAGTTTACTCAAGAAGATACTCTCTGTGACCTGCCAGTCAGAAATTAGAATCCCGTGGTCCACGGTATCAAATGCTGCGGAGAGATCCAGAAGGATTAAGATTGAACAATCACCTCTGTCTCTTGCCATCAGAAGATAATTAAGCACACATACCAGAGCTGTTTCAGTGCTATGTCTTCTCCTGAATCCTGACTGGAATGGATCATAAATATCATGGGTAGACAGGTGGGTTTCCAGTTGCATTGCCACCACTTTCTCAATGACCTTTCCTAGAAAAGGAAGGTTTGATACCGATCTGTAGTTGGTCATGCAGTCGGGGTCTAAATTATTTTTTTTAAGAAGTGGTCTACCAATTGCTTCCTTTAGTGGTTCTGGAAAAATACCTGTTCGCAAAGAGCATTGAACTATTTTTACAATTAGAGGGCCAAGCATGTCCATACACCCTATGAGAAGCTTGGTTGAGGCAGGGTCCAAATCACAGGTGGGGGGGTCGCAACATTCTGATTATTTTAGCAATGTCTTTTACATCCATTATGTCAAAGCTGTTCCATGAAAACAGGTGGATTACCTTGGCAGGCTTGGTAGTTTGGCACTCCTTTGATGGCACTGTGGGGATTCCAGCCCGGATGGAGGATACTTTATCTGCAAAGAATTTTACAAACTCATTGCATCTTGACTGGGAGAGGGTTTCATCAAGCTGCAGGCCCTGCAAGAGCTGGCCCTGTCTCACCTCCTGGCATCTGGCGGTGTGTAGCGGGTCTTTTCAATAGCGCTGCCGCTGAGATCAATCCAGCGTGAGTCTGGCTGGTGTAATCCCCAAGTGATGTCATCCATAAAGATCCCTGAGTGACGTCATCCATAGATGCCAGGAGGTGAGACAGGGCCAGCTTAGTAGGTATAGCTAGACCCTCCAGTAATTGCGCTCCGAGGGTGTCTCTATTATTCTCAGACGATAGACCGGGACTCTCCTTTAACCCTTCAAAAGGGCTATAAACATAATACTTATGCAGCATATACCTTACTTTTTATTCTTTGTGCATGCATTGTGTTTTTAAACATTTTATTTGTATCTATTTTTACAACTTTCTGACATATGGCTTGTAAAACATAAACAGAACTTTTTCACTCACTTACAGCGCTCGTTCTATTAACCATTAACTATTATCTCTAACTGAGCTGCTACATATACAAATCCAGTGCGGATAATTAAATTTATATCTAACCTTTCATATAGGTGTTACAGAGGCAAATTGCTACAAATAATCTAAAAACACACCCACGTCGTGCCACGGCTCGTGTGACTGGGAACATGTTTGAAAATGTTACCGTCTGTGCAGTGGGGTCCTTCCCCATGGTAAAACCCGGTGCCGATAGGATATTAGTGCAAATGGGGGCGTCTCTGGGGGTCCCGGAGGTGCTGACTGCCCCCAGGGACCATTCATTTTGTTAGAATCACAGACCATTAGTGTATTTATTATCATTGTTATAATCGTGAAATAAAGCACAGAAATCAAGCTATGACCATCTTGGTTGACTGACGTCACTTGGGGCAAGTTGTTACACAATATCGGAGGCAAGTTGTTACTCACTGACACTCCCATTAAAGACCAGCTAGTATTAGAGGCAAATATAAGAAATGAAAAAAAAAGAGGCCAAACTAGGCAAATATAAAAAGACTCAGAAAATGACATCAAAATCTAAAAAAAAGAAAGTAGCCAAAACATTGTCTTGTTCTGAAGACGTGTGTTTCTGTATAATGTGTGTTATGGTGCATACACATGGTCGGATTTTTCCTTCAGATATGAACGATAACGATTTAAAAATCGTTCAGTCGTTCATATCTGAAGGAAAATCTGACATATCTGACATGCCTGAACGATGGACGATCAACGATGCGCGTTCCCGTTTGTCAGATAACGATATCTGACATCTGATGTGTTTGCAGTCAGACTTGGACGATTCCATTCATTTTAATGCAGTCAAATATCGTTCAATCGTTCAAATCGTTCAAAACTTTGGTAAAATCGTTCAAATCGTTCAATCGTTCATCTGACAAATCTGACAAGTCTGACCGTGTGTATGCTCCATTAGAGTTACAATCTGTCGAAACCTGGCCAGGAGTAAGTCCAGTGTATTGCATGTAATGGGATGGCTCATATTGCTTGTGTAAAAGGTGATGGAGTAGCATTTACTTGTCTGTCATTGTCATCAGACTATATACCAAATGTATGCCAAATGTGATTTTGTGATAAATATACAAAGTTTTCTAATCAACACTTTTTATATTAAGATTATGTATAGATTATTTTATAGGTAACAATTTGCCCCAACCCTATAATAACTTACCCCTGTCGGGGGAAGATTGTTATGAATATATCTTTTCTGAAAAGTATGTTTTTCATTGTTAATAATAATTATTGGATGTAACACACCCAATATAAGTAGAAGAAAGAATAATGTTTTGTTTGTAATTTTTCCTGTTTGGTTGTGATTAAAGATTTTTGAATTTCTGTATTTTTGTAACAACTAGCCATACACACATACATGCATAGGTCTGTCCCATATACCACTGCTAGGCAGACGGGTCAGACCTAGCCAGTGAGAAGTAGGACAGGGCGGACCTCCAACAACGGGATAAGTATGGGCATGGAGCGGGGGTGGCAGAGCAGCAGAGTAGGGGCAAGACAGGGCAGCAGCCAGGGTGAGAGGGGTGGGGCGCAACACAGACTGAAGTGACCCTAGGTGTGATGGGTCTCCTAGTGTAGCAGGGCTGAGTGTACCAGTGCGGTCACTCACCCTGCTACTAGGCATCCTCACCCTCCACGCCTGGATGGTGGGGGTGCCTTGGGGCAGCGGGAGCCCCGGGCATCAGAGTGGGGTGGGATCCGGAGAGATCCCAGCCCCGTTCGAGCGTGTGGCGGGGCCCATCCGCAAGCTGGCCGGCGGGTCAGGATCGGTCGTGATCCCACCCCCCATCCGGCGCAGTGGGCGTGGAGGTAGCGGCGGATTGCCGCCGCTACTCCACGGGCGTGATGGCAAGTCTGAATCCTGGTGGATTCAGACTCAGCCAATCAGCACGTGCCCCTTTGAATGTGGCGCCGACTGTGAACCAATCAGGGCTCACAGATCGGCAGCCAGCAGGCGATGGCCACGGCGAGCCAATCGTAGCTCGCCGCGTCATCACCCCGCCCCCTGGCGTCGGCTTGAATTAGCTGGCGCGAGGAGAGGACGGGAAGTGCGACGGCCGGGACGGAGCGGTGAAGAGCTCCCGAAGATACTAGAAGGAAGACGACGGAAGTCCCGCCGGGCGGCGGCCATCGAAAAAGAGCTCACCCAGGCTGCCGCCCGCCGGGTGAAGAGCTGCAGACCGGCGCCCACCAGGAGTGAAGACGGAGAAGGCACCGGAGGCCCTGGGGCAGCAGTGTGCGACGCAAAAGAGCTAGCCCCGGCCACTGCTGCCCACGTGAAGACTGCAGGAAGCCCGGAGGTGGCGGACGTTGTTCCACCTCCGGTGAAGACCACGCGGAGGCTGGGTCAGGCTCGGCTCCGCCGGAGGCCCCGGGACTGGTAAGTCCCTCACACCTCCCTAGACCACCAGGGTTCGGCGCTAGGCCGTGCCCCATTGTAGTTCGGCGCTAGGCCGTGGGTCATTGTAATTCGGCGCTAGGACGTGGGTCATTGCAATTCGGCGCTAGGCCGTGTCTCATGGTAGTTCGGCGGTAGGCTGTGTCTCATGGTAGTTCGGCGCTAGGCCGTGGGTCATTGTAATTCGGCGGTAGGCCGTGAATCATGGTAGTTCGGCGCTAGGCCGTGGGTCATGGTAGTTCGGCGGTAGGCCGTGTCTCATGGTAGTTTGGCGCTAGGCCGTGGGTCATTGTAATTCGGCGGTAGGCCGTGTCTCATGGTAATTCGGCGCTAGGCTGTGGGTCATTGTAATTCGGCGGTAGGCCGTGTCTCATGGTAATTCGGCGCTAGGCCGTGTCGCATGGTAATTCGGCGCTAGGCCGTGTCGCATGGTAGTTCGGCGCTAGGCCGTGTCGCATGGTAATTCGGTGCTAGGCCGTGTCTCTTGGTAAGTCGGCTCTAGGCCGTGGGGTATGTTAATTCGGCACCAGGCCGTGGTCACTGTGAGTCTGTGTTAGGCCATAGGAGTTGTTGCTGTCGGCGTTAGGCCGTGATCTTTGTAGTTCGGCGCTAGGCCTTGGACAAGGGACAGTCAGGCTAGGCCACAGGTACGCAAGGGCAGAAGGCCCTAGAAGCATCGTGAAAATTGGTCAGGCGGTCAGGCCCCCATCAAAGGTAGACCGGGCTGGGACCAGGACGTTCTCCCCCTCAGTCAGGCCCCCATTAAAGGTAGGCTGTTGGTAAGTCGCTGCACCCCCCCTCAGTCAGGCCCCCATTAAAGGTAGGCTGTTGGTAAGTCGCTGTATCTCCCACAGTCAGGCCCCCATTAAAGGTAGGCAGTGGTAAGGTATCTGTTATTGTATCGGGTCCTGTGCGGGGCTCTTGCTGTTGTGTTCATCTACAGGTGCTGAGATCAGGACTCGTCCAGCAAAGGGACAAGATTATTGTTGGTGAGCGTAATTGTTTTGTTTGCCATTTGTGTTGTGTGTCACCCAACTTCCCTTTTCCCTGTTGGGCGTTTTCGTTCGGGGTACACCCTTGTGCTTGGCACGTAGGTGTAGCCAGTCTGAGGCCACAAGTGCCAATGACGACCATCCACTGATCCCAGTGGAGGTCACCCCGCCTCAGCACCTTGTTCTTTTCCAGGGTCAGGAGTGGAAACCCAGTTCGCGACTGTCCGCGTCCGACCTGTGCTCCAGGACCGTCGACGGGAGCGGCCTGAAGGTGAGAGTCTGGGAGTCAGGAGGTAAGTGCCCGAGTCCACCGGCACCGCAGCCGAGGTTGCACACCCCCCCCACCTCTTACACTTACATATATATATATAAATATATATATAACAGTTATTTATATAGTTTCAGCGTATTCCACTGCACTTTATAACTGAGGACAAACAGTAGCAGTGGCGGCTCCAGAGGTGGGGCTGCAACACGGGTCAAAATTCAAATAGCGGACCAACACCAACTGCGAGTGAGCCAGTCAGCAGTGTTTGGCAGAGTTTGAAAGGGCAGTTGGCGTGACTCCCCTATTTGAATTTTGGACTGTGCTAGAGCCCCACCTCTGGAGCCG
The DNA here is from genome assembly GCA_031769625.1 of Taudactylus pleione. Classification (NCBI taxonomy): domain Eukaryota; kingdom Metazoa; phylum Chordata; class Amphibia; order Anura; family Myobatrachidae; genus Taudactylus; species Taudactylus pleione. The sequence continues at coordinate 20,579,764 of JAUIMM010000052.1, read as the reverse complement.
CCACTGGTAATAAGACAAGACTAAGTTATAACAGACAGACAGAGCAGTAAGAGGGTCCTGCTCGTTTGCGGGCACAGTCATATTCAAAATTATGTCAAGCACTACACACACTAGACAAATGTTCTTAAGCAATGCGGGAGGGTGTCTGTGGAAACTTACACAAACTCTGTGAGGCTGGGTATAAGTAAAGCTGGGTACACACTGGCCGATCAATTGATCGGTCAATATATCACATGCCCGTTGGCCAATGTGTACCAGCGATGTTGTTCACATATCGCATCGGCTGTTCCCCACAACCGATGGCATATATATCTTTCTATTGTGCTGTGTGCTCGGGCGGTTGCGACCCCAGCCAGCGGGACCCACAGCCAGATGACAGATGTTTAATGTGTATGAACAACCATCATCTGCAGATATATCTTTTAGGTGAGTACCCAGCTTTAGACAAGTGTTCTAGGATTCCATTCCATTATTATTTTTTTGCAATTAATTGCGGATACCATAAATCTTTTGGTTCAACCTGTTTTTCTAAACTGCTCAGTTGTAAATGTTACACTTTTACTTTAAATTTACTTGTAATCAAATTTCTCAGTAGTATATAATAACTTGAAAGGAACACGAAGAGATAAAACACATAATTCTAAAGTAATTAGCGTTCTCTGCTCTGGCCTTTCATGTTTCCTGCCACTTAAGCAGCACCTCTTAAAGACATAAGATAGAATACACAGCCAATTAAATGCAGGGCTATATTAACATTTACTGTTTTTGCAGTGATAAAGTACAAAAGAAAGTGGGTCAGTCTATTAAGCTTGCTTATATTTCGAACTCCATTATAACTGTCAATCAGAGAGCTAACCAGGCCTAAAATTCCCTGTAAAAAACATGTTGCATTTGTTGAAAGTGAAAAGCTAAGATCTCGTTCAGTTGTAATCCAAACAATTATGTATCCTCCCAAAATGCTAACGTCATATTTCTTATTTAAACAGTTATTCTATTTCTGAAACAACAAACTCCTTGTTATGTATTCAGGGCACAGAGAGTGAAATCCTGCACTTAATTAAATGCTTATCGCCCCCAGGCATTGCCTCCAGGGTTCCAATGTGTACGTTTTCAATGTCAACTGTAGAATTTGCCTTGTACATGAGCGGAAACATAAAAAAAACCTAAACAAAATATGCTACATCCAAAAAGAAAGGAAACCATCTTCAGAAGATCTCAACATTTTCTGCAAATGTTTGCCACGTGAGTCCAGTTTAGGCTTATCACTGTAAACAGGTAAATTATCCCATTGCTGTTGCAGTGGAAATTATAATTTTCTTTATTATATATATACAGTATATGTGTGTGTATATGTACATATTTTAAATGATCAGAACGCAGAATAGAAATATTTCAGAGCATGATCCAGCCACATCTTATACTGACTACTCCCTAAACTGAGATAAGTGGAGATAGTCATCATCATCATCATCATCAGGGTGTACTTGCACCTGCTCTATTCCAGGTGCAAATGATACTCCTCCTCCTAACTACCTACTGGTGTGAACACGCCCCTAATGAAGTTTTCCTATGTGAGGATACCCCATCACACGTGTAGATGCATTTGGATCCCGTCTCCAGGGCTGGATTAACAAAGGGGTGGTGGAGCCAATGAAAATAGGCCCACAGGAGACTGACAGCCTGCCAGCTGCCATCCTTCCAGGCCCCCATACAAACCATGTTGGGACGTCATTCCCCCTCCTCCTCTCTACCCACCCGAGAGAACGTTTTCATCAGGGTAAATCAGATCCCGACATTAATAATGGTGCGGCAGTTAAGGGCTTCCCTGCGCTGCGTAATATCACATATGCTCCGCCCCCAGACTCCCAGCTTTGCAGGCTTGACACCGGCATTCAGTATTTCAACTCTGCAATAAGCATCCGCTGCAACCTGCAGAGCTCAGATCACACTGATGCTGGATAGAGGGGCGAGCAGCTTCCCGGGGCTGTTTGATAAAGTTTTTTTTTATTGTTATAAAAAAAATGCTGAGCAGCGTGTGCGCCACTGGGGACGTGCAGCCTATACTTGCAGCACTGTTCAGCACACACGGCCTCCACCTCTTATTGGCAGCACATTCTGATCAAATGCTGGGATTAACATGATCAACAACAGGGGGGGGGGGGGAATACAAACAGCTTCTTGTGAGTGGGGGTGGGGGGAAGAGGAGTATAATGAGGGAGATGCTTCCCCCTCTATGTCCACGTGGATAGTAACTTATGACGTTGAACAGTAACGGATGACGTCAGGGTACATCTACTGAAGGGGAGCTATCCACTACCATTGGGAATTATGGGGTTAGTTTTTGAAGACTAGGTTTTCGTACTGGTGAAAGGTTAATAAACAATGTAGTTACTAACTATGAAGGTTTTTTATGAGAAGGAGGTAAACAAGGGGTTAATGGTGAGACTGAGGGTCTGGTTATTTTGATCAGACTGAGGGGCCTATTCATCATCAGGGACTGGATGGCCCCCAACGATTAAGTATCCAAGTTGCCATGAGTTGCAAAGATGAATATTTAATTTCATGCGCATGTCAGTATTACTCCTGTGCCGAGACAGTTGTTTTTTGGAGCAGGAACACTACTACTGAACTAGCAGTGATACTTACCAGAGCGAATGTGCGCGGCCAAAGCTCTCGCAGTATGGAGGCAAAAGAGAGATCTGCTTGAATCCTTCTCTGCAACCCCAGAAATTCACATAGGAAGGAGGGGGTTTACTGAGTTTTCTCTTTGCATTATATGTCAGTCACTGATGCTCCTTATGGTGGTCACTTTTGTTTATTTGTAGACTTATGGCTGGCACACACTAGACAACATGTCGTCCGATCCGGCAACATCGTTTAGTGTGTACACTCAATGTCATTGACGATGCACGCTCTTGCGCGTCGTCAGCAACATCGGACATCTTCAGCGGGGGCCATGCTGCCGAATGCAGCATGGCCCCTGCCATTGCGATGTCGCTCCCCACATCGGCAAGTGTGTATGCACTTGCCAATGCCGGGACCCCCGCTGGTCTCGTCTCTTATGAGATCGTGCTGGGTACAAATCGTTAAATGTGTACCCAGCATTGCACTTTACAATGTTGATATAAGTTAAGTGGGGAAGGAGATTGAAATAACTGAATATAGGCACTAGCCCAGGGCCGTAACTAGAGTAGTGCAACCAGTGCCATGGCACAGGGTACCGCAGGGCAGGGGGCGCTGTTTGGGCCTGTCAATTTTCCTGTTTATTATCATTTTCACTAATAACTTCTTTTTCTTTTATCCCCAGCATCTCCTGGCCTCCCATATCTCTTCCCTGGCCCTTCCCCATGAAGCCATGGCCCTTTTTCAGGTGCACTAGCTTATGTCCCCTGTTTAAACATTGGAGGGGTGGGGGCGCCAATGCTCTCTCTGGCACAGGGCACCAAAAAGTCTAGTTATGGCTCTGCTCTAACCACATTACATATTCCAGACCACACCCCCACAGCAATGTTCATATCGGCCCCTCCCTTTCCCCATACAAATATCACTAGTCACACCCCCTGCAGTGTCACACAATAGGCCCTTCAGAAATTTCAGCTCCAGGCCCATGTGGACCTTAATCTGGCACTGCCCATCTCACTCTGCATTCTTCTGTTTTCATGACCTCAGTTTCAACAAATTCACGCAAGATACAGTACTCAAACTGGAGTGCGATCAGCTTTGCATCTGACCCCATATTCAATTACTATGATCCCAACACACATTAATCTCTGTTTGAGTAATACAACTTTATTTCCCAATAAAAACTACCTATTCTCTGTGTAGTGGTTCATTTAATAATATGCACCAAATTGGCACTTTAGTTGTCATATTTGTAGGTGAACAGATTTCAGGAACTACAACAGTGTGTTTAGCAATTTACATAGAATCTAGTTCCTAGAAGAAAGAACAGACAATAGCCTGAATGAGGTTAATGAATGACCTTTCTATGCAGTCACAAATTAGAAAGGAATTCACTGAAGGAACACGATAAAAGGTGTCTGTAAGATGCTTTTCTGTTCGGAGTTAACATCATATTAATAAAGAAAACAACAGTATTATTTTCTTTACCAGTTTATTAATTGCTCAGTGAAATACTTTTGTGAAGCACAACAAGCAGAAAATGAATTCATGGGCTATTAATCTGTCATACATGGTAGTGGAAGAAATGCTCATTAGATGGGTTGATGCAATTACTGCTATTACATAACCATCTTTACAGAACATAGAGCAAATTGTGAATAATATCATTCAATCTTACTTTCCCTGAAAGACTTTGAAAGCCAGCAAGGGAGAGTGGTTTCGCATGGAAGAAAATGAAGCCACACCAGACAGTTCAGTACAGGGATGAGCAGCTGTGAGAGACTTCTCCAGTGATGCTCTGCTAGGCAGTAGGGGCAGCTAGTGGTGCATTGCCAAAGGCTGCACTTTACATTTCTGTATTTAGGTTTTTCACCTTCATGTGAATTTCATTGATTGGCTTGCTTTTCCTTTCCCCTTTGTAGTTATCTTTTTACGTCATCAGGTAGTGGGGTTTATTTTTGTCATCCTGGATATGACACAAAGCAACTTTTTCAATACAGATATATTTCAACACAGAAAGCACAGAAGAGTTGTGTCATATCCCAGGGCAGGGGCTATGGCTCAACCAAATACCCTGGCACAGAGTCTAAGATCCCCTTCAGACTTCACCAGGAATCCCAGCAAGAGGATATGGACTTTATTAAATGAAGGCCCAGGTCGTGGCCCAGTGTAGTTGGTTCCCACCATGAAAGCAACAGAGTACTTAGCTGGTATGAGGACTCTGCCTGGAAACACTGTGAATAGAAATGTGGGTATGGAGGGACTGCTGTCAAGGAAACAAAACACAGAGTTTAAACAACACTGGAAGAAAACTATACTGGAGAGTATAGATCTGGAGCAGGAGCACCTATGTAGAACACAATTGATTCTCATGCACTGGAGAAGTGCATTGAGCAGGTTCTTAGAGGCTGGCTGATGGATGTTTACCCGCATGAGTCATCGGTGCTAGAGGTTAGTGGTAACACCTAAGAGAGGTGTTATTTCATCTCTAGCCTGAGCCTAACTGGGTTCTATTAAGGATTCTAACTGGGAAGGGCAGCAATCAGTGGCCTGCTGAGTGTTAGAGGTAGGCCAGTGGTATCCATGACTTCAGCATCAGGGAGGAGGAGTGTATCAGCCTATAATCCAGACTGACAGTGGGTCCTGTCTGCCTGCTAAGGTTTTTCTGATAAGATGGAGCTGATCCAGTCAGACTGATCTCTGCTGTCAGTAGCAGTAAATTAAATATGGTGGCTGATCCCAGGGGAGGGTCCAGCAAAGACAAACTCAATGAAAGGGACAATCAGATGGACCCCAGGCCCCTCTCCCCCACACATAAAAAAACTGAAAATAAATATCAGTAGATATAGGGGTCTATTTACTAAGCAGTGTTAGGAGAAGTGAAAAGCTTAGTTATGTGTGACTCAGCCCAGGTGTTGACCTTGGCTATGACCTTTTAATCGTTGAACCACAACGTGTAAGTGACCTTAAAATAACCCAGTAACTAGAGTAGATGGAGAAGTGGAAACCCTAAAGCAGAGCATTCCATACCTGATGGAATAGATCGTGCTGGAGGGACTTTATAGCTCCTTCTGTTGGCATTCATTCATGTGCTGAAAAACTGACTGCTCTTTTCTCCCAGAAAGTCATCAAACTCTTACTTTTAAGACAAGAAGGACAAACTTTTAATCACATCTTTGTAGATTAATTAAATGCACATACACATAACTATCCAACAAGTCTTTTCCCACCTCTGTCTTTAGAGAGCTCAAACTGACTAAGGGCTAAAACACATTAAAATGAATTAAGCACAGCAGTTGTTTAAGTAAAATGGTGCAACATGTTAATTGAATGAGTTACCAAGGGGATTTGTTATTCACTGTAATCCTTTGAACAGAAATAGCCCTTTTCCCTTGTTCCTAGGTTTGTCCTTCTTTGGCTGGCAAAATAATTAAAATTCTGTGATTGCTCTACTTGTGTAGATATACATTATTGAAATTGAAAAAGCCAGGCCTGTAAGGAATATATAATCAGGAGTGCTCTATCACAATAAGTTCTACCGCACAACTGATCCCATATGGACAGTGGAATTTTACATTTTAATCTCTTATGAGAAAAAAGGAAATAAGTATAGTGTAGTGTTTCCCAACTTCGGTCCGCAAGGCACACTAACAGTCCAGGTTTAATGATATTCATGCTTGAGCACAGATGGTTAAATCACTAATTAGTATACCTGTGCTCAAGTATGGCTATCCTTAAAACCTGGACTGTTAGTGTGCTTGAGGACCGTAGCTGGGAACTCCTGGTCAATTAGGTGCGAATTGCGAGTAGCGAGTTTGTTTTATGACACTCGTCAGCTTCGCCAAAATGCACGCACCCGAGAATTCTCCAATCCAATTAAAAATGCCTATTGTCGGTACTCGCAGTGGAGGTTTGAGAATTGACTGCCAAATGCGATGCAAGAGAAGTGCATGAGAAAGTAGGGAGTCCATCCTGGACCCCCCAAAATGTATAATTTAGTTAGCAGGACCACATGGAAGCCTATTTGTGGGCATTAGGGAGATACTGAAGATTTTTAAATGGTGTAACATGGCTGATTTGTGCTTTTTTTTAAATGCAAAAAACTGATTAAAAGCAAACTGTTTTCGTTTAATATCAAACTAACTAAATGAAAAATGCAAATAGAACAAAAAAAGTAGGGAAAAAAGTGGTTTTTTTTGGGGGGGGTACTTCGAGGGCACTTTGATTAATTATAAAAAAATTGGTAAAAAAAACTCTTATTTTTCAATACAAAAAGATTGTTGATTAAATTTGGGGTGCCTATACTAACGAAAAAGTTGATTTTGGGATAATTTGAGGACAATTTTTTTTTACCCCCCCCCCCAAAAAATTAGATGTAATTATTGGACTAATTAAGCTAATTGGAAACTTCCAATTGCCTAATTATTCATTGGGGGGGGGGTGTCCAAGGGGTTCAGAGCATAGTGTCCTGACATTGTAACCTTAAAATAAAAATTTTCCTTACCATCTCTCACTTTCAGGCAGGTGCGAATGGAAAAATGGGAATTCAATCTCAACGGGTTCAGTGTGAGTTGCTAATTGGATTGCAAAATGAATTCACTATGCGAATTCGAAGAGAAAATAGCAAGTCGCACCTGAGTAAACCTTAATCAAGTTCAAAACAATATTCTGACAAGTTCATGTTAGAAAGTTGTGAATTCTTGTTAAACTGGGTGCTCAACAGGCTGTGTGAGTTGTCTATTGCCTACAACCCCATTGCACATGCTCTGAGCAGCGGCAAATGAAATACCTATGGCTTGGCTGTTTTCTGTGGCTTGAGATAAAATATAAATAGTTTGCCCATGGTTTGATGTTTACTTTGGTCATCAGCAAGGCAGGGCTTCAAAAAGGGCAGATATCCAAAGCTGTTTTAGTGCATAGCTTTCTAATGTTGTCAATTACAATTGCTGATGTGGCACCATAGACTGCCTCCCAGTTAACAAGTTAGGTGGAGTAGGGTAAAAAAGTAGGTGGGAGATGAAGCAAGTCTTCTAAAGAGCAGAGTAGCGGGCAAGTGGAGAATTGCCCATAGCAACAATCAGTTTCTACAAATCATTTTATAGAATGTACTTGATAAATCCTAGCTACTGAAGAAGCTGGTTGGTCGCTATGATAAACTTCTCCAATCTTTAGGAGGCTCGTTACATCTCCTACTAGGGGGCAGATGTATTAAGCTCTGGAAAGTGATAAAGTGAAGAGTGATAAACGACCAACCAATGAGCTCCGTTCTGTCATTTTTCAAACACAGCCTGTAACATGACAGTTAGTGGTTGGTCGTTTATCACTCTACACTTTATCACTTTCCAGAGCTTAATACATCTGCCCCTAGGTGAGGACTGGGCTGAAGCTAAGTGGCATGTCAGCTACAAACTACATCATAAATCATAGCAATCATAATAATTAATAATAATTATTAAACTCATGTAATAGATAAAAAACAATCACTGACCGATTAGGAATAAGGACATTTCCAAAGTAACAAGTCTCATGTTGCATATATATCGTGATGAACCTAATATATAGTGGTGACCCTGCAGGGCTGTTACTGGAGGCCCTACAATGTGGTACACTCTCCCGAGAACCACAGCCTCCTCTTCCAGCCATGTGCAAGCTCTGCTTAGAAGTGCAGTGTCAAGGCCTCTAGAGAGAGGACCATCACTGGCCCAACCACTACATTTTACTATGTTGTGTACCTCCCGAGTAGGCAGATGGTTATTAGCTGCTACGTTAGGACTTTGTGGCATCTTATGCTTGGTACACACTGGCAGATATATTGGCCGATCAATTGATCAGCCAATATATCAGGTGCCCGTCGGCCAGTGTGTGCCAGCAATATATCTGTGAACAAAGTGTCTGTGAACAACGTTCTTCACAGACATATATTGTGTTGGCTGTGCTGCACAGCCGATGGCAGATATATCTGTCCATCGTGCTACGTGTACAGTATGTGCGATCAGCCGACCGCCCGTACACTTGCAGCAACAGCCGCAAGGAGGGGGTCGCGGGGTGACCCCTGGCCAGCAGGACCCACGGACAGAAGGAATATGGTTGTGTATGAACAACCATCATCTGCATATATGTCTGCTAGGTGTGTACCCACCTTTAGAGCATGTATTTGGGGATTTTATAGCACTACACATATTAGTAAATAGGCAGATGGGATATAACATTGGGGTAAGCAGAGTAACACAGACTCTTCACCATATAATATAATATATACAGCACATTTTACTTTCCTTGTTGATAGAAACAAGGATTTGTTTTAACTGAACTTACATTCTTTGGACATTCCCACTTCAAAGCACCTCTGTAGCCTGCAGTACTGGCAGCGATTCCGTGTCACTTTATTGATAACACAGTTCTTTTCTCTGTGACATGTGTAAACCATATTCTTCTGAATACTCCGCCGAAAGAAGCCCTGTAGTGGAATGGGCGAAAAAGAATGACATGAAAAGTGCGTTTGCCACACCGCAGATTTTTCTATTTAGCTAATTAAACACTATTGAATAAATGTTGGATAATGTGACCCTGCAAAACCCAAATGAAAAATTAAAGACTTTGTATCCGTTTCCTTGCTCTTTAGAGCGATCCGCTTAATCAACACTATAGCATATTGAAGAGATTATGATGCAGAGCTGGGAAGCTGATACCGGAGCTAAGGACTTGCTGCTTGCCGGAGGACTGGATGATACCCCCTGACAGACAGACAAAGGTTCATGGAGAGTTTAACCAGTTACTTGCTAGGAATATCTATAGAATCATATTACACATAGCATCATTTCTAAAACTGTATACCAGCAATAGCTGTTTGGGTTACATTGGATCATGACAGGGTACTAGACAGCTATACAGCCAAACAGAAGTGTTGTAAGGAAGAATTTGTGTGAGTGCCTTTAACCATCCTGCATCATCTTTTCTATTATCCTGTACTTCTGAGCACACATTTACCAGCACGTATGCACCTTCATCAGTCCACTAGTCAGTGACTAACTGCTCTCTGGTCCTGCATCCCACTCCAATGCCCCTACCAAGAACCAGTAGAGCTAGTATACTGTTATGAGTAATCACGTTCATAGTGTGACAACAAACCGTGTTATTTCTGTGGTCAGAGGTGTACTATTATTAAACATATGCTAATAACACTAGGGTTTCAAAACAGTATGTTGACACTGGCCACAGTTATATAAGCTATGCACAACGGTTATCCCTAGTAATCAGCTCTGCAGAGAGGACTCTTATTCACAGCTATATTTTCATGCAGAGGGGAATATGGAATTACAAAAGGGGAACATGCTCCCAATGTTTCCAACATGACCTGTTTCACATAGTACAAGATGCTCTAACTCACAATTTGCCACTTTTCCTTCTAGCAGACACCTATGCTAAATTAATTGATGAGAAGGGTATTGGCACCCTGACCAATTAATTAGTTCATACCAGATAAATGATGAAGGAAGTTAAATAGGAAGATCAGGATCAGAGTATTTTACAGTAATTATGTCCAACTCAGTATACATTTCCATACCTCCTAACATTTAGACAATCATAAACAAATCAAAATAAGCCGAACCCTGATCCTCCCAGAAAAGACCACTTTCAGACGCAACTGTAGTTTTTCATGTAAGCTCCGCCCCTATATAGGTCTATACTGTTCCAACAAAACCAGGATAGTTTAGAGGTATTCATTTCTCAGTCACCATGGTGATTCATCCAGTTCTGATCTAAACATCTAAACACACCATAGGCATTTTAATAACAATTGGACAGTGCTGGACATACACTGAAATGCCAAAAGTCATGGGATAGATGCCTAGTATTGTGAAGGACCCCCTCTAGCCCGGTATAGGGCAGCAACTGAAGTGGACGGAAGACCTCTGGAGAGATGTTGATCCATGTCGACAGGATAGCTTCCCACAGCTCTCTGATATTTGTAGATGCAGGATCTTGAGTGTGAATGGACCTCTTCACAACATTCCATAAATGTTTGATTGGGTTCATGTCAGGCGAATGTGGTGACCACACCATTCGTCAGAATTGACCAGAATGCTCCTCGAACCAGTTCTGGACAACTTGGGACCGATGACATGGTGCATTATCCTGATGGAATATTCTAACGTTGTGGGGGTACACGAAGTTCGCGATGGGTTGCAAATGGTCATCAAGCAATACAACATAGCGGCTACTGGTCAATGACGTGTTCAGGTGAACCAGCGGACCCAACCCATGCCAGGTGGATCATCCTTATAGTATCCACCATCAACCTGCATGGTGCCTTGTTGACAACTGGGTTATAATGTCCTCATAGGGTCTGCTGCACATCCGAACCCTACTAGCAGCCTGAAAAAACTTGTACCATGACTCGTCGGACCACGCCACATGTTGCCAGTGGTCCAATTAGTGACATCACAAGCCCAGGTGAGACGCTGTGTCCGGTTTCGTAGTGTTAGCAGGGGCACTCAGGTGGGTCTTCTGCACCCTTATCCCATGGAAGCTAAAGAACGCTGCAATGACTTGCTGGATATGCATCTTGTACCTCTTTTGTATTGAATGTAGATGTCATTTAAGCCAGTGTCGCTTGTCTGTTACCATGGACAATTCTGGCCAGACGACGGTGGTCACGATCATTAAGCACCTGTTGTCGGCCACTGTGCTCTCCATGGTGGGTGGTAATGTCTTCCATGAGGTATTCCCGCTACACACATGACAGCATAGATAAAGGAATGTTGGCACTTCAGTGTACAGTAGCTATAGTCAGTAAGTGTGTCTATGGCAAACCCATTCAATACTTAAAAAAACAATACATTCTGTAGACCTCTTAATAGTTAATGTAACACTGGTGCTCTAATATCGGAGATGTTGTACCCAGAAAATATAGCACGTTAAAGCTATGCAAACTGTTTTATGATGGTTGTATTCCAATGGCGGGGGGACAAAGGGGCTTTCTGCCTTTGGGACTCCTCTCCCCTTCCATGAGTTTAGTACACTTGTAGTAGGAATAATGATGTTTGTATGGCGGCCACTGCATTAGAGCTGAAGCAAGGAGTGGATGGATCCGACACTCTGCCAATTATCAAGTCAGAAAATCAGATGGGATCTACCATCAGTAACGGGAGGGTGACATTATGACAGTAAAGCACACCATTTACCAGGTGACTTTACAAAACAAACTACTCTAACAGTAATAAGGACAACAGAGGCATTGTACTACATGTGGTTAATAATGTCTAGTCAGGGAAATTGTTTAGTAGGTACAGACCTCTTGAAAAGCTACAGAAATCCCATACAAATAAAGTAAATAACAGATGTACCTAACTTTCTGCAATATGATTACATAATTAATGTTTTGTCTTTACTGCACATTAGTGTGCAATGCCTTCATAGTCTGAGCATGCAGGGCATTACCATCTGAATATCACTCTACAAAGCACATACAAACAATCATAGAAACCAGGTGCGCACGGAGGGGGGTTTCTGAGTACCCAAATACACCCCTTGTCCGCCGATCACAAAGTGTAGTGCAGACTGCAGAGAGTGCGGTCCGCACTACACAGTAACAAGCACACCGCCACCGGCACCGGGTAGTAGGTTCGTACTACCCGGCGGCGGTGTGTTTATTTAAGCAACCTATGAGAGTCAGACAGACTCTCATTGGCTGCTGCATCCATAGAGGGAGGCAGCTGGAGCTCACTCATGAGCTCCGCTCTTCCGGCTCCCGCCACAGCGGGTTATGGGAGAGACGTCATGCCGGGAGGAGCGGACAGCGGCGGTCCCGGCAGGAGCGGGGATTCAGGTAAGTTGTGGGGTTTTTGTGTGTGTGTGTGTGTAAGGGCCACGGGCAGTGACACTGGCATTACATAGGGTGAGGCGCTACTGGGGGCACTGTATAGGAGGGGTGATTGCTACTAGGGGCACTGTATAGGGGAGGCCACTACTGGGGGCACTGTATAGGGGGGGCCGCTACTGGGGGCACTGTATAGAGGGGGTGGCCGCTACTGGGGTCACTGTATATGGGGGGTTGATAATGGGGGCACTGAATAGAGGGGTGGCCCGTTCTCAGGGCACTGAATAGGGGGACTATTACTTGGGACACTATATAAGGGGCACTACTGGATGGACTACTACTGGGTGCAGTATATAAGGGGCACTACTGGGGACACTACTACTTGGGGGATTATATAAGGGGTACTACTGGGGACACTGCATAAGGGGGACTACTACTGGGAGCACTGCAAAGGGGGGACCACTACTGGCGGGAGAGGGGTCTTTAATAAATCATGTCGGCTGTATTTATTTGCCTGCTGCATTAATTTTTTTAGTGATAGGGGTGTGTGTCTGTCTGTGTGTGTCTGTGTCAGTCAGTGTGTGTGTACCCCGTCATAGGTTGAGTGGTATATTTTACTGTAGTGGTCCTAAACCCTGTGTAAGCGGTTTCCATCTATCTATCTATCTATCTATCTATCTATCTATCTATCTATCTATTTATTTGAGGCTAGATGTCTTTTCACTGGTTCGGTAACCAAGGATTTGGAAACCCCCCTTTCAAAATCCTGCGTTTGCCACTGGAAACATATAACCAATACTTATGAATACACAATATAAAATAAAAATAAAACTTGACTTGATAAGTTGCATTAATACATTTATTGTACTCTAAACTGTCAGCTATTAACTGGCTTAGTGCTAAGGAGCAAGGGTTACAGCTTAGGATAATTCCATTCACCTAATATTAAGCTAACATCCTAACTGTCCTCTATTGATTTGTTTTGAGTAAGTTGCATAGGGGTCTTTCAGTTCTGCTTTGGCCCCAATCCCTATGCCTCTTACATCTTATCCTATGATATTGGATCAGTAAGGTCATTCATTTGTTCTGAAACCCCTAACGAGTACAGGTAGAACACTGGCTGTCTTATCGGCTTATGTTCTTAAAACTTAAAACAGCTCAGCTTCGCTTCACATTCATAGAGCTTACATTGAGCCTGCAAAACTCCTTTATTGATGAAACTATCACTGTATCTCTGAGTGCCATAAACCTGCCATTCAATGGAATGAGGACCTGATTCAGAGCCACTCGCAAAAAGAGTTTTGTTTTAAAAAACCCGGCCTCCTGGCCGCCCGCAAACTGCAGGCGTTCCTTCAGGAACCCCCACCCCGCCTACAAAACGGGGCGAGCTGTCGAGCTGCCCCGTTTATAGCAAGCCCCGGAGTGAGAGAATTTCTCTCTCGCTCCGGGGCTTGCGCACGCGCACTGTGCACACCCCACCATCAAACCGCTTGCGAGCGGGTCTGAATCAGGCCCTGAGTGCGAACAAGGTACACCAGGTAGTGATGTTATAGCAAAAAACTGCTTTGTCCCGCTTTAAACAGTCATAATCTTGCTTGAGTGCAAGGCCATCTGCAAATCTGACAGTTATACGGTGCCCGCGACCACCGCCACAAACACACTTTATAATGTTAATCTTGCTTAGGCATATTATCTTCACAAAAAGGCATTACTTTGTATTAAAACCATCATATGCCTCCCACTGTGTGGTATAAAGAGGGAGTGCTGTATTTTACTAAAATATTGCAAGTAATTAATAAATTATTGTTACTGTAATAGTTTGTATAAGGAACACCACTGTAGCGAGCAGGTGCTCCTGAGAACACCATTTGAATGACAGCTCTCTAAGGACCTCATTCAGAGCCGCTCGCTATTTGCGGTCGTTCGTTTAAAAAATAGGGGTGGCTATTCAAATGAACCGTTTGCACTTTGCGGTCTGTTCACGCCTCTAAGTCTGAACGAGCGAGCAAAACTTGCGGTCGAAATTTTGAAAAATATGCCCCCTGGCCGCTCGCATCCTACGTCATGTCCGCTATTTATTAGATTAATCGAGTACATCGACCAGCCTATGAACTGCTCGCTATTCTTGTGGTTGGTTTTTCCTACCACAATCTTGCGAGCAGTTCTGACTATAAAATAACCCAGTGACGTGGTCAATGACGCTGCTGTATTAATTATGCACACCCATAAAACGCCCGTTTTGACCTTTAAGCACGCCTGCGTTCGGATCTCTACTCCCCGTTTTCAAGCACCTTCCCCTGTTACCACCCACATACGCCTCCTCCTGTCACTCAAAATAGCAGGCATTCGCTATTTAGCGAACAAACGATTTTCAGCCGCACTGACTGGTTCGCGCATGCGTATTAAAATCCGTATGCATGCGCAGTTGGGCAGACATCGCTCGGAACGAATGAGCGGCCGCTTACGAGCGGCTCTGAATCAGGCCCTAAGTCAACACTTCACTTACTGGGTATTTAGACTATAACACAATATATATATATAATTGGGTGCAGGAATCTGTCTCAGCACTTGTCAGTGCCTTATTTTACATAATTAGCAGGTAAACACTGTGATGCAAAAGGCTGACATGTAAATTATATGTGATCAGACATGATAACTCTAGCTATAAAAATCACAATTGTATTTGGAATGATTATGAACCTTATTTGGGGAGGAACACCTGCTAGCCTGAGTATTGACCCCTTGTTGTGACGCAAGGCTAATGGAGGTCTCCAATTCAAATACTTAAATGCGGTGCATTTAAACAGTATACTGACTTGGTCATACCTAGATGATAAGTATCAGTGGGCAAGGATAGAGGGAACATCCACTCAAACCTCTAGGCATGTACCCTTCCATGGATTCCGGATCTACTGCTAGTAGTAAACCCAACTATCATGCCCACATTAGTGGGCTGGGGAAAAATGAGAGTGCTAAAACAGATATCATCTATTATCTCTCATCTGACCTCGATAACTCAGAACACACAGTTCCTGCCAGGTAATTCAGCTCCTGCCTTGAGATGCTGATGTGTGGAGTCGGGTCTGTTTCAGGAAAGCCAGTTGGTTGTGCGGAGGAACACTCTACCAGTTTATTTATATCAAGGAGCACCTAGGGAATCCTAGACCTATTAACAATTGATACACTTTTGTTGTCCTCTGGCTGGGATCTAAGTGTTGGGCAGGGGCTCTAACAACATCTGAAGTATAGGGCTCATCATGTGCACCGAGTTAAGCACTGTATTTCTCTTATTTGCAAACTAATTGTAGAACAACAATGGCACGGTCTCCCTAGCTTAATTAGTAATGGAAACGCCAGATTAGCTCCGCAATAAATTACAATCAATGGAAAAATATTTTCCGGTTCACACATGTGAGTTCACAAAGTACCATGGTGATTGAAACGCATTACAAGTTCATGTCGAAATGGTATAAGACTCCCCCTGCCCTTCAGAAAATGTTTCCAAGTCATCAGAAAGTTTGTTGGAGAAGTGACATGCCATCAGTTACCCAATAGCATATTTGATGGGACTGACGCTAAATAGCCATTTTTTTCTAAACAATATTTAAAACATTTTAGAGTATAGTCGGCAAAGCTGTCCCTACGTATTGGAAAATATAACACATTTTTGCTAAAATGGCAATAATTTCCTCAAACTGGAAGCCCTCTAAAACACCCCCCACACACCTGATTGGTTCCATAGTAGTGACTGATATACAGAAATGTACGACATCACACTCTTATGGTGCATACACACTAGATGATTTTTTGAACGACTGAACAATAACGATATCGTTATCGTTTTCGTTCACTATATAGTCCAGTTTTTACGCAAAAACGATGAACGATAAGACCAACAACCAACTATGCGCATTCCTGCAGGTCGTTAGTCTTTGTTGTTCATCGCCCAAACATGCAGGCCAACCTGACGATATGGTCAGGTTTCTGCATTTTCGGGGATGAGGGAGGGAGCCCTCATCCCCCCCCCCAAAAAAAAACAGCAAAAGGAAACGGAAACATACTCTCTAACTTTTCAGAGATGCTGTATGTAATAGATCGGACAAGTTGAGTAGCTACAACCCCACATACAATGATGAACCCGAAAAAAGGAAACCAGTCTGTAGAAGTTATTCTGTCTCAGCACTTGTTCCAATTTATGAATGTTGTCTCCCAAGTATACAGTACCATCACTTGGGTTGGGTATGAAATACCGGCAGTCGGGATGCCTACTATCAAAATGCAGACAGCTACATCCTGATGCTCGGTATCCCGACAGGGGTCAGGTAAGTATACTAACCCTCTGTCCTTCTTCCTCAACCCTCCCTTCTTGAGCCTTAACCCTCCCCACCCCACACCCTAACCCTCCCCGTTCGTGCCTAAACCTAACCCTCCCCCTTTGGTGCCTAAACCTAACCGTCCCCCTTAGTGCCTAACCCTCACCCCCCCAGTGGTGCCTAACCCTACCCTCCCAGTGGTGCCTAACCCTAACCTCCTCCCCCAAAGCCTAACCCCGCAGTGGTGCCTAAACCTAACCCTCCCCCCTGCGACTAACAGCTAAGACGCCCGGTGTTCCTTCGATCGGGATGGTGGCTATTGAAATTCTGGGGTCAGGATTTCCATGGCTATTTTTAGTCCCGGGTCGGGCTTCTGACGTCGGGAATTCAACGGCCGGCATCCCGTCCGCCGGGATACTCACTACATTCCCCATCACTTATGCTAAGTGTGAATTCATTTGCATCAAATTATACAGATGTTAAAAGTTTCACACAGAATACCAGACATGCGCACACAAGCAAAGTTGGATGAATTGTAAGATATGCATACAGTATATGTTAGGCATAAATCAGATACACGAACACCTCATTGTTACTCTTTGCTAGCAGAACACACACTCACAAGCACTTTTTTGTGGGCATGGGCAGAAGAAATTGCAGAATTTACAGAAGACCAACTCAGTATCATCCCCTCTGTGTTACATATGTGTTCAACTTTATCTTTCCCGTAACCAATACTGGAGCTGAATCAGAGTCACATGCAAGTCTGTTTTACGGAAGGATTTTGCGCTTTTTTACACTGCTCATGTGTCTGAGCTCAACATACCCAACTATGAACAATTATGGGCCATTCAAAGTAATTCCATATCTCAGTAGCATAATGGATGTCATCTGGGCAGTCACATGTAGGCCAAGTCTTCCTATGGTGTTTTGTGGGTGTGTAGGCATAATTGTGAGCTATTCTGAGTATGCAAGCAGATCTCTTTCACCAAGTATAGGGCTGGTGGAAATGCATACTGATAGGGGTTAGACAGGTGAAGATTCACATTTATTTCCAAGCATGCAAACTGGCAACATCTGAAACCAACTTGCGAGCAACTCTGAGTCAGACCCACTGTGATATATAGATGTTCATATAAAGTTCCCCTATTGTTGGTAAAAGTTTCACCTATTTTAAAACAAATTGTCTACCTCTGTAATATCACCTCTTCCATAAAATATGCCCTCTACTATTACTGAATGGCCATAGTCTGCAAAGTCCCAGTTTCAACCCATTTTCCTCAGTGCAGAAAACTAAATGTTGTATTTCTGAAGCTGATATAAGTCCTTTGTCCTGTGTATTTGGCTGAGTGTCTACAGTATATTAGCTGCTCACAATTTAGAATATAAAGAGGTTATGTTAGGTCTCCTTTGTCCCAAATAGACCTTTGCCTGAATCAATTATCTCTATTAGCTAGCATCTCAGGATGGCATTAGTAGTAGAGATGAGCGATTTGGTTTTGACTCGGTTATTTTTGCCAAATTAGTGCAAGTTCAGATTTATTTCATTGGCTATACAAAACACGTGAGAGCAAGATAGCCAGTAAGATGCCATGTTTGAGATCCGAACATAACCAAGTAAAACTGAACCGCTCATCTCTAATTCGTAGCTGTTCCACCTAAGATTCTTCCGGACAGTCCGGAAAAAGCAAGATCTGTAAGTACGGAGGCTGGGCAATCCTGGGCTGCCAGTGCCCGGAAATTACAGACCTCCGTCGCTGCAGCAGCTGCTTCGCTTCTACCTGCCCTTCTGGCCGCCTCCTAAAACCTCCTAGAATTGACAGGGTAGCGCTGCAGTACTACAGATATAAACGTGAATAAAGAAATTGGGTGATGGGTACCATGGAAGTACACCTTGTGTACATTTCATTACAGTTTCCAGGTAATATTATATAACAAGCTGTGTGTATGTGGTGATCCTCATATCTAAAGCTGGGTACACACTATGCGATGTGTACCCAGCCGTTGGAACAACGCAATTGATAGAACAATGCGATTAACGACCGCAGTGCACACATGATCAGACGTACATACTATATACGATCCACACTATTGCAATATACAATTAAAAAAAATATTCCACTTATATTAATAACAGTCCATAGTTTTTTTTATTTAGCTATTATTTTTTCAGAGTTGTATAAATATAGTTATTTAATGTTACTGGTATAATTGCTTCTTTCCTTAATTACAAAATGTGACAACAAAAAGCAGAAATACCCGGTTTTATTCCCATGTATTTTCCATTCGTAGACAATAATATGAGTACAGCATTAGCAAATTGTAAGTACAAGCAATATATGAAACTAGTTATCTTAATTTTGCTATAAAATCTGCTCCTTTGCCATGAAAAATAGACACCAAAATGTACTGATGTTTGTTTATTTTCTGGAGGAGTCCCGGATGGGCAGTAAGGGGAGTATAATTTAGAGTATATCAGCTGAAAAGTACACATTTGTTGATAACTGTAAAACCACCTGCTAAATATAATAGTACTTAGAGCTGGTAAATATTTCAAACTAAGTATCAATAAGCTGCACTGCAAAGAGAGCGATACGTCATTATAAAATATAATCCAACGCATTTCATAACTCTTCACTGCATAGGAGCCAATTGGCCTGCTGGCTTTATTATCTGCTCCCCAGAGTCTCCTGCGGTGCATTGCCTGTGTACATTATTTACCTGGCCTATAGACTACAGTGGGCTTTCTTACTGGATATGTGCCACACCATTCTTCATGTTATTATTATGCACCACCATATTACAAAGTGCTCAGCCCCATAACATTAGCAATTATAAGATCTTAAAGAATACAGCCTAGCATTTTACATATGTAAATTTACTGTCATGATTGTTTTCTAATTCCACAGCAATAATTTTAAATAGATAATTATTTGTACTGTGCAAAAAAAATAATTATATATATATATATATTTTTTTTTTTTTGCACAGTAAAAAAAATAATAAAAAATACATATATAATATATATATATATATATATATATATGTATTTATATCTAAAATAGTGTAAAGATTGTGGGCCTGATTCAGAAGCTTATGCAATGGCGATTATGGACGCAGATCAAGTGGTTGTTTGCCATCGTGCATGCGTATAAACCGCATTGCGATTACCGACGCTCGGAGGGATCCATCGCAAAGTGAGTGACAGGCTGTCAGCATTTGAGGGTGGTGAAGGTAGGGTGGTTGGAAAATCGCAGGTGTGTCTGTCAGTTTGAACGCCAGTTGATGGGCGTGCATAAATTAGCATCTGCGATTGCATACGCAGCATGAGCACTCTCTGCATGCAAGAGACTTGTAGTGTTTGCAGCTGGTCAGACTGGTTGATGATGTTTACACAGAGGAGCGACATTGGATGGATATGAGAAAGCAGCAGTTGGCTGAGATTTGGCAGGCATTAGCATATTTTCACAGCTGCGTTCCATGTGAATCGCAGCTGCGATCGCATTAGTATCCACTGCTGAATCAGGACCTGTGATAACTGGCCTCAAGCAGACGTTTAAAAGCCAGCAATATAGCATTGGGCTAGTAATTGTTTTTATGCCAAGTTACCTAAGTCAAGCATCTATATTTCTTCGTAGAAGAGCCTAACATCTGTGGGACTTCTGGAGTTTTGTCATAGGAACCTCTCCCACATCCATCATGGCAATTGGCATGGAACTGCCAGTTATATTTCCAAATGGAATTTTGTCTGAAGGAGCTAATTACTGATCACAGTGACCTCATGTTTGATTTCTATTGTACTATAACTTTTGGCTTTCCCAACTTTCCCCAATAATTTGCTTATATTGAATCTATCTATCTATGGGCCTGATTCCGCAGAAATCGCAACTGTGATTACGCATGCAGTCGGCCGATTGCTGCGTTCTGCGCATGCATTGCAGTGTGCGTGCGCAAACACTCCACTGCGATTGGGACAGCAATCGCAGTCGCTATGCAGTCTCATCGCAGAGTGATTGACAGGAAGTACTGTTTGGGGGTGGCAATTGGGTGTGGTCGGCGAAACGCGTCTGTCCGCCATTGCATGGGCATGCATAAATGATCCACTGCGATGCCCTACACAGCTTATGTACTCACTGCATGCGACAAGGTTAGCAATTCCTGAGTAAGGTCAGGGCTTGTGCAAGTGTGCGTGAGGCTGTGATTGTACTCGATGTTACCGATGGTTTTGCAGTCTTGCTAAGTATTACGGATGTGTGTAAGGTAAGGTGGGTGTCCTTATGTTGTACTGCAAAGGAGTAGCGATTGCAGGGGATTAGCATATCTTCAAAGTGAGACTGCGTGCGTAATCGCTATTGCAATAGCAGTTTTGATCCTTACTGAATTAGGCCCTATATCAGAATGTATCAAATGCAAACTGTAACAGGAGATTAGCAGGATGAATGTGCAGCTAACAATTTGCAGGAATGGCATGATGCTATCATGTCAAGATAGACTGGAATATGTAATGAATGTTCCATCCCCTTGTTCAATCTATGCCAAAGAATTCTGGCCATTCTTGGAGCAAAGGGGATCCTACCTAGTGTTAGAAGCACAAGTCCTGATTCTCCAGCCTTCTGATGAGCTGACAGTTTCAGTGATATACATGATGTAACGGAACAGGGGCACCATCCCCATCACTGATGAGGTGACAGTGTCAGGGATAGACATGATGTTACGGAACAGGGGCACCATCCCCATCACTGATGAGCTGACAGTGTCAGTGATACACATGATGTAACAGTACAGGGGCACCATGCCCATCACTGATGAAGTGACAGTGTCAGTGATACACATGATGTAACGGTACAGGGGCACCATGCCCATCACTGATGAGCTGACAGTGTCAGTGATACACATGATGTAACGGTACAGGGGCACCATGCCCATCACTGATGAGCTGACAGTGTCAGTGATACACATGATGTAACGGTACAGGGGCACCATCCCCATCACTGATGAGATGACAGTGTCAGGGATACACATGATGTAACGGTACAGGGGCACCATCCCCATCACTGATGAGCTGACAGTGTCAGTGATACACATGATGTAACGGTACAGGGGCACCATCCCCATCACTGATGAGCTGACAGTGTCAGTGATACACATGATGTAACGGTACAGGGGCACCATCCCCATCACTGATGAGGTGACAGTGTCAGTGATACACATGATGTAACGGTACAGGGGCACCATCCCCATCACTGATGAGCTGACAGTGTCAGGGATACACATGATGTAACGGTACAGGGGCACCATCCCCATCACTGATGAGGTGACAGTGTCAGGGATACACATGATGTAACGGTACAGGGGCACCATCCCCATCACTGATGAGCTGACAGTGTCAGGGATACACATGATGTAACGGTACAGGGGCACCATCCCCATCACTTTACACACTATTTAACACTTCACTGAGAAAAGCTGAGGATGGAGCAGTGCAGTGAGTTAAACACATACTATATAAATTACACCATCTTGGAGTCACTAGTGGATATAATATAAACGGGGAGTACATCTATTTGGCATAACAAGAATTGGGGGGCACTACTGTGTGGCACAATATGCAATTCCAAAATGAAAATCTGCTCAGAGGGGAAGATAATGTGATGTTCTCATCTTCCCTGAGAAAAAGTTACAGAGCATGCACATCAGAAGTAGTAACCGGCTGGCCAGGTCATTGGTAAGTGACGTAAGTGGGTTGGGGAAGATTGATTAGGGGATTCGATGATATGGGATGTGATTGGGTGGGACATGATATAGGGAAGACTAGGGGTACATAATGGGAAGGGGTATTTATGACTTGAAAAAAAGTGCTATGCATGTCTCCTAGGTGGTGCTAGACACAACTCTCCGGCGTAGACTATCCCCTCTCTAGATTTTCCTGGGTGTACAACATAATGAAATGTGCTACAGACTTCTCTGCTAGTAAGGTGTACCTAATAAAGTGGCCACTGATGTACTCATCTCTGTATGTATCAAGTCTCATACATCTAAACGTTGTGTTATGTATTCCTGGTTTCCATTTTGTTCTGTTTCTTGAATGTTCTTCTTTTTTACCTTTTACAGTAAAATCACAACAGCACTAATATGCAGGATCTATATAATACTTCTCCAAGGTCTGTCCCATATCACACATACATGCACAGCGGCCGCCGCCCCTCCAACTGCAACAGGACAGACCCTTGCCCAGCCGGAGAGGATGTGGGATCCACCATGAACGAGTAAGTGCTGTATGCAGTAGCGGGAGGGAGGGGTGGAGCAGGAGAACATACTACATTTAGTGGCTGATAAATGCAGCATTACTACTTAAATAGTTTTCATCATGGATCAACTCTTATTTACACACAGGGTTGGCGCAACGCACTCAGCAAAGACATGCATTGCAGGGAGATGCCAGGCTGGCCACTGCCGTGGCGCATGTCAAACTGTATGACAGCCAGGTGTTCAGTGCAATGTATAATAGTATATGTTTACCTGGCTCCTTCTCTGCCAGGCACAACACTACTAATATACATTACAGCAGCCAGTGCTGCTGCCTGCCCTGTGTGCTTCGCCCCATCCCCCATCTCCCACAGTGTCTCCGTGGACTGGGAGAGATGTCATGATGCCACAGTCTAGTCCCACACTGTCCTGCGCTGTAGAAGAGGCAGCACTGTGACGAAGAGACTGACTGACAGCCCACAAGAGATAGAGCGGCAGCAGTGCAGCACTAGTGTGTACCTCCCCTGCCCTGCTCACAGTCACTGATTGGGGGTGAGTGCTGCAGCAGCCTGCATATGTTATTAATAAAAAAAAATAATGATGAGGAAGAGGAGAAATGATGCTGAGGAAGAGGAATAATGATGATGAGGTGGAGAAATGATGATGAGGCGGAATGATGATGAGGAGGCATGATGATGATGATGAGGGACTCTACTGTAGCGTAATGTATATAAGGGGCTCTACTGTGGCGAAATGTGTATAAGGGGTTATACTGTGCGGCATAATGTGTATAAGGGGTTATACTGTGCGGCATAATGTGTATAAGGGGTTATACTGTGTGGCATAATGTGTAAAAGGGGCACTACTCCTTGGTTATGGCGGCCGTGCATGTCCAGTACACATTTTGAAAACATGAAGCTGCTCCAGGGGTGATATTTGTCACCCTTCAATGGAGTGGAGCTATAAAACTGCTTAATAACCTACTAAAGCACGACTAAAATTTATAAAACACACTCAGAACCAACAGGCAGTTTAAATTTTGAACAAAGCGAGCTGCACACCCCAAGTCTCCCAGTATGCACATAAAGATTAATGGCCCAAATATCTTGCACTTAGTAGCAAGAATATCATGGCCAGTTCATTGCATACAAATTCAGATCACTCTCTCCCATGTCCGCATCAGGCGGGGAAGTGAAGAATAGCTGGGACACTTTACCGCCGTGGGTTCTGATTGGGAAGATGCCCCAAATACCTTTATCATAGCCTGCTACAGTCTTTCCCAGTGCTGT
The DNA here is from genome assembly GCA_031769625.1 of Taudactylus pleione. Taxonomy (NCBI): domain Eukaryota; kingdom Metazoa; phylum Chordata; class Amphibia; order Anura; family Myobatrachidae; genus Taudactylus; species Taudactylus pleione. The sequence continues at coordinate 20,555,474 of JAUIMM010000052.1, read as the reverse complement.
ATAAACTCATACACATAGGAAGCTAAGCTCCCTTCTAGCCAGCCACAGTGTCTTTCAATCTCACTGTGTACAACACGGTATTTTCTTTACGATGTGAAATCCAGCTTCAAAAAATTCTCACATCTTTTTATAAAAGTCACTTCAGTGACATACTGGCTAATTAATGTCAATTATTAACAGGTTAATTAGACATAGATTCTCATAACTACCGCAAATTCTTTAAAGATAACTGCAATTACTTTTTGTAAGGCATACTACCTCAGATAAAACAAGACTAATGAACAGAGCCAACGCTCATGTTAATTGGAGCGTCCCAGACAAGCCTGATAAGACTGTGAAATATTTTAGGTTTCCATTTTGGGTTATAGGTCTGAAAGAAGTATGCTACAACACTGCAACTTGATGTAAATTCATAGGCAAGAAGAAGAATTACAATGTTGTAGAATACATTTCTTCCCTGAGACTGAAAATTAAACATTTGTTTGATTACATTTTCAATTATTTGCAGTTTAACATTTTAACGATTTTTTTTTTTTATAATTTGGGTCATTTTTTAATTTGGGTAAATGCTTATTATACAACTGCATATATTTAAAGCAGCAATCTCACAGTTCAGTTGTTTTCTTTAAATAGCAAGAACATTGTAGGCATGTACAGAATGTTATAGTCACATTTCTTAGTTCTTCTATAAATCAGTATCTCATTCTTAAAATCTTTCTCAAGGATACACATATATGGCTGCTAGACACAGTCAGTCTGAGTAGGTTCTCTGTTACCAACATGTCATGTGATAGGGGAGAAGGAGGCAGTCACAGTATAGACAGAGCTCAGAGGAGTCATCCAAAGCCTCCCTGTTCACAATACAGAGCCGTCATTAGACATTTTGGTGCCCTGTGACAGAAAGAGTGTTGACCATTTTCTAAAAAGGGACATTAGGAGCGTGCCTTCTAAAAAAGGGGTGTGGCTTCCTAGGGAAGGGGCATGGCCTTTTTATAATATTACAAAAGGAGCTACACGAAAATGTGTATAACTCCCTCTCCCATACTTTCTCATATTATTTAAATGAAGACACATGATGATATATCATATATTATGTCCTTCCTGGCTTGTGAATATATATGAAATGGCTGCTTGGGGTTTGTTGAAACACCTGGCTTCCAGGACCTCACATCTAATGGTGGGTACACACTACAAATAAGCTCCCTGAGCGATATCGTGTAGTGTTGTCCCCGGCAGGCTGTGCTCAATGTCGTTCATGACATTGAGCACAGCCGCTGAACGATATCATTAACGATATCGTTCAGCGCCGGGCTCTCTCCCCCATTCCCCGACATGCAGCAACCTGACGAGATCGTCAGGTTGGCCTGCATGTCAGCCCGATGAACGATGATGACGAACGACCCGCGGGAACGTGCGTCGTCGTCATCGTTCATCTTTTTGGGGTTAAAAATGGACGATAAAGTGGACGACTGATATCGTTATCGTTCAGTCGTCCACTTTATCGCCCAGTGTGTACGCACCTTTAGACAATTGCTGCAGATAAGAGTTTGGTGGAATGACAAGCTGCTTGCTATTATGAGGGATGTGTTGTTAATTGTTTAATGTCCTGAATGTCCATCAGATCTCAAATTATCCTCCAAATAGGGGAAGGGGAAAAGTCTCACCATGTCCTGACTTTACATGTATAATCTATTACACGGGTTCTCAAACTCGTTCCTCAGGACCCCAAACAGTGCATGTCTTCCAGGTCTCCTCACAGAATAGCAAGTGGATCTTTTATAATGTGTCAGTGAGTAATTAATACACCTGTGCACTGGCTGGGTGACCTGGAAAACGTGACCTGTGTGGGGTCCTGAGGACAGTTTGAGAACCACTGATCTATTATAAAGGCAGGTGGTGTTATTTCATTTTACAGTATCCGTGTGTCTGTTTTCAGGGTTAGAGATGTTGAAGTGGATGCTGAAAGCTATACTGGGGGGACATCAGTGGCATTGTATTATAAATGATCACTGTGTAGACAGGCCCTGATTCAGAGCCGGACGCTGTGACAGAGCGCTCGCTCTGAATCAGGGCCGTCCTTCTTGATTTTTAGAGCGGCCTCCTGGCCGCTCGTATAGCTGTGGGTGACCAACCACAGCTACAGCGAGCTGCCAGGAAGATGGTCACGATGGTCAAGACCATCGCGACCATCGGCTTGCAACGAGACCCTTGTGGTAGGGTCTCGTTTCCGCAAGCCCTGGAGTGCTTTCGGCTCAAACAGAGCCGAAAGCACTCCCACTGACATCACTTGTGATGTCAGTGGGGCCTGCCCCAGATGGTAGGCGTTCCCATGGGAACGCCTCCGTCTGGACAGCCACGCCCCCAGCACGCCCACCAAAGGGGGCATGCTGTCACTCATCATCGACAGCACGCCCCCTTTGGTACGAGACCCGGAGCGACGGTTTGCCCGTCTCTATCCGGGTCTCGTGCATGCGCACAACGGAGCCGGCTCCGTCGTGCACATGCGCACTGGGCCACCATCGACCCGCTTGCGAACGCTCAGCGAGTGCTTGCGGGTCTGAATTAGGCCCTCTGTTTGTGGTGCAATTGCTTCTTGTGCCTTGTTCCTGTTAAGCATTTATTTTTGGTTATGAAGTTTTATATATACTTTTATTAGTACAGTTTATTCCACTATCTTCCCTGCATGTGGATACTTAAATAGAGAAGCATGTTCTGCAACATGAAGGCTAAACAACGCTATTCATACCATTTAGCCCCGCCCCCTCCCCACGGAAGTGGTCGGGATGCGGGAGATCTGCCTACTATTCTGGGGGTGCGGGGGGTTACCTGAAAAATCGTGAGCCTCCCGCGACTCCCGGGAGAGTAGGCTAGTATGTTGTAATGGCATTAGCATAAAGTTGCAGACGTGACTACAGCAAAAGACGCTAGGATGGCCATGACTGTGTCCAACTCAGAATCAGCCTTACAGTGTGTTAATGCCAAATAATATGCTATCATCACATAAGGCTTCATGCCCTCCTCCATTCCTTAAAACTTCTGTAATAACATCATTAGTGCTGTGGCTGCTAATAGCACTAGTTCAGGGGTGGGGAACCTTTTTTCTGCTGAGGGTCATTTTGATATATATAACATTATTCGCGGGCCGGGTACAGGCCACACCCCATCCGTGTGATGTTACATGGAGCAGGACCACAAACACCGGTGATTACAGCAATGCCTGGAGCATCCTGAGGATGCTCTGGGGAGCTGTAAGGGCAGCGGTGTGACCGTCTGAAGCATCCAGGTGGCACTGCTGCATAGATTCTGGCTGCAGGGTGCCAATCTAGGCACCCTGCTAGCCAGATGAGGCTAGCAGAAAAAAGCTCAGAGGGCCAGACCAAATGTTTCCGGGGGCCTTATACGGCCTGAGGTTCCCCATCCCTGCACTAGTTAATGACTCACAACATAATGGTACTTGTTCCACACTGGATATGATCCTTCTCAGCCTCACTATAACCTAGAATATGAATAAAGTCCACATACACCTGATAACATGGCCTGATCACACAACAAATTACATCTGATATTGCAGGAATGTTGGACCGTGCACCAACTGTCACTTGGAGCAATCATGAATCCCTTCTACATAATAAAAAGACTAGACATCACATCCCAGGGACCCTTTGATGTAAATATATCCTCTAATATTAGCCAATGGTCCTAAGGTACACCCATAAAATGGTCATTGAGGTTCATTTGATAGGGTTCAGCCAAGAAAGATAAGAAGTTCAGATCAAAGACCTATAGATCAAAATTGAGAAGCAAGACCCTTACCATAAATCCAATGGTAACAAAAAGACATGACATTTTGGGGCCCATTTATCATTGTATATTTTAGGTATAATCCCTGGGGGTTAACCACAAATATTAAGTTTCCCCCAGATGTATGAAGGAGGGACCGCAGCATGGGACCTGCTGTGATCCCTCCATTCCCACAGGCAGTCGCATCCCCCATAGGTTTCTATGGGGGATGCGATGCTGCCAAATTTACCAACATCCGGAATGCGATGCATTCCCTATATTGGCCCCTGCAGCTAACACCATCTGAAGATGGCGTTAGCCGCTGTAACCTATGGGCTACACTGCACATTATTACCAGGCGGAGGGTTCCCTGGCTATGGCGGCCGTGTATGTGCTGTCAGTGTGACTCCGCATGCGCAGCAGCCCCGGCAGCTCTCTGGGCACATTGCAGGGACGGGCTCCTTTCGAAGCCTGTGTCCCTGCATTTGCTGGATGATACATCCGGGTGCTATGATTACATATTGCAATATGATCATTGGCGGTAATGTCATGCCCAGAAAACATTGCAATAGCGATCATTAATAAATGGGGGCTTTTAAGAAGCATCGGAGGGATCTTAATATTCTGCAGTCACACCAAACTGAAAGAATGCTGGTTAGCAAACCTAAAACACAGCTCACAGCACAATATGCTGTCCATCAAAATGAGCCATGGGGAACTGACCCATGACCCCAAGTAGATCACTGGAAGCTTGCAAGATTTTATCATAATTATTATAACATTCTACTTACCTAGATACACACTGAATTACTTGTACAATACGAAAGTCTCTAGTCTCTCCCAGCAAGCTTTAACCAAATTCACCTCGGAAATGTTCTAAGAAGAAATAACTTTGGCTATTTAAAAAGCAAAACAGAACAAAAAAAGCAACAAACAAAAACAGTCAATGTTCAAGGAACCAATTGCTTTAGAACACTAAATTGATCAATGTACACTAGCAATGTCGTTTTGCTGCTTTTATGTGATTTATTTAGGCGAATAAGAATCACATTTTGAGCGAAAAAGACACTCGCGCAGCCTGGTCGCATGGGACATGGTGCCCTGAGAGAGGCTATTTGGAGCGACTGAAGCAACAGTAAGAACGGACACATCTATATCTTAAATGGTGCCCCTTTCTGGAAGTAAGAAGTTGAAGCTAGGATGACAGCTATAATGTACATAATGATATTGAAGACCTCAATAGCTTCTAGTTACTGCACCATTATGCTTCTAAATAATGATGGTACACTCTATAAGGACCAATTTCCTTGTATTTTCAGTAGCTGCTAAAAAAGCATTTCACACACTGGCTCTCACATCGGTTACACGCTCACTTTACAGTCTACCTTCAGATAGCTTCAATACTACAGTAATGGCACTATGCAGAGATAACCGGTCTGCACTGGCCATCGAACCACTAGTGTTGAGTATAAGGGGTAAATTTACTAAAGTGAGAGTTCTAAGAAGTGGAGATGTTACCCATAGCAACCAATCAGAATCTAGCTATTATCCTCTTGAAGGTGCTAGATAAATGATAAGTAGAATCTGATTGGTTGCTATGGGCAACATCTCCACTTCTAAAAACTCCCACTTTAGTAAATTTACCCCTAAGAGCATGCTCAGATAATCCCAGCATAGAGGTGAGTCATTTTGTTTATAATCTGTCTCTTTTCATGGATGGTATTTTGCTACCTTCCCACCTTTAGGTTTCATGTCCAACTACGCATTTAAAAGGCAATCCAGCAAAATTAAATCTTTGGTGTCTTCATAGCTAGCAACTATGACCTATACCTCAAAAACTATTCTCCAAGAACAAAACAAATATTAAATTAAGGAATCTGATCTTTTGGTTGATCATATCCAATAACATGGATGTTCTACCCAAATTACTGCAAACAGGGCATAAGAGTGGCACAATATGACTTTAAGGAACTGTTACAGAAGGGGATGTAAAATTCATTTTAGACTTCAACAAAAGATGTACTGTAGTGAAAAGTCAGTGTAGATTAGAAATAAACTATACGTCTTAAGGTGCGTACACACTAGACGATAGAGGAACGACTGTACGATTACGACATTGTAATCGTACAATCGTTCAACTTCCTGTGCAGTGGGATAATGTACCTACACTGAACGATATGTCGCTCAGTGCAGACACCCTCCCTCATCCCCGAACATGCACAACCTGTCTTTATCGGTAGGTTGGCCTGCATGTTCAGGTGATGATTGTTGTCGAAAACGGCAAGCAAGAGCGTGCATCACTGGTCGTTTTCGACATTATACTGCACGATTACTGAATGATTAATGAGAGATTGAACGATTAAGATGTCGTAATCGTTCAATCGCTCATTTTAATCGCCCAGTGTGTACGCACCTTTAGCTTTACGTTTCCTAAATGAAGCATATATTTTGGCTTAAGTTGCCTTTTGAGGGTGGTAGACACCCTTTACTTGTTTAAAGCCAGAATTGAACTTATCTCTATATTAGACAAAGATCTGCAAGGAAGACACTAGAACAGCGTAAGGGGTGTTCTTCTTCACCGAGTTTAAATTTAAAGTTTTTCTTAGGGGGGTAATTCAATTAGTCACGATAACCTGTGTTCGCGTGTAAATGTGAAATTTGAGTGTTACATTTATTTTTTTTGCCTGATTCAATTGGCCGCCCATGTAACATGTGCAAATTCTGCATTGGAGTTAATGTGTCTTTTTTTTCAGGACCCCTTGAGCAGGTTAAAAGTTTGGGAAAATCCCTATTTTAAGGTAAAAATGTCAGGACTTGGGGCCTGATGCAGCAAGGAACGCAAGTGAGAGAACGCACACACTTGGCCACTGCGTCTATATGCTAATCAATGCATACGCATGGCATCCACAGCACAAGGATGCAGACGCCCAGCACTACATAATGCCGCCCCCTTTACCCTCCGCTGATGCGCAAGGCGGAGAAAACATTGGGAACATCGAGTAACATAGGATCCACACGCAGACTGAAGGTAGACCTGACCCTGGCGCAGGAGAGACTGCCTGCAATGGGGTGCGAACACACTGGCACGCCTGCGTTCGGCCGACCACTCCCTGTATCCACCCTCAAACAGCACTTCCTGTGAATCAACATCGGAGGAGTCTCCGTCCTATCTGCATGTGCCGTGCGAACCTTTAGCCGAACGCAGTAACTGATTCGCGAGTGCATATTGCGACACATACGCAGAGACGTAACAACGTCCGGATCCGTGCGTTTTCTTGCATTCCTTGCTGAATCAGGCACTTGGTTCAGAACAACTGGGGCACCCTCCTTAATGATTAATTAGGCACTTAATAGGACAAGTGCCACCGATCCCCTAAGATTAAATACATATGTATTTGTTTGATTTTATTCAAACTTTATAAATGTAACTGTAAATGCAGCAGCATATTTTACTTGGTATATGTTCAGAATGTTGACACCAGAATGATAATATGGTCTAAATAACGACAATGACGGTAAGGTCGGCATTCAGCATGTCGACAATGACAACTCGACATAATGTCGATAACCGATTTTCACTAATTCTGGAAATGTCTACATTGTGAATGCAGAGGTGCCGAGAGGGGGGGTTGCGGATACTAATTACCCGGGCTTGCTGGAGGGGCGCGAGTCCGACGCCACCGCACCCTCCCTCTTACCTGAAAAAAAAGTGGGGCTTGGCACTCCTTCCCCAATTAGACCACGCCCCCTTCTCCCGGCCAGCTCTCTACGTGACATGTCGACATTCTGAACATCAACTTTTAACACCACAGTCATTTTGCTGAACTGTTCAAAGTTTGTTTGCTTTGTTTAAAGCACATCAACGGTCTTTCTTATGCTGGGCATACACAGCCAGATAAAATGTCTGTCAGACCGACAGACATTTTATCTGGCCGGCTGCCAGCCGCAGATGTCGCCGGCATACACTGTGAGAGAAATCTCACAGTGTATAGCCCGACATCCGCGCTCCGCCCCCGGGGGAGGAGACATTTCCCTGTTCCTTCCGTAGGAAGGAACACAGGAAATGTCTGTCTGTCGGCCGCGCTGGGCATACACTGCCCGATGCGGCCGACAGTTACCGGGTAAATATCGCATCGGACGGGCATGCTGGACAATCCTGCATGCCCGACCGAACAATGTTTAACCCTCGGTCGCCCGCACACACGCTGCAATTATCGGGCCGATCCGCCGATATCAGGCGGATCGCCCCGATAATTGTAGCGTGTATGGCCAGCATAAGCAATTGGATTAGCAGATTTCAGTATACCACACTACTTCACAAGACATGTTTACAGGATCTCACGGCAACAGAAATAGAGTATGCAGGTCACATTGACAGTATGCTACTTCATATGTGCATATTAGTAGACGTTGCCATGTATGGTTTTATAGCATGAATAGAATCTGAAACCTAACTACAGATGTTATAAAACAGAAACATTTAATCCAGAAAAAAAACAAATGTAAAAGTTGACATTGTGACCAGAATTATGTTACTGAGTAGTGAAGGATATAAAGTTACATTGCTGTAAGGCTGCGCCAGCCACCTGCGGGCATGCTGATGACGGAACAATGGCAGCTTTGTCTTCAAACACAGGTTGGTTCTTTTGCAAACAATAAAAGGGTTTATCCCAAAGTATATCCCAATTTAAGACAACATGCCATGTAAACGCCAATGCAGAGAACCACTAAACTAAACTAAACATAAGCAACAGAACTTGTATAGCATCATATGTATTATGTTTGGGCAGCATGGATGGCGTAGTGTTTGGCATTGTTGCCTCACAGCACTGAGGTTTGGTTTTCCATGTCTGCGTGGGTTTCCTCAGGGTACTTGCCCAATATAAAAAATAATTGTAGGTAATAATAAAAATAACAACTCTAGTCTAGTGTGTATGATGTAGGGGATATGGATTGCTAGCTTCATTGTGGAGGGCATGATGTTAATGACAACATATTCTCTGTAAAAGTGCTGCAGAATATGTAGACGCTATATAAATAAGTGTTAATAAATAATAAACAAGTTAAAATAAATGTTCTTTATGCTAATAAAAATGCCATGCTGGGGATTATTTATTGTAATTATTGAGATAAGTGATTTTAATTTGAAACAATTTCAAGATTAGATTTTCAAATAATCAACAGAACAGTCTGAAGTGGCAATTCAATTGTTTTATAAGCTGTGATAATTATACCGCTTTTATACCTAAATTCCGGATCTGACCCAGAGGTTGGGACAGGGGCCCTGATTCAGATTCGGACGCTCTGACAGAGCGCTCGCTCTGAATCAGGGTCGTCCCTCTTACTTTTTGGAGCGGCCTCCTGGCCGCTCGCATAGCTGTGGGTGACCACCCACAGCTATAGCGAGCGGCCAAAATGATGGTCGCGATGGTCAAGACCATCGCGACCATTGGGCTTGCAACGAGACCCTTGTGGTAGGGTTTCGTTGCCGCAAGCCCTAGAGTGCTTTCGGCTCTATCAGAGCCAAAAGCACTCCCACTGACATCACTAGTGATGTCAGTGGGGCCGGCCCCAGACGGTAGGCGTTCCCATAGGAACGGCTCCATCTGGGCAGCCACTCCCCCGGCACGCCCACCAAAGGAGGCGTGCTGTCAATCACCATCGACAGCACGCCCCCTTTGGTGCGGGACCCATAACGACGGCTTGGCCGCCGTTATTCGGGTCTTGCGCATGCGCACGATGGAGCCGCCTCCGTCGTGCGCATGCGCACTTGGGCAACATCGACCCGCTTGCGAGCGCTAGCAAGCGTGTCTGAATCAGGCCCAGGGTTCCAAACCGGATCAGACCCGGAATTTAGCCGGAGCCGACCCAGGATATTCCCATTTAGGCGCCGTTCACACCGGAGCCTGGTCTGTAGTTACCCGCCTCTTCCTGTGTGGAAGTGGACGCTTGGAGATGACGTAATCTCCAAACGCCACTGAAGCCGGCCAATCGGCGCACTCCAGGTAATCGTGACTCGGATCATTCCCGTGTTAAACCCTGCAAGTTACATGGGTTGGATTTTTGGGTCACTCGACCGAGGAATCCAACCCTGTCCCATTTTACACCAAGGAGCTACCCGGGTTAACCCTGCAATAACCCAGGTTTTAGCTCTGGTGGAAAAGGGGCATAAGTGAGCGTCCAGTTTTCTTCGCCCCAGGTTTAGCCGTGTAAAATAGCTAAACCCGTCTAAAGTTCTGGTTTAGGGGGTTTCTCCTGAGGGTGCGAGCAGAAATGCTGATACCGGCGGCTATCGCCCTGATGGAGCAACAATTGAATTGCTCCATCGGGCGTTTAAAAAAAATAAAAAAACGTTGGCAAAACATTTGAAGCGGCCCCTGAGAGGCTTGATATGTAAAGGCAGCTACATAATTTATATTGGCTTGCCTTGCATGTGAACTTCGATAATTCTTGTAAAATTTTCCTTTCCTAAATTGGTTATTATTTAAGAATCTTTAGCCAAGAATATTATTTTTTTATACAGTACTCATTAGATCGGCCTGTCATATATTATGCCACTTTATTTTTCTGACATGCTCTTTTTAATGAGCCGATCAATGCAAACAATAGTTATAATAAAATAATAAAAAAAAAAAATTAATACACCTAGATATTGTGTTTGACAAGCGGTGTGAGCACCTTATTCTATAAATCGTCATCTCTTCCTTGTGTGTATGTACCCTGTTTATTAGCCAATCATGCTCACACCATAACCATGATTAGCCTGTTTGCAGCAAATGGGTGTGTCTTGCTACTTGTCTATTTGTGTGGTTATGATAGCATGGACATGTGACTTGGGCAGTGTCATAATGTGAGAAGGGGAATGACAGCAAGTGGGAAGCAACAGACCTAGGGCCTGATTCAGCAGCGTATGCAATGGCGATTACGGACACAGATAAAACAAATGTTAGCCATCACGCAGGTGTATAATCCGCATTGCATGTGTGCATCGATCGCACTGTGATTATGGATGCACAGAGGAATCGCTGTCAGCATTTGGGGATGGTGACGGGGGGGGGGTGGTCTTTCTGTTTGAACGCCGTTTCATGGGCAGGCATAAATTAGCCACTGCGATTGCATATGCAGCATGAAAGCTCTCTGCGTGTGAGGAGACTTGCAGTGTATGCAGCTGGTCAGACCTGTTGTAAATGCTGCGAGACTAACTGATGTGCATCGTTGGTACCGATGTTTATGCAGTAGAGCAACACTGGACAGATATGCGAAAGCAGCAGTGGGCGTCTTTACGCTGGCTGAGCTTTGGCAGGCATTAGCATATTTTCGCAGCTGCGTTCCGTGCGAAAATCGCAGCTGCAATCGCATTAGCGTCCTCTGCTGAATCAGGCCGCTAGGCCACAATGTATCAAACTCCAGTTTTTCAGAAATCAGATGCTGCACAACGGGGCTTTGGTTAATGTGCAGTACATTGCCCTCAATGTACTACACTCGCATGTGAACACCCCTTAACTGATTGTCCAAGCTAAATTGGGCACAGGTATAAGATACTCAAATTCAGGTACATGTTGTTCGCACAGCCAGTGCAAAATTTATGCGACATGCATTTTTTAAGCATCAATCCAACTCCAAAAATGGACACAAATGGCCATGCTATGAACTCTATGCCATTTACTACTTAGAAATACATTGGATGCAAGTTTACGCGTTACTAAATAATGCATCCAATTGATGACAGTTTTAAAAAGGCATGGTGGGTACACAACTGAGCGATGGATCGCCCGGCTGCCCGTTGGGCCCACTTATCCGACAATTTGGTAAGTGGTATGCACAACCGATATTGTGCATACACACTTACCAATACGCCGCACGGCATGTCTGGTCACAGGAACCGGTAGTGTCGTCATTGTCGGCAGTTCCTGGGCCAGCAAATGGGTTGGTTGGCAGTACAGACATCCAGAACATCCAGATGTAACGATATATCTGCAATATATATCGGCATCGGCTGTGCTGCAGGGCCAATGCGATATGTCTGTGAACTACATAATTCACACACATATCTTCTGTAAACACTGACCGTTGCGCTATGCAGTATATCATTTGTTGGCTGAATGAACGACATATTGCATAGTGTATACCCAGCATAAGGATTCACCTGCGCAAAGACAAAGGAGACAAAAATAAATAAATGCAAAGCTATAGCTTATACCATCCCACTGTAAAGTGCTCCCCTTTGCCGTACCGTAGCTAGGAGCCACATGCTAATTTACCATCTTTATACCAGTCAATAAATCACAAACAAAGTATAGCAAACAGTCTAATGTTTTAATGCAATGTTGTGATCTAATGTTTGGATGCTTTTCCTCTCAAAGTCAGTGATTAATTATACAACGTCCAGCTGGAAGGGATTACCAGCTATAGATTTGGCACTGTAGACAAAGTACATGCGATACAGAAAAGCTGTGATTGCAAATCATATATATATATATATATATATAGTCACATGACTTGCGGTGATATTTACCTCCCACCTGGTTACAGGTAAGGACAGTTCTGTCCTAACATAACAAGAGCAACATTCTGTATCAACACTAATGAAAACTCAACTGCTATTTTACTCTTTTGCTGTATCAACATGACATGTACTAGGCTGGCTGCCAAAATTATTTTGTTTCATAGCCATCACTTATCTACAAGTTTATAAACTTGCCCATGCAAGCATGACATTTAGTTACATGCATTGCTTTATATCTGTGTATAGTCCATTTGGCATTATAAATAATCTGTAGTGCTCATTAAAGTGTGCAGATAACATAACCACTGTGCTGACATTACTATTCACTATACAGGTTGAATACTTAAAATAATGCTCAATTGTACAGCCATGGCCAAAAGTTTTGAGAATGACACAAGTATTGGTTTTCACAAAGTCTGCTGCTTTAGTTTTTATGATGGCAATTTGCATATACTCCAGTATGTCATGAAGAGTGATCAGATGAATTGCAATTAATTGCAAAGTCCCTCTTTGCCATGACAATGAACTTAGGACCTGATTCAGACCCTCTCGCTAGGATGCGTTTGCACGTAGCTGGCCGATTTTCGCGTTCTGCGCATGTGTATGCATTGCAGTGCGCGTGCGCGAACCAGTGAGAGAGATCGGGAAGCGTTTGCTCGCTGCACATAGACAGCCCAGCAGAGTGAGTGCCAGGAGAAACCATTTGTGGGTGGTGACAGGGGCTGGCCGTTAACAATGGGGGAGTGGAGGTGCGAACGGAGGCGTGCCTGAGCGTCTTAACGCTGTTTCAGATGCGTGCATAATTAACAGGCATCGTCACAGTACACGTCACCTGGTTGTATTTCACACTGAAGTGATCGCAATGCTTGCGGTAGGCTATAGTCAACCTCAAGCGCTGCGTTCGCTTCCAATGGTACCCGATGTACCGATGGTTGCATACACTTCCTGGAGATGATGTGCGCAACTGGGCGTCTTAAGACAGGCTGGTGGGCATCTACATATACAAAGCGATCACACACCAAGACATAGTAGGCATGCTTATGCCTTCCCGTGCGATCGCCTGGCTTTCTGGGTGCGAGGATATAGCGGGTCTGAATCAGGTCCTTAATCCCAAAAACAACATTTCCACTGCATTTCACAGGTGAGAGTGTTGATAAGGACAAGACTGGAGATAACTCTGTCATGCTGATTGAGTTAGAATACCAGACTGGAAGCTTTAAAAGGAGGGTGGAGCTTGAAATCATTGTTCTTCCTCTGTTAACCATGGTTACCTGCAAGGAAACACGTGCAGTCATCATTGCTTTGCACAAAAAGGGCTTCACAGGCAAGAATATTGTTGCTAGTAAGATTGCACCTAAATCAACCATTTATCAGATCATCAAGAACTTCAAGGAGAGAGCTTCAATAGTTGTGAAGAAGGCTTCAGGGTGCCCAAGAACATCAGCAAGCGCCAGGACTGTCTCCTAAAGTTGATTCAGCTGCGGGATCGGGTCACCACCAGTCCAGAGCTTGCTCAGGAATGGCAGCAGGCAGGTGTGAGTGCATCCTCACGCACAGTGAGGCGAAGACTTTTGGAGTATGGCATGGTGTCAAGATGGGCAGCAAAGAAGCCACTTCTCTCCAGGAAAAACATCAGGGACAGACTGATATTCTGCAAAAGGTACAGGGATTGGATTGCTGAGGATTGGGGTAAAGTTATTTTCTCTGATGAATCCTTTCAGATTGTTTGGGGCATCTGGAAAAATGCTTATCCGGAGCAGGAAAGGTGATCACTACCATCAGTCCTGTGTCATTCCAACAGTAAAGCATCCTGAGAAAATTCATGTGTGGGATTGCTTCTCAGCCAAGGGAGTGGGCTCACTCACAATTTTGCCTAAGAACACAGCATGAATAAAGAATTGTACCAAAACATCCTCCAAGAGCAACTTCTCCCAACCTTCCAAGAACAGTTTGGTGACTAACAATGCCTTTTCCAGCATGATGGAGCACCTTGCCATAAGGCAAAAGTGATAACTAAATCGCTCGGGGAACAAAACATTGAAATTTTGTGTCCATGGCCAGGAAACTCCCCAGATCTTAATTCCATTGAGAACTTGTGGTCAATCCTCAAGTGGCGGGTGGACAAAAAAAACAACACATATTCTGACAAACGCCAAGCATTGATTAGGCAAGCATAGGCGGCCATCAGTCAGTATGTGGCCTAGAAGTTGATTGACAGCATGCCAGAGGGAATTGCAGAGGTTTTGAAAAAGAAGGGTCAACACTGCAAATATTGACCCTTTGCATAAACTTAATGTAATTGTAAATAAAAGCCTTTGACACTTATGAAATGCTTCTAATTTTACTTCTGTATACCATAGTAACATCTGACAAAAAGGTTTAAAAACATTGCAGCAGTACTTGTGTCATTCTAAAAACTTTTGGCCATGGCTGTACATGAGGTCAAATGATCACTGCATCTGGCAGTGTATGTGATCATCGTTCAAAGACACTAATAGTGGTCTATGGGATCTGGTTAGTTGCCCTAATTATCCATATTTTGATGCACACGCATGGTCAAATAGAATAGAGACCCTGGGTCTGATTCAGCAAGGAACGCAGTTGCTTATATGCACTGGGTGCGCAGTGACTAAGCAGACCCTTGGCAGAGTGATTGACAGGAAGTGCCATTTGTGGGTGGTGAAGGGGCGGGGTGGTTGGGCGTACGCAGGCGTGCTAGTGCGTTTCAACTCCGTTGCAGGGGTGTGCATAAATTATCCACTGCGATACCAGATGCCGCCTGAGGCGTCATAGCGTGCGCATAAGTAAGCAATTCCTGAGTAAGGTCTGGGCTCCTCTAACTATCCGATGCTACTGAATGTTACTGATTGTTTCACTATGTTGGTCAAGTATATGGATGTGAGTAAGGGAAAGTGGGCGTCCTTATGTCAGGCTGCGTTCGCAATGCAAACATTTAGATATCACCACTGATATTAGCAACGCAGTTGCGTGCGTATAAACAGAATAGCGATCCATAGTGAATCAGACATGATTGTAGCCCTGCCCCCTGCTTAGCAGCCAGGCTGAGAGGTCGTATCGAGCAGTATATATAAAGCCCAACAAGTAATCGGTAACATTGCGTGGTATCTTATATGTCAGAACTTGTGTCACTCTTTAGGCTGTGAAGACTCCTGGCCCTAACTGACAGTTTTATTGTTTACCAAGTACCATAAATGCTCTGTACGGTAACTGACATTATTATTGTAGTTCTCTGCCTATGGGGGTATCTGCGTCAAGCCTTGGAGAGAGATAAAGTGGAGCAGTTACCCACAGCAACCAAAAAGCTTCTGTCATTTCAAAGACTGTGCTATATAAATGACAAAAGCTGATTGGCCAACTTCTCAATTTTATGTCTCTCCAATGCTTGATACATCTCTCCCTATGTCTGCACTGTAAGGAATGCTGACTTTGACTTTAGCTATTTGTGACAAGAGGAGAAGGAGGAAGAAACATTCCAGTATACTGGCAATAACACAGGATATTTATGCAAGTCCTGCTGTGCAAAGGCCTAATGCACCCGGACATTTATATATACTGTTCACATTCATCAACTTGTTGCTAGTGTAAACAAAGTCATATAAATATTCAAATACTCTGGTGTCGTCTTATGTCGTTGCTATTTTTAATATACACTTCATTATTCTTTAGAATGACAATTGCCATGTTAAAATAATGATTCAATTTCAGAAATGCAACATCTTGTATTGTTGCTCAAACAATGTTGTTACTAACATATGGTTATCTGTCATAGGCTTGTGAGTTACCACCATAGTGAGTTCATTCTGTATATCACATGCTGGTTTGGAATGTAGTAATAACAGCAGTAAATATACTGATGCAGAGTTGGAACCAGACATACTCAACTACGGACAAAGCAAAGTTGTACACATCTCAGCCACCTCTCCACTTCTGGCTTAATGGAGTAACTAGGCTGTAAGTATGCATTCTCACTTTGCCCAAGATCAAGTGAGGTGCCTCAACAGTACTGCAAACGATGCAGAGCCAGTCATACATGTAAATATGCCTGTTTTCACATTATTTACACCAAGGGTATTGTTGGTGCCAATGTGCACTGATAGTGAGTACAGATACCAAACCAAGTGCACGGAGAGTGATTACAGATACCAAACTAAGTGCACGGAGAGTGATTACAGATACCAAACCAAGTGCACGGAGAGTGATTACAGATACCAAACCAAGTGCACGGAGAGTGATTACAGATACCAAACCAAGTGCACGGAGAGTGATTACAGATACCAAACCAAGTGCACGGAGAGTGATTACAGATACCAAACCAAGTGCATGGAGAGTGATTACAGATACCAAACCAAGTGCACGGAGAGTGATTACAGATACCAAACCAAGTGCACGGAGAGTGATTACAGATACCAAACCAAGTGCACTGATAGTGATTACAGATACCAAACCAAGTGCATGGAGAGTGATTACAGATACCAAACCAAGTGCATGGAGAGTGATTACAGATACCAAACCAAGTGCATGGAGAATGATTACAGATTCCAAACTAAGTGCACAGAGAGTGATTACAGATACCAGACCAAGTGCATGGAGAGTGATTACAGATACCAAACCAAGTGCACAGAGCGTGATTACAGTTACCAAACCAAGTGCATGGAGAGTGATTACAGATACCAAATCAAATGCATGGAGAGTGATTACAGTTACCAAACCAAGTGCACAGAGCGTGATTACAGTTACCAAACCAAGTGCATGGAGAGTGATTACAGTTACCAAACCAAGTGCATGGAGAGTGATTACAGATACCAAACTAAGTGCATGGAGAGTGATTACAGATACCAAACTAAGTGCACAGAGAGTGATTACAGATACCAAACCAAGTGCATGGAGAGTGGCGGTTCAGCTGCAGAGATGCGTACTACTCATACTTGCCTACTCTCTCAAAACGTCCAGGAAGCTCTCGAAAATTGAGTGTCACTCCCAGCCATCCGGAACCGGCAAGCACCCCCTGTACCACCGAAGATGCCCACACCCCCTCCCCCGTGGCCGCCAAATTGCTAAGCAAAAGTGGACAGTCCATGGGTGGCGATGACATGATTGTAGCCCTGCCCCCCTCTTGACAGTGCCTTTAATATCGGCACTGTATAACAAAGGGGGATGATGATGTAATCGAGCCGCCACGCCCCCCGCACTGCACAAAGGGGGATTCAATTAGCTGCAGGGTTTACCCAACGACTAATAGCCGGCAAAAATCCCGGCAGCGCGGGGAAAAGCTGTTCAATTAAATAGCTTTTTTCCCATGCCAAACAATTGGGATTCACGCATGGAAACATATGGGTTTTTTCTCCGCGCACAAACCCGATTGTGTTTTTTTTCGTGGACTTTACCTCGCAGCTCCATGAGCTCAGTCCAACTGCGGGGACTCACATGTGGGGCAATCCTCGCTAATTGAATGGCTCCGGCGCGGTAACTATTGAATACTCCCCATAGGGTCAGCTCTTATGTGGGGTAAAATTGAACGAACCCTTCAGTGGTGACGTTTTTTTAGTTTATTACATAAATCTGTATAACGGCTTTGAACACATGTCTAAAATCTTGGTGGTAATGTTTTCAATTCAGATAATTAAGCTTGAAATATATGATGGTTTAAAGAAATACATGGTACTGCCCAGTAACATTGGGTTCATATATAATAAATATATAGAACTATCTGTATACAGTGAGAAGGAGATGAATACTACTATCACAAGCCATGAATGTGAGCTTTACCTTTAATATTTAATCTGTTATATGTCCCCAAAGGGGAAGAAAAACTCTTGAGCTGAATCATTGCCCCTCATCTTGTTATCTTAATGGGTAACAGATCAAGTGTCATTCCGTCTCTGCTGCATTAGATGTCCTCATTTACAGATTGCAAGTAGAAAAAAAACCTGAAAGTTGTGAGCATAAATTATTCAAAATCTATTGTATTAGTGTGTGTTCTGTGAACATTCGCCACTGGCAAAGGAGGCCAGATTATTTTTCACTTTTAATTGTGTGGATATCTTATCCACTTTGTGGAAAATGAAGAGCGATACCTGAAACCATAGATGCTGCTGCGAGACGCATATAGCAGGTTCTAGTGGCTTTTATTTAAAGCCAGAGCAACTATTTAGATGTAACTTTAACGCAGGAAAGCCGGGAAGACGTGCTTGCCATTTATTTAAGTAGGGCTTGTCTAGTTGTGTCTAGTACATGGGAGAGGTTAATACGGTGCCCGGTATGCTCCGACACAACTTGAGGTGACACAGAGAACTGTAGAATTCCATTAGGTTACTTACAATAGGAGTCATTGTGTGTACGCTGCGATTCAGATCAGCTACCTACTTACTCAATTCTCAGCTTATTATAGAGCCATAAACATTGTCTGTGAAAGCTGTGCTAACACCAGTGAGATAACATGTTTAATGAGTCAACATAATGTGAATATCTCCCACTGGGTCTGACAACTATGCACACAATGTACTATAGTATACTGTACATTTTTGATACTTTAATTTATCCTGTGTGCTTATCGACAATACAAGACCCAAGATGGAAGGATCTAAATGCCAAACAAACTTGCATTGCAGTCAAGCAAGAGGTTTCTGTTATGTCCTGGTGGACTGTATAACAGCTTAACCTTCATGTTGCCCTGTGGACTTACCGTGTAAGTCACTAGGGCCAGCACAGTTCATAGCTTATTAATGGATCTTTCATGATTCTCATTACAACTGTATTGGTGCTTGCAGAATCAAAGGAGCAATGTTGGAGCAGAAAATAGCCTCTCTCTAAATCACTGTGAAAAGGAAATCCTATGTTTTGCATACAAAGAACAGAATGTACAGTTAGTAAAGCTTTGTTCAAGCGCTTTCCTTTTAAAATATGACTAGATCCATTACTTTACGTTTAAAACATTTTCAGAGAAACCTCATTCGTGTTTCATAGGACGTGACAATTGTAAATTCTTACTGTTGTATGGGGTGTTATATCTTGGCCATAAAATTTACTGTATTTGCAATAAATATTACATAAAGTATTAAGTGTCTTAATTCTCAGCTATGTTCAAATAAAGATTTGGTTTTATATAATGCATGCGTTATTTTTTACATACATCTTAGTAGCTCTATCTTTTATGAAAATATGGGTTGATAAAATCGGTGAATGGTCTAATGGTGAAATCTATAAAAAGTAAAAATAAGATTGGAAATCACAGTCTATGGAGTGTATTTACTAAAGTGTGGGTTTTTAGAACCAGAGATATGGCTCATAGCAACCAATCACATTCTACTTTATTTATCTAGCACCGTGTAGAAGATAATAGCTAGAATCTGATTGGTTGCTATGGGCAACATCTCCACTTCTAAAATCCCACACTTTAGTAAATATACCCCTTTTTAAAACCGATTAATAGATAATTTTGACATACTTATGGACACTATGAAGACATTGAGATTCTGCGTCTGATTAAGAGTCGCATGTAATGCTGATGTTCACATACCTCAGCAATACTTTGTTACTGCGTGTGTGCAAAAATCCCTAAAACCTCATACGGCACATGCATTACAGTGTGTACACACAAAGGCGCTGGTGCGAACAAGACGCACGGTATCAGAAATGTCTTGGAAAAGAGATGGGTGTTACTTAGCGGTTACTGGGGAGTGTCTGAACGCATGCACGGATATGGTCTGCCTTATGGGAGTGTCACAGGCGGATCTGTAAAGTGGCTGCATTCACAGATGCTCAACCGCTGACATGGGGGTCCATAGTCAGGCATAGAAACTGTACCTGCCATAGGGCTGGTGTAAGTCCCTATGATGCGACCAATGGTGCTTCCAAACACACACCAAGCAGTATCGCCGTGTCTACGGACGCAGACAGTAGGCATCTCAGTCCTTCAACATTTGGACACATGGATGTACACAAGGGGAGGACTTTGCACCGGTATAAAGTCACAGATGACAGACCACCAATAAGCATAGCCGCGTGCGTTTCTGGCGTCCACCTATGTCATGTGAGTATTGGCTGTTTAGAAACAAGACGGATGTTTTAAGTATGTTCACAACCGATACCTGACAACTATCCCAATTTTAAAGGAACAATCGCAATTGCAGAACATGGAATTTCTGGGTTGGGGAGACACCTACGTATTGAGCTTCTGATGCAGGAAGGATTATTTCTGTATGTGTGGAGTCACAGCACAGGTTGTCAGTTATTAAGGGCTCTATTTACTACAATCCGCATATTGAATGCAGATTGCAGTGTGATATTATCGACTGAATTCGCATTGCGAATTCAGGCAATATCACAGGGATTTACTACAAATCCCTTGCAGGGACAGAGTTTGCGATAAAGCTCTGTCCCTGCGAATCCCCTCCGCACACTGGTCACGGTATTTTCGCAAAAAATACCGTGACAAAGTGCCCGCGCATGCGCCGACCGGCCGCCGCTGCTACCCCCCGGCACTAAACTCCACCCCCGGTGCTAAGCCCCACCCCCCGTGATCGCGGCCCTCCCTCCCCCCCGCGACTCCCCCTCTCCTTTAATTACACTTACCTGCATGATCCGGGCCTCCGGTGATGTCCTCCATGCCTCCGATCAGGTGATCTCCCATACTGCACTGGGACCCGATCACCTGATGACCGGGCCACAGTGCACTATGGGAGACCAGCTGACCGGAGTGGAGACATCACCGGAGGCCCGATCACCGGTCCCTGGAGTCAGGTAAGTAAAAAAAAATGTTGACAATTTTTTTTTTTTACAGTAATCAGCTTGCGGTCTGTTTAGACCACACAGCTGATTACTGGGACCAACTCCCGGCTATGCTCTCCCCGTTAGAGCAGGGCAGGAGTCCGGTAACCGAGGGAGACCCTGGATAACGCCACCTCCAGGTGGCGTTATTGTCACAGGGCTTTCCCCGATATTTTTTTACAATATATTTTTAGTAACTTTGGTTGGATCACATTTCCCATTACAATTATGGGAATGTGATCTGTTTTACTAAAAATAAGTGATACTTAGGGGTTGGAGCAGAATTTTAGGAATTCTACTCCAATTGCCCTGTAATAACTATAGGTGATACTAAAATAATGTGAAAATGGTGTGAAAACACCCTTTTTCACTTTATTTTAGTAAAAATAATGTTAATATATAGAGCCCCTAGTCAGATATATAAGGTGGGGGTATGCATTATGCAGGGCCGGCGCTAGGCTGAGCTGCGCCCAGCGCCGTCCTGTGTTGCCGCCCCTTCCCTCCTCCGCTCCCTCCCAGCTGAGCTTAAATATAACCCATAGCGCTGGGAGGGAGGTGGGCGTTTCCTGCGCCCTCCGGAAACAGCAGCGCTCCGGGCGACGGACCTGCTTGCCCGTGCCTGGAGCCGCTACTGGCATTATGGCAAGTGTAGCTGTGTTTGACTCTACATAACCATGGGATCCAGATCTGAACTAACACATATTCCCTGTCATGTACATAATATGTTATCTTCTCCATGGCAGCTACTTGCCAGATGTAGTTCATGAAATGACCAAAGATGTTCATTGCATAAGGATGTAATTTATAAGATTCTACCAAATGCTTTTCCAACATCAAGAGAATCTACTGCTCCATGAAGCATACATGAATATTGTCTATATAAACCTTAACATCATTATTAGGAAGAGCAAGTGGTCTATAACTGGTCCTTATTCTCCTTGTGTATTAAATAGTGCAGGTGGTGGTGGGACTAGTAAATCAGAACATTTCTTATAGTATGCAGCGGAAACATGGCCTGTACAGTACCCGATGATTCACACAATACCTGATGTTCTGTGGTAAGAGCAATCTCTTTGCTCCACTGATGCTCAGCTGGTTTAGGTAAGAGGACATCTAGCAAAAATGAAATTAGAGCTTCTGTGGAGCGTCTAAAGGGGAAGACTGGTTGGAGAGATCATACAGATTACTATAAGAATTTTGAAATGGAATGTTGGCATTGAGAATGTCAGCATGTCAAAATTCACAATGTCGACACTGGCAGAATTCTGACATTGTGAATGGCCACACCCAATTTTATGGTTGGAGTTTGGCTGCAGTTCGTAAGGCTCAGGGCAGACGTGAATGGGAAATCCTACTTTCTACACGCTGACATTCACAATCTCGACATTCTGGCGATATACTGAATGTCGACATTCAGAACATGTGCTGTCAATATATTCTGAATGAACAAAATATACCTCACCCAATGGCAATAGCATCTTGTATCAAATGCTTTTTGGAGTTTTTGATGGCCATGATATTTAAATGGGATCTTTCAGATCTCAGCCCCGGGGCAAATTTTTTTGCATAACTTCCCTTTTCATTAAAGGACTGCACAGCCATTTAAGGTATTTAGTGGGTTGCCTGGAGACAAACAGGTTCAGTTCTCACTTTACAATACAGAGAGAGGTTTTGGGTCAGGCCTCTGTTATTAAGTTCCAATGACTGCAGATGGGTGGTAAGATTGCTTACATTAGCTAACATTTCTTTTTTCTGTTTATCATCAACTTTTATTCATAAGGTACCACAAATCATCATACAAGTGCAATACAGTTAAGCATAATAACCAATACATAAAGACTATTAAGTGTAACAAAAACATTAATACAAATAAGCATAATGGCAAGCATGTAGTAGAAATACAGGTTGCAAAAATACAAGTACACATTCTTTGCATACAAATTACACAAAATTGTACTCACAGAAATTCAGCATAACATGGAGATGAGTTAGACAGAAAGGATACAGACATAAGATCTTACATTCTAGAGGAAGGGGTTTGAAAAAAGACAGAATGAGCAAATGAAACACACATGGTGGATGTAGAAATTAGAGGGATTAGACATGGGGTCATAGGAAGGGAAGTCCAGCATGAAGTGGGGAGTTTTGAGGAAGCATATGAAAATGGATAAGAAGGGCTGTGATGAGTAAGGCGATAGATAGGGTAGGGAGCAAATAATAAGGCAGAGAACAGGCAACTAAGTGGTTATGGGATTACCAAACACATGGGACAGTGACTATGCACAAAGTGGCTTTCCTGGAGGAAAATTAAATCACCTTTGTGTATCTTCAAATAGTTTGCTCCTTTTCTGAGACTGTTGAGTCCTTAGAGATAAATGATAAAATCTCTGCTTGTGCTATAGAGACCCAATATATGCTACTCTCCCATCGGTAGATTCCCTGACACTCTATGCAAAGTGGACATAGGCTCCCCAGCACTTGTTAGAGATGTTCCACAGCCATCCGCTCCTTGCTCCACATCTGGTGGGAATGTTTTATACATAGACCATTTTGAGACAGTGTAATAGTTCTCTCTGAACCCACATTTTCTTAATTTGTCTACAATACCACTCTTGCATTATAAAAAGTCCCTCTTAACTAGTTAACTGACAAATTATTTTTCCAAAAACCGCTCAGAAATTGTCGGGTTTTTTATATGATTTAATTAGGTCAAGAACATCTTATTTAAAACTTATCCAAAGCGATTTTATTAATTTAAATTTTTTTTAACACTGTATACCATCACAATAGCAATTTTTATGGTATATTGTAATGGTAGCTATTGACAGGTGTACCATCGATGGTCAAAGGGGAAACCATCAATAAAAACGTTCATTGATTATATGAGACTGCAGCAATCGATGTTGCCTTAACATCGGTTGGGGGCTACCATCGATGTGCAGCATTGGTGCCTGTCAGCAGGGCAAAACCACTTGTTTGTGTGGTTTTTTAGGCCATCGATGGTTTGCAAAACACCGATGGTCAGTGGCCATCCCTAGTATGTGTGTGTATATATATATATATATATATATATATATAAAATCATTCACATACACACATACTGTGTATATATGTATATATATATATACATACACACTGTATATATAGATATACCGGTATATATATATATATATATATATATATATATAAAATTTATATATATATACATATATATACACACATACTGTGTATGTATAATATATAGCAGCTACCAGGTTTCCATCAGTGTGACAGATAGTGTAGGACTTGCAGAGAAGTGGAGTCCCGTGATGTGGGCTGCAGGCTTAAATGCATTGATCAATCCATGAACCAAAACCCCATTATTTATTTATATATTATTGTGAGTGTTTAAACATGGTGAGTGCTGAGTTTTCTGATTTTATTACACCCCATTCCTGGGAATGGCGAGTGCAGATCTGCACCCCAAATCTGGGAGTGGTGAGTGCAGTGGATTTCTGTCTTCATATATGTATACATACATACACTGCATGCATATATATATATATATATATATTTACTGTTTCTTTACTGCCCGATTACTGTGGCCAGCAGTGATCGGGCACAAGGGAGGCAGATGAGGCGGAGCTGCTCCTGGTTCGGAAGGAATGAGGAGGAGGTGTGGTTGACCCCAGCCAGGAGGAAAAAGCTGCCTGCGAACGGGGGAGGTGAGGATGCTGGCTGGTGGACACAGTAGCCGTGGCCGGCTTCCAGGAGCCGCGGCTGCTGCTTTCTGTGGAGGAGGAGCCCTTGCTGCCGGCCGCGTGGAGAGGGGGATGCCACCAGCTGGAGTCTCCTGTTCACAGCAGCACTGCGACTGGCTTCCAGGAGCCACAGGTGGTTACAGAAATTGAGGTAACGGCTGCATTGTACGGGGGGTGGCAGTGCTTGGGACTCCGCAGCAGCCGCGGCTACAGGAGCCGTGGCTGCTGCTACAATGAAAGGCAACCACGCTGGAAGGGGGCTGATGCCGGGTGCCCGATTACTGTGGCCAGCAGTGATCGGGACACGCTGTAAAGGCAGCCGCGGGTGGAGAGGGATCAGGAGGTCTCTCTGATATAGGCGGCTGTGGGAAGATTAGCTTCCCGCAGCCGCCCAGTGGGCATTTCTGACTGGTTGTATAAGATACGACCATGTCAGGTAAAGCCCAGTCTGGTATGGTCGTATCTGATACGACCATGCCAGGCAAGTGGTTAAAACACCTAAATAAAACTGCTAAAGATGTAATCCCAGCTTGTTGGCGCTGCACTGGACCTCAAAAATGTATTTTTATATGGATATTTTAATCTTATCCGCAGGGGATGACTATGATGCATTTAATGATACTTGGATTCATTAGATCAATTTTAAAGACTCTGGGCCTGATTGAGAGGTGCATGCTAATGCAGCTGCGACAGCGCCTACTTTCACAAAGCAAATGCATCTTTATGCTAATGCTGCAGCCAATGGGGTTTTTACAGAGACACCACCAATCTGTTGCTTTGCGTATTAAGACGCACCACAGGCAACACATCGGTAGCATCATCGAACATTGCACTAGGTATATGGAGGTGCAGAATGTCCATCTGAACATGTGGGTGTCGCTAACCGCGACATGCCAATATCTGGCTTGCCACATCTGCTACCACCCTGGAACACCCACCGAAATTGTCTTTGTGGGG
Source organism: Taudactylus pleione (assembly GCA_031769625.1). Lineage (NCBI taxonomy): Eukaryota > Metazoa > Chordata > Amphibia > Anura > Myobatrachidae > Taudactylus > Taudactylus pleione. The sequence continues at coordinate 20,529,704 of JAUIMM010000052.1, read as the reverse complement.
GACGATTAATATGCTTTGCTCTCCCGTAAGACTTTGTGCACAGTATGGAGAAAGTGTTTTGTCGTGAAGAAGTGTGTATGAATGGATAGAGAAGTTAAAAAAAGATTGCACAAGTGTCGGCCATGAAGAAGGAGTCTGACGCCCGTTCATGACTGATGAGAACATTGAGCGTGCACGTGAACTGATTCTGTTGGATAGACGAGTGACAGTGGATTATGTTGCAAATCATTTGCAAATCAGCTATTGCTCTGCCTATGCAATAATATGAGATATGGTAAGAACTTACCTTTGTTATCTCTATTTCTACGAAGTCCATAGGGTTCCACAGGATACCTTGGGGTATAGGTGATGATGTCAGGCATCGGGCACCATAGAGTTAAGTTTTCAGCCTCCCAGGATGCACTAGGGTCCCCCTCCTATACCCCGCCCCCGAGCCAAGGCATCTCAGTTACGTACCAAGCCATAGGCCGGAGGAGGATAAGGAAGAGAGAGAAAAAAGATCTGGACACACACAAGAATCACATTCTCACCAGAGGGAGACGGAAAAACCGGTGACCAGAATAAAGCCCATCTGCAGCACAGGTGCGACAGGGCGGGAGTCCTGTGGAACCCTATGGACTTCGTAGAAATAGAGATAACAAAGGTAAGTTCTTACCATATCTCATATTTTCTACTTCAGGGTCCACAGGGTATCCACAGGATACCTTGGGGATGTCCCAAAGCAGTATCCTTCAAGGAATCCGCCGCCCGAAGGAAGCATCCTGAGAGGCAAAGGTGTCAAACGCGTAATACCTCACAGATGTATGGACCGAGGACCATGTGGCAGCCTTGCAGATCTGGACTGCAGAGGCACCACGTCGAGCTGCCCATGAAGGATCCACAGACCTAGTGGAATGAGCCCTCACAGAGGATGGAACTGGCAGACCTTCATGAAGATAAGCTTCTGAAATGGCCATACGGATCCAAGCTGCCAAAGTTTGCTTTGAAGCAGGCCAACCCTTTTTACGGAAGCCATAGAGGACAAACAAGGCGTCCGACTTCCTAAACGAAGAAGTGCGGTCAACATAAATCCTTAAGGCCCGCACAACGTCCAAAGTGGCCTCACCCACTGACAGGTCAGGTGAGTTAAAATCCGGCACAACTATTTCCTCGTTGATATGAAAACGGAAAACAACTTTGGGAAGAAAATCAGGACGAGTGCACAGCACCGCCCTGTTCCCATGAAAAATCAAGAAAGGGAGAGCCCCTAAATCAGAAACACATCTGGCTGAAGCGATGGCAAGAAGGAAAATTGTTTTAGCTGTCAGCCATTTAAGATCCACTGAGCCCAGTGGTTCAAACGGCGGTCCCTGGAGAGCCCTCAGGACCACAGCTAAATCCCAAGGCGCCACCGGTGGAACACATGGTGGCTGAATTCTAAGAACACCTTGCATAAAGGTGCGCACATCAGGGATTGTAGCAATCCTACGACGGAACCAGACAGACAGGGCAGACACCTGCACCTTCAAAGAAGCAAGGCGAAGCCCATGATCTAGTCCCGCCTGTAGGAAGGCTAGCACTCTAGACAGACGGAACTCCTGAGGTGCATAACCTCTCGGTCGACACCATTGGAAGAACGTATGCCACACACGATGGTATATTCTTGCAGAAGACGGTTTCCCAGCTCTCAGCATAGTGCGTATTACCGAGCTGGAAAACCCCCTGGACCTTAACATGGCCGTCTCAACAGCCACGCCGTCAAAGACAGCAAAGTCAGGTCCGGGTGAAGACAAGGACCCTGTGACAGTAGGCCCGGTCGTAGCAGCAACTGCAGAGGGATGTCCACGGACAGACCCTGAAGGTCTGAGAACCAGTGCCGTCTGGGCCACGCGGGAGCTATCAACAGGAGCGTCCCTCCTTCCTGTTTGAATTTCCGGATTACCCGTGGAAGAAGGGAAAACGGAGGAAAGAGATAGGCAAACCGGAACGTCCACTGGACGGACAGGGCATCCACCAGAGACGCCTTTTCGTCTCTTGTGCGAGACCCGTACACCGGCAATTTGTTGTTGTGCCGTGACGCCATGAGGTTGATCTCTGGAAGACCCCACCTGTCCACCAGAAATTGAAAGACATCCTGGTGCAAAGACCATTCCCCCGGATGAACGTCCTGGCGACTGAGAAAGTCGGCCTCCCAGTTGAGGACTCCCGGGATGAATACCGCTGATATGGCCGGGAGATTGCGCTCCACCCAGATCATGATACGGGACACCTCTACTAGTGCCGCCCGACTTCGGGTTCCTCCTTGACAATTTATGTAGGCTACGGTGGTGGCGTTGTCCGACTGGACCTGCACGGGATGACCGTGGAGAACCCGATGGGCCTGCTGGAGAGCATTGAAAATGGCGCGGAGTTCCAAGATGTTTATCGGAAGCTCCTTTTCCGCCTTAGTCCATCTGCCCTGGAACAAGTGTGGACCCGAGACCGCTCCCCAGCCCTGAAGACTGGCGTCCGTCGTCAATAGGACCCAGTTCGCCACCCAAAACGGACGACCCTTGTTGAGATGGGTCGTCTGCAACCACCAGGCAAGGGACAGGCGAACCTCCGGAGTGAGCACCATCATCTGAGACTTGAGACTCTGAGGCAGTCCATTCCATTTGGACAGGATCAATTGCTGCAGAGGTCTGGAGTGAAACTGTGCATATTCCACCATGTCGAATACGGACACCATGGAGCCCAGTAACCTCATTGCCGAGTGAAGAGACACACGGCGACTCTGCAGACAACTGCGCACCCTCAACTGCAAGGCAGAGATCTTTTCCCCCGTCGCAAAGATCCTCTGCTGACTGGAGTCCAACAAGGCTCCGAGGTGCAGAATCCTCTGAGACGGGATCAGGGTGGACTTTTGCCAGTTTATCAACCAGCCGTGCCGTTGCAGTACTGCAATCGTCAGATCCAAATGGTGTAGAAGGAGCTCCGGAGATCCTGCCACCAACAGAAGGTCGTCTAGGTACGGCAACATGCGGACTCCCTGCAGCCGCAGAGAAGCCGCCATAACCTTGGTGAACACACGTGGTGCTGTCGCCAGGTCAAAAGGTAACAACCGGAACTGGAAGTGATCGTTGCGGATTGCAAACCCGAGGAACTGTTGATGGCGCGAAAAAATAGGGACATGCAGGTAAGCGTCCTGTATGTCCAACGACACCATGTAATCCCCAGGTTCCAGCGCCAGAATGATGGACCATAGGGTCTCCATCCGAAACCTCGGCACCTGCAAGGACTTGTTGAGTGCTTTTAGGTTGAGGATCGGACGGTACGACCCATTGGGTTTCTGCACCAAAAACAGATTGGAATAGAAACCCCGGCCCCTCTGGGAGAAAGGAACAGGCACTATAACTCCAGCCTGGAGCATAGTGTACAAAACCTTCCGCAGTTCCAAGGCATTGTTCCGGTCTGATGGAAGACCCGTGGTGAAGAATCGGGATGGGGACCTGTGCCGAAAGGAGAGGGCATACCCGTGAGAAACCACCTCATGAACCCAACTGTCTGTCGTGGTTACCGACCAACACTGGGCGAACCGTAGCAGGCGGCCTCCCACTCTGGGATCCCCCAAAGGGAGGCCCGGACTCTCAGGCCGCAGGTTTGTCATCGGACTTAGGGGCCGGACGTCTAGCACTCCAGGCCTGCTTCCGGGGCTTGGCCGATTTTTTGGAGCCAGCCTGACGGGGAAAGGACTGTGCTTTAGGCCTACCCTGGGCCCTGTAAGGCCGAAAGGACGACGTACCCGAACTGGAAGGAACTGCAGTAGTCGGGAGACATGCCGATTTGGCTGCCGCCAGCGTGGCTACAATTTTGTCCAGATCCGGACCAAATAGGACTTCTCCATTAAAAAGCAAAGCTTCCAAACCCTTTTTGGAATCAGCGTCTGCCTTCCAAGATCGCAACCATAAGGTGCGACGAGCCGCCACAGCTGCCGAAGAAACCCGAGAAGTTAGGGTACTGATATCTAAAGCCGCTTCATTAATGTAAGTGGCCGAATCCTGGAGATTGCCTATCAACTCGGTCTGTTCAGCCGGACAGTTGGAATCGAAAGACGCCTCCAAACTATCAGCCCAGGCTACCCAACAAATGGCCATAGCCGGCCCGGCTGCCCCCCCCCCCCCCCGCGAGGGAATGAACGGACCTCAGGCAGATTTCCACCTTACAGTCCGTGGCATCCTTTAAGGAGGACATTGAGGGCATGGGCAACGTGGCACTTCGGTCCAGGCGTGTCACATGAGAATCCACCTGTGGTGGGGATTCCCACTTAGCAAAATAATTGTCCGCAAACGGATAAGCCACTACTAAACGTTTTTGAGGCTGATACCGTCTGCCAGGATGTTTCCACGCCTCCTCCAAGTGGTCCAGCAATTGACCCGAAAGAGGAAACACTGTGGCGTCACCCTTAACATCTTTGAAAATGGCATATTTGGATTTTGATACCGGAGGTACATCATCCTCAATAACTAAAGCTATGCGGACTGCACGAATAAGGCCAGGAATATAAACCTTAGACTTAGCGTCCGACTCTTTAGTACGGAGAGGTTCTTGGTCCGACAGATCCAGAATCTCCCCATCATCGGTCGATCCCCTTGTCATCCGCTTGTGAGGCCGCAACACAGACTCCCCTTGTAACACGTCTGACAAATGCTGCACAGAACTTGTCAGAGAGTTAACCCACGCAGGCTCCTGAGAAACCTGAGGAGGGGAAATAGGGAGACTGTGGGGTACCATCAGTTGTCTCGGGAACCCCTGCATGGGTGACGACACCACTGACTGCTGGGACAATCCCATTTGAGAGAACGCAGGTTGCGGAGCTAACTGGCCCACTAGGGTTGTAAGCGCTTTAGCGAAACAAGCCCAGGGCGGTTCCTGTACTGGAGCCGTGACAGTAATTGGCCGTGTCAATAAAAAACACGGCCGACATAGCCCCTCCGTGCTACCCTCCCCCTCCGCTATAGGTACTTTACATGTAGTACACAGAAGCTGGAGAGGAAAATCACTCTCAGACATGATGGCAAGTATGTGACCCCTCTCACTGATACGCGTTAGTATAGTGAGAGAACCGCCCTGCAATCACCGCACCGCAAGGGCTTTAGCAGAAGAAGAGCAGGGACAGTGAAAAGGCTGACAGTAGAAAGTGAAAGTACAGGCAGCAGACGCTAGCAGCAGTCACATATAATGCAAATAAATCAATCCCTGCACTATCAGCGCTGATCCTCAACTACGCAGACACAGGGCCTGGTAGGGCTCAGCGCTGCATACACAGACCTGTTCCAACAGAGGAGAGGTATGCTGGGGGACCCAGACCACGATGCCACCGATCAGCAGCTTCCAGCAGCGTTCACCATGCATCCATAAAGATGGCAATCGAGAAGCAGAGAGGAGGCCGGCCTGGGGGAGGAGCGCTGCCACAGGGCCAATCGGCAGGTGCAAAGAGGGCTGTGTGCATCGGGGGAGGCGCCGGCTGTGTACAGGGAAGGCGCGCTCCCCTGGCATGCAATTAACCCCTGGGACGTCGCAGCGCTACCGCTCAGCTGCGGTCCGCTGTCCCAGGGGGGTAGTGGTAGCGCAGGTCCGAAACCTGGCTCCACGCTGCAGCCAGTCCCCAGGGAGCCCCCTGCCTGGGGACTCCAGACCATGTTCCAGCGGGACCCCGCTGCTTACCTGCTGTCCCCCTTAAATCCGCCCATGGTCCCAAACATCTGAGGTCACCGCTAGCTGTGACCCCAGATGCCTACCAGCATCCCCGGATCAGTACCGGCGTTCTGGTACCGGCAGGGGTGTAGGGAAGACAGCATGGACGTCAAGAATGACTGTCCATGCTGTACCTCCAGATGTACAGCCACAGCTGCCTTGTAGAAAACTTCAGGGGCTATCCTTAGCCCCCCTCTAAACAGGTGCATCCGACTCCGAGCCGGGCACCAACGAAACTGAGATGCCTTGGCTCGGGGGCGGGGTATAGGAGGGGGACCTTAGTGCATCCTGGGAGGCTGAAAACTTAACTCTATGGTGCCCGATGCCTGACGTCATCACCTATACCCCAAGGTATCCTGTGGATACCCTATGAACCCTGAAGTAGAAAATTCATGACAGACTTGGGTGAAGACAGCGGTGCATTTGTGGCTTGCAACTTAGTCTAAACATTTTTTAATTGAGGGAATACGAAAGAATGTCGACAGATGGTAAAAGTGTTTTGAAAAGAAGGGAGAGTATGTTGAAAAATAATGTATTTGTCTTTTTTGAAAGTTAAGTAAACTAAATTCTACAGCCAGAGGGCCTGATTCAGACCCGCTCGCAAGCGCTGAGCGCTCGCAAGTGGGTCGATGGTGCCCTAGTGCGCATGCGCACAACGGCGGGAGCTCCGTCGTGCGCATGCGCGAGACCCACATAGCGACGGCCAGCCGTCGCTATGGGTCTCGCACCAAAGGGGGCGTGCTGTCGATGGTGAGTGACAGCACGCCCCCTTTGGTGGGCATGCCGGAGGCGTGGCTGCCCAGACGGAGGCGTTCCCATGGGGACGCCTACCGTCTGGGTCCGGCCCCACTGACATCACTAGTGATGTCAGTGGGAGTGCTTTTGGCTCTGATAGAGCCAAAAGCACTCCTGGGCTTGCGGCAGCGAGACCCTAACGCAGGGTCTCATCGCAAGCCCGATGGTCGCGATGGTCTTGACCATCGAGACCATCTTTTTGGCCGCTCGCATAAGCTGTGGGTGGTCACCCACAGCTATGCGAGCGGCCAGGAGGCCGCTCCAATTTTTGGTAGGAGGGCCCTGAATCAGAGCGAGTGCTCTTGTCAGAGCGTCCGGCTCTGAATCAGGCCCAGAGTGCGGATAATTTTTGACTCATCCTCAATATATACACAAAATAGAAAACCTTTTGCTGTTGGTGCTAACAATAATATACTGCAAATCTTTAGCAAATACAAGCATGGGTATTTTTGATCAAAACATTTATGCTTGCAGCCCGTTGTCAAGGGACTCCAATTCTTTGCAAGCACCTAGCATATATGCCCAAACATACTGTGCAGACATACATATATACAAACACACGCACACACGATGGCTGCTTATGAGATGTGGGGAAAAAATAATGAGAACCTTCAGTTTCTTTTTCACTCTCATCAACAGGAAATATGTTGTAAACCAAGCCAAACGCAGATTAAAGGGGGGGATCTACTAAACTAATAACATGCTGGATACGGACATACAATAGGCAGCATCATATGTTACATTTGTACGTTTCATTTCCACCCTGTCAAGGAAATTTTTTACTGTATGAATCAACTAAAAGCTAAAATATTTTCTATTATTTGTTCGCTTGTTCCAGCTTTAGCTGAACTAATGGACCCTTTTGGTAATCAACCAGTGTTGCTTGATGGGCAATCATTGTTTTAACCTTCCCAGTGCTGGAATTAACTTTTAAGTTTGCTTTATTAGGATTAAGACTGCCTAGCTATAGAATGGTATGGTTAACAAATATTTGGAATACTAACAGTTAGCCATGCCTACAAATAAATTAATTCTACCCTAACCTTGCAATTAATTAATTAAATCAATATATTCTTCCCCCATTCTGTAGAGCACATAGGAAGGGTTTTGAGTAGCCAGCCCCCTCCCCTAACTGTCCATTTTTTTTTTGATACGGAGAGAGCTCATCCTCTTCATCGGCCTCCTCGCTGTGTAATCCTGCAATTCAGGGGTATATGGAGAGAGGGAGATTTGATGTGATTCTAACGACACAAAGTGTCAGACCCAATGTGACTGGATGACCTCACTCTGCCATGCGATCACAGATTTTTGACACTGATAGAATAGTGCGTGGTTACCCGTCCCTGACTGAGCTTACTCCACCACTTCTAGGATTCCCTCTCACCGTCTGTCAGTAGCCCATTAATGACATAACCACTGCGTAGTGGGCGGGTAACTCAATGCCACCACACAGCCGAAAGTTCCAATGAAAATGCACATCCTGAAAGGGTTACCAGTGGATTAAAAGCATCTCTGGCTGTTGCTCAAGTTCAGTATTGTGCTAAAGCATTTTAAGTAAGAGCATATACTGTAAGCTTGTTTTAATAATTGCATAAAAAAATTGGTATATTATTCAACGATTGGCCGTGGCCTTATTTCTTGGGTGCAATCAGTGGAATGGTATCCTTACAATAATTAAAGTCCCACCAAGCTCACAAATAGACATTGTGCAAGAAATATCGGAGCTGTAAAAAGACGAGGGCTACAGTGGAAAAGATATTCAATTAAGCAACAAGTTTAATTACAAAAATGTACGCATAATACTTATTGAATCATTTATGCTTTAATGATGTAACTACACAATAAGCATCCTCTTGATGTATATACAAATGCGGTGTGTGCCCCTTCCATACATACCCAACCAGTGGTTTGTTAAAGTGAATTAGATTGTGACCTCACCCCATGCACTAGCCCTGCTTGGAAAAAGCAAAAGTCACAAGCTGTGATTGGTTTCAGCATAGACTGTAGGATAGATAGACATGCTCCTATAGATAAATTATACCTTCCACCCCAAATTCACATCCATCCATATTATATGTGAATTGCTTGAGTATAACTTTACAACTTAAGCAGACTTGCCATTACCTGACGTTACTCTCTCTGTGCCACCGCAAAGAGATGATTGGCACCCAAAAATGTGGTGTGATCACATCATATTAAGGAACTGCCTCATCCTCAATGGTGTTTCTGGTGCTGGTCCCGTCCTTAGCTACCCTTCCTGAACACACCCTTGGATCATAAGCAATTGCTGATTTGCTCTGGTGTTTTCAGGGAAGGGTAGTTGGAGTGACCTAGTGTTTTACCAGCTAAGCAAATGAGCACAGCACTGAGGTGGGCTAAAGTTCCTCTAAGTCCCCTTAAGCAAGGGAAATGGGAGGTATGTAATTGGAGATATGGGTTATGGCGTTCTAATGTATATAGAAAGATAGACCTTCACAATAATCTAACTTTCATCTCAAATAACTTTAGTTTGAGAAATTCTGGAAATTATTAAGTATACATGAGTTAATATATTATGAAAACTGAATATTTGATGTTATTTGAGTGGTGATGATTTGTGGGACTATGCATTTTTATACATAGATATGTTTTACCAGCATTGCTCATTATTTATTATCTAGTGTTGCAGTTATGACAATGTAATTATAGCCTGCTTTTAATTTCTCCACATATATGATTTTAAGTTCATTGAATGGATTTTTTTGTCTGGGGATCACTTGAGATGGGTGTGAATATCTATTACCGCCGGGGGGGTGCCTAACCCTAAGTCCCCCCCCAGGAGCCCTACCCTAAACCTAACCCCCCCCCCCCCGCTGCTGTTCGCGGCGGCGCCCGGCATCAGCCCGATCGGGATGCCGGGTGCCGGTCTCCAGACGTTGGGGAAATGACAGGCGTCTAGATTTAGACGCCTGTCATTCGTCCCTAGTCGGGATAAAGCAGTCTGGAAGCCGGCGGTCGGCATTTAGACCGTTGGGTTGCAGACTACATCCCCTTGTGATCCCCAGACAAAAAACACTATGGGGCCACATTATATTTACACTCTTTCAAAAAAGGGTGTCCCTGAGGTTATTGAAGCCAGAATGGGAGAGATGTTCACACGTACCTATACTAAATAATGATTTCTGCAGTGCAGGGGTGTTCTCTGGTGATCACACATTATTACTAGAGATGAGCGGTTCGGTTTTGCTAAAAACCAACCACATCCGAACTTTGGGGTTCTGAGTCCAACAGAGTCCTGGCTCGGATCACTTCGGGGTTCCGAGTAAAACCGAGTCCCAACTTGGGTCTTTTTACGAAGTTCAGAACTCATCTCTAAAAACGGAGTCTCACATATTTTGGATTGCATTTAAGTACCCCCCTTGTGATTTCAGGTGCTGTGAGGTCAAAATTTCCTGACAATTACTGGAAATTAATGTTATTGATGTTAATAATACTATAGTAACAAAAACAGGTCCAAGTTACATGGATTTAGCTGTTTCTATACATTTTTACAGATATCCAAAACTAAAACACTTGAGGGTGGTTGATTTAGAACAAAATCAAAACACGGGGGCTGTGCACATCTCTGATTACCAGATAATAACTTCTTAGAGATTTCATGTTTGAAAGAGGAGACTCCCCCTAAAAAGTCCTTCAATGTTTATCCTGAAAGGGGCGGGGCTTGATGGAATCATTGTAGGTCTGACATGATTGTATCATTAAGCCCTGTCCTCTCCCAAGTATGAGCAACAGCAACTAGCAATGCTTAGGATGAGTCCTACTCATCTTTACATTGAATGGGTTGATAATGTATTATTTTTATCTTTGCTTTTGTTGTTCAAACATTAACATGATTATCGTTAATAGAATAAAACAAATGACAAAACAATTAGATATGTGCACTAATAATATAATATTATATTATGAAGAAGAATTGCCTTAGTACTATACAAGCCAACCATGGCCTGAATGAGGAAATGAGAAAACAGCAACAAGTAATCTAAATACATAATAGAAAATGATGTTATAGTACTTTGGCATAGTCATTTACAAGTGAGGAATCATCAATCCGATGAAATGTACTTATAATGTCCTCCATGTACTTCCAAGTGAACTTCATTTGACAATCTGCAATAAAGACCAGTTTCTCTGCATTTCCTCTGAGAGATGACTCGTCCCTTGTGTCTGGATTTGGCTGACACTGACAGAATGATAGAAACTCTGCACCTGGCTTTTTTGATAATTTTCACAAGGGCGAATGCATCTTTTGGACAGTATGCTGGCATATCACTCTCTACAAACCAGACAGTGTGTACCAAAGACTGAACATCCATGGTTCTCATTATGAACACACCAGGAATATACTATATAAGTAACACATATAGTTTCGGTATTTCATAAAACAACAAAGTAGGTCTGTTCATAAAAGCCTCACTCTTTTCACTAGCATTATACTATGGTTCAATTTTTATGCCAGGACTTAGCCCAGTAAGTAATTGGGTCAGGAAAAGACTTTATTACAGACAGTTGGGATTCTATTTTTAGGCAGCAGTGCAACAGCGGGTGAGTGATACAAAATGTGTTCAAGACATTCTGAGATAAAGCACTGAAAACATTATTACTTTAGAGAATATCAAATGAAAAGAGCAGGGAAGGTAGCAGCCAGATAAACAAATAAAACATCCAGTATAAGCTTCTCCAAGAAGCCGAAAAGGTGACTCACCAGCTTGGTACCAATGCGCGAGCAACACGCAGACACCACTTTACATTGAAATGACTCCTATGATGGCCTATGTTTAGAAGGGTGACGTTAAGCAAATGTCGTGCCGTGGAGATAGCCATTTTCCTAAAAGAGGTCTCCTTAGCAATGGTGAATGGACAGGAGAAACTTAGCCCAAAATTTCCAGGGAAGACAAAATGCCCCTTGTTATAAGAGACTTGTATAGTTGCTGTTTGACAAAGATGGTCCTAAAATATCAGAGGACAAACAGAAACAGAAAACAATTCAGGCCTTAATTATCATTCTTAATCCCTACATCTCCTTATTATTACACATGTCCAAAGATGCAACTACAAAAGTTTATACCTAGATTTAAAAGCAACTTAGAGCACTAACCAGAGCATAATTCCCAGCCACAGCTCAGACTCTATGAAAGTCCTTACAGAGCACTCCTCTCACCTACCTGAGTATCAGCCATGTAACAAAGCCTCCCAGTGTTATTTATACCATAGAAAAGAAAGTACAGCAAATGTTATTGATTTGCATTGTTTTATGAACACACCTGGCACACTGTACTGTAGAATACTAGAGACACACTTGTATTGTTACAGGCACTTTTCTACAAACAAAATCTAATCTAATCTAATTAATCTATCTATCTATCTATCTATCTATCTATCTATCTATCTATCTATCTATCTATCTATCTATCTATCTATCCATCCATCCATCCATCCCAGACTTGCCTACTTTGAAAAAGCATTTCAGGGAGACTGTGAAAGCAACACCTATTTGCACAGTGTACAGTGGGCGTGTACTGTTACATCTGAGGGGCGTGTCATAAAATTTACTTAAGGCCCCCATACATCAGCAATTGATTGCAGAAATCGTGCAATTTGCAATCGATTGTGTAAAAAAATATTGCCCTTTTTCAATCGATTGTGGCAATTCTGCAATCGATTGAAAAAGGGAAAGATTTTTATACACAACTGATTGCAGATTGCACGATTGCTGCAATCAATTGCTGATGTGTGGGGGCCTTCACATCCAAATGTAAATGAGCCCCAATGCAGTTAGTAAGTACTCCTTGTTAATGAAATCACACTAATACTTTTCAGAAAATGCATGTAACCATAGGGATCATTGTGCCTTATAACCAATGCAGGGAAATAATACTAATGATCCAATTTCAATGTATATATATATCTTTTTTTTATATATATTTATAGTAGCGTCATAATAGGGGTAAGTGCAATCAGGGAGATTGCTAGACTCTTCAGAGAGTCAGGGAGACTCCCTGAAATAGTAGGAATCAGGGAGAGTTGGCAAGTATGATCTGTCTACATGTGATCAACACGTACTCAGTGGCATTTCTACCACAGCCTGTTTCGGTACATAGCTGCACCTTCATGACGGGGCATTCATTAGTACCTGAAGAGTGTGCAATACTTGCCCCCCCCCACCTCTCTCTCTCTATATATATATATATATATTTACAAATACAACTCCTACTTTGGACTACAGTATGCGATCGGAAATCTAGCAGACCAGGAACACATCGGTAAGTGCCCGGACGTTCTGTGACTGCATCATTTGATTTCCCCCCCGAGAGATTTTGGCTGCTAAAAACTTTGCAATAGATTTTTTTTTTCAATTAAATGGGTATCGGGAATGTGCATAACATACTTGTCTACTTTTGAAAAAACATTTCAGGGAGATTGTGAAAGTAACACCTATAAGCGCGGCGGTAAAGTGGGCATGTACTGCTACATCTGAGAGGTATGTCATAACACTGACTTACATCCAAATGTAAATGAGCCACAATGCAGTTAGAGATAGCAAGTATGGTGCATACCAGTGATAATTCATAATTGTTTGCAAGGCCCACATGATTTTTTTTGTGACAAAAATCCCACACCTAATTGAATAAGCCCCACAGAATTCTGTTTTTTGCTATTTTGGAAAGCTTGATTATTGGCGAAACAAGAACCACAAAGTATTTTTGGTGCTTAAAAGCAAAAAAAAACCCATCACATTTGATTTTGGTACACTTTCTTGAAATTTTAATTAAAAAAAAATAATTCTTTTTTGGCCATTTGGGTTTTTTTTTTTTAAATTGAAAGTTTAAATATATATATATATATATATATATTAAAATAGAAGATCAGACAAGGGGCACTCCGTAGTGTATAAATGTTTACCGGTAATTTCTTAAAAAACATACAAAGGATAGAACTTGGTAACAGATGTACTCGTACCAAATATATAACAGGTGTGGGCTGGTTACTACATAATTCAATAACAGCAGCTTGCCACCCGCTTCAAGGAGAACACCAGACCACCATGCACGTTACCGTTAAACGAACAGATGCAGCGTCCGACGGTACACTGTCCACTGGGGTCAGAGCCGAATACAGTTGATGGAAGAGAATGGATCACCCAGGCCACATCTCTAACGCGTTTCGTATCTTACTTCGTCCATCCAGTATAGGCAGCACTGACAAGACTCAAAATAATACACAGACAGGAAAATCTCTAGTTAAAGACAATGAAATGTTGGAATACTAGATTGCCTGTTTGCGAATTATTTTGAAAGTCCTTTGAGTGCGCCTACATATTTAGTTGAATAATGGTGGAACCTGTTTTGTAACCCAAGGAGGGCACTGGAACAAGATATATATATATATATATACACACATACATGTCATTATCATAAATAACTGTTGTTTTATAAATTGTTCAAACTGTCTTTTCTTCTTTCACTGGTTTTCTTCATATGGCTTTTTGAGATGTCCCTTCTGAACACCGTGACTACCCTCTACTTCGGTCCACACACAGAGTTTGGCATATTATAAGACACTGCTATTGTCCGCGATGCACATCACTCCCTTCGCTTCCCCCTAGGCTCTGAATTCCAAGACGGTATGGCTGCCTACCCCTTCACTATATGGAGGGTGAAGGAATAAACTCTCTTGATATTCTGGTTCATGTAGAGGGCAAAAGACCTTTACTCTTCTCAGAGGAGGTGGATACATTTTTAGTGCTTAGAGCCTACCCGGTGGCGTTCTTGCAATCGCAGCACTATATATCTGCTGTGATTGGAAACTTTTGGGGCCCTGGGTGGAACAATTCTTTTTATAAGCTATTGCAGAGTAGACCTTTGCTTAATAAAGCTATTTCATTTTATTATATTTCTTAAGCAGATCCTGTTGATCATACTGTCTCACAAAAAGGACTAGAACAGTGTCTGGTCCATTTTCCTGCTCTCTCTCTTGACAATCTTTTACGGTATCTGAACACCTCTTGTAAATTATTGCCTTCTAGCATGTATCAAGAGTTATTTTACAACATCATTCATAGAACCTATCTTTCCCCCCATAGGCTATTTTGTACGGGATTGTCCTCATCACATCAAAGTCCCAAATGTCACCAGGACAGAGCTGAACTGTTTGACTCCAATGGGCCTGTCCAATCATAAGGGGATTCTGGCTCAAAGTCAAACAAGAGGTGGAAAGGACTTTTAGTAACTATGTCCCCTTTACGCTAGGAGTAAGCTATTTTTGGATTCTCTCCTGGGTCCCAGCGTGTCATTAAGGGCGGCAGGAAACTCTTATTATCTTTGAGCTCCGCAGCTAAAAAAAAAAAAAAAAATTCTCCAGCATTAGATACAACCCAGCCCTCCTGTATTTTCTCTATAGCAGGAGAAATGACATTATATTTTTAGGATGGATTGTCTGGAGACTTTATTTGACAAGAAGAGGCAAGTTGCCCTATTTTTTGGAGGTTTGGGAGTATTATATACGGTGCATTATCTTCCTCCACTCAGAGTAGAATTCACCAGAGTTTACATTTGACTTCCTGGTATGCGCTGAGAATGTTGGAAGGGGATCTGCCAATAGTGCTGTGATCTCCCTGGCCTTCTGTGACGTTTATTTCCCAGAAGATGGGTGTCATATATTACTTCTATGTTTGCCGTATTGTTAACATTATTTGGATTATTCGGATATGTTAATTTCTTGATATTTTTGTGTATTGATCATCAGTTATTTGATTCTTACTTTGGATCTGCACAGACAGTATGTATATTATATATGCAATCATATCTTGCTTCAATAACAACATCATTTTAAAAATATATAGTATAATCACATCTTTGAAATAAGGGGATGCTTTGTGTTCCTATTAGACCAAGGCATGTAGACAGAAGCTCCTTAAACCTGTCTTGTCTAAGCTTCATTTGAGGGAACACTAATAATGCTCTATGGGCAATTGGTGCCTTTACCCTGTGCGCAAATGTGGTAAATTATTAATGATTTTCTGATACACATGCAGGGGTGGACAACTTGTGGCACTCCAGCTGCAATGGAGCTACAAATCCCAGCATGCCCTGCCACAGTTTTAGTATGTCCTAACAGCAAAAATGTGACAGGGTATTCTGGGATGTGTAGTTCCACAGCAATCAGAATTCCACAGGTTGTCTACCCCTGCTCTATAATACTTTTCCCATTTTAACAAGTAAAATCTCAATATTTCATGAATGTTTTCCTATAAAAATAAGATTTTTGTCTTGGAATAAATCAATAAGTTGTAGAAGGCGACAGAACGCAGAGGACTGAGCACTGCCAGCTAAGGAATGTCGCCTTTTCAATACTCAGAACAAGAAACAAGGCTCTACCAGACAGCAGCATTAGCCAAAACACCAGCTTCTCTTCACCCTAAACAAAGTCTCCTTTGTGTGGGCAGCATTAGACGGCTCTTGGTCCCCCTTTTGCAGATCTTGCAACACAAGGCACAAAGTGTCAGAAAGAAACACTGTGCAGCCTTACAACAACTGCTCTGCATTAATGGAAGTTGCTCATTTTGTGAACATGTTCTTTTAGTACAAGGAAAATCCATGCGGCCCGGAGACGGCCAGACAGAGCCTTGTGTAATGTATGATGTCTACAAGTACAGACAACTACAGAACACCAGCACAGAAGAATGTGGATTGGATTTGTATCATTAATGTGTTATCACAACGCATGGAAGCATGTGTTATTCAGATTTATGTTGTGCATTATGTACATTGTATTTAATTACTTAGGAGAATAAGATATATTTGTATGCTTTCAAGAGCTGTAAACCTTTAATAAATTTATGAAAAAATAAATGAAATAAATTTTGTTCAAAATGATACATCAGTGTCACATCCAATTGTCCTATTAGTGCCCAATGCTGCTTAATGCAATTTTATAACACTACCGCAAATATGACAGAAAAGTCAGGGTGGGTAGGGTGTTCTTTAAAGAAAGTTGATAGTAGCATCCAGGTGGATCTGCATGCAACTGTTGGCAGAGTGTTCACTAGAAGTAGGAGATTATATTAGCTGATAAATGTATATCTCTGTGTGTGGTCTCCGTTTTTGTACATATGCTCACCATCTCTCCATCTATTCTTACCAATTGCTTGTGAGACAGCAACCAGTGTACTTCAGAAAAGACAAAAAGAGCGGTTAATAAGCACTGTTAAGCTGGGTACACATTAGGACGACGGATCGGCCATCCAGACGATCTGGCGTCCTATCCGATGATTGGTAAGTGCATATACACTTACCAATCATCAGCCCTATGTGTCATGCCTGATGTCACAACTGGTCGGGCATTTTCTTTAAAGAACACCCTACCTACAGATTTCAGAAAATATAGACTGTGTCTACCGGGTGTAGTAGGTATTGCCGGCGGTTCAAATCCTGACAGCGGCAGCCCGACAAGGGTGAAGATCCCGATCGTCCTTAATGTAAGTATCGCTAACCTAATTCCCCCCCCCTAACCCTCCCTTAGGGGTGCCTAACCATAACCTCACCCCCGAGTGCCTAACCTTAGTCCCCCCGTCCCCGCAGCCTAAACCTAACCCTCCCGGTGGGGGGGTGCCTGCCCCTAAGCCCCCCGGGAGCCCTAAACCTATGCGCGGCTGTCCGTGCCCAGCTTAACTTCGTTCGGTATTCCAGGCGTCGGTCTTCCGGCGTATGGTTAATGACAGGCATCGAGTTTTCGACTCCTGTCATTAGTACCACGCCGGGATAAGAAAGTCTGGAAGCCGGCGGTCGGCATTTAGACCGTTGGCTTCCAGACTACATCCCTGTCTACCCACCCTGCCTTCTTTCATGTTTGATGTGGAATACAGTACAATTACATTAAGCAGCATTTGGTCCTAATCAGACAATTGGACACAACCATTGCAGGCACACATGAAACGCTGGTGTATGGTCTACCCGAGAGAACGATGAGAATATGAGTATTTACACTAGTAGTGGTTAATTTCTGACACACCTACAGCCCTCATACCTCAGTACCCTAAAGCGCTTCAAACCTATTCTTTTCTTACTGTTTGTGAGGATGGGAAACCTCTTTTGTGTGAAGCTGCTGGGGCTACAACATTTACCTGAGAAGCACAGACCACTATGGTGTTCATTAAAAATGAACAGTAACCGCTTACAAACTGACAAATAAATGTGCAGGAATAATGCTGGCCATACATTAGGCATCTATCAGGGCCATTGCCTGTGCTGCCAATGCCTGGGTAGGGTGATCAGAAATATCCAAAATGTTGGGCAATCTCAATTCACCGATTCCAACCCAAAAATTATCAGAATTTTTGAGGCGGGTATTTTTAACATGTAGTATTTTGTTGATTCTCCAATCGGAAAGGCAACGGGGATTGGTACATTAGATGTATGGCTACAAAACTAAGCCCACTAAGTGGGTATAACATGGAGGTAACCTGCAGCACTTCAACTGTTGTTGAACTTCAAACCACAGCATTATCTGCCAGCAAGTGTATGCATGCTTTCATATACATTATTATTACAGGTTGAGTCTCCCATATCCAAAATGCTTGGGACCAGAGGTATTTTGGATAACGGAATATTCCGTATTTTGGAATATTTGCATATTATAATGAAATATCCTGGGAATGGGACCCAAATATACGCACATAATGCATTTCTGAGTTATATACACCTTATACACACAGCCTGCAGGTCATTTTATACAATATTTTCAATCATTTTATGTCTCAAGCAAAGTTTGTGTACAGAAATGAAATTCATTTATGTTTCATATACACTTTATACACACAGCCTGAAGGTAATTTTATACAATATCTTTAATAATTTGTGCCTTAGACAAAGTTTGTGTACATTGAACCATCAAAAATCAAAGGTTTCATTTTCTCAGTCATGCCAAAATAATTCCGTATTTCAGAATATTTGGATATGGGAGACTCAACCTGTATTATTATTAGAGCCAACAGATGCGGCACAGTGCAAACAGCCCACAGTGATTAGCAATGAATGCCTGATTTTTAGCCCAACACACTGTAAAGTTCATGCCCTTAGGAGTATGAAGTTGTCCCTTGCCCAGTTAGTATGACATGCCTGTTAGCCCGTGGTGTCCCTGTGTAGAATGACACAAAGGTGAAAAAGTCAGGTCAAAACCCTCCACATCCAGTAGATTTGTTTGACCTTCATTAAAGTGAATTTTTTTTCTATTATTTCTACTCATCATTAATTACTTTCATGATCCTTATTAGGATACATCGGTGGATTGGGGGAACCAGTCAGAGAAATTTCTGGAAGCAGCCCTATGGAGGCATGGTCTGTGGGGGTGCGGGGTATGTGGAGGGTGCAGTGTCTGTGAAGGGGGGCAAGAGACTCCTTTGTCAGAAGCAAGAACTTTTTCAACATTGAAACTGTACATTTTTGCTTTCCTGTAATCTGATGGCACATATGGGTTCCCCCATGTAGGGTATATGTGTGGACTATATGCCTGGACCTGGGATATTGAACTGGATATTCAACACAAGCTGAATCCTGAATTGGGCTCCCTTTAAATCTCATTGCGGTGGTGCCGTGCTGTGTGCCCGGGATCATACTTGCTTCTTGTGCTAGCCCACCGCAATCATCAGCAAGGGTGAGATTTCCTCAGAGCGGACCCTATGGATTTATGCCTAAATGTTATCCAGTGTATGGTCTGTGATTGGTTTAAATATTTGAATACATAAGGATGCATTTGTATGATATGTTTTTGGTGTGAAATAAAAGTACTGTAAGAATATTCATACCAGAGTTTATATTCCCTAAGTGTTATTGAGAGATCATATTCAGGAGAAAGCGCCTAGTATTAAATACATTTTGTTTTACTTACATTCATCTTAGTAAGTAGGTGTTGCTTCATACTTGCCTCCTTTTTTTTCTCTCTTCCCGGGAAAAGCCCGGGTAAGAGAAGCAGAAGGGGGATGGGGCCTGACAATTTGTGCCATTAAGCCCCGTCCCCTCGCTGTAAATTGCCACAATTGGCTCGAATTTAAATAGGAGCGGATGAAGAATCTCATAATTAAGCCCCGCCTCCTGCACGGAGACCCGTGATCGCCGCGGAAATGCTCCCCATTCTGCCCACTTCACTAGGAAGTGGGCTGAAATGTGGGAGAAATGCCTACCCTTCCGAGGAGTAGGCAGGTATGTTACAAGTATTTAATTGGCTGCTATTATCCTGTTCATTGCGCAATTATGTATGCCACTATCTTTTTGATTATATATATATTTTTTATAAATACTGCCTAACAATCTTTGGGGCAGATGTATGAAGCTCTGGGAAGTGATAAAGTGCAGAGTGATAAACGACCAACCAATGAGCTCCTAAAGCTGCCCACACACATAGCGATATTTTACCCGATCTGGCTGATTCCGGCACATTGGAACGACAGATCATGTAAAATATGGCCAAATCGTGAGTAAATCATGAGTCCCCACTCATGATCACGATGCGATGCGCGTCCCCGCTGGTCGCACATCGCATCGTCAGATCTGCCGTGCTGTAGAGCAGATCTGACAATCTAGGACGAGATGCACTGTAAAAAGTCTGGATGCAGGAGAGATCGTATGAAGATTGGACACCAAATCGTGTGCAGAGCTGCCGAGGAGAGTTTTAAGGGAAATCGTACACATCGGCTGACCGTGAGCACATCACTATGTCTGTGGGCACCTTAACTGTCATGTTACAAGCTGTGATTGAATAATGACAGTTAGGAGCTGAATGGCTGGTTGTTTATGACTCTCCACTTTATAACTTCCCAGAGCTTCATACATCTACCCCTTTATCTCATAATACAATTTCTGCAGCAGAGAACAGGCAAAATGTATTATTATTATTACCAGTTATTTATATAGTGCACGCATATTCCCCAGCACTTTACAGACAATATTTGGCCATTCACATTAGTCTCTGCCCCAGTGGAGCTTACAATCTATATTCCCTATCAAATGCGCACACACATACACACTAAGGTTCATTTGTGTTGGGAGCCAATTAACCTACCAGTATATTTTTGGAGTGTGGGAGGAAACCGGAGTACCTGGAGGGAACCCACGCAAGCACAGGAAGAATATACAAACTCTGCACAGGTAGGGCCGTGGTGGGAATCGAACCCATGACCTTAGTGCTATGAGGCAATAATGCTAACCATTACACCGTCTGTGCTGATACAGCGCGCAGAGAAATTTGTTTTCAGTACAATGGGTGCTCCTATGGCCTGACTCGCTACATCTTTAGACGCCACCATCGAAACTTGCACCAGCCCTGTACTAGGTGCAGATTATCCGGCTGAATATGGACTCTAATGTGAGTGACTCAGCATCTCTGTAAGCAACCACTTTTAGTGACATAAACTCCCATAACACACCCATACTTTACTACATCTCTGTGCATGTGACTAGCCACCACCGGGCAGCCTTCGGGGCAGCACAGCCTGTACTGTACTAGTGCTAGCCTGGGCTCAGAGGAAAACCCACAGACTGATGATGATCTCACACGTGGAGTAAATAGTTTGCTGTTAGAATGATCGGCATGCTGGCTGCAGTGTCCATTGTTCTGCTGCTGTATGGGAGGCGGGACTTGCAGGCAAGAAGAATATGCGCACCTAACACACATATTTCTCAATAATGTCATAACAGGGATTCAGACACCTTATACATGGATCTATTAGCTCCCGTGTAAGAAGTCTGCCAATTCTAACTATATGAAGCTACTTATATGTTTTATAAGTATAAACCACTGCAGCTGAGCAGATCTATGCACAGGGCCAGATTAACAATGGGGCGGATGGAGCTACAGCTCCAGGCCTCCACATAAAAATAGACCCATTGTCATGACAACATGATGTTGACTGGCCATCTGCTCTCCACTCGGTCAGCCATAAATCATAAGTAGTAAAATTGTATCTCTATTTGCCTCACAAAATGAAGCATTTCTTTCTCTTACATATTTAGGGAGACATTAGAGCTAAGAGTATAGGGGTGTACACGCCCACACCCACACAGCACTGATCACACCTACTCTGCTTCTCATAATAGGCCCTTGGTCATTTTCAGCTCCAGGCCCATGAGGCCCTCAATCCGGCCCTGTCTATGCAGTGCGTGGCTGAAGGCAGGGTCAGACTGGCCCACAGGAGCACAGGGGAAATCCCAGATGGCCCCACTGCTTGAAGACTACCCTACTCCTATAGAGTTTCAGGTTGTACATTTGAATTATACATTACTAC
Source organism: Taudactylus pleione (assembly GCA_031769625.1). NCBI lineage: Eukaryota > Metazoa > Chordata > Amphibia > Anura > Myobatrachidae > Taudactylus > Taudactylus pleione. The sequence goes on along the minus strand of JAUIMM010000052.1, from coordinate 20,507,884 downwards.
CCTATGAGAGGGTCAGTTATTTGGTGGAGCAGGACCACTGATGAACATGGAAGCTTGGTTTGCTTCTATAGAAACTACAGAAGATTTATCCTGCTGCCGTTAAAAGTGGGTGGCCTCAACACAACCCTGTCCCCTCCTCTTGTTGGCTGTGGACTTTTTTACCTTTCGCCTTTACTAGACCTAATGCAGTTCTTACTGAGTTGTAGCCACTGGCCGGTCAGTAATGGAGTCCCGTACCTATGTACAGCACATTGATGTGGTATATATAGACAGGACCACAATCATGTTTAAATATTATACACATGTAACATTATACTGCATTCCCAGCACTATGGTGTATTCACTACAGTGCACTGCTGTTATCAATCTGGTACATTATTATGAATGCACCACTGCAGAATTTACTATATACAGGGCTATTTTTACGGGGAGGTGGAGCTACACAAAAACACTTATTTATACATTATATATACATATATATTATATATACATATATATAGTATTTAGAAAAAAATACTCACAAAAGGGCCTTTAAAATAAAACTTTACTTATGGAAAATACATTTTGGCCCAGGACATTACGTCATAAAGTAGCTAATGAGAGATTCCGGAACTGAATTCCTGCTTGTTCCTGCTGAAAAATAGCAGTGACTATCAGGGCTACCATCAGAAATCGTGGGGCCCGGCACTGACAAAAGAGGCAGGGCCCCCGATGGAGGTTCACGGACCCGCTGGAAAGATCACAGAGGCCCAATGCACAGGGAAGGCTTGGGTATGACTGCTGAGTAAATGTGTGATTTAAAATTAAGGATAATGTAACTGATTAACAAGGTGCTCACAAATATTATTATATTTATTGAGCTTCAATCGCATCACGTAATAATACACCCGGACAGGGGGCTTGTACAAGCCAGTGAGGGCAGTGCATGGAATGTCCATGTACCATCCCAGCGGGAACTGTCTCGTGCTCCTGGTGGCCCAATCCAGCCATTAGGTTATTTAGCACAACTATGCTGTGTTTGCTTCGAACAGACATAATTATGAAGTTTATAATAATAAAAACATTGCTTTACATTTGGCTGCCAGGCATGACTTCATGATGAATTTCCTGTCCTTCATACCACTGAAAAAGCACCACAAGGGTTTGCAAAGCATGGAGAAACAGCAAGCAGATGACCTTACTCATAAATAACCCCAAATATGATCAGTAACTCCGCATCATATTCTCTCTTGGTCCTGTATAAAAACGTACGTTCAGAAATATAGAACATCCACAAACTACACTTCCGCATAAAGAAGAACGACACCAGCACTGTGACGAATTAGAAGACAAAGATCAAAGGTTATGAGTTGTGGCAACTATAAGTCTTAAGAAATGACATGAAGGCAAGAAAAAAACTCAGCAGTGAAACCACTGCAAACAACCCGCAGCTTGAATGGGCTATAATAAAAAAACAGTGCTTGCTGCAAGTATTTAGGGTTTGGTTAGAACCCTGGAGACCAAGGACCTCATTCAGAGTCGGTCGAAGCGGCCGCACGGTCGTACGGGAAAAGGGGCCGGATATTCAAATGATTCCCTCGCAAGTTACGTCCCTAAGTTCTGATCGGTAGCTGGCCGACCAAGGGGAGGAAGCGTCCGGAATTCAAAAAAATGCGCCCCCTTCTCGTACGCATTGCACGTCATCTCCGGGCATATAAGGATTAATCGAGACCATCGGGAACCATCGGAACTGGTCGTAGCTTAAGGTTGACCATACCCTCTCTTAAGCTCCACGATCATGTCAGTGTAAAAACCTCCCATGTCACATGTGCCATGACGCTACTTTGTTAATTATGCACTCCCATAAACCGTATGCACTCCCATAAAACGCCGTTCGCATAATTAGGCACGCCTGCGTTCGGATCTCCACTCCCCCGTTTTCAAGCACCTTCCCCTGTTACCACCCACAAACGCCTCAATCTGTCACTCAAACTACCGACCTGGCTGTGTTCAAGGAGATAGAAATTTCTGATAGTAGCGGCTAGTTTGCGCACGCGCATTGCGAACTTTACACATGCGCAGTATAGCGAACATCGGTGGCGTACGACCGTGCGGCCGCTTCGACCGACTCTGAATGAGGTCCCAAGTCTCTAGGAATGCATCAAGTGGAAAAAAGTAATACTGCGCTAAGCACTGTGATTGAATAAAGTACTTATGTTGTATAAAAGCGGTTTGCTTTCAATTAGTAAACAGGAGGCTTGGAAAGAGTATAAATATAATTATTTAATAGATATAGCACATCAGTTTAAGACTGAACATACACATACAAAGACAAAAAAGGGCATAAATCATATGCAACAATGTCACTGTATAGATAAATCAAAGTCCCACAGACAGATTGTCTATGCAACAAAACTCTGCTGCTGATTATGTTTTTCCACTACTGGCGTCCCAGTGTGGAAATAGTGTCCGCACTTGATAATAGATGATTAAGATATCATAGTCAGTGATAAATTGAAAAGACCTTTTTAAAGCGTGTCCACGTTATTTGTCCGTCTCAGTTCTGCTTGTTCCTGGCTGTGACAAGCCGCGACTGGAGATGAGCGGGCTGCCGTGCAATGTGAAGCAGGGAACCTTGGATGACGGGCGGTCAGTGGGTCATCGGACTCGCCAGGAGGATAGCGGTGCACAATTGTGCTGGTAATGTGGAAACCTCGTCTGCCTGGATGATATCAACGCGTTTCGTCCCGTATACCACCGAGACTTTCTCAAGACTATACAGTGACATTGTTGCATATCAGTGCTATTTCACCAGATACATAGTGCTGTGGAACCTCTGTCTGTTATTGATACAAGAGTAACATTATTACCTACCCAAGGTCTTTTTCAGCTAGCGATTCACACCTGATACTAGCCGTCTTGTGATTCATTTAGATCCAATTCATTGCTTATGATTTATGCCCTTTTTTGTCTTTATATTTGTATGTTCTGTATGTTCAGTCTTAAGAAATTACATGGTCTGAGAGGGACCCGTAGGTGGCCTCCTACTCCATACGTGAAATACAGTAATGCATACCATAACATATTTGTTTGATCATGAAGCATTTGCCCTTTAATGCATCAATTTTATTATAATTCTGATGCTTTTTCTTGTTAATCCATGTCCATTCCCATTATTTGTTTTCAGTTTTTCAGGGAATTATATAACTTTAAAAAAGGAATGTATAACTATAAAGATTTGAAAGTTTATAGCAGTGATTTGAAAATGAGACAGGCTATCCGTAAACTTGTAAGAAACAGGCTCGTGGCAGCACTAATGGAGCCAAATGTAACTTGGCTGGGAACACTTCCAGTAGAAATATAGACCTGGTGGATCCAGCTGCATTGCTTTCATTCACTCAAATGGGAACCAAAACAAAGATCAGCAAATAATTGTCCTTTTTATATATTTAAAGCTCCAAAGTCAAAAGTTGAATAATGTGCCCCCTCTCCCCCACGTAACCAGAGGCCCCAGGGGTAATTCTGTTTGCCACTTTAAAATAGAGAAGGAAAGTTCCTCAATCACACGGCTAAGGCTGAGAGAAGAACTGAGGATACATGCAGCTGTTTTTCCCGGCATACTGGCAGTGGTTTCCAAACCCTTAAATTTCATGGCATTTAGGGAAAACCGCCATTAGTAATGTAAACAAGAAGCACTCCATCACCTACAATAGCACACTGTGCTACATTACATCAGTCCCACTCTTCTAGGTAGCATCGGGTGCCTTCTGGTACCAAGGAAATACAATAAGCATGATGCCCCCATATGTTCTCTATAAAATATAGTGCCCATGCATGTGTGTTATTTAATAACAATAATGCCCTGTATGGTTGTTATTTAATAATAGTACCCCTGTATAGTTCTCGCATCTCAGAGACAGAGACCACTTTGGATTAGCTGGCTGTCTATTTCAAGTCAGGAGCTCAAAGGGGCAATAAGACTCAAAATAATACTACTGGTCAAAGATATTAATCTACGGGGGCAGTATCAGTTAATATTATACATACAGTACTATTAGTTAAAACCTGTGAGGAGGAACTATATTTTGGTAAACATTAGATGCACTAATTTTGATTTCTGAACATACGGGGACACTATTCTGTTTTATTTAGCTGGTACTCACTAGCCAGGAGTAACAGATGGGGCCCAATGTTACTTTGCATGCGTTTGGAGGTGCAATAACTCCATTGCATGAAATTAAATGCATTTTGAATGCATATATTCTGTGCTTAGTAAATTACCCTTTTAAATAGTAAAAATAAAATAGTAAAAAAAGAAAAAGAAAAGAAGGCGGCATAAAAATGGGTACAGCTGTTGTATGTAACATGTCTTGCCTATGTTAACTGTGTCCTTTAATAGCCTGTTTTCTTCATTGCAGGCTTCATCAAACCTCCATATAAACAGATAACATGTACTCTTACCTTGCACCCCTCGCATGCACTGACTCCATAATGATATCCAGATGACTTGTCCTGACACACAAAACAGGGTTTGTAAACTCGAGGAGGAGGGGGAGGGGATGGAGGACTCGGCACCAGCTCCTCGGAACTGGTACTTTGTGTTTCGATGGCTATAAAAATAAAAAAAAGAAGAGAGAACAATCTCCTTAGTAAAATGTGTATAAAACAAGTAACTTACACAGGCGTTATAATATTTTCACAGTCAATGATGGAAAAGGCTAATTAGCTTCAATGTAATTTATAAACACTAGTTTACAATTAATAAATTAGAACTGTGGGGTTCTAAATCCTGGAGCACTAATGTTTTCAATTGTTACATCAGGAATAAATGGCTGGAGATTGTTGCAAGTACACAGTTTACACTGAACCGTAGTCAATGGAATGGAGTGAATGGAGAGATGCTGCGACTTGTCCATCCAGGTGCTTGGACAATGGTTCAATGGAGCTCAAGTTCAACTTTGCTTTAATAATTCTTGTCTGGACAGCTCTGGATTCCAGACTTGCAGTAAGCAATCAGGAAGATACCAGTGAAAAGAAAGTGTTTCTATGATGTGCAGCCTGGAAAGAAAGCTGTCTTTCTGCTGTATAAACTGCTTATTTACTCCATGCACTTTGCTTTATGCAACTTGCTATCAATATTGTCTCTAGCGCAAGAACAGCGGGTAACAGATGAATGTGATACATAAGTGCTGCAAATACTTTGAAATAGTTAAATAAAGATTAGTGGAAATCCACATAATCCCGAGATCAAGGTAGTTTGCTCACAACCCTGTATTGTAGACTTCACTCACACAAATATCTCATTCATATTGGTGCAAAGAACATAGAACGGTTGACACAAGAAAGTAATCAACTAGTCACCTATACATTAAATAGAACAAAGTGAATGCCTCTCTCTATAAGTATAATGGTGCAATCACACTTAGGGGTAGATTACCTATGTCAAATTTTCATATTCAACAATGATCGGTGGCTTTGACGGACAGATTTCGAAAGACAATAGTAATGCTAAATCAGGCTAGTTTAGCATTAATTACTATAGCTGTTTGAAATCCATCAATCAAAGCCGCTGATCATTGGCGACTTTGAAAATCTGAAGGATAGCAAATGTACCCCTTATTGTGACTTTGACTAACCACCACCACCACTCAGTAGAAACTCAGGAGAGGCATATATGTAATAAATATGGTCAACAGAGGTAGCAATATGACTCATTTATACCTAAAGAATATGCATGGTATACATGGCACTGGTGGGTAGACCACACGCTAAAGAGGTCATGATGCTCACACACTATAGCTAATTTCCTCTGTATTACAAAGACATCAATATGGTAGGGTTGGACATAGAACATGTATCACAATAACATGTTTGGGATTCATTAATCACCACTTTTCTGACTGTGGGGGGATTTATAAAAAAGATTAGAGTCTGATATATAATTTCAGGGATGATTTAGTCCTGTATAGGCATTGAAATAATGTCCCAGCTCTCTTCACCCATGTTTCCCAGCATACCCAGGTCGGTAAGCAACATACTGGCTAATAGTAAGTTGGTAACCCCTCACCAGAAGTGCCTACCGGGCTGCTCACATTCACATTACTATATGGAACACATATGGGGGAAAGGGATCCCTTCACTATAGGAACTTAGTTCTTTTGTTTTGGTAATGTTTGCTGCTGTTAAGAGAGAGAGAGATTAATCCAGAAACCTCTCGTTGTATATCAAGAACAACAGATTTCTCATTGGCACAGGTTTTACCTGGTACAGTATAAATCAAATCAGTCCAGTGGTATGGAGTCAATATAACTTTATTGAAAGTACATAAAAGTGTACAGCTGATCTTGATCTCCACTTAGTACAATAAAGAACACACCCTTCATTTTGGAATGTAGAAATATCATAAACCTGTTTGCATTTCACAGACCCGCTGCCCGCTTCCTGGGTTATGCGGCTATAATTTTGTTGATAATTAGAATATATCCGTGCTGCAATTGTTATACAATGTGCCTCTTATGAATGCTGACTAACTTTATTGTACTAAATGAACACTGAGGCCAGATGTACACTTTTTATGAAACTGTAATACATATATATTGACCCCATACCACACCAAATCAACACAGGTTTCAAACTGACCGTTTCATAGTGTAATGAAATTTGGTATATTTTGATGCCTTGGGTGTGAAGATAAATTCAAAATCTTAGGCTGATACTGTATGTACACTGGTTTTGAAGTTATATTTTTTTTAACACAAAAATTAGCTATTAACATTTTTTTTTTAATTGCTTTTGCAGCTCACGTACAGTAATTGAGCTAGAGAGTTGGGCAAGGTCTCATTTTAAATCTCTTTTTATGTTCTTTCATATATGATATATGATATTAATTGAAAATAGAGAATGTAAGGTAGAATTTTTTTCAGGCATTCTGTTGACTTGATGCGGAATGACACAGGAATGGGATATCATATCCTTATTTTTTCCCCACTAATAGATAATTCAAACACCGTAAGTGGCTGTTATTAAAACATCAACAAAAAACACATTCCAGTATAATAATGATAATTATCATCATCACACTTAACAACCTTATTTTATGAGAATCAGTATTCCCTTGGGTATAAACCATTCATCACCCCTCAAGGGGAACATACAGAGCAATTTTTACGCAGTGTTATATAGAAATAAATAAACTATTTTGGTTTCAAATTAGAATTTCTATCGGCCATGTGCACTATTTTCAACATATTCCTTCTCACATCAAGACCAAAAGAACAGCTTCCTAATGTGACCCGGGGGAACACTGCAACGTGACATTCAATAGGAGCTGCACAATTCTTTGCAGCGCAGACATCTCAGTTTGGATACAAGGTCTTTATGGGGTAAAATTAACCAGCAAAACAGCATACACTTTTAACACTTCATGACCAAAATTAATTTATAATACTTGAAATCAAATGGGTATAATTTTTTTGTTTTATTATTAATATTCTTAGTCAATGCTAGTGAATTTTAAGCATTTTGTTAAAATCAGGCTCCAAATGCTTTGTTTTAATTAGCATAAAAATCTTCTTATTGATTGGGAGAAAAATAACTAATAAAGGGCCTGATTCAGACCCACTCGCGAGCGGCTGTCCGCTCGCAAGTGGGTCGATGTTATGCACTGAGCATGCGCACGACGGAGGGAGCTCCGTCGTGCGCATGCGCCAGACGCGACGAGCGAAGGAAAGTCCTTCGCTCGTTGTGTCCGATCAAAGGGGGCGTGCTGTCAATGTTGATTGACAGCACGCCCCCTTTGGTGGGCGTGCCTCCCTGACGGGGGCGTTCCCACGGGAACGCCTCCCGTCAGAAGCCGGCCCACTGACATCACTAGTGATGTCAGTGGGAGTGATTTTGGCTCTGATAGAGCCAAAATCACTCCGGAGCTTGCGGTTGAAAACCTCAACCGCAGGCTCCGGCTCGCAATTTCGATGGTCGCGATGGTCTCGACCATCGCGGCCATCACAAAGGACGCTCCATGAAAATGGAGCCCGGCCCTCATTCAGAGCGTGCGCTCTGCTCAGAGCGTACGGCTCTGAATGAGGGCCAAAGTCCATTAATAATCCCATACTTTGTTTCCTATAACTAGCAACGCCAGATATTAACTTAAAAGTTAAATCACAAGTTCTTGTTTTAGGTATGAAGATACTAAATACTGTATGTGTACTTTATACAAGGATGACACAGGCATTTTGTTTGCATTTCAAAACACTAATAAAAGGTCGGTCAAATGCAATTACATGTGGGTTTATTACTAGCAGACAGAATGCTGGTAAAAACACCAGAGGGTCTCGTCACATTTGTAACAGTGGTATCTGTTTACTAATATGCGATGGTAAGCATTTTTATCACTGCAATAAGCCATAGAACGTCACTGCTAAGAAATACTCAGTTCCCTAGCAATGTTGCACTTCCAGATTCACTTTTGCTGATGGTTCAGCATACTGTGTTCATTTTGAAAGCTGTGTGCTGGCAATCAAATTGGCAGAAACCAAATAATGTGGGAGGGTCCCACCACCATTACTGCATTAATTTGCAAAGGCCATTTGTGTTTTTTATACCTTTAAAAGTGGCATCTGTGAAGGTGTAAATCAGGTGATTCTTAGGTATGGCTAAACTGTAAACTATGTTTGAAGGTAATGTTTTATTGTGATTTTTTATTAACTTTACAACATATTAGACAGCAGTAAAATAAACTGAAGTTTTATATATATATATATATATATATATCACATTATGTGCATGCAGTGCGTCATACTTCCTACTTTTGAAAAAACATCTCATGGAGATTGTGAAAGCAGCACCTATGAGCGCAGCGGTAGACTGTACTGCTACATCTCAGAGGTGTGTCATAAGCCTGACTTACATCCACATGTAAACGAGCCCCAAAGCAGTTAGTAAGATCTACTTGTTGATGAAAACACACTGATACTTTTCAGAAAATGCAGGTAGCCATAGGAATCATTGTGCAAGTTAACCAATGCAGGGTAATGATACTAATGATCCCATTTTTTTATATAACAGCTTCATAATAGGGGTAAGGTGCAATCAGGGAGATTACTAGACTCTTCAGGGAGTCAGGGAGATTGCTGCTATTTTAGGGAGTCTCCCTGACAATCAGGGAGAGTTGGCAATTATGTGTCATGACCCGTGCAGTTTCTCTTCCCTGCCTGTGGTGTCGCTCTCTTCCTTGGTGCTTCAGCACTCTGGTCTGAGTATTAACTGGGTAATTAGTTGATACAGCAGCTGTGAGCTGCACCTGAACTTCCTATTTAGAGCAGCCACACAAGTTCCTGGTGCCAGTTCATCAAGTCAAGACTGCCTCAGTGTCTGCACTCCGGATCATACTTCCTGCTAGTATCTTTGTGTTTCCTGCTGTCTCCAGATCCTGGTCCTTGCAACCTAATATCACCTTGCTTCTCATGTAAGTTGTCTGGGACATTAATCTGCTTCACCAGAGCTCAGCCTTCCTGCTTTCCAGGACTTGCCCAGTTGTTGCTACCTGCTTCTTCTGACCACACCACATCTCCAATATTTCATTTATCAGTTATACAGGCCCCAGGGGAGTAGCGAGGGTGGTGCCAGTAGAGCATGAGCTCCGGGCACCAAAATGGACACAGGGCACCATCCAGAGTTCCGGAATTCATGGGGCGCTACATAGTATGATGGCCACCTGTTAGTTTTATCTTAGTTAGTTTGCTCTATAAATAAGTTGTGGATTTTTAAAAAATATTAGGAGACCTGGAATAATAATAATGGTGGTAGACATAACATGACATGGTTAGTAGTACTCACATTAATATAGGTGCAATGTATATTTGCGAAGTAGGAGCATAGCTGAGAAGGGAGGTTCCCATAGGTGTCCCCACTCCAGGGAAAGCTGCTTGGGGCAGTAATTGCAGTAATAAGCTGTGCTCCCTGTGGAATTTCACTGTAGCACATGTATTCTGCCAATGTAAGTTAAATGACCATAATATATAATACAATCTCCTCTATTGACTGATAGCAATGATTCAAAAGAGATAAAAGTTAGATCCTAGGTGCTATATATAAATAAAGCAGTGACAAGTTTGCTGTTTATTTATTCTAGTGTATATTAAGTTACTGCCTAATGGGACCTTATTTTACCTGCTTAACAGACTGCAATTACTATCCTGGACTGTGTTGCTATTGCTTTCCAGTGTGTTTGAAGAGGCATATTCTTTAGAGCTACTAGTGCCTTCCAGATTCTCTGCACTGCTCTGCAGCATTCTAGATCAGTGCCTCCAATCATCTGTTCTTACCTGTGCTTTCTGGTTTATCAAGTTCCTAGTGTACCTGCACTTTACAGTATATTCTGGACATTTCAGTCAACAATTTATTAGTCAATCAGGACTTTGTGTATCCATATCCCCTCATCCTAAGTTCTGTTTTTATACCCTGCATTATCCTGGACTGTATTATCATTGCATATCAGCTACTCAGAAATGCCTGTGAACATTGTTACCTGTTTGCTTATCTGCCTGCTTACATATTGCACCACACTGTATGACAATAATTCTTACTAATTCACCTTAATCAAAGTATTGTTTCCTGCAACTATGATCACACAGGGGAAACTCCACTTGAATCGTGACAGTATGAACTGGCCTATTAAATGCAATAGCAAGGAAGATAATTGCAGTCTGCCTGAAAGGGTTTTCTCACAGCCTGTTAACTCCTTAGATTCTGAGACATCATTTTCTTTAGATTCTGTTCGTCTAGAGATTTTCTAAGAAAAGCTGGACCACTTGCAAACTTTGTTATCTGGTATATTATTTATATTACCTGAATTTCAGAGGAGACTGGTGAACCCTAATAAAGTGGCTCCAGGAAAGGAGTTTTCTTGTGACACAGGAACTATGGGCCTGATTCAGACCCACTCGCGAGCGGCTGTCCGCTCGCAAGTGGGTCGATGGTCTGCACTGAGCATGCGCACGACGCGACGAGCGAAGGACTTTCCTTCGCTCGTTGTATCTGATCAAAGGGGGCATGCTGTCGATGTTGATCGACAGCACGCCCCCTTTGGTGGGCGTGCCGGGGCGTGCCTCCCTGACGGGGGCGTTCCCAAGGGAACGCCTACCGTCAGAAGCCGGCCCACTGACATCACTAGTGATGTCAGTGGGAGTGATTTTGGCTCTGATAGAGCCGAAATCACTCCGGGCCTTGCGGTTGAAAACCTCAACCGCAGGCTCCGGCTCGCAGTGGCGATGGTCGCAATGGTCACGACCATCGCGGCCATCAAACTGCACGCTCGTATAGGCTGTGGGTGGTGACCCACAGCTATACGAGTGTCCAGGAGGACGCTCCATAATTATGGAGGGCGGCCCTCATTCAGAGCGTGCGCTCTGCTCAGAGCGTACGGCTCTGAATGAGGGCCTATGTTTGTTCGGTGTACCTCTCCTACACAGACATAAGGCAGGTTTCAGAGTTTTCCTCACCCTAGTCTCTCAGAAACTGAATGCCAGCATCGTAGGTACAATAAACTTTGCTTGTATTGTGGGGGTCCAGGACATTTTATTCTAGCCTGTCCCATTCAGAAGCCTAGAAATGGAGTCAAAGTGCAACCCCAATCTTTAAGTACTATCTGTCCAGTAGCTTCGGTGCCTGCTGCTCTTGGTGGGGGTGTAAAGTTTTCCATTCCAGAAAGGTGCCCAGAGTCCGCAGTCTTAGGAGGATCTTCCGGTTTCAGTAAGTCAATAAACGGTCCCAAATATCTCTCTGAAAGAATGGCTTCAAGTTTACCAACCCACAAGGGTCCTCGAATGCCGCAGTGCCATTCCCAAGTTACAAATGTAAGTACACCAGCTGAAGTTCCATGCAATGCCATCGGTCCCAAAGCTGGTCTGCATTCTGCCAGTCCCGAGCCTGTCGCCCGAAGTGGGAGTCCCGAGCCTGTCGCCGCCAAGTGGGGGTCCGAAGTCTGCTTGTCCCAAGGAGGTGCTTCTGCCTGCCATTCCTGTAAGGCCTTTGAAGCCAGATTCATCTCACAAGAGTGTTAAAGCTCCAGAAAGGATATTGAGTGTCAAAGCCACAGGAGGGGTCTCAAAAACCAAAATCCAAAGAGGGGTCTCTAGAGCCTCAGCCCTAGAGGAAGTTTACAGTGCTTCAGGTCTTGAGGGGTCTTCAAGCGTCCAGCCCCAGGAGGGGTCTTTGAGGGTCCAGCGTGAAAGTAAAACTCTCACCATGTCATGGGATGAAGAGGGGAAAAAAGATGGGGAAGATTCTACAGTGAAAACTCAGATCAAACGGGCATTCAAGAGCCTCTCTGCTCACTACATCACTTGCCATGTAAACATGTTTCACATGACTCTTTGGAAACTGTGTAGAATAATAAGTCATTGATACCAGTGTGAAGAAACAAGCCAATAAAAGTGGTAATTCCCAAGTATGTTCTGGTTATAGCCTGAAAAAAATAATTTATGTTGTTTCACGGGATTGCTGCTATAACCAACACACATATTATACTTATTACAACTTTATATTTATTAAAGGACCAATGATCCCTTTTCAGATGTAAAACATTACACTATACACAATTCAGTGGTGACTCGATAGTCCACAGCAAATACCACTGCTTCTATCATCCAGTGTTTTAGAGACTAACATATCATTCACTCCTTTCACTTCCAATTGTCGAGATATTCATGGGTCATTAAAGGGCAGACAATTCTGCCCAGAATAGGTTATGGTTTGGGTGGACCTGTAGCAAGGCCTATAAGTGTGTGTCTGCCCTAGGAAGGATGGATATAAAGCATAAAAAATCTGCTGCTTCACCACTATGTATTGCATCCTAATAAGCTTTAATAAATGTAAAAATAATAATAACACTTTTACTTGTATAGCGTTTTTTCCATCAGTACTCAAAGTCGCTTTACAACATCAGAAACTAAGCACAGGGGTTTAGGGGCCTATGCATCTCCTATTAATTAATTTACACAAAAGCAGGTGAGAAATACAATTTTCACCTAATTTTGTAAAACGTAAGTGTCAGGGTTATTCATCATTCATGTAACGCAGGAGATATCAGATATCTCCTGGTTACAATGTGCATCGATAATTTCCACAGTCCCCATACTACAGTACTATACAGTCCCCATACTACAGTACTATACAGTCCCCATACTACAGTACTATACAGTCCCCATACTATAGTACTATAGAGTCCCCATACTATAGGGGTCAGCTGCGGTGGATGTCCTACAGCTGGCAGCTGGTGTGTCAGGGGGCGGGCCAAATCTCAGGCTGCAGTAGCAGCTTAGCCGAGTAGGTCCCCCGCACAGCAGCTGCAACAGGGGACCTACTCGGTGCAGCAGTTCTCAGCAAGAGGGGACTGCACAGTCTCCTACGGTGGCCACGGCGGGGGACTCAGTGCATCTAGCACGTCTCAGCAGGGGGGGGGGGAGGCGGCCGAGTGTGTAGCCGCCAGCTTTACAAGGAGGGAGTCGGGTGACAGATGCCGGCAGGGTTTGTTGGAGGGAGGGGAGCTCAGTCTCTCTTCACAGCCAGGCAGTGAAAACTGAATAGGGACAAGAGAAAATTCTCTCGCTTCCGATAAACTGCTTCGTAGAAACAGCAGTATTTCAAAAGTGATAGTTTAGGGCAGGAGGCATGATGAATGCCCCCTAAACTGTGTTTGAACTCGCAACAAGTTCAAACCATATTTATCACAAGTGAGAATTATGTTTTGATGAATCGGCCCCTTAGTATTACAGAAAAAAACAAAACGAAAACAGTCAACATAATAGGTATGCTGGATATAATGCTGGGTTGGTGGAGCCATTTTGGGTAATAACTGCCACAGTTTATATATTCAACTCACGAATGGTACCAGGCGAGGCAGCCATTTTGGGCGTACTACATAGGATAACCTGGGTGGAACAGGTAACGCTTACAAAGGTTGAGAAATTGACAGCATACTAAATCTAAGAGTTTACATAGCCAGCAGATCCAAATATCTTTAATCTCACCCTCGGGCATACCAGGTGAGGCAGCCATCTTGTGCTTAATATTAAGGTTACAGTGTGTAAGATACAAAGAACAAATATGGATCACTGAAACATGTGATATGCACTGCATGAACAGATCCACTAGTTGCTTATCCTGTTCAGGGCAGCAACATCTGAGGCAGCCATCTTGGGTGAACTGCGTAGGTTACATTTGGAAGGATGTGCAACTTGTAGAAGTATTACATCCAAATGGAAAAAATAAAAGGCTGCAGTAAAAATGGCAGTATTAATACAAGGGTGACAGCAAAATAATATCTGTGGAAAGGTTAATCTAAAACTTAAGAGGTAAAGATAACGAGTGATGTCACTTAGGGGCTGTTTCTCAGATGGGAGTAAAGCAAAAAAAAAAAGAAATAACTTTGCACCTTTGCAAAACCATTTTGCACTGCAGGTGGGTCAGATATTAGATGTGCAGAGAAAGATAGGTTTGAGAAGGATATGTCCTAGCTAAATTGTAAATTGCAGTGTTAATTGAAAGCTGTCCAGCATTTGTCGGCTGCATGCAGAAGAATATAAAATATAAAGAAATATATTTGCACCCCTTACACTGTAACATGGTGTGTCCAGTGCACACTTTTTTTGTTCTTTTTCTTTGCTTCCTACTTAGCCCCCCAATTTAAAGTTCTTAATAAAAGACAGAAAAAAAGTAGAAGTTCTGTCACATGGCAGCTATGATGTAAGAAATAGTATTCCTGGTGTGCAATATACTGACTAAAAGAAACAAACAAATTAGACTAAGAAGTGACCTTCATGATAACTGTATCCTATCTCAACCGGCCTGAGGCAAGTACAAAATGTGTCCTTTCAGTTGATCACCAGGTGCGTGACTATAAAGGTTCATGGATAAGTTTGAGATATAATTGATATTTGGTATGCACATATTTATATTATTATTATTGTCATTTATTTATATGGCGCCACAAGTGTTCCGCAGCGCCTTACAAGGTACATGAACAAATAAGTAACCAGTGACTTACAATACAATACAAAGCAGGACATGGACATGTATAATAAACATTGCTATATTAGCAACCTTTACGCCCACATAAGTAGCAGAGTGTTGGTTGCCCTAACGGGGAGTAATCACAGTAGGGAGAAGCACAAGAGGGTAGAGGGCCCTGCTCGAAAGAGCTTACATTCTTTAAATGTATATTATATTATTATACACCTTGATGAATAAGCACACAGGTTTTTACTACTGAGCTCTCTCTCTAGAATGACCTCCCTCTGATACACGTGATTGAAAGGACAAATGAATATATATATTCCCTTAACCTCTGCATGACCATATGGAGAGGTCACAAAGAAAAAATGAATAGAGTACAAGATGCCCTAAGCTTTGCTATTTCCTGGAACAACTTTATGATTACATCAAGTTTATGAATTTAATGGAAGTTGTCTTCAAATATGCGAGATACAAATACATTGGGGTGTGTTTCTACTATTTCAAAGTGTCAGTCTGTTATGGAAAAGTACAAGACATAACACAAAGCTCTGCCTGTGGAGTTATATATCATTCTGGCTGATGCAGTGTGTGGTATATTTAGTTTTACATATCTTAATAGTCTTCTCAAAATGAAAGCCTTGACATCTGCTCAGAAATTGGACTCTAGGAGATATAAAGACAGATCACAGAGGGAGCTGATTGATCACTTAAAGAAATATATGGTTTCCAACACCTCCCGTTGATCCTGTAACTCGCACTCCCTTACTACCTGCAGGCATAAGCTGCATGCATAGCCAGCCCTCTGTGTAGTTGCTGAAAACACATCATAAGTGCTGAAATAAGAACATTCTGAAACGCACAACATGTTGACGCATTCCACTCCCTCAGTGGAACGAGAGGAGCCCAATCTCTTTTTCTGTGTTATGTGTGTCAACAAATTCCTCCCTAACTCCTGTGTTATGTCCATATCACCAGCCTTAACACTCTTCACATACTGAGGGAAAAATGTCAGCAATGTACATTTTGCACAGATTAAAAAAAAACTAGAGGGAAAACTGGTGAGTTGACAGAAAAACAAAACAGGTTTCTTTATGGCATTCGTCTAGGTAGATTACTAGGCACTTAACGCAAACATCAGGCAAGAAATCCTGGAACAATAGCCCTCTTGACAATTCTCAACATGCCTGGCATGTTTCTTCTGAGGTTAATTAAAGTAGAAGATAGCTCTGAAAGGGTTAATAAGGTGCGGCACGTTGGGAGCAAGCTTGTTTTCAGTACTGTAGGTCCACGTTGGTACACTTAGTCAGTCCTGTTTGTTCCTGATTAGCAGCAGCAGGATTTCCCTACAATATCTGTTTTATTTTTTAGCAGCCACATGGGATGAAACATGTACTGTATTTTAATATATGGTCTGGGCAGCTGAGCTTTAAACTTAAAGGAGTTGTAAAGCAAAAGGCATTTCCTGCATAGCCTAGGGGGATTACGAGCAATGAGCTCAGAATCCCTGGTGGGAAGGAGCAATTTGAGCTAATTAGGGTGAATAACAGAGTTGCCTTGGTCAATGCATTCTCTTAGCCCTCATTTTTGTTGGCACCAAAAGAAGCCGGTGTGGACTCTCTATTCTTTTAGTGTGTATGTATACACTTCTGCAGTGCATGGCGCACAGCTCACAGGCATTAGGCAGAAAGTCAAAGGAAACGCCAAAGTTCAACCAGAGTACAAGTAATTAGAACCAGATTCTCTGCTGCTTAAATGTGCAGTGCATTGTGTGAGTTATTTATATGACACCAACTATATATTATACACATTAAAAGTATATCACAAAAATTAGCTTCTCTTCTGTCTAGTGCAGTTTAAGAAAAGTTATGTACTTAGGAAAATCTGTTATTCTTAGAATGTTCCTTCCATGTCATAGCAGACAGGTTTCTAAAGCTCCAGAGTAATATATCCGAACGTTTAGCACTACATCAAGTCTGGAAATGCACATAGTTTTACAGAACAGTGAAGTCATGTTTTGGTCTGCGAGCACAGTATGAGATTTGGAGTTGGTTACAAGGGAAAGGTGTTACAAGGAGGACTGCCAGCCTTGACTTAGCAGTAACCTAGCCATAACCCCCAGGGGAGGGTACATGACCCGGTCACACTGGATGCTGACTGGGAACTGTTGCCGTCCTATGAATTCCTGCTATTCTCACCAAATCCATGCAACAGGTGCAGATCATAAGAATGTCACAAAAGAAACAAAATTATATAGTAGCTAAAGGCTTTGATTTTACGTTCTTGCAGCTAGGTTTGAGAAACTCAAGGACGAGAGCTTCAGGTCAGTGACTGCAGGCACAAATATAAAAATAGTTTTTATGCACCTAACTCAGGGGGTGATTCAGCTTCGGACGGAATTGCAAAGCTGCACGCAGGCAGCTTTGCAATTCCGTCCTTGCTAATATGTAAATGCAGCATGAGGTGTGTGACACCTCCTGCTGCGTTTGCGATGCCAGCACTGCGTCAGAGGTGGCAGGCTGGGATCACCATCGCAGTCATCGGTTTACTCAGGCTGGTCAGCTTGCAAGACCAGGAGAATGCATCTGTAGACGCAGTTTCTGGCCTTGCCACTCCCGAAAAATGGGGCCAACACCCCCATTTCCCGGAAAGCCAACCGTCCTCACCCCCGCCCCTTAAATGTGTCTGCCTGTCAATCAGGCAGAGGCATAGAAGTGTTTGCGTGCGATCATACAGGACCCATTCAGCACATTCGCAGAAGGGGTCCTGTGCACGTGAAGATTCCTTATAATTGGGTGTCTGTGTTCAGCATTGCACATATGTGCAATGATAAATCAGGCCCTCAAAGGTTAAATGATGCTCACATAATCGCAAACAATTGAAATTTCCAGAGAGACTTGATGCTGCACACATTGTAGGCAACTACATATCCTTAATACCAAATCATAGTCTTAATTCAATATTAATCCATATAATCCTTTATTCCCAGTATCCAATGATCCAATATGCTTATATATGTATATATTAAATAAAGAAATAAAATAACAATAAAAAATCGTATCTTTTCCATATATTAACTGTGTCTAATACCGGTATACAAGACTCACACACATAACAATAAAAACATGAATTCTCAGTAAAATAGTACACTCCCAGAATAAACTGATACATAGATTTCTGTACAAAATGATCATATACAGGGCCGCCATCAGAAGGGGACTGCCTGGACTGGAGTCCCGGGCCCGGACACTGGCAGAACAGAAGGGGGCCCACGCCTGCTCCTACCCCCGATGCACAGCCTGCACTACCCCCCACCTCCCCTGATTCAGCATCTGAATGCAATGGGGGCTGAGACAATGCGGTAAGCCCCACCCCCATACACACACAAATCTCGTCATTGCAGAGGGGCCGGGGCCTAATAACACAAGGTACCTGTTCTCATTAGCAACCCCCCGTTGCATCTAAATGTAAGTCATAAGTATGCATGTGTTTTAGCATGTGTATGTATGTACCGTATATACTCGAGTATAAGCTGACCCGAATATAAGCCGAGGTACCTACTTTTACCCCAAAAAACTGGGAAAACTTATTGACTCGAGTATAAGCCTAGTGTGGGAAATGGCAGCAGCTGGTACTGCCCCCAGTAGTAATTCCCCCTGGTTGTGCCCCCAGTAGTAATCCCTCCTGGTAGTACCCCCAGTGGTAATCCCCCCTTTTAGTGCCCCCTGTAGTAATCCCCCACTGGTAGTGCCCCCTGTAGTAATCCTGCCCTGCTAGTTCCCACAGTGGTAATCCCCCCTTTTAGTGCCCCCTGTAGTAATCCCCCCCTGTAGTAATCCCCCCCTGGTAGTGCCCCCTGTAGTAATCCCCCCCTGGTAGTTCCCCCAGTGGTAATCCCCCCTTTTAGTGCCCCCTGTAGTAATCGCCCCCTGATAATGCCCCCTGTAGTAATCGCCCCCTGGTAGTGCCCCCTGTAGTAATCGCCCCCTAGTAGAAAGAGACGTAATAAGAATAAAAAAAAATAAACACTTACCTGAAACTCC
This sequence comes from Taudactylus pleione, assembly GCA_031769625.1. Lineage (NCBI taxonomy): Eukaryota > Metazoa > Chordata > Amphibia > Anura > Myobatrachidae > Taudactylus > Taudactylus pleione. The sequence goes on along the minus strand of JAUIMM010000052.1, from coordinate 20,488,853 downwards.
CGCTCCTGGTCCCGCCGCTGTCCGCTCTTCCGGCCGCTTTGCTTGGGAGAGACGTTGTCATGACGACGTGTCTCCCATCACCCACTGCGGGAGCCGGAAGATGGCTCCCGCAGTGGGAGCAGCAGCAGCCACTGAGAGTCTGGCAAACACGCAGCTGCCGGCTCCGGCGGCTGTGTGTTTGGCAGTGTGTAGCGCTGACCGAACTCCGTCCGGTCAGCGCTACACTTCACTCGAGTATAAGCCGAGGGGGTACTTTTTTAGAACATTTTTTGTGCTGAAAAACTCGGCTTATACTCGAGTATATACGGTATGTGTCTGTATGTATGTGTTAGTGTGTATATATTGTGGCAGTATCACCAGAGAGGGCACTGGTGAGCAGCAGACTCTGTGTGGGGCAGGGGAGATCCACCCACACAGACTAGAAAGGCATTGTGGGAAGATACCTAATGGCTGCCGAGGGAACTCAGTCCAGGGAGGACTGAGGCAGACCAGTCAGACAGAGCTCACTGTACTAGCTAGCGAACTCTGGGACTGAGCTATGGTACCTGCAAGGAAGCAGGCCAGACTGTGAGAGGCGGCAGCCAACAAGCTAAGGAAGCTATACCAGGCCAGGAGGCCAGTGTCCAGTCCTGCATGTGGCAGGAAAGACCACAAATCTCAGAGACTGTGAGGGACTTTCATGAAGAGTAGCTGCTTCTGTAGAGAGGGTTCAAGAAGTGAGCTAGTGCCCTAAACAAGGGCTAGGTTTGTTTATTATTTTTCTGTTTCCTGATTTCACATGCTGGAAGTAAAGCAGCACTTATGTTTATTTAACTGGAATGCTACGTGTGGACTCTAATTCTGCACCTACTCACTGCACCACTGACCCCAGTCTACCGAGCTAATTAACCCCAAGTATCACAATATGTTAGTGTGTATATATGTGCATATATGTGTTAGTTTATATGTGTATGTATGTATGTTAGTGTGTATATGTTAGTGTGTGTATACTGTATATGTGTTAAGGTGTATATATGTGTGTTATATATAATATATACGTTTGCTATATACTGTATATATTGTGTTTATCCTGCGTTTGCTCCTGCCCTTGTTCAATAAAATATATTTTTTCCTTTGGAGTTGGTGCGTGTGACATCATGACATCATGCCGCGCCGCTGGAAGGAAGAGGCCAGAGGAGCCACGGCGTGTGAGGTGCAGCGCCAACCAGACCTGGAGGAGAAGAAGCCAGAAGGAAGGAGCATTCTTCAAGGTGATAAGGTAAGTCATGACTCATGAGACTTAGCGGGGGAAGGGCGGCCCAGGGGGCCCTGCCTATTTGTCAGTCCTGGGCCCCACAATTTCTAATGGCAGCGCTGATCATATATAGCTGTAAAATTCCAAGCTGCGGATAGCACTTAAGTGTACTCCACTATAGCGCTTCAGTCAATATTCCTAGTACTCATGACCATATTTCCAGTCCCCCGGTATATAGGACAATGCATGTACAGTCAGATCCATAAATATTGGGACATTGACAGAATTTTCAGATTTTGGCCTCTATTCACCACCACAATGGTTTTGAAATGAAACAAACAAGATGTGCTTTAACTGCAGACTTTCAGATTTAATTTGAGGGTAATTACATCCAAATCAGGTGAACGGTGTAGGAATTACAATGGTTTCTATATATGCCTCCCACTTTTTAAGGGGCCAACAGTAATGGGACTATCAACTCAAAAGCTATTTTATGGACAGGTGTGGGCTATTCCCTTGTTATTTCATTATCAATTAAGCAGGTAAAAGGTCTGGAGTTGATTCTAGGTGTGACATTTGCATTTGGAATCAGTTGCTGTCGACTCTCAATATGAGATCCAAAGAGCTGTCACTATCAGTGAAGCAAGCCATCATTAGGCTGAAAAATCAAAACAAACCCATCAGAGAGATAGCAAAAACATTAGGTGTGGCCAAATCAACTGTTTGGAACATTCTTAAAAAGAAAGAACGCACCGGAGAGCTCAGCAACACCAAAAGACCCGGAAGACCACGAAAAACAACTGTGGTGGATGACAGAAGAATTATTTTCCTGGTGAAGGAAAACCCCTTCACAACAGTTGGCCAAATCAAGTACACTCTCCAGGAGGTAGGTGCATATGTGTAAAAGTCAACAATCAAGAGAAGACTTCACAAGAGTAAATATAGAGGGTTCACCACAAGATGCAAACCATTGGTGAGCCACAAAAACAGGAAGACCAGATTAGAGTTTGCCAAACAACATTTCTGGAACAACAGTTCTGGAACAACATCCTATTGACAGATGAGACAAAGATCAACTTGTACCAGAGTGATGGGAAGAGAAAGAAAGGAACTGCTCATGATCCAAAACATACCACCTCATCAGTGAAGCATGGTGGTGATAGTTTCATGGCGTAGGCATGGCTGCCAATGGAACTGGTTCCCTTGTATTTATTGATGATGTGACTGCTGAGAAAAACAGCAGAATGAATTCTGAAGTGTTTCGGGCAATATTATATGCTCATATTCAGTCAAATGCTTCAGAACTCATTGGACGGCGCTTCACAGTGCAGATGGACAATGACCCGAAGCATACTGCAAAAGCAACCAAAGAGTTTTTTAAGGCTAAAAAGTGGAATGTTATGCAATGGCCAAGTCAATCCCCTGACCTGAATCCGATTGATCATGCATTTCACTTGATGAAGACAAAACTGAAGGGAAAATGCCCCAAGAACAAGCAGGAACTGAAGACATTTGCAGCAGAGGCCTGGCAGAGCATCACCAGGGATGAAACCCAGCGTCTAGTGATGTCTATGCATTCCAGACTTCAGGCTGTAATTTCCTGCAAAGGATTTGCAACAAAGTATTAAAAAGTGAAAGTTAGATTTAGGATTGTTTAGTTTGTTCCATTACTTTTGGCCCCTTAAAAAGTGGGAGGCACATATAGAAACCGTTGTAATTCCTACACCGTTCACCTGATTTGGATGTAATTACCCTCAAATTAAATCTGAAAGTCTGCATTTAAAGCACATCTTGTTTGTTTAATTTTAAAGCCATTGTGGTGGTGAATAGAGGCCAAAATATGAAAATTCTGTCAATGTCCCAATATTTATGGACCTGACTGTATGTCTCCTGTGACCAGCTGTGAATAATGTTCCCCGTTGGTATCCGTCTCTAATCCATAACTTCAATGCTGAAAATATAGAATGGTACCTGAGGTCCGGAACCGACACCCTGGTCTGTGGTCCAAGAAGTCTTCGGCTGTTTTGTAAATCCCCCGTGTCCGCGGTGTCCGTTATACTGGGGGCAGTGGTATCTGTCACATCTGCTGGCAAACCTCAACCATTATATATTGTTTGAGGGGTCAAAAACAACTAGGGAAATATTCAATTAGCCACAAAGGGGATGAGTTGCCGTTGCAATAGAGTGGAAACACCGGCAACAGTACGGGAAATCATCCCCCTTCCCAGCCAAATTGTCCCGGTCCAAACTCACACTTTGTTGTATGTAGCCCTATAGCTGCGAACAAAAAGCCAAGAGTCTAGAGCTACAGTAAGTGTGGCACATAGCCGTGCCTTACTCACACTGCAACGGGACTAGCGTCTAACAGAATTCTCCCCTTAATGTTTGTTGTATGGGACAATAAAAATTCTGAATGTACTAGCGACCCGCCCCAGCTTCGGCCGGGAGCAAATTTGAATTTACAGCAATAGTCTTTTTTAGCCGAAGTCTTGTAGACAGCATTAGTCGTTTTTCCTCCTGATGTCAACACAAAAAAACATTTTGTTTTGACACGCAAAAGGGCCACAGTCTCCACTTATGTCAACTCCAACCACCCTGTGCTTTGTTTAGTGTCATGCGAAAGCAGACTCTTACCGGGAATTGGACTCATTTGAAATTAAATAATTGTTTTCACATAGATGAAATAGGAACAGTAAAAAAATATATCTTTAACGGTTTAAGCAGCAAAAGCTCTCGGACGTCAGTTTTTTTCATTGACTTGCTTCATTAAAATCACCACTGCTCAGCTCCCTTTTGTCATCCATTAATGTGTCATACACCTAAACCTTCCTCAACAAATGCTCTATAGAATAGTGAAAACTGCATCAAAATCCGTCCAGTGGTTCTCGAGATTAGCCCAAACAGACAGACAGACACCAATCAGGTACTTTATTTTATACTATTCATAGCTTAAGGCAGGGGGGCGCGGCAAATCAATAGGTGATTATATTAAGACAGCAATATAATTGTAACATTATAGTAAAGGGGGTAATACTGTATTATTTATTAACTCAATTATGGGGCCTCTGATGGTGAAGTATTGAACTCGCTGCGAGATATACTTAAGTATACAACTTGCAGCGGGGGATAGATTACACCGGAAAAATTAATCATTGCTCCGGTGCAGGGACAGCTGCTCCGAAAAGCAGCTATCCCCTTGGTTAGTATCGCAGATACAGAAGTAGCTGTGTGACTTACCTCCTCCTCCTCGTCCCGGCTACAGCCGTCGGGGAGTAGTGAGGAGGCGGTGGAGAGATCTGCTTAGATCCCTCTTCGCATCCCATAGGAAGGAGCAGGGATCCGAGAACAAGTATCGTCTGAAGATGGCACTTGTTCTTTTTCGGACCCCTGATGATGAATAGCCCGGTAACTAAAATATGCGGAAACTAGTGTTTCTACATGGTTACTGGGCATTTATTGTTTGATGAATAGGCCCCAATGTCTTCTGAGAGTAGTATATATAGGTGAGAGTAGGATAAACTCTAAAAATTAGAAGTTTTGAATGAGAGTTTTAAAGTGTTGGTTGCCTTACAACTAGCCAATTGTGGCATCTGCTACTACATTTTCATGTTGAGAGCTAGCGGGGCTTGCTGGGACTTGTAATCCCGTGACAGGCGGAGACCCACAGATTAACTACCTTCACTTTAAATAAAAATACCACAGAAGGAGTATTATATAGTCACAGCTCTGCATCACTGTCAGCCAATCTGTGGTCATTTGGAGGATAAGCAAAAACATCTTTACATAAATATTCAAGGAAATAACTGATGTGGGCTGTATAGCTATTTAATCTGGATGACAACTCGCACATTAGCACTTCTAAGGAACCCTGCAAAAAGAACAAAAGGAATTTATCAAGCATCACCTTCTGAGACTATATTCTCAAGGGCTTCTTATACTGAATAACCAATTCATGCTAACAGAAAAAGGGAAACACTTCCTAACTGTGCAAGACAACTATATTTCCTACCAAATATCAATTATCAGTATGCAATTGGGTAATTAAATTGATTTTGCATATCGCTTGGTATAAATCATTGGAGATGATAGACACATAACCTTTGGAGTCTGTAACAGAAAAGAACACATCCAGTCCTGTCACAGAGAAAAACACAACACTACTCTATACAATGTACAATGTACCCCGTGTCAATTAAACCATGTACCATGGATTATCTGTGCCCTAAATTTCCACACACAGGTTACCCACACTAGGGTTTATCGTCCACTTTACAGCAGTTAGGTGGAACTGCCCATGTCTCTGTTGCTGGTAAAGTGCCATGACCTAAGGAATATTGGAGTAGATTTGTGAAGCAGTGTAAAGAGTGGAGAAGTTGCCCAAGGCAGCCAATCAGATTTGAGGTAACATTTTATCAAGTACATTCTATAAATGATAGGTAGAAACCGATTGGGCAATTTCTCAGCTGGCACACTTCTCCACTGCTTCATACATCTACCCCATTGGTTCCTATGGACACTGTGCCTCCCCTGTTCCTGCTTAAGACAAAATCGGGTTCCTAGCATGTTGATTTAAACTGGGTACATACCAGGAGAATGGATCAGCCATCAGACCGATCAGACGTCAAATCTGACGATTAGTAAGTGCATACACATTTACCAACTGTCGGTCGGATGTGTTGTGTCTAACGTCACAGGCAGTTACATGTGCCCACCCAGTTGTGATGTCAGTCACCGACGGCCTCTGCAGCAAGTGAACTGGCGGTTAGCTGAACAGCTTCTGCGGAATGTCTGCCGACGCGATACGTCTGTGAATGATGTCGTTCACAGACATATCGCTGGTACACACCCGCCGATGGGCCTACGATATATCGGCCGTTCAATTGAACAGTGGCCAGTGTGTACCTAGCATTATACTGTGCCCTACAATGTGAACAAATAATGTGTGATGGCCCAGAGCTTAATGATCAATAGCCCATTGTGCCCTTTCCAAGTGGCAAGAGGAGGCTACGTACTAGTGTCAAGGAGCTGCAAAGGCAACCAGACTACACTCTTTCTCCTTAATACAGAGCAGTGTGTTTCCAGCACTGGTTACCAGAATAGTCAGTCATATCTTCTAATAAGTGGAATGCAGATGTAACTGTGACACTGTATTGGACAGTGATGTTCACCATCTAAATCCATTGCCTTATTCTGCAGCCGATCCCTTTAGTTCACAACCATGTAAAAATCCAGGATTTCTCAAGCACTCCAATGCTGACACCTCACTGATTGTTCTGGAGCTGAGAATTGATTTGTGGCTTTTTTTCCAACCAAACAATCAAGGCTAAAGGAGTTTAATATTTATGCAAATATTTACATTTCTTTTTTTAAAGCCAACCATGATATTCCTAATAAGATACTGGAGAGTTTGCAGTCTCATCAATCTGCAACACTGTGAGACACTGGAGTAATTAAGTTTCGTATGTAATTGTTTTATGTTGATTCATTTAACTGTTTTATATTTGTACAGAAAAATCGAATGCTAGCAATGTCGGAAAATTGTAGCATTAAACTGGATTCAGGGTCAGGCTGACAATGAAGTAGCTTAAATGTTACACTTAGCCAATTAATTGATGCCAGATGCACTGTATGATACTATTTAATTTATGGAATGCCTTGAAAATGATGTCCATTTACATGGGGAATTAGTGTGACGCGACTATTGCACGGTTTGATTACACTATGATCACCCCTTATATTTCACAACAAATTACTACACACCTGTGTCAAATAATCTCAATGTCTTCAGTAATAAATAAACCTACTCTATCATTAAAACAGCTGATACTGTAATAAGAGTAAACAGGTAAATGGATTATGGTATAAAATACATTTCTCTTCAGACCACAGAGCAGGGTGTACAAGATTATAAGAATCCATATAAATGGGAATGCCATACTCAGAGGGCTTTATATGATCGTACAAGAGTTGGATGGTGTGATCTGTAATGATATAGAGGTGCGTTTAACAGCACAGCTTTCCTGCGGACATTTTTATACGAGGCTCATATAAAAAATGTGCTGTTGGACGACCTTCTACTTCCATTGCCAGTCATGGACTTCCCACTTGACTCCATTTCCCTTTGTTCACATGAGATGGCTGATGTAACCATTCCAATGATCTGATTGGCTACAGACTGTTCTATCTCCACCCACTTGAAAACTAAGGACATCCCAGACAATCAGGATATGGATAATGATTACACCAATATGTTCAAATCTTAGTAACATACAACTTAAGGCCCATAGAAATAACACTGCAAATGTTTTCCTGTACACAATAAACTGCAGCTGCAACATTCAATATAATTATGGCTTTTAAGGGGAAAATAATTTCAATATCAGACTCAAGCAAACCATTCTAATAACAAAGTGGGGTCCATAATCTATGATTATATTTCCTATGGTGAACAGTTGAGCTGCTACAGTACTTTGCATCCACTGAAATGACAGGTATTCACACTGACTGAAAGCAAGGATTTTAAGCAGCAAACAAAATAACGCCTGGGTGTCATTTCAATTAGCTGCGAGGGCGAGTACAACTGCTGTTTCCATGCCATTGCAACTCGACCCCCTCATGACCCAATATCGCCCCCCCCCCATGGCCTAATCTTGCCCAGGAATCATTTCTTATACTATAACAAAAAGCTGTTAGTCCGGAGCTGCAGTAAGTACAGCATATAGCCGTACTTACTCTCAGGGCAAGCTGCCTCCCGATTAATTGAATCAATCTGAATGATCTGTGCTTATACATATATTAACCTCACTTGTGTAATAAATAGTAATAAAATATGATATTAATGATCATGGCATCCCCATTGCATTGTGCATCACTTACTTAGCTCCAGCACACAGTACAATCACATATTACTAGTTCTTTCAGCTGCCAAACTGAGGGCCTGATTCAGAGCCGGACGCTCTGACCAGAGCGCTCGCTCTGAATCAGGGCCCTCCTACCTCAACTTGGAGCGGCCTTATGGACGCTCGCATAGCTGTGGGTTACATGATGATGTTTACATGATGATGGTCGCGATGGTCAAGACCATCGCGACCATCGGGCTTGCGACGGAGACCCTGCGGTAGGGTCTCGCTGCCGCAAGCCCTGGAGTGATTTTGGCTCAATCAGAGCCAAAATCACTCCCACTGACATCACTACTGATGTCAGTGGGGCCGGCTTCAGACGGTAGGCGCTCCCATGGGAACGCCTCCGTCTGGCAGCGACGCCCCCGGCACGCCTACCAAAGGGGGCGTGCTGTCAGTCACCATCGACAGCACGCCCCCTTTGGTGCGAGACCCGGAGCGACGGAGAGCCCGTCGCTAGCCGGGTCTCCCGAATGCGCACGACGGAGCTCCCTCTGTCGTGCACATGCGCAGTAGGGCACCGTCGACCCGCTTGCGAGCATCCTGCACTCGCAAGCGGGTCTGAATGACCCCCTGAATCCCTATTTTCCCTTTACCATGGAGCTGTGTTCTTTAAAAATAAACATTTGAAAGACATGAAGCTATGTAGCAGTTTCTGTGTGGGCATATGAACCCCAGTGAGCCTAATTCAGAGGTACATGCAATTCAAACGCAATAACAATGTTCCCGTAGTTGAAGTGAACAGAAAAAAAGTCTGTCTCATGGACGTGTTATGGGTGCGTTGCGGGTTTGTCAGTGAAAGCGTCTGCGTTCTCAGATGCAGAGCCGCAGAGGCCATGTTCAGATGGAGAAACTGCACCTGCCATAGGCCTGTCGGTGGTGCATGCAATGGTGCACTGAAGGTAACGTTTTGGCAATCACCAGTGGTGTTACAGTGTGCAGAGACGTGGGCTTCTCAGTGCTTGCTCATTCTGACGCAGGCTACTACACCGGGGAAGGCTGAAAGTAGCATTTGCATTTTATCGCAGCTGTGACTCCCGCAAGAGATGCGGGAGCGGATGCAGCTGCGTTCACCTCTGAATCAGGCCCAATCTTTGGTGGAGGGACTGGCTGCAATTTAAGGGGCTCCAGAAAAGATCGTTCCCACTCAACCAGTCTAAAATGTTAGTGCGACGCTGCTCTGAGGTGACCTCCATTTCCATGGGGGAGCATATTGCCTAGGGCACCAAATTGGTTAGGGACGGTCCTGGCTGAGCCAACAGACTGGGAAGAGGGGTATATGCAAGTAACATTTTTTGATAAAACAGACCAGATGTCCCTCGGTTTCATGATTAAAGTAAAAAAAATGCCGCCAGAATGAGCAATAGTTTATGAGAACACTAATGAATGTGAGCAAAGCGTAGTACAACAGTGGCAGCAGGATAAAAATGTTAAATATCATATATCTCATTAATACAGCTTAATAACTCACATCAGTCCCTGCGCTAGGGTAGGATTCAATTAGGCTCAATACCTTAATGTGCAAGGAAAAGAGTTGTAGTGCCTGGCTTTATGCCCCGAGCTATTCAATCACAATCCTCAGCTAACGCATAGATTCCAGGATAAGTACCCATAGCTATGGGTTAACGCGTTCGTGGTGGCAGTGATAAGGGCAGAAAGCCTTACTTAACGTAGATTTCTATTTGAGCCTCAGGAGGGGATGAACAGAAATCCGTGGTAAGTGCTGCCTGCGGGCTTATCATAGCTTGCAATGGAATAGCCCCATGCACTGCATCGTGGCTAATTGAAGCTCTCAGGCTAATTAAATACTTCGATTATACTTCCTAGCTGAAGTATCTGGCATTGTCCGGGTTTAAATCTTCAAGTTATTAAATTTTTATTATGTGATGTCGTCCAAATCCATCCAGTGGAAAGCACAGAACAGACTCCCCGGGTCAAAGTTCTGCCTGGTGCACTCTGCCGTGAGGTCCGACCAGGACCCCAATAACTCCATTAGGCATCCCAGACCAATTGCCACCCCTTTGTGACGTTTTCATCCAAATCCATCAAGTGGCAGGCCCAGAACAGGCTCCTAGGTCAAAGTTCTGCCCAGCGTACACCAATGGGAGGTCCGACCGGGACCTCAACCCCCTAGTATGTCTTCTGGGGTCCAATGTTACCACGCTGTGAATTTTTCATCCAAATCCATCCAGTGGAAGATTAGAACATGCTTAGAACACCAACGAGAGGACCGACCTGGACCCAATCCCCCCTAAAACGGGGCCAGGATACAACTGGACCACCTCATGTTGGTTTCATCCAAATTGATGCAGGGGTGTCCAAGTGCATAACCGGACAGACAAACAAACAAACCAATTATTTTTTATATAAGATATCAATACTAAATTACTGAGTGCAATTCAAACATTTTACCATTTACAAACAAGTCCTTTGCTAATGGCATTCATGAAAGCCAGTTATTACATTATACATTTATTCCTCAGACACCTGCTGGGTACATGACCAAATGTCTTTCCTACCTAAGCACTGTTACCATTATGAACATTACAGTTTTGTCCTAAATATGGTCCTTGATACACCTGCATGTTTTGATTATTGAACAGAGTGACTGCTTATTAACTCCTAGGGGTACATAACTATTTTTAAATATAAACACTTTACATTAAGTACACACGCAGAAACATACACAAATCACACTGATCTGTGTATGTTTCTGGAGGTGGAGTGTTTGCTCTAATCTCACCCGAGATTGTAATCTCGATTCTTAGTAAATTTGCAAGCAGCATCTTTTTCATGAAAAGCACGACTGTGTTTGGCCGATGGTGAGTTGATTCGAGTTTGCGATCCCACCCGAGTTTTACGAGTGAGATTAAAGAACTCTCTCCAAAACTCACCCGGTTTGTCTTTAGTAAATTTGTGAGATGAAAAACATGCCTAAACTCACCCGAGATTGCAATCTCGACCAAACTCAATTTTTAGTAAATTTACCCCTTAGTATCCACTATCCACATACAATGTCATAAATGTATTTGGTAATGATATGCATTTACCCGGTTATTAAACCAATCATCAAACATTTCTGATCTATTTATCTACCTTTATAAATGTCTTTATTATAGCTGTTATTATAACATATTAGTATTACTTAACAGACCAGAGATGGGGAGAGGGGATATGTAGGTGTGTGTGTGGGGGGGGGGGGGGGAGTGGGTAAGTTGTTCTAAGTTAATTGGTTGCCTTGCACAACTTCTCCACTTTATCTCACTCCAAGGCTTGATATATCTCCCTCATTCACTCTGAGAGTGCACAGATGGTGACTTTAGGTTAATTTGATATAAATAGGAGGAACAGCTGATGCAATTGGCAAATTAGGTAACTGCTTGAAAGGATATAAGCTTGCCAAAAGTATACTGACCATAATCCTTCAAATAAAATATTCGTCATAGATGACTTTGAAAGGAATTTTGTCATACATGTGTAAAACACATTAGATCATGCCCATGCATCATTTTGATGTTCATCCTTCTCAAGCTCTTCCTATTGGCAAATTTAGCTGTGTTCCCTAGACATGAATGTCTGCTGCACAACTACCAACAAAAAATGATTTGTTCTTCATAAATACACTGTAATGTGATTATTGGCTGAACCACCTCTCACTCACAACCTTTCCTGTCATTGTGTTATTCTCCACCATCTTCTCATAGGTGTGCATGGGTGACACATTCACTGGTCATAAATGACATTACAGAGCACGCAGATTCTACAGCCTTCCCCTCTCAGGAAACACTCTACACCAGTGGTGTCAAACTCGGGCCCTTCAGCTTTCATGGGACTACATATCCCAGCATGCCCTGCCACAGTTTTAGCATGCCCTAATAGCAAAACTGTGGCACTGCATGCTGGGATGTGTAGTCCCACAACAGCTGGAGGGCCCAAGTTTGACACCACTGCTCTACACCAAGCAAACCCCAGCCATCCTTTACTGGCAGAGAGGCTGTGCGTTAGTTCTGACAGTGATTAATGTAGGAAATACCACAATATTACATTGCACTTCAAAGTCACAGTGTATAGGTTTTTAAAGAGTGCTTCTTAGTAGTGATTAAAGTTACACTTTAAAAGAAAACAAGTTGCTAGAAATACTGCATGCATTTTATTACACAAGTAATGATGCTACATTAACTTTTGCATTATTTTGTTGACAGCAAAACAAAAGATAACATGCCAAACCCAAACAGAGAAATGTTTAGCGTTGAGAGACAGTCGTGTCCATTGTTTGCAAAGATAAGCGGGGCCCCAGCGAACAATTAAAGCTTTCAATAAATAATCTGTAAGCACATTCCTTTGATTTACTGTTATTTGATACAGCAGTTAGTTTCAATGGGGCAGTTAATATTGATCATGTTAAGCACTGCAGACAAACATGAAACACTTCAAGAACTCTATGGATTATTGCTCCTTATTCTGTCCGTCTTTCAGGTTACTTGTAATGGCTGTGAAATTTAAAGTCAATAACATCAATTAGTGTTATATGTCCTTCAAAACACAAACATGAAATACAACAAAAAAGCACTTCTATATAATATGGATAAATACTCAAAATGTTAAGACAATCTGGGTCACACACCCCAGCTTCCTAAATATTCCCCTCCCCCAAGAGCAACCTAAATGCACATTTCCAAAAGTGGAGGAGCAGCAGCTGCACCCATATGATTTTGAAAGGATTTGTTGCCTTTTAGCAAAATATTAAAAGTTACATATTCCACAATTACTACATACAGTCACGCAACAAAATATTAATATTGTATGTACAGTATAACCATACTCTACAAATACTACATACAGCAAACCCATACAATAGAAATACTACATACACATGCCTCCCAACACTGGTAGAGTCCAAATCAGGACATGAGGTGGAGGTTGCAGCATGCTGGGAGCATTATTGTAAAATACTTGGCATGATCATGCCTTCAGTGGGTATATTTACCATAAGACACCATTTTTTTATGCTGCATTTAGTAGAGGCATTTTCCACAAATTGGGACGAATATGATAATAGTGGGATAGTACTCTCAGATCAGTACTCTCCTGACACAATTGGGATGGTTAGGAGCTATGCATACACTAAAAACTCCAATTCTATGCAGCTAAATATTTGTATTCTATGTATACACAAACTCTACAGTTATTATATGATAAATATTTATTATATGCTAAATATTATATATCTATACAAAGGCTTGCCATATCATCCCTTTATTTCGGGACACATGAATTACATAGGTTCTCTGACTGATTAAAACCAGGTGAAATCGAGATTTGAAGCCAGCCAGCCACAGAATCGGTGTAATTCATGTGTGTACCGAATTAAAGGGATGATACGGCAAGCCTATCTATACACATACTCTACAAGTACTACATACAGCAAAATATTTATAATGCATCTATCTGTACACATACTCTACAAGCACTACATACAGCAAAATATCTTATATATAAACTTCATTGGTCTGTTTGTTTGTCTGTCTGAGCGGTTATGCATTTGGACACCCTTGCGCCGATTGGAATGAAACCAATACGAGGTGGTCTAGTTGGATCCTGGCCAGGTTTTCGGGGGGTTAGGGTCCTGGTCGGACCTTCCGTTGAAGTACGCTGGGCAGAACTTTGATCCGGGGAGTCTGTTCTGAGCCCTCTACAGGATGGATTAGGATGAAAGCTTCCCAGAGGGGTGGCAATTGGTCTGGGATGCCTAATGGAGTGGTTGGGGTCCTGATCGGACCTCATTGCGGAGTGCGCTGGGCAGAACTTTCCTTAAGGGTGTGTTGGAAGAGCTGCTAACTTTTTTTAAAATGTTAACAGTTACATCCAACTCATGAATAACTTAATAATTTGAAGATTTAAACCTGGGCAACGCCGGGTACTTCAGCTAGTTTCATAATATATCTATACACATAATCTTCAAGTACTACATATAGAAAAATATTCATAATCTATTTATACACATAATCTCCAAGTACTATATACCGCAATATATTTATAATATATCTATAAACATACTCTACAAGTACTACACACAGCAAAATATTCATAATATATCCATACAAATACTCTACAAAGTACTACATACAACAAAATATTTATAATATAGCTATAGACATACTCTACAAGTACTACATATAGAAAAATATTTATAATCTATCTATACACAATCTCTACAAGTACATACAGAAACATATTTATAATATATCTATACACATACTGTACTAGTACTACATACAACAAAATATTCATAATATATCTATACACATACTCTACTGTACTAAATGCAGCAAAATATTTATAATATATCTATACACATACTGTACTAGTACTACATACAAAATATTTATAATATATCTATACACATACTCTACTGTACTAAATGCAGCAAAATATTTATAATATATCTATACACATACTGTACTAGTACTACATACAAAATATTTATAATATATCTATACACATACTCTACTGTACTAAATGCAGCAAAATATTTATAATATATCTATACACATACTGTACTAGTACTACATACAAAATATTTATAATATATCTATATACATACTGTACTAGTACTATATACAAAATATTTATAATATATCTATACACATACTGTACTAGTACTATATACAGCAAAATATTCATAATATATCTATGCACATACTGTACTAGTACTACATACAAAATATTTATAATAAATCTATACACATACTGTACTAGTACTATATACAGCAAAATATTCATAATATATCTATGCACATACTGTACTAGTACTACATACAAAATATTTATAATATATCTATACACATACTGTACTAGTACTATATGCAGCAAAATATTCATAATATATCTATGCACATACTGTACTAGTACTACATACAACTAAATATTCATAATATATCTATACACATACTCTACTAGCACTATATGCAGCAAAATATTCATAATATATCTATACACATACTCATGCCTCCTGCATGCATCATGGAGTCATGCCTCCTGCATGCATTACTGATCAGAGTTGCGTCTAAGGGCACAGCATCGGATCATTTGCGATCCCTTCGGCTGGCAGAGTGACCATGGGGTCACACAAGCCAACCTGCGCAAATGGAGTATAAGAGGGCAGAAAATCTCAGTCAGCTAACTGAGATCCTGGCCTCTCCACTCCCCCCATAACACATATAAAAGGCAGCTTGTGAATCACAAGCGGATTCACAAGCTGCCTTTCTGCCTTTATATATATATATATATGTATATATATATATATATATATAGGTTTCCTTTTTTATATTGGGACTGACTATCCCATTCAGCTTTGTTGAACCAGGGTGTGTGATTTAACTCTTAAAGCGCCTGTCTTTTTTTCTTTTTCTACAAAATCTCTTTTTGGAAAACAGAGGCTGTTGCCGCCTCCCCCCCCACCCAGAAATGACAGCAGACTGTCAATCACTGACAGTCTGCTGCCGGACTGTGTGCGGGATTGCAGACCCATACTGCACATGGGCAGTACGGGTCAGGCGCATGCGCAGACTCCCCATAATCGGCAATCTGCATGATCCTGGTCACTGCGTCTGCAGCTAAATCACCCCCTGAAATCACTCTGCAAACCAACATTGAAGACCATATCTAGCAGGGCTGCCATCAGGGGGGCAATGCCGGACTAGGGTCCTGTTTCCGGACAGAAGGTGGCCCATCCACAGTGGAACTGTGTGGCAGCGATCAATCTCCCTTGCTGTTTGTAATCTCAGTATGCTAAACTTGCCAGGATCAAAGATTGTGGATTGATTATGCTGTCTGCCACAGTCTGAATGTATCGAGTGCTGAGCTGCTCATGAGCCTGCAGGGCACTCTGCTAAGACCCCCCGGGGAGCTGCTGTAAAATGAAACAGTGAGTGAAATGCTAATAATGCACATTGTTTAATGTCAAAGTTGATCATACAAACACAGAGGGCTGACTAACGCCGTATTTCATGTATGTGGCTGTTGGAAAAGAGATATATAATCAGCACTTTGGGAGAGATGAGAGTGTGACAGCGTGTGTATGAATCCAGACCCTCAGCCTCAGAACCTGTATAATTTAAGAGTGTCCCTGTATTATGGGATTGTGTGACAGTGTGTGGCCCTGCCGAAGTTCAAACATAGGCAAAAAAGTAATCCTGTTCAAACTACACCACCATGCCAAATTTGGTGGCGCTAGGTACAAAACTCCAGCCATACATAAAGGACAAAGAAACTGACACACACAATTTTTCATTTATTATATTGATATACCAAATTTTTATAATATTTCTATACACATACTCTACAAGTACTACATACTGCAAAACATTTATAAAAAAAAATTAAATAAAATAAAAAAATAAATATATATATATATATACATATATATATATATATATTTATTTAGAATGTAAGCTCTCACAAGCAGGGCCCTCTTCCCTTATGGGCTTTTCCTTCATTCACTCATACGAACATCTACTGAAAACTCTCCACAAGGGCACATAACACTTGGTAGCTGACTCCCTGCTGCTTTTTTGAGTGTTATGATCGCTGCAGCAATGTTTATAAACCATGTTCTTATTCTGCATTGTCTTGTACTGTAAGTCGCTGTTTTACGAGTTTGCTCATTTGTTAATGTACTTTGTGAGGCGCTGCGGAACCCTTGAGGCGCCATATAAATAAAGGATAATAATAATAATAATAATAATAGTTTCATCTTTCTATATATATATTTAGAAAGACTCTTTCTATATCTATCTATATTAAGAAAGTCTGAAACTATATCCAGGTCTTTTCACCTATTTAAACAAAATAAAATATTATATAGCACAGTAATTTACAATGCCGCCGGTCTCAATCCCGGCACTGCAAGTCCGACACGGGACTTAATATATGCATTGAAATACCAACGCCTATCTTAATCCCAATGCCGGAACACAGAAGGATGCCAACCCGAACAAGGTAAGTCCGGGGCGCCCTTAGTTTTAGCCGCGAGGGGGAGGGATAGGTTTAGATGGCATAGCGAGGTTAGCATTAGGTTGTTTTTTTTGGGGGGGGGTTAGGCACCACTGGGGGGGGGGGTTAAGTACTAAGGGGGGAGTGCTAAGGTTAAGCTACAAGAAGGCAGTGTTAGGGAGAGAAGGGGTTAAGGTAAGTATACCTACCCGGCCCCTGTTGGGATACCAACCATCAGGATGCCGCTGTCTGTATTTTGACAGGAGGCATCCCGACAGCCGGCTTTACATACTGACTCCGCCATTAACAGTGTATAGAACATAGTACTTTACAAGCCTATTTACTTTTTCTCAGATCCAGAAATTATTGTAAGACATGTACCCTATACTGTATACACCACCAATGTTTATAAACTTGTAGAAGCATTTAAACAAGTATGGGAAATGGTCACATCTATAACCATTTGTATTTGTTCAAATCTCGCAAATGAACCAATTTCAATAGAATAGTCCAGAATGGTGGACCTGAAAAAGAGCATGTTTAATTGAAATCGTGTGGAACAGAACACTGAAGTGTTTTCTTGGGGTGGAGCAGAGTTTGGGCCGATAAGGAGAGGCCTTGCATTGCAAGTCTGACTATTGGTAGGTACGATTAGCTGAACGGGAGCACTTGAAGCTGCAGGTTAGCATACTTAAGTCCTCCATTTACAGAAGCCCTGGCTGCAACTGAGGGGCCCCCTTTCCTATTATGCGCCCTGCTGTGTGCAGAGTGGGAGTTTCAGGCAGCAGCAGTATAGACCACACATACCCGGAGTGTCTCCCCTATGTCATCAGGAGGTACCCAGTACACATCTGTAGCTATCAGACAGGGGATAGCAGGTGAGTAGTTTTAGTTTGTCTGACATTGGTTCTAGACTAGGGACAGCCACCAATAGTGGCAGCAGAGCCATCATCGCAAATGACTTGCGATAACATCTGGTCATCACAAGTTAACCATTCAATGGTTTAACCCTTATGCTCCATGGGAGGTTTCTGTCCTCCCTGAGCTCGCCCTAGGACACCTGTGGTACGGTTTGAAAGGTGTACCGCATGCATGGTATAATAAAATAAAATTAGCTTTAACAAAGGAGATATTTAATAATTGACTGTGATTGGAAATTTGTAAGTTTTCCTTGGGGTTTGGAAAAGATCATATAGCTTTAGTACATTTACCTTCATGTGTAAATTAATTGGTTTTGGGTGCTATTTTATGTCACCAATATTTGCTCAAAGGCCTGACTCACACACGGTAACCATAAAACAATAGTACAGTATCTTACCTGCAGACCAGTCATCTATAATGACCATATGGGTAAATGCAATATATAAACTACCTGGAACACACAAACATACACACACACTGTGTGGTGGAGGCAACTAACTTTTACCCTATGAAATATCTTACTATATTTTTAACATAGCAATATTTACTATTTACATAAAACAATTTGACATTGTTCCACAATCAAGTATTTGGAAAAACCCCTGTAGAAATCATGTGGCTGTCCCAACTTTATTGAATATAATGTATCATATATGATATTACACAGCACTGTACACATACTTTTCCTTCCCAGCAAAGCCTATAATCTAGTGATTTAAAATGGGATCTGTAGTATGTCTCTTGATAAATAACATCTCTGGGATACTCCTTCTCCCTATATATTCTAGTATTATTCATGAGGTCCATGCACGCAAAAAAAAAATATATATTTTAGTGAAACTTCCATTTTATGTTTTTTTCATAGATCAGTGTAAAATCCAGCTAAATGCAAAATGAGAATATAGTTTAAAAGCACTGCAAACATCACATAAATTAGGAAACACACATGGCAATTTCCAGTTGACCATTTTTAATTATTTCCTTAAACCATTTGTTCCGGCATTCAAATTGTGTACCTTCCATGAACAATCACGTTTGTACAATAAAATAAAGTGTTAACTTCAGGAAAAAAAGACAAACAAAACCAAAAAACTAAACTAAAATAATATATATATATATATATATATATATATATATATAATGTACTAGATAGGTGTTATGTACTGTACAGTACTTTGCATAATTACAAATATAGTTACAGTGTTGTAGACAACACTTACTGTAACACCAGACAAAACAAATAAAAGTACAGTGCAGAGCTAGGACTGTATAAAATACAGCTTCTGGCCTATATCTGCTGTGGAAGATGGAAAATACAATGTGTAATCATGAAAAAGGGCCCATGGAAACGCATTAAGAAAATAAGGGGCCACAAAAAAAAGACACATTCCAGGGAAATATCAAATATGGGAATTTGTTTATTCCATACAGTAATGAAAAATTTTCAACAGAAAACATATCAAGCTCATTTCTATTAAAGTAAACATGTTCTGACAATCCTAATAAACTAATTAAGTTTGCCTTTAAGAATTTTCTTCTGTAACACATGGAAATACAACTCTAGATTAAAACATCAGGAACTAAATTTTCACTCGCATTCATTTCCATTTCAGTTAATTATAGCCCCGAGCTTTATAGCAGTCCAGACTAGTCTTTTGAAGCCTGAAATGGCCTACAGAAAAGCAGCTTTTCACAACTGCGACTTTGATGAAAAAGTAAAGGTGATTTGGCTTGCAGTTTTAATGGTTTAATTTGACAACAGATTGCAAGCACTGCTTCGACACGGAACCCAAAGATCTTTGAGAAGGAGAACTAATATGTTAAATGGGACAGTAGATAATGCAGCACAAGCACATTTAGCAAATGAGCCACATATATATCCTGGAGGTCACATTATATTGGAATTTATAAGAAAAAGCAAATGTGTTGATAATTTCACAGTTCTGGGTACTTTACAAAGGCTTATTAACCATTTACTAACAAATCCAAAACACTGGCAACTTTGGCGTTAAGAAATATGAAAAGCCCCCTAGATGGTGCATCCTATCCAATTTGTACTACAGAAAAGTGTGATATCTCCTGTGGTAGAACAATAGGTAAAGTAAAATCTTTCAACTACTGTACGTAACATAAAAATGTGTATAAAGTCAGGAGCATCAAGCCTACGGTATGCAGTGTTCTTTAACAGCACACAAACGAAATACACAATAAAATTGTTCACTCAATTGTAAATGAATACTTCTACACGTTATGTTTCCAGTATACCATGCAACTTTCAATCCTGACTTTTAAAATAAATTTCCAAAAAAAAAAAAAAAAATAAAATAAAAATAGCACAGTAATGTAAAAAATCATATAGCCCTGTGGAGACACCTGGTTTTAAACCCGCCATGGCAAGATGGATACACCAGACATTTTATGTGAATAACTGTATATACATGATTAGGTTTCCATGAACACCTCAAAGAGGATTTTATTACCTACATTATGATAAAATGACCAAAATGGGGGGCAGATTTGGAGGGGTCTCAGATGCCCGGACCAGCACCCTGAAGTTGAGTTATTTTCTGCTTATCCTTTGCTTTAAATGAGCTAATACTTACTCTGGCTAGGCAGAATATAAAAAGCAAAGTATTATTAGGTAGATGTAAGCTAAAGTACGTAAAATCTGTAAATAGACACTTGAGGCAAAGAAAGCTCCCATGTTGCCTTAATTTACTGCCTTATATAACAGCTAAATGTAGGTTACACAAACTGTATACTGTGAGAAGAATAAGAAAAGTTAAAACTGATGAAAGGGGAGGTCCGAATGTGCCTCCAGGCAGTGCTCTTCCCTATCTTTCCTTTACAACCCCACACACACTGCATTTGCAGATTATGAAGCACTATGGGCGTTCAACAAATAATTGGGTGTGAACCAACCAGAATTTTTTTTCATTATTTTGTTTTTGCAAAAATGAATGTTCATAATGTCTGATCTCCGTAGTCTAGTGAAAAGAATACTACACACATTCTCTATGTAGCACACTTTGTAAGGTGCTGAATCTATAAATTTAATTCAGTATTAAGATGATGTTTTTTCAATAGGAGAGTGGAGTCTGGAATGATACCTATGGTTAAGTAGCTATGCCTTAAAGGCTGGACTTTAGGGTATAGAAGTTCGAACAAAATCAGGGGTAGATGTAACACTGTACTAATGACCCTTTAGCCTGTCTTCTGTGATTAGCTATTGTTATGTCTTCTAATTTTCCTGACTAGTCAGCATCACTGTCTGTGAGTCCGCAATCCTTCTCATTACTTTCCAAAATGAACACATTATGCTAAATTGTTTTTATTTTATTTATTTTGCTACGGACAATCCTAATTCATTAAAACTCTGTAAACAAACATATACAAATGCTCTAACTTCAAATATATTAACATTGCCTAGCAACGGTTATCTACATGACAAATCTGCAAAAATGCATATTTACTGAGCAGTTATGTAGTGATGCAAAATATCTAATATTTACAACAGCCACCATTGACTACTAATATCCAATGCACTTCCTATAACATTACAACCCCCCCCCCCAAAGAAAAAAAAAATTAAACACTTAAAAGATGTTTGCCAGTTTGAAAATCTATACCCACAGTTACCGTTCATAAAAATTCCAGAAGGATTTTCCCCCCATCAGCCCAAGCAGTTGTGAAAATCAATGCAGTGGGCAGGGCAAAAATATTTGTGATAGGGTTTATATAGATATATCATCTCCAAGAGGAAAGAAATCACCCTGTTTGTAACAGTAATAAAAATATAGATCCACAATACATCAAACATAGGTGTAATCCATGTAAACCTCCTGCATATAAATTCCACTACATAACATGTTCTTTAAACCATCGACCCACCCAATAGGAACAAAAAAAGGCAAAATGTCTCCATAAAAAATGTCTTTCGTTTCCAAATAATAGCGTGATGGATGGCTGCCACATCCCTAACGTTACTGTGTACAAAACTTTCAACCATTATTTAGATGCTGCAAAAAATAACTACACATATAAATCTCTGCTTTGCAGAACAGTAAAAGAATATAACAGATAACAGATCTGAGTGTAAAATACCTCTTAAAAGCCCAGTATCAATACTAAAAGTTTACTTTAAATTCCTCTGTGCTGCTACAAAAAGCTGTGCATTTTGTATTCACCATTACTTGCAAAGGCTGTGTGCCAGACAAGAAATACTTCAATAATTTATCGCAGGAACGCAAAAGTCGTAGATTCCTTTGCTCTATCCACATCACACTGACGATTGGACACTACTCCCCGGGAAAATCAGGACAGAACTCTAAGGAAATCACCGATAAGATTCAGACGTTCTTCTCTTTAATGCTTCTTTACAGTAAAACATTGATTGTAACACACATTTAGTCTCAAACATTGACACTACTGTATAAATAAATAGAAATAACATGCAGACAATAGAACAAGTTAAAGTTATTGGTCATACTACAATTTTCCTAATATTTAAGTGATTTAAAAAAAAAAAAAAAAGGCACCTGGAAGTTTTTAACCCTGTGCCAGGAACAAATATATACATTTATTGAATTATTAATATTCTGTCTTTGTATATTTTATAACTATAATATTCAAGCATATTTAAGTGTAAATAATAAAATGTTAAGCTACTTCATACTCAAGATAATACATCAATAGAAAATAATATTGTATGCATTTTCACTTTTCTCATGACTTTTTTATCCTTGTTTTATATTTGAGTTAAAAGATGAAATTTTGCATTACAACAGAGAAAATAGTTTTCAGCACACAGTCATCTAATCTTGAAGGTACAATTCAGTCCACATACAACGATCACAAAATTCACTAAATATTTAGACTTTTTTTTTGTAAAAGCACATTTTTGTGGCATTAACTGATATATATTCTTTGTTGGCCATATTCTTCCAACTGATGAAAATATATGCAGAATGATTACATAAACAGTCTATTACCGAATAAAAATAAAAGAATACTTAATAAGGAAAAAACGTAATTTAATTAATGTTTTTGTTTAATGTGTTTTTTTTTACTCTTTTCTACTCTTTGCTATGAATTTTATACTTGGATTCCATCCAAAACAAACTGCACAAGCCAAAATTTAGCTGAAGAAAAATCTGTTTATATATTCTTTCATGAAACACTAGAAAATAATTTATGTGGAGGCCAGATTTATAAAACACAGAAGGAGTGGTGTGGAGGAGGAGGCAGTGAACACATTGAATTGCAATCATACATTAGGGAAAAAAAGTAGTTTGATAACATATTTAATATTGTGCATAGGGCTTCCAGGCTTTCCAATGGCTGCATTAGCAATGTTACAAAAACTGAAAGTAAACTATACTGTCTATCACTAGCTTCCTGATATCATGTAAACTAGTAATATGCTTAACACTTTCACTGTTTATATAAACACGGTTCAGGTTTACTCTGATTAGAACCACAAAGGCCACTTCCTCTCAGATTAAAAAAGTATATACAAATAGACAACATATGCAGGTTCTAACGGACCATTGTGATAGCATTTATGCCATACTATTTATAGTGTACGGAACACGTTTGATGTTGTATACTTTACACTTGATAAAACAAGGCAGCTGATATTTCTGGGACGATACATAGACCATATAGGTCCTCATCTTCTGGCACTTCTGGTAGACAGTAATCTACAGCACGTACTGTGAGTGAAAAATATTATCTGTGTGATGTGTTTTATTTTATTTTTTTATATTCCAGGAACAGCATAAAGCATCACTGGCATACTGGAACCATGTTGTCATAGTTCATTGCAAGATTGGAAATATAGTATGGTGGACGCTTGGAAGTACAATTTTGTTTTATGGCAGACATTTAGATGGAAGAAGGGAAATTACATTTAGTGGTACTGAGCTTTGAGTGCTCATAAAGCAAAAAAAAAAAAATAGTAACAACCTAATTGAGGGAACAATCCACAGCCGAGGTGTCGAACACTGTGTTAAAACCACTGTGATAAATAGCTAAGCAATTCATCTAAATCAGTGTCACAGGGAAGCAGCATCCTGCAGGCTCCTTGGAGCAGTGAATGGCTTGCACATTCTGGTGCCTATGGTCATTTCTCAAACTTGAAGCCGGAGTGCTAAGCACCACTGCTGTTTACAATATATGTGTTCTAGGCACCAGGTCAGCATCAGATAACAGGACTTTACAGACCACAAGCTCGTCCTCCTACTGTAAGTGTGCAAACCACAGCCTGTAATTGATGGCTAGACAAGTGACCAGGAGCACTGCTTATTTAGCAGAGCGCAAACTTTTAAGTCACAGCAAAGCAAATTTAAAGGTGCTAAGGTCAAACGTAAGAATTATGGCTTTGTAGACAGCCCTAGTAATGGCAACAGAAAAGGAAATAACATGACATTACTTGTGAATCATGCCACACATGCTAAAAAAAACAAACACAAATAGTAAAGAAAAAAACTATTGTTCTGTTGTTAAATCAGATGAAAAATGTGAAACTCTCCTTTTTTACTGGTTACACGTTTCAAGTTCTGTTACACCCATCTAACCAGATCATAATGTTAGGAGTGAAACAGTCTTATCATGTAAACATAACGAACATCTAAAGTGATCTAATGGCTTTTCTTCGAATGACATAATATTAAAATAAGATATATTACAAAATAACTATCACTATATGTATATGTACAAACACATATGTACATTCACGCTTTTATTAGACAGTCATAAAAGTACACACACCAAATAGATCATAAAGTAAATTATTCCTAATAAAGCTATGCAATAATTTACTGTAAATTATTCATTTTACTTGCCAGTGACACTAAAGATGAAGGGAGTGAGTGCATTTTAATGGATGTCATCTTAGAGTTCAGTTATTTATGGCATGCAGTCAGAAGCAGTGACGAGAACAAAATAAAGCCAGACGGGCTGGTAAGTGGACCTACATTGAGCACTGTGCCGGTGGTGGTGCTGCCATTCTGTCTGTGCCAATCCGCTGAAACACGCTTTAAGAGCTTTTTCCTGGAGCATGCAAGAAGACGGGCTTGCAGTGTAGAAATCCAGCATTTGCCCAGAGCTGACTGCTAGAACATCCATACAGTCAAACATGATTCCCCCCCTATACAGAATGCCTGTAAAAGTGCTTTTCCTTTAGGTGCAGAGTAAAATGGCATCTAAAAGTACACCCAACTTCCATCAAACTCTGCCCCTTTTTTTTGGCACGTAGGCTGTTGGTCTATTTCCCAGACCAGAATCATGAATTATGACAGACAACACAGCTAAAAGCCTGTAATTGATCCAAATGATCATTTACTATTTTCCAAGCTTCACAACCATTCCAGCAAAGCCGGAGAGGGGGGACGGAGAAATCCAATCTGTCAGCTGCAGGCAAAATGTCTCTAAATTCCTGATGCTGCTCGCAGCCTCCTGTAGCAGTTAATAAGCTGCAACCAGCTCTTCAGAGGCGACTGAGCTGAAAGTCTGCAAAAATAACAACATTTATTTCATCTAGCACTCAGGTCCCCCCTTCTGATGCGAATAGATCCTTCTGCTTTTGAACAGCTCACTTCCTACTACTTGTGTCACACAAAATGAAAGATTGCATTGCCTAATATATGCCAGTGAACTCTCCATGAACCCTTCCTAGGCTGCTAACCTTCAAATGACCCAAACCAGTCTGACATCACCAACTCCCAGGATTCTCACACAGCTTAAAGACTAGCAGAAACCCTGCACAGGCAGCAGACACAGGCAGAGCTGAGCAGGGATGCAGGCTGCGCTCGGCTGCTAATGCCTGTACGTACACTATGTGCTACAGGGAAGATAACAGTGCACGCAGCCTCCATGTCTCAATTTGGACCCGTTAAGATTTTTTTGACTTTTGTTTTAATTGCATGCTTGGATCAAAATGTATTACAATTTTTTTTTTTTCCCCCCTTCGGAAAACTAAACATCGCTTCTGGTTTTTACATTTTTTTCTTCCGCCCAAGATTACCGTTTGTGATTTTCAAAGAGACATTTTCAGGCACATCAGATTATGAAATGATTTATTTTTATTTAATGATCACAGACATTTACACCCTTAATGAACTACAGTTATTTTTTTAACACCGTAGCATCCAGCGTGTTACAATGTTTGCAGATAACCATTAATCCCCAGCCATGTCCTGATAAAGGGGCAGCCTGGGGTGAAAAGTCACATATGCCAAATGTAATCAGTGCTCGGTGCTTTTTCTTTATTAGAACAATAAGATGACGGACATAAAGGGCACGCTAGCAGCAGCAGGTTTGGTGTTCATATCACATAACAGTACGCCTATCGGCTGAGTCTTGTGTTCCTGTATCCCTAATCACCCCCCTCCCCCTGCAGCCTCCTCAGCACAAGAGGCCACTGTTGAGGCTTCGGTGAAAGCTGTTTTTTCCTTTCGCTGCTTCAACATAAGAAGGATGTAGTGCTTCCCACTTCAGAGACCCATTTACCAATCCTTAGCTTAGTAAGTGACTGGTGCTAGACCCATCTACTCATCTATAAACATCCCTCAGGCTCAGGATTACTCTTTCTATGCTTATAGGCACAGTGTGTCATTATTACTGTATATATTTATTTACATTACAGTGATAACATTTATTTAGCACTCTACAGTATGTAGAAAACAGCTAATATTGTCACCTTCCACTCTTTAATTAGCGACTTCGGCTTTAGCAAAAAAAAAAAAAATCAAACATTACATTATTTTATTCCACCATCAAATTGCCTAGTGTTAAGTAGCACTACACTTGGGCCTTTGGGAAGTGCAACAAATGCAACTTCAAAGAGGTGTATCTGAGCTATAGGCTAGTCTAACTACAACACACCAGCAGGGGGCATGCTACACTATGTTTGTGCGCCCCAATCCGTCTCTCTAGACTTAGAAGGCCGTAATTTACTGTGCGTATGAAGCCAACAGAGCAGATTTTAGTGATCTGCATCTGGACTTAACCACAAGTCATTGTCTATAAGTACTATATAGAAAGATAATTACACGGCATGCGTGAGGTTGGCTAAATGCACCTACAGTGCCCCCACTACTGTAGATTAAGTAAGGTAAACAACCTTAAACCATAAGAAAATAAAAAGAATCATAAGAAAATAACAAACAGAAAGTGAATACAAAACATAATACAAAACAAAAAGCAGAAAAAAAAACACAAAACAAATTTCAATGTGTTTAAGTAAAAGAAAATACATACAGTATGATCAGCATATGGGAATAATCATTTAGCCACCATGATAAGCAATGATTTCTGTTTTCTGTCAAGAACACTGATCAGTGACAGAGATGTCCCACAGGAGTCTTATTACCAAGTCTATAATGTCTGCAATTATACTAACACTGCCTCTGAGAAACGTGCAAACAGAAGTGGAGCGGAAGTGCAAATTGGCTGAAGCACAGCACAAAACTCCCTTTAGTGGCACCGTGCTCCTATAATTCTACAAGAACATTAGTAAGTGTGCACCTAGTTTTCTGGAAGAGTGTAGAATGAGATTTCAGTTCGGAGTTGGGGGTCTCATGCTATAATGGTAATGGAAAATATTTTGCAGTGTCCAATTGCATTCCAGCAGGGAAGTGCATTTCTAAATTTACATTCCCCCCCCCAAAAAAAGTTAATGTCTATATATAGATTGTTTAAATGGTCAACACTTTTAACTTTTAAAATAATAATTTAAAACATAATGAAATGCAACAGATGCAACAATATAGTAACCTTTATGTTACTTATGTAGTTATATTATATCTGTAAGGTCTGTGTAATGTTTTACTGAGCTTATTATAAACTAACATATATGCTGGCATCAAATTGCAATAATGCTGTAATATAATAGCTTTAATCACAATGAACCTCAAAAGAGACAATGGTGTGGTTTAGACACTGTTGGCCAGAAAGTGGAATTTTAATGGGAATGTTTAGATTTTTATCAGTGAGACTTTGTTGACATCTGTGACATCACTGACAGCACCAGTAACAAAACAACACTCCAAATTAGGGCTAATAGTTGGAGCGTAATTTGTAGGCCTTTTGTACAAACATTTTGGATGTAACTTATAATCACAGAAACAGTCTTATACAGTAATAAAGATAGACTTGTTTTACTTGGTGCAAAATTCCCTGCTCCTAAACCTCCCAGTGAGTGTACTATTGCAGTTACCTGCTCTGATATATGGTATGTGAGAAGAATGTTTGCAAACAATAACCAGTTCATTAATGTAGCCCAGCTTGCAGCAATATTAAATGAAATGGATAGTTTATGAACAGAGCTAAAAAAATGAAAGCGCAAACCACATGTCAAAACACATTAAAATGTGATGTATCTATTAATGTGTTTACATGGGTGACATTCCATGAACTCACATTTGTTATGTGCTAGATATATTGTCATTCATTTCCAAACCCACGTTTATGCTATTTATAGCAATTCATGTGCATGGGATATACAGTATGCAAAAATTCCATTTCAATTAAGGGGCTACTCAAATGAGTGACTCCATAAATTAAAAACACATTTGGGCAGCTCAACCTGGGCTTGTAGCCACAGAGCAGGGGGCAAACAGCTAAAAGCTAGACAGCTTGAGCTGGTTCCCACTCTAAAGAGGATAAGCAGTGGGGTCAACCTGTCATAGCGCAACCATACCATACTGGTCCGTGTAGTGCTGGAGATACTTTAACACTTTCAGCATGTCCTGAAAAGCATCCCTAGGCTATGCCTAGGCTATGGGTACCGATGTGACTAAAATATAATGAGTAATAGTTGGACACCTGGTGTGGCACCCAAGTATTATGGTAAGAGATCCATACGACTTCACTCCATTAATACTAAACATTGTAAAATGTAAAGCAAAACACATATAAATATTTAAAGGAATGACTAATCCCCCACCGCCAACACGTCTGATATTATGACATTGCATCACTAAGCAAGCACTGGTCGAGCTGCAGAGGAACAGGAAGGTGGATGCTGGGCACGTCCTTCAGGCACCACGCAAGATGTGGCCAGGTGCTGTCGGGTAGCAATCTTTCTGCCCCTTGGCTTTGAGTCCTGGACAGAGGCACCAGTTGCACACCCCTTGTTACATCCCTGTTTGATAGGTCTAATAAGGATGTAAACCAAAAGCCATGGTTGTCCCAATTGCAAGATCTTAAAGTTAAACATGGTCATGGACAGGATCTGAGTAGATGGTCGACTCTCCAAGGAGTCCAAAAAATAAAATCCCAAAACTTGGTAGTCTACCAAATTTAACGGGTGAGTATGCAGGTATGTAGGTTATACCTTCATTTAGGCCATTACAGTACAGAGTCAAAATAAAGGCACTGTCTTGCTTTCACTGCATTCGTTTTTTAATATTCTTGCATCATTTTTTATACTTTTTTTATTATTAGGTTTTTGAAGTGTCGTAATTGCTGCTCTCCTTCCTCTGTGCTAGCAAGTAAAGGAAAATTCCATTCTGTGATGCCTTACTCACTGGCAGTAAACACACAATAAAAACCTAAACACACTGGTGTATACTTTATTATAATGCAATATTTATATATTGCATCAGTTTAAACAACTTGATAAATACTGTAGGTAAAAAAAAATATATTCTCTACAGTAATAAAAGATGGAAAAAAAACCCCATCAAATTGTTCAGCTAACATAATTTCAACCCGTTTACACCATAACCTTTAGGTCATGGTGATACTGGGTTAACATGTATCTGTATTATGTAGTGAAAATATGATTATTGTTAACATTAATTTATATATTGCCAGTATACAATGCAGCACTTACTGTTGGGAACAAATACAGCAATAAAACAAGACTGTGTATTAACAAATAGACAAACAGTTAAGAAGGCTCACACGCTGACAGATGCATACAAACACCAATAGTCTATTAAATAAGTAAACATAGTAAAATAGCAGCAATAGATCCTGTCAAATGCTTAAAACCACAAATAATTAAATAAATATTACTCTTTTTTTTCCAATTGGAGAGTACTAATTTTCTAGAAACTGCATTTGTAATTATGTATGACGAAACTCTGCGGCCTTCTAATGTTGCCAATTTGACTAGTACTTCATACCAGAAATGACATCACAGGAAATGTCATCTCAAAGATCATGCTGGACACTACGCTTGACAGTACTAAAAAGGGAAAAGTTTGATATTCACAAATATTTTCATTTTCTTTATTACCTGGTTGAACTAAAAAAAAAAAAAGCATAATTTTTAGAAAAATTCAAACAGCAGCTACGGAGAACTTCTGAACATGTAGAAACTGAAGTTAAGTAGGCTGTAAATGTTTAATATTACCCAAAATCATGAATTAAAGATGTTCCTTAGATTAAGACAGTGGCATATTTATAATGGGCCTCTGGGACCGGTGAGGGCCAACAGTGCACACCCTTCACCCATATATTATACTCAACTCACCGCATCGGCAGCAGTATTGCACAAATCACCGGGAACATGATGCTGCAACTATTTTCCCTGAGATTTGTGCATGAGCAGTAGAAAAATCATTGGGAACTGTCCTGTCCTTTGTTAAAAAAAAAAATCAACCAAAGATATCCCATGGTTAAAAAGTCAACATTCAAAATGTATAGTAGTATGAGCAGATATAGGGGCACACAATTGTAAGATAATGTATAAAATGACACGTAATAAACACGTACTAGTAAATTTCTAAATACAGGTATTCACCAGGCGCTAATCCCCTGAACCTTAATAGTACTGATTCCTCCTGGCCCCTGATTTCTCCTACACCAGATCAGACCTAGTCACTTCCTGAAGTTGGAAAAAACAATGCATCTGGTGGAGGAGAAAATGGCCAGGAGGAATCTGTACTATTAAGGTTCCAGGGATTGACAGTCTGGTGAATACCTATATTTGGACTTAGATGTACGCGTTTACTTCTATTAAAGTTGTGTTTTTATACATTTACCATTGTGCGACCCCTTATCTACTCATACTCCTAGAGAGAGAATCTGACGCCTAATGGGAAAAGGCATGTTTAAAAGGGGATTTTCCACCTTACTACTGTAACCCCACCTGGGGAAGAGAAGAGGATATTTAAAAACTTTGGTCAAATTGTGCTGGACATTTATGAACATTCATACACACATATGAATTATGCAGATTAAGACAATGTTTAATTACGACATAGGACTATGGAATAAATATATATAAATAATTCTATATTTTGTTTATGTTTGGAAGTCTCATTTAAATATCATTGCTTCATGTCTAGAGAATCTACTTATGCCCCATGATTAGGAAATTAGTGTTTCCCATTAATATACCACAACTATACTCCATGATTATATCAACATTGTGCCTCATGGATATACCAATATTGGACACGAAGATTATAGTAGCACTGTGCACCAGAATTATCCCAACAATTTGTCCAATGCTTAGCATTGTGCCCTCCATAAAACAGTCAATGAACTCTATGGGCGGAATTCAATTATTTCTAGCCGCTATCGCGCCCGACGGAGCTATTCTATTCTTGCTCCTGTCGGGCGCGATCAGCAGCCAGCGCTATATTTCAGCTCGCACCCCCTGGGGGATGAGAGCTGAAATGTGCGAAAAGTGATATGTTTGGGCGCCCAAACATCACTTTTCGCGATCGCGCCCAGCACTTTGGTCGGGTTTAGCTGCTTTATGCGGCTAAACCTTACCTCTATGGGCGCGATCAGCGCGAACATCTTGGACAATTGTATAGCGGCCCGCGATCTCCTGTCACTTTAGACGGGAGATGCGGGCCGCGAATACAATTGAATTCCGCCCTATCTGTTTAATGGTCAAAACCACACAGTGCATCCACCAAGGTGATTAATAGAAAAATAAAACAATATAACCATAATTGTACTACCTAAGGATAGATGCTAACTAGGTCAGAAGCAGAATCTAGACCTTTACATAATGTTGTCTACAACAAATAATGCCACTTTCTTACTGTCACAAAGTAGAAACCAAGCCATTACAACAGGTTCATAAGTTCATGTAATCACTTTTTACAGAGAACAAAAAATAATCACATTCAGCACAGACTACATCCACTTGATTTCACTTTTCAGTTAAAGAAGAACACAAATTTCCTGCAAAAGATCCCTCACTGTCATCTTCCAACAATTGAACTCTATCTCAATTTCCCTTGGCTGATTCATCCAATAAGAAGTGGACAGAGTAGACTTCATTTGTATCGTAAACTGCGCTGTTAGATATAAAAATTCAAATATTCCTGCATCACTGCCAGATATAAAAAAATAGAAAAAAAAAAAATCTTGAACCATCAAATTGTTATAGATCAAACATTTACATAAAATATACTGCAAACTCCACTAGCAGAATGGCATGCTTAAATAAAGTTTGGAAGAATATGTTGCCTATATGTAATTATGACTAATAATGTTTTATTTATTTTAAGCATATTCATTGCCTATATTCAATACAATCTATATGTTTTTTGCAAAAGATACACATTTATGTATTGCACATGTGCACCACCACGCATGCATGCTTATAAACACCTTGTGAACACTTCTTACCCCAGCGGTGGGCGCCCGTCTAGACCCGCCCCCCTGACAAGGTAAACCTCCCCCCTCCACGCAGCTAGACCCGAGAGACAGGTAGCTGCCCGCAGCTCCGATGACGTCACCAGCCGGCCCACTCTGCCGCTTCATCACCACAGTCCGCCCAGGATAGATCCCCTTCTTGTCTGCCTGCTCTATGGCTGTCGGCTCTTGTACGGCTGCGCCCCCTCCTATCCTGTGCTGATCCCTGATCCACCAAGGGAGCACACAGGCTTTATGGGACAAAGGCTGTTCCTTGAATACATTAGGAGAAGGTAAGCAGGCTGGGGGAATATGTATGTATATATATATATATATATATACACACACGTGTGTGTACACATGTATATATACACACACATATACATGTGTGATAATATATATATATATATATATGTCTGTGTGTGTACACATGTGTATATAAACACACACACATATATGTGTGTTTTATATATATATATATATATATATGTATATATGCAAAATACAGATGAGAGGCGGCACTCACGGGTCTTGTAAAATAAGGATACGCAGACAACTGTGTCTCCCTTGTTCGACATTTCAGTCAAATAGACTTTTATCAAGAACATGTTCTTGATAAAAGTCTATTTGACTGAAACGTCGAACAAGAGTGACACAGTTGTCTGCGTATCCTTATTTTACAAGACCCGTGAGTGCCGCCTCTCATCTGTATTTTGCATGTGCTGTTCCTTAGGGAACTTGTGAAAGGCACCAGGGCCATCCTTGTATGCTATATGTGGAGTGCCAGCCAATATATTTGTTTATATATATATATATATATATATATATATATATATAAATGTATATAATCTGTACCTGGCTCTGGTGCCCTCCTCAGGGATCTGCGCTCCCCAACGTGTCCAAAAGCAAGAGGAGGCACTCAGAGACTGCAAAACAGTGAACCCGGTCTTGAGTGTTTAATGCATGATCACACATCAAACACCCAAGACCGGGCTCGCTGTTTTGCAGTCCCTGAGTGTGTGTGTGAGTATACACACACACCAACACACCCACCGATGACTGTCACTCCCCCAGTCACCTCCCAGGAACGCCTATCAGAGTTGCATGGATCGCCATGCAATTCTAATCTGTGTTCCCTGGTGGTAACCATTAGAACAAATGCGCAGTGCATGCGCAGACGCCCAGTGTTTTAAATGCGTCCACCTCTGAATCGGTATCTATCTATCTATCTGTCTGTCTGTCTGTCTATCTATCTATCCTTCCTGTCTGTGTCCCCTGACTACACTAGAGACTGCCTGGATGTACCTGTGCATTATGTTTTTTAAAAAAAATTATTTTTTTTGGAGGGACTGTTTCTGTATTTGACAGTGGCGGCTTTGGAACATTTAATACGGCACATCCACACTTCACTTTCGCCTGAGCGGCTAAAATGTGTGTGGGGAGGTGGGGCGGGGGGAAGAAAGCAGAAGTTTTGCCTAGGGTGCAGAGAAACTTGCACCGGCCCTGATTATTATATTGTGTACAAATATGGTAATGAGACTTTAGTAATTGGCACTAAAATGGTCAAACCACATATGTACACTATTGAGGGCGTAAGGAAACATACCTGTTATGCCTGACATACTGTATATTTGGTGCACATGCTACTGTTTTTCATCCTGAGTGCCCTTGCATTCATTCTTTATATCCATGGAAAGCAGAGTTTCAGAACAACCAGTAATCAATCAGACTAATGTCATGGAGTATTTCAGAAGATAAGGGTGCTAATCTTATTTGAGACTGTGCACTCCAGGTTGGGCAAGTGCACCTAGATTTCCACCAAGTTGCACATGTGAGGATGTTCCAAATAAACTGAGCACATTAGTGCAAAAAAGAAATTTCCTTTTGTGAAGTAAGATTAAGAAATAAATAAATAGAGGTGAAGAGGGGCACGGACATTCCCATGCCACACATGGTCTTTGATTTTGCACCAGTTTGGGGCTTTCAGTCTTCTGATCTTAATCTACACTTTAATTGGACCTGTTTAAAAGGTAATATTTACAATGTTTTTTCAATGTAAATTTATTATGTACTTAAAAATCAATAAAAACTTATTGGATTAAAAAGTACCGTCTATAGAAATGTTTCTGGGATCTCCATCCATTTGTTGCTCCCACTTAACTTCATAAGATTAGATTATACTGTGAGTTTTTAGTAAACAATTGACATCAAGCCATCAGTGGTAGAGGTATAATGACTCAATAGTAGAATGGTACACTACAGTATGTGCTGGGCCTGTGACAAGAGGCATAATAGTGACTGAACTGAAAGTATAGAAAGACTGATGATATGGCCCTTTGGATAAATCTCTGAGAAGGTTGGGAAAAAAGTCCAGTATGAGAAGATCAAAGACATGCTGGGGAGGTTTGAAAGGCAAAGCTCGGTGTTCCCCAGAGTTGCTGAGACAGTGGAGATCAGGATACATTGCTAAGTGTTGGTCTCTAAAATGTGTAATGAATACCTACTTCTTATGGTTCCCATCTTTGTGATTTTAACTCTGTATTTACAGTTTTAGAAGGCTGGCAGAACTTATTTCTCATGCCCTAGCATGCACAATCAGTACAATAGATTGTACTGCTAAAAGCTCAAAAAGCACAAAGCATCAATAGTGCACAGAAAATGTTAGATATCACTAAAGCATTCATCAGTTTCCATTTGTTGTACACTTTTTCCTAGATCATATTTGAGAGCGCAAATCTTGAATGTTCATTAGGACGTGTTAATACAAAATATGTCAAGAAAAAAGAACATCAGAATTGGAGGTCCTGGCTCATTTCATGGTAGCAATCTCATGGCCGTGGGGAAACACTAGCTGTATGTGTGACTGCACATGAGTGTGCAACAGCACAGGGGTGGGACTAGTGCACATCTGTATGCACTGGAATAACAAAACAGTTTTGAAAAGCCTCTTGCTAACTATCCAACATCTCGTACAGCCTGTTTGCAGAGTGAGTGATGGGAGGTCAGCGGTTGGGGGTGGTGACGGGGGAGTGGTTGGAGAAATGCAGGCGTGCCTGTCCATTTGAACGCCATTGCATGGGCGTGCATAAATTAGCTACTGCGACGGCATACGCAGCTTGAGTACTCACTGAGTACAACAAGGTTAGCAATTTCTGAGTAAGGTCAGGGCTGCTGTAATTCTGCGTGAGGGGCTGATGTTCCCGACGTATACGCAGGACAGAACGGTATTACGGATGTGAGATAGCGGTAGTGGATGTCTCTATGCTGGCTGTGTGACAGCTTTGCGATTGCATTCATTAGCATATTTTCACAGCAGATCTCCGTGTGTAATCGCAGCTATGATCGCAATAGCGTTCCGTAGTGAATCAGGCCCGCTGACTGTATTTTCTTTTACCAACCAGGTTAATGAAACTTAAGGATTTAGGACCTCATTCAGAGTCGGTCGAAGCGGCCGCACGGTCGTACGGATAAAAGGGGCCGGATATGCAAATGATTCCCTCGCAAGTTGTGTCCCTAAGTTCGGATCGGTAGTTGGCCGACCAAGGGGAGGAAGCGGTCGGAAGACAAAAAAATACGCCCCCTTCTCGTACGCATTGCACGTCATCTCCGGGCATATAAGGATTAATCGAGACCATCGGGAACCATCGGAACTGGTCGTAGAGTTTAAGGTTGACCATACCCTCTGCTAAGCTCTACGATCATGTCAGTGTAGAAACCTCCCAGGTCACATGTGCCATGACGCTACTTTGTTAATTATGCACTCCCATAATCCGTAAGCACTCCCATAAAACGCCGTTCGCATAATCAGGCACGCCTGCATTCGGATCTCCACTCCCCCGTTTTCAAGCACCTTCCCCTGTTACCACCCACAAACGCCTCCATCTGTCACTCAAACTACCGACCTGGCTGTGTTCAAGGAGAGTGAAATTTCTGATCGTAGCGGCTAGTTTGCGCACGCGCATTGTGAACTTTACGCATGCGCAGTATAGCGAACATCGGTGGCGTACGACCGTGCGGCCACAACGACCGACTCTGAATGAGGTCCTTAATCCTGAGTGCGAATTCCAAAATAACTATTAACCCTGGCTTAATTTAAGGTGTCTGCGGCCATATAGCCTGCTGTGTGCGACTGAGGCTCCCTGGATCCTCCTCTTTGTTGTCTTTCTCCCCGGACCTCATTCCTCAGTGGACCATGACATTATTGACAATTCCGGGTGAATGTGCAGAACTGAGGGCCTGATTAAGAGCCGGACGCTCTGACAGAGCGCTCGCTCTGAATCAGGGCCAGCCTTCTGTTTTTTTAGAGCGGCCTCCTGGCCACTCGCATAGCTGTGGGTGACCACCCAAATAGCCATATACCTGCACAGACAGGTGTACACACAAATAGCCACATACAGGCACAGACAGGTGCACACACAAATAGCCACATACCTGCACAGACAGGTGCACACACAAATAGCCACATACCGGCACAGACAGGTGCATACACAAATAGCCACATACCTGCACAGACAGGTGCACAGACAAATAGCCAATGACCTGCACAGACAGGTGCACACACAAATAGCCACATACCTGCACAGACAAGTGCACACACAAATAGCCACATACCGGCACAGACAGGTGCACACACAAATAGCCACATACCTGCACAGACAGGTGCACACACAAATAGCCACATACCTGCGCAGACAGGTGCACACACAAATAGCCACATACCTGCACAGACAGGTTCACACAAGTAACCACATGACCGCACAGACTGGTGCACACACAACTAACCACATGTCTGCACAGACAGGTGCACACACAAGCAACCACATGCCCGCACAGACAGGTGCACACACAAGTAACCACATGCTCGCACAGACTGGTGCACACACAAGTAACCACATGCTCGCAAAAACTAGTGCACACAAATGTAACTACATGTCTGCAGACAGCTGCACACACAAGTAACCACATGCCCGCACAGACAGGTGCACACACAAGTAACCATATGCCCGCACAGACAGGTGCACACACAAGTAACCACATGCCCGCACAGACAGGTGCACACACAAGTAACCACATGCCCGCACAGACAGGTGCACACACAAGTAAACACATGCCCGCACAGACAGGTGCACACACAAGAAACCACATGCCCGCACAGACAGGTGCACACACAAGTAACCACATGCCCGCACAGACAGGTGCACACACAAGTAACCACATGCCCGCACAGACAGGTGCACAGGCAAGCCCATAGACAGGGGCACAGGTATTCTCATGCCCACACTTGCACGAGCACACTGCACAAGTAAACACAACACACTACTACTGTACAGTGAGCTGATAAACCCAGAGCACCACAGCCACCTCCCCATTCTAGTGTAAGAATCAAGGTATAAGGGATGTGAATGGTGACAGTTCTTGCTCTTTATAATACAGGCAGGTTACTGTGTACATGAAATGACTACTCCAGGAGAACGGCACACGTTTAAGGAGTTGTCATGGCGCACACACGTGACCTCATTATATTGGCATACACACACCCATGTAATCCCAGCACACATGCACACACACACACGTAGTGTCAGCACAGACACGCAATATGCAGTCTGAGCACACACATGCAGTGTTATCACACATACATAGACACATATGCACTCAGCTCACATACATAGACACAAGCAGGCTCAGCACACACACACGCATGTAGTCTCAAGACACAACATGCAGTCTCAGCACACATACATAGGCACACATGTAGTCTCAGCACACATACATACATGTAGTCTCAGCACACATGAAGCCTCAGCACATGCACCCAAGACAGTAAAGAAGGAAGTTACTGTAGCAATGGGCCAGCAGCTTCATGAGAAGCTGTTCAAGGCGGTATGCAGTCGGGATGCCGATGGTCTAAAGGCCGACCGTCGGCACCCCGACCGTCTAATCTCGGCAAATGTCTAATGACTGCCGTCGAAATCCCGACGCTTGTCATTTTACCTATGCCGGGAGCCCGACGCCCGGCATCCCCATCGAAGGTAAGCCGGGAGCGGACAGCTGCGCGGGGGGGGAGGGTTAGATTAGGGGCTCCCGGGGGGGGACTTAGGGTCAGGCAGCCCCCCGGGAGGGTTAGGCTAGGGGAAGGGGGGGTTAAGGTTAGGCACCCCCCGGGGGGAGGTTAGGGTTAGGCACCCCCCGTGAGACTTAGGTTTAGGCTGCGGGGAAGGGGGTTAGGTTAAGGCACTTAGAGCGGGGTTAGGCACTTGGGGGGAGGTTAGGGTTAGGCACCCCAAAGGAGGGTTAGCAGTACTTACCTAAATTAGCAGATTTGAACCGCCGGCCACCCTTACTTGGTTTACAGCCCTGTAGCCTGACCAGGTCCGTAACTAGGATGGGGCAACATGTGCCACGGCACAGGGCACCACAGGGCAGGGGGCGCTGTTTGGACCTGTCAAAATTTTTGTCACACACAGCTATCTGCCCCACAATTTCTGATCGCATCATTGCACACAGCCACTGTTTCCCGACCCAGGTGTTACCAGCGCAGCTTGAGTACCCTTGTCACTGAGTTCAGCTGCCGACGCAGGGTACATACACATATCTCCCTGCCACTGATATTTGCTGCATATACACTACAAGTAGCACTCTTTCTATACCTTCAGTTGGTGATCTACACTGCTGGCTCAAGGCTAGTGCATGGCTGTTTTGACAAGCAAATCCTACTGCAGGTGCAACATCACCAGCGTTCTCCTAAATCTAGGGGAATATTTACTAAATTGCGGGTTTTTAGAAGTGGAGATGTTGCCCATAGCAACCAATCAGATTCTAGTTATTATCTTCGAAAAGGTGCTAGATAAGTTATACTGCATAAATATTGTGTATCTTCACTGCAGCCATTGGATTCACAATGTGTTTGGCAGTGACACCCGGATGACAGTGATACAAAAGGATTGGTACCTCTTCATCATTGTATGGGACAAATTAGATTTGTCACGGCCCTTACCGATGATACCACGTCCATCTTCGAGCATTCGTCTTATGTCCCTTTAAAAAAAAAAAAAAATGAGGGGGGGGTTTTTTTTTTTTGCACCAATGCTCTTTCTGGCCCAGGGCACCAAAAAGTCTAGTTACAACTGACTAGGGATGGCAATCGACCACAGACAAGTCAAAATAATTAATGGTTTATGGCCGATGTTGAATGTTTTTGACATCGATGTGGGAGAACCAGATGGTTTCCCTCCATCGATGTCAAAGCATAACCGAATGTTGTTGTTTTTTTTTTACCAAGTGCAGGGACACGGAGCATAGCTCCGCCCCCGACACCCTTGAAGCCCCGTCCCTATGTTCTGATTGGCAAGTCAGTCAAGACAGGGATGACCATCGGTTGGTGAAACCATCGATGGTCATCCAGTGAATAGTTTGTAACCATAGATGGTTACTTGCTATTTTACCATCGATGGTTACACCACCGATAGCCATCCCTAAGTCTAACTGCAGCTCTTTCTTTCAGAGCTGTTGGGTCTCTGGGTGCAGGGGATGGAGGAGGCCAGATGGGGGAGCCTGCTGCATAGCGAGAGAGAGAGAGAGAGAGAGAGAGAGAAGTACACCTGCCTAGGCTGCCCAAGTTTGTTGTATGCCGCTGGTCCCAGCTACAGCACCCGGCAACCCTTGCATTAACCAACATACGTTACGCAGGGGCTGCTGGACGACTGCAGTCCCTTCCACCTCTGTGACCGATGACTTCATATTTTAAATTCAGTTTGATTAAATCTGTTGCTTGCAGTAGCACTTGCAGCCGGCTATAGTAAACGGCAGTGGCGGTGACCTAGGCTAGGCCTTATCCTCCAGTAATAGTGGGTGTGGTTAGAATCAGCGCTGCCCACAGGGGATTCCCTGACTCCATGGTGGGCCAGTCCGAGCCTGACTTGGATTATGAGGGTTTGTAAATAATCCTTAAGCTGGGTACATCCTATACAATTGTCACACGACCACCCGAGGCGATAGGGGCGACAATTGTATGTGTGTATGCAGTGCCGATAAATGGCTTATAATGCTCCTGCAACGGTCGGGATCGAGAGGTCGCATCTTATGGGCTGTTTAATATTTGTTGCCAGACCTCCCGATCCTATAGAAGCCTGTGCACACTGAGCTATACCTGCACAGAGTGTACGAGCCTCACAGACAGTTGACAGGTCAAGCGGACACAGCACTCGGCTGATCAAGATCGTGTATCCAATCAGGAGAGTGATCAAATAGGTGGGTATTGTCAGGATCCTGACTATTTCTTTATTTGATTACTCCGCTGAGTCTCCTTCTGTTTGTGAACTCTGCATATTCCTCAGAACAGTGGGTGTAGTCCAAATGGTAGTGTCGGTCTTGAACTGCAGAGATTGAAGATACTATTGCTCTCTGTGCATGCTATTCCCTCCTCACCAAGGGTGGGGAACCTTTTTTCTGCCGAGGACCATTTTGATATACCGTATATACTTGAGTATAAGCCGAGTTTTTCAGCACATTTTTTGTGCTGAAAAAGTACCCCCTCGGCTTATAATCGAGTGAAGTGTGTAGCGCTGTCAGACTCTCAGTGGCTGCTGCTTCTCCCACTGCGGGAGCCATCTTCCGGCTCCCGCAGTGGGTAATGGGAGAGACGTCATGAGTAATGATGTCTCTCCCATGCAAAACGGCCGAAGGAGCTGTTAGCGGCCGGACCACACAGGGGGGGTTTCAGGTATGTGTTTATTTTTTTATTTTTATTACGTCTCTCTACTGGGGGGGGGGATTACTGGGGGTACTACCAGGGGGCACTACCAGGGGGCGATTACTACAGGGGGCCCTACCAGGGGGGGATTACTACAGGGGGCACTAAAAGGGGGGATTACCACTGGGGGAACTACCGGGGGGGGGATTACCACTGGGGGCACTAAAAGGGGGGGATTACCACTGGGGGCACTACCAGGGGGGGAATACTACTGGGGGCACAACAAGGGGGAATTATTACTGGAGGCACTACCAGCTGCTGCATTTCCCACCCTAGGCTTATACTCGAGTCAATAAGTTTTCCCAGTTTTTTGTGGTAAAAGTAGGTACCTCGGCTTATATTCGGGTCGACTTATACTCGAGTATATACGGTATATATAACATTATTTTTGGGCCCGGTGCAGGCCATGCCCCGTCTGTGTCACGTCATACGGGGCAAAGCCACAATCGCCGGTGATTACAGCAATGCCCGAAGCATCCTGAGGATCCTCCGGGGAGCTGTAAGGGCAACGGTGAGACCGTCTGAAGCATCCTAAGGATGCTTCAGGCGGCACTGCCAAATAGATTATGGCTGCAGGGTGCCATTCCGCGGGCCTTATATGGCCCCCGGGCCTGTGGTTCCCCATCCCTGCTCTGCATCATGCTAGTACTCAGGCTGCTTGCCAAAGTTCCCTCCTAAACTCAGGATGGGTGCAGTAACCTGCCTTTACTCCACCACTCAGAGCGCTGCTCCCAGACCACCTGACTACATCAGCTAATCCTTGTGAGACCAAGAGTATAAGTACCCTGCACTGGCACCATTCAGTGCCTGAACTTCGTCACTATTAGATGCCCTAGGCTTCAGCTCCCTGACTAGCCGTCTACGGTTTAGCAGTGGATCATGCTGCAGTCTCAACCACTACCTGTACCATCGGTCTCAGCCGATACCTATTACCATCAGTTCCAGCTGATATCCATTACTACCGGTTCTATCAAATACATGTTACAATCGTTTACAGTTGATTTCCATTACCATCAATTCCAGCTGATATCCATTACCATCGATTCCAACTGATATCTATTACCATTGATTCCAGCCGATATCTGTTACCATCAGTTCTAGCCAATACCTGTTACCTCCGCTTCCAGTCGATATCTAATTCCATCTGTTCCAGCCGATATCTGTTATCACCAGTTCCTGTTCCTGTCATCATCTGTCTCCAGTCCGGTCCCAGTTTGTACTCTAGTACAGTGGTTCTCAAAATCGGTCCTCAGGACCCCACACAGTGCATGTGTTCCAGGTCACCCAGCAGGTGCACAGGTGTATTCATTACTCACTGACACATTTTAAAAGATCTACAGGTGGAGCTAATTATTTCACTTGTAATTCTGTGAGGAGACCTGTAAAACATGCACTGTTTGGAGTCCTGAGGACTGAGTTTGAGAACCTGTGCTCTAGTACATTCCCAAGTCCAGCTCCATTGCAGCCTCATTACAAACTCCAAGCTCAGTCATAGGCTGGGTCTTCTGAGTATATATTATCCTGTTGTGTACCATATGCCAAACCTCCCAAACCGCTAGCAAACTGGTATCCAGCTCTCCAGTCATAGGCTGGGTCTTCTGAGTATATATTATCCTGTTGTGTACCATATGCCAAACCTCCCAAACCGCTAGCGAGCTGGTATCCAGCTCTCCTCCGGACAATCCAGTGTTCCCAGCCCTGACAGGTACCCAGCTTTAGTGGTACGAGTCCAGCACTAAATTAGCCACTGTTAATTAACTGATGATGAGAACTTGTTTTCAGTACCAGGGTGAACACTGGAACTATGTATTATAAATATGTCCTCATACAACTATCCTTAATAAGCAATGCGGCATGAGACGTCTGCAGAATTGCGCTGGCCAGGTCCAGTGCAACTCTGCTTACGCCAAGTGTCTATTTCCCCCAAAAATGCATCTTACCCACATGCGATGCAACTAATACACACAAGAAGATTGCACTGATTCATTTGATACTTGTATATCTGAATGCAACACTTGTATACCTGTGTGTGACTGATTCTGTAAACAAAGCACAACAAAACTTGGCAAGGAAAAAAAGCAGCATTGTAGCATTTCGTATACAGATTCAGAGACTCAGTCACACACAGATATACAAGTGTCACAAATTAATCGGTGCAGTCTCCTTGTGCGTCTTAGTCGTATCGCATTGCAACTAAGACGCATGCTGGATTGAAAATCATGCAAAAAAAATACTCTCAGCACAAGCAGAGTCACACGGGACCTGGCGCGCAGCGAGGGGCTGCTTGGCGTGACTGCAGCAACAATGTATGAGGAGACATCTGTATTTATCAACATATATACAAAAGGAGTGGGATTTAAATGATTCATTATATTAAGTAGAACTTTAGAGCTTTTATGAACAATGTGTTACTTTAAAACTTCCTAATAATTGTCTTCTCTTCAATACCTTTCATTCTGATAGGTATATGAAATTGTAACAAGACTAACTATGAGAACGCTGGTTACTTGCAGCCAGGGACATGATTAGACCCTAAATTATTGTCAGAAATAAAACAATGAGAGAAAGTCTCCTCTGGAAAGCCAGTCCTGTCTATAATCAACTGGTCCCTGTCCATTATGGCTTCATATTCAACTCCTTTAATCTCCTAGCCATCACCACATTCTGGACTTACCCATCTGACACCACTTCTACTGCAGCTATCTCCTTTGGGAGCCTCACATTCTTTCACACTCCCTGGCCTGGAGGTTGCCACAGTGTTGGTGTTGGGGTACTTCTATCATCTGGTTACTCCCACCTACTCTTACCTTCTAAACTCTCCACTTCATTATTTGCATTCAATGCTCATATCAGTTGCCTTTTCCAACTTCCTCGAGTAGCTGACTTTCCTCGTCCCCCTGGCCTTAACTCAAAATTCCATGTTAACTTTGCTTCTTGGCTCCTAACCTTGAAATGGGCTCTCAAGACCCCTTTCTTCCTCAAAGCTTTCCAGCTCTCATCCTAACCCACTACTCCACGTTCCTTCCTCACAATCCAGCCCATCTGTGTCACCCCTGTTTGTCTGCCCCAGCCCCTTCAGAATGTAAGCTCTCACGAGCAGGGCCCTCTTCCCTCATGTGCTTCTCCCTCACTCCTGCTTTCATTTATAACAGCACCTAA
The DNA here is from genome assembly GCA_031769625.1 of Taudactylus pleione. Taxonomy (NCBI): domain Eukaryota; kingdom Metazoa; phylum Chordata; class Amphibia; order Anura; family Myobatrachidae; genus Taudactylus; species Taudactylus pleione. The sequence continues at coordinate 20,444,287 of JAUIMM010000052.1, read as the reverse complement.
CCCTTGGTTGCTGACGCCATGCTGCTTATTTAAGTGTTATGCAGCAGTGTATAAATCGTGTATTTGTCCTGCATTGTTTATACTGTTAACTGTTTTTCCTGTGTTATCATTTGTCTATGTACTTGTCTTGTGTGCTCATTTGTCTATGTACTTTGTAAGGCGCTGCGGAACCCTTGTGGCGCCATATAAATAAAGGATAATAATAATAATAAAGTGCAGGTGCCACCCCACCTATTTACTTGTGTGGAGTCATCATCTTCTCTGCCAAACTGGGAGTGTGGTAACATCAAAGCACAGCCACATACGTTTATCGTATCACTGACACGGAAATTAATATTAGTGAATGAGTGTCATTATAATCCTAAGTGCATCTGTCCTGGATCCAATATACTCCATTAGGGCGGGAAGTTCTGTTTGCCTTTGATAGTATCAGCCTATTTCTGACTGTTAGCAGGGGCACCTTAAATGTCAATTTGTTTGGTTTTCCAAACAATCAGATCAGCCCAATTTGGCTATAACATGCCTGGCTAAATCAGGTACTGATAACATGTATTCTGCATTTGGGCTGAATAACCAGACCTCCACAAATGGGCTAGCACGTGCCTAGCTTTCAGTGGTCCTTTACAGCTAGACTGGGTGAATCAAAGACCTTACATGCCAAGGCCAATAAGGATGACAGGCTTTCACATGTCAAAGTAATGCCTGTTTCATTTAATAAATACAACAGGGAATATCCTTTACTTACAGTCCTCTATATTTTTGTTATTTATTTATTCATGTTTAAAGGCTGTAATTGAAAAAAGAATTAATTTAAAATTACTAGCAGTTGCTTGTGATACTGCAATTCATTTATTATTCAGTAAGGGAAAAGTAGCTCTAGATGAAAAACATTCATTAGTATGAATTACAGAAATGTATCTCCTTGATTATTTTAATGTTTAGTATTTATTTTGTACGAATTGTAAACTGGTGCTTTAAAAGTCAGTTCAAGCATTGGCACTAGGGGGAGGGTTATGGTTTAGGCATACTCACTGCCAGAATCTGCTGGAAGTCATCATGAGCAGACCGCCAGACTTGGAAGACATTGCTGGAGCCGCCATACTAGGTCAGTCACTGCTAGACCACCAGGAAAGTTTTGTCAACATTCTAATCTTGTCGACATGACGAATGTCAACAAAATATACCACACCCTGTATACAGGTTAAAGCTAATGACACATGGTTGCTTTGTGCTTTCTGAATTACGCTATCTTCTTGACCGCATATAATTGGGCTAATGCAGAGTTGAACACAAGCCTTCTTGTGTTCTCTCATACTGCACATGCTACGAAGCTGTCTGGTACACGGAAATCGGGAATGACGGACCGGGTGTACACACTCTACGATGTGTACGATATACCATTCTGATCCGCGTCAAAACAATATACTCTTACGATACATCATATATTGTGTACCCAGCTTAACATATGTTCTAGTCAGGTGATTATACTACTGTAGCTAAAAGGAAAACATGCTTTGAGTGAGCAGCTATATACAGTATAACACTGTGTTTCACTGTACAAGATATTCTACATATTATACAATAATGCACTATAATTCTAATTATCTTCAGGGCTAGATGATTTGCAAAAGAACAACATACACTACAGTTAGGTTTTGTTTTCATATACTATCAAGACATTTGACAATCAAGGAAAAAAAGGAAGAAATGTATTATGTCATAGTTCATTTTAAGAAAGTACAAGTCACAAAACATTTCTCTGTGATATACAGTATTCTCAGGGACATTTCCGCCTGAGAAACGCCCAACAAATAGTAATAATTCATTTATAACTTACTTTAACTGACAGGATGACTAGTCGTATGCCAGGCATACATTATGCATTTATTGGCCCGATCCACCAATTATCAGTGGATTGGACCGATAATTGCATAGTGCAGTGGTTCCCAAACTGGGTGCCGTGGCACCCTGGGGTGCTTCAGGGCACTTGCAGGGATGCCTTGGGTTGGTGGTCCAGTACCAAATAAAATGATTTTTAGTTAGTGTGATAGGCAAAACCAGTGCTAATGGCTGACAATCAAAAAATATGTGGACAAAAAGAAGCATAGCCCTGTCAAACACAACATAACTGAACCTAAGGGTGACATATAGACACAATTTACTTCATTTAAGGTCCCCATACACGGTGCGATTTGCATAAGATGCGATCTCGTATACGATTTCCCTTGAAAATTCTTCCCTTGAAATTGTATACGATTGTACAAACGAGCATACGATTAGATGTGTCTTGAGTGTTTGCTCCCTTGCCGTCCGCCCGAATAGTGCCGTTGACAAGGCTTTTAAGCCTCCACAAAAGACTGTCAGACTGCCCACTCGCTAACGCTGCACCCCTGTTACATGGAGCGCTATTTTGCGCCCTTCATACCACCCAAACAAAACCGCCAGAAGCAGGAGCGACGACGCACTGAGCCCAAGATGGCGCTGGACGCTGGGGACTTGCATAGTGCTGACTCCTCTCCGCTCTCAGATCTGGATGCTGCTGATCCCCTCACTGCAGATCCTCCTAAAGATCAGGTGCTCTTTATTCCAGATGCCCCTGTTACTTATAGGGACATGGTGAACACTACTGGATCTGCTATGGGTCCCCTATTAAAAGCACAGAGAGTTTTACACAGTGAACAGCATGTGGGAGAATTATTCCAGGATGTATCAGATTTCAAGCTAGCTATTGCTGAGAATACTAAGTCTCGTCACCAAATATGGAAAAAGTTAGACGACCTTGAGAACAGGTCGCAGAGGAATAATCTGAGAGTGATTGGTCTACCTGAATCAATCAAAGGTGCGGCACTCTTTGATTTTCTCCATAATACACTCCCTGAGCTGTTACAAATTCAAGATACGCGCTCTGATCTGGTGCACATAGACTGGGTGTTTATAAATCGCATGAAAAAGCACGACCTCGAGTGGTGCTGTTTAAATGTCTAGATTTCTTACATAAGGAGGCTAAATGGTTTGCATCTCGCAAACACCGCAATCTCACATGGGAGAATAATAAGATATTTCTATTCCAAGATTACTCAGTGGAGCTCACGAAAGCTAGGAAAGAGTTTTCGCCGCTATGCTCATGATTAATCCAGCAGAATAGGAAATTTGTTCTCCTTTACCCTGTGAGACTACGGCTCTATAATGGGACTGCTTTCGTGGATTTCTTGTCTGTGGCAGATGTGGATGCGGACGCATACTTTCAAGAGGAAGAGGAGAGCTGCGGGAACTTTCCTGAAGCAACAGATTCATGAATGTATCTTGACACGGTATTTTCTGTTTCCTGAGCAGAACTTTTCTATGCCACAACCTATTTGAGCCGATTAGTGTTACCCCATGTTTTCTTTTGTATTTATCATCTATATCCTCCTTATACGATAACTACACACAGCTATTTTGGACATTTGTTGTTCTATATTCGGGTATGGCTGGCCTGGAGTTTACGTCTCTACCTATGGTTAAAATTTGTTTATGTGGTTATGCCTGGAAGTCTGTTAAGAGTGTTCTAAGGATTTCCATAACGGGATCCTATCTCTACTTTATTTTATATTAGCCAATTTGCTTATGGCTATTTCTGTTTTATTTAACAAATAAAAAACAGGGTAAACCTTGCGCATAAACCTCAATGGGGAATTACTCTTCAATAACAATGTTTTGAAATTGCCATAAAGTCAACATAAAAAATCCTTATATTGAGTGTTGTTGTATTAGTTCATCCGGGTTAAAACAGTACATATATCTGTCCTCTTCTTAAAAATATACACTGGTCTGCTTCACACAACACACTGGTCACTTGCTAACTTCTTCAAAACACCCTGGAGAGCTTCTTGTTCCTCAGAAACAGATAAGGGAAACAAGAGAAGGACCACAATGGTGTAATAAAGTTTTATTATAGTGACAATGTGTTAAAAAATAAAGTAGAGGCTGCGTACCAGACATCCAGGTGTACAATAACACCATAAAGCACACGAATAATATTTACAGGGTACCTCCTGGGCTCAAGAATCCACCCTCTCTGCTTGGGTCTGGGACCGCTGTTCCTCCAATGTCCACCAACGCGTTTCAGCTTACTAAGAGCCTTTCTCAAGGCCACTCTGTTTTATTTGTTTCATTTCCTTTTTTCTTTTATTGTTTGTTCGGTATCGCCACTGCATATTTTATTTGAGATATATCAACAATGTTTGTGTCATTGCCCAGTATCTACTTTATTTGTGATGTGATATGTCAACCTTAAAATTAGGCTCTTGGAATATTGGGGGTATTAATTTCCCACAAAAGAGGAAAAACATTTTAATGTACTTGAATAAGTTACACTTAGATATTGTATTTTTGCAGGAAATGCATTTAATTCCTCAAGAAACTCTCAAACTTAATATTTTGAAGCAGAGAGAGTCATAGCGTCGGCCCCCTTTAACTCTAAGGCGAGGGGAGTTGCTATATTGGCAAAACAGCATATTTCTGTGGAAATTAAACCCACGTTGGTGGATTCTGAGGGTCGCTATGTAATCTGCCACACTGAAATTGATAAACAATTATATATCTTATGTAATATTTATGCCCCAAACACCTATTCTAAGCCTTTTTTTTTTCAGAAATTGTTAGCCCTTCTTGCTGCTTATAGTGACATGCCACTCCTGGTCTGTGTAGATTTTAATTTAATATCATCTGTCCAGCTAGACAAACAATTCCCACGTAGGGGTGGAGGAAACACCCCAAAGTTGGGTATGCCACTTTTTGCTCACAGGCTGCAAATACTAGATATGTGGCGAGTGTTTCACCCAGTGGATAGAGATTTTTCATGCCTTTTAGCAGCATATGGCACAATGTCAAGAATTGATTATTTATTGTTTTCTCACTCTTTAATGCCAAAAATATCTCAAGTGGAGATGGAACCTTGCATTGTCTGACCATGATGTGGTTTGGTTGGAGTTACATATGGGCCCAGGCTCTTTCCCTCCTCTCTTTCTCATTCACTAAAATTTAGACAGAAAGTAGAGACTGCTTGCTAAGAATACAAAATTAATAATATGTTTATAGCCACGATAATCCTGTCCTTTTTTGGCAAGCCTCAAAGACAGTGGTTCGGGGGGAGATAATATCTCACACTTCTTCCATTTATAAAAATCTGCAGTCAGAAGAGCTTCAAGCTCAAAAAAAGCTGACTGCTGCATTTCAAATCTAACGTACTAACCCTATGTTGCAGTCTAAAAATAATTATGTTGAAGCCAAAATTGTGTTTGACGGCATACTAGCTAAAATGGAATCAAGATACTCTTTCAAATCCGATTTTCGATTTTACAAGCGCAGAAATAAATCAGGGCAGACTGGTACGGAAAAGCTGAGCTGGCATATTGTTTGCTGCCTTGATCTCATTTGAAAGGAACTCTGTTTTCTTGCGGGTGATTGTTGATTGATATTCTCCAATATGTTTGATTAGTGTTAACTTATCCTTTACCAGGTTAGTCTTCCTCCATCGTCTTTCAAGTCTACGCCCCCTTTTCTTGAGTTCACCAACACTATTGTCAAACCAAGGGGCTTGACGGTGTGGTATGCGGGGTCGTTTACGCACAGGGGTGATAATATCCATTGCAGCTGTCACATCTCTGTTATAGTAATGGACTAGAGAACAAGGATCTTCACAGGCCCCCATTACTGCAGAAAGATCCAGGTTTGATGCAAGAGCCTGGGGGGTCATGCCCCTCCTTGGACGATACCTTGTCAACTCCATGGATAAAGTTCTAATTTGAGGGGTTGCAACTAAGAAGTGAATTGAGTGGTGGTCTGACCACATGACTGGGTTTATATTTAGGTCAGAGACTTCAAATCCAATCTGGAAGACAAGATCAAGAGTGTGACCACTTATATGAGTAGCTGAAGAAGATCTTGGCCAAGGTGAGAGAGCTCATCATCAACCCATGCACTGAAATTCCCAAGGATCAGCCATCTTTGATGCTCCAGAACTAGTCCAGGAATAATATCTACAAATTCTTGTAGAAATATCTTTCCATCTCCAGAGGGGGCGGTAAATGAGAAGAACTCTGAAACCTAAGTCTGTAGAACTCCGAGCAGCAATGCACTCAAATGCGTGAGTTTAAGTTCTTTTTTAAAGCAGATTGCCCCTCCCCCTCCCCTGCGGTTAAGTCTTGGGTTGTAAATGACATAGCAATTTGTTGGAACTGCAGCTTCCAAAATAGGAGCTGCATTTTCGTCTAGCCAAGTCTCTGTAATACATGCAAGATCTGAAGATTCAATAAGGTCAGCAATTGTAGCAGTCTTGTTTCTTATAGATCTGGCATTACAAAGGACGGACCTGATTGGGCATACCAGAGGGCCTGTAGTTTTCTTTATACTGAGTGTGGGGGCTCTGGGGATGTCAGTCACAGAGCGGTAGTTTACAGGTCTGTTCTTCCAAGCACAGGGCCGTTTGTTAGGTACCACTTCTATTTGTCTCCTATATGAAACTGGTGAACCTGAAGGCAAGGAACTTACGTGGTTACAGCGGATAAGAGAGTTTCGTCCTCGCTTCCCACGACTGCCCCGTTGAGTTTTTTTGAAAATGTCAAGGGATTTAAGAATGGAAGCCTGTGCTGGATCAATAAGGACTATTGATTACGATACTATTGAATAGGATTACGAAATCTTCTCCAACTCTAACTCTGGTACACTGATTACTACTTAAAAAATTATATTGTGATCGTTATTCGACCATTCCTGATATAGAAAACGGTGTTATACTCTTTTATTGTAAATTGAGCCCATATATAACGACTCTATCGACAGAAATTCAGACTTTTTTTTACATTTTTGTGAATACAGATTGGTATTTGCACAAAAAAAATAACTGAATCTTATTGCAATAATAACGTCCTTGTTATATAGGTATGTTATATCAACCAGAATAAAACTCTATGTTTTGATTCCAGAAAGTTAATGAAACATTGTTTAATATTGTGGGATTTTCTCAGAAGTGATACTATTTCCTACATACTCCTTTTTTTTCCATTTCTTCTCATTTCTTCTATTTTTTTTTTCTTATTTTTCTTTTATATATACACTTATTCAATATTATATGACAATATATTGATAGATTGGTTGAATATGTATCACTGATATTTTTTTTTTTCCCTGTATTGGAAGATATTTTGTATTACTATATTGTATTACTAGGACTGTGAATTTCTTTCCAATTATTGTGATTTGATGCATTTTCAATACTTTTTTTGTATTGATTTGTTCTTTTCCTGAAAAATCAATAAATATATATTACAAAAAAAGATATATCGTATGTGAGCAAACAACCTCACGATGTATCTGCTAGAATCTCAAAAGGGGAGGGATTATCTAGGGGGTATAAAATGCAGCATCCATTGGGCACACTCTGCTCTATGACTAGTGAGGCTTGATACCATGCTGAGTGTTGTGATTTGCTTTGTTTTGGGCTTGCCTTTAACAAAGTGTGTTCTATACTAAAAACATTTTGTGGTGATGTATTCCTATTGCTATAAGCTTCAGCTAGCCTAAGGCTATCTGAAGCTGAAAGAGAGGAGGTGGATGAGGTCTAACTGGACCAAGGAGTGGCTGATGAGGAGGGAGACATGCTCCCATATGCCCCTGTTGATGGAAATTTGGGAGAACAACCTGGATGATTACCGCAATTACCTGCGTATGGGTGATGACTCCTTCCAGGAGTTATTGCATCTGGCGACTCCCTATATCCAGAGGCAGGACACCAACATGAGGAGGGCCATCCCGACTGAGGAGAGGCTCATTGCTACCCTGATGTACCTGGCTACAGGAAGGTCCATTGAAGACCTGAAGTTTGGGACCCTTATTTCCCCCCAGACTTTGGGCGCATCATCCCGGACACCTGTGATGCCATTGTCAATGTCCTGAAGTTCCACTACATTAAAGTGAGTAAAAACACTACACATTTGTTTCTGGTGAAAGAAAATGTTTTTTTTTTATTTTTTCACACTGAAGGAAAAAACTCAGCCAACATGGCTATAAACATCACTAAACATAATTTTACTTAAAAGCAAAACCAACATGGCTGCTTTATAATGGTTACCAAAACCAACATGGTTTTAAATGTATAAAAACTGCTGTATCAACAAGTTTTATCTCTCCCAATAGCTAGGCAGCTGTATGGTATACGGTGTCAGATGACGAATTGAATAGGCCAAGAAGCACATGGCACAAGTCCAGATTGAGGCCCCTGCATTCCCCAATCTGTCCTTGCGCCATGCATTTACTGACCCTGTCCAATCCGCATCATCCACACCATATACCATGCAGTAGCTATAAGGAGAGATAAAACTTGTTGATATTTAAAATTTACTATAATTTTAAAATTTGGGGTGGCTCCTCTTCCTCCGCCAACATGGCTCTGTAAAGAACCTCAGAGGAGTATGTGGAGAGGTTGGTGGGTTCAGGAGTAACGTAAGTGGGATGGGGTATAGGGTGGGATGGGGTTGGTCTCAGATGTGTGGCATGGTAGCTTGATGGTGGGTATGACTGTGATGAGGATGACCCATAGCGGGGCTCATCCGTCAGCCTAGTTGTGGTGCCCAGCTGCTTCATACGCCCCCAGATCACTGTCTCGTATATGACCCTCTGGGCATGGATTTGCTGACCTTCGTCCATTTCACGTAGACTACTGGCTATGTGATTGCCCAGGTGGTCGAACACGTCCGGGGGCTTTTGTAGGGCCTGCTCGACCTGTTTAAGCAACGGATCATGCTGCGCCTGGGTCTTGCGCTGGTAATGACGCAGCAGGCTGGGAAAATTCAGCCTCACACTCGCTATGGGTGGCCATTTACGGACTAGTGGTGAGGGGGTCAAGAGAGAGAAAAGATTAATGTTAATAATATGTTTTCTAATGTTTTTTTTCTCTTTCTTTATTCTAGTTCCCAACAACGGTGAAGGAGTGACAGACCAATGCTGAGGAATTTGATCTTAGGTGTAAATTTTCCAACTACGGAGGAGGCATTGATGGCAAACATATCCGCATTAACCCATCTGCCCACAGCGGATCCTTTTATTACAATTATAAGGGTTTATTTAGTATAGTGCTCATGGCAGTGGTGAAAGTCCATTACGAGTTTCTTTTTGTTGATGTGGGGAAAATGGGCGTGCTTCTGAAGGAGGATCATTTAAACAAATCCTCTTCTATGAGAGACTTAACACCAACCGTCTGAATTTGCCAAATACAGAGGCAACGAAGCACTGTCTAAACTATGTTTTTTTGTGGCTGATGAGGCATTTGCTCTTCATGAACACTTGCTGAAGCCATATGTGCAAAAGGGCCTGGCAAAAGAAAAGCGCATCTTCAATTACCGTCTATCCAGGGCACGGAGGATAGTGGAAAACACCTTTGGCATTTTACGCAACCGTTTTCTAATTTTCCATACGGCTATCAATCTACATGTGGACAAAATAGGTTCAGTCATATTGGCCTGCTGTGTCCTCCACAATTACCTACAAATAACTTTGTCTATACAACAGAGGACAGTAGACACAGCTATGGCAGACGACCCCGACCATCCACAGGAGACTTTGCAAATGCACTCTGTGGCCCCATCTGTAGTTGTGGAGTCAACAGGGACTGCACGAGTTTAAGAGGTCAAGGAGCAATACCTGGCCTACTTTAATGGAATGGGGGCAGTACTATGGCAGGAGGACAGTATCAGCTAGTGTGATATGGACAATTGTGGACTATTGAACTTTTAAAAAACATTTGGCATGGTGTGTATGCACTATGTCTGTACTTACCACATCCAAAGAGGACTGAAGTTCTGTTTCCGCGGACTCTTCTTGCTGCTCCCCAGGGACATTTCAACCATAAGTGCTTGAGATGGAGGAGAAGGTCGAAGTACCAGAGGTTACTGTTGTAGACCTCATCGGCCCTCGTTCTAGATGCCCGCAAATCCTGCTGCTTTTTATTTTCTTTAACGTACACTGTATGCAAATTTTGGATTTCACACACTTCGGTGAAGCCTCGTCATGGAAGGTCTTGCTAAAAGTGACAAGTTCTTCGATTGCAGCAGTTCTCTTTTTTTCTCTTGCTGTATTCGGACACCTTGATTCGCCACAAACATTTGTGGGCGTTATAGCGCTCGAGAAACTCTGTCACAAATTGATACTCTCTTGAACTTGTAATTTCTGTGGAAAAGAGAGAAAAAAAGTTTTAAGATTTGAAAGTTTTAATGTTTTAACTGTTATTTTAATGAGTTATGTTTTAAATGTGTTTGAAATTAATTTTTAAACATGTGACAGTTTATTTTCTTTTTTTTAAACAATTGGGGGACAACTTGTATTGTCCTACACTGTCATAACATTGGCAAGGGGAGTGGGTACATTGCAGGTGCAGTGGATATTAACCATTGATGAGCTAGTACGTTGGTGGCATACTGTACATTGGGGGTGCAGAGGTGAAAATACACATTGGGGGGCAGAGGTTAAAATACACACTGAGGGGCAGAGATTAAAATACATATTGGGGGCAGAGGTTAAAATACACATTGGGGGCAGTGGTTATTATTGTGGAGCAGGGGTGAATACGCATTGGGGGTGCAGTGGTTACTATGAATTGGTGGGGCAGGGGTTAATATGCATTGGGGTGCAGTGGTTACTATGCATTGGTGGGGCAAGGGTTAATATGCATTGGGGGTGCAGTGGATAGTATACATTAGTGGTGCAGGGGTACATTGGTGGTTCAGGGTGTACATAGAATACAGGCGATTACTCACTTCTTATAGGCAAAACTCTGCAAGATGGACGATGCTGATGTTACCTCTTCTCCCATCGTCTGTCGGAAAATGGAGGAGAGTGACCAGGGACATCTTAAATCGCACATCGCAATCGTACATCAAGCAAAACAGCGTATGATGTGTGTCAAATCCTACACGATAGGTCGAAATCTTACTGTAGGTTCAGTTGATCTGCGATGCCGATACATGATGCCGGGTACGCGCATCGCCATCATAATGAAATACGCCACTTTTTACACAATTGGTCATTACGAATGATCGAAACATCCAAATCGTGTAAAAAAAATCGCACCGTGTATGGGCACCTTTAGTTTTTGCTGAATTTCTCAATAAGAGACATTTGATCCAGGTGTGCCGTGGAAAAAATGCTGATATTCTAGGGCGCCGTGATTCGAAAAAATGTGGGAACCACTGGCATAGTGTATTGCCGTGACCAATTGGTGATGATCGGACTGTTGGGCATGAAACGTCTTCCAACATGTCTGACTGGTCTACGATAAGTTCTCCTTTGTGGGTAAGCACAGTCACATAATTCCCCATTTCGCAGCATGGTGAGGCCTTCTCATATTTTCTATTTGTAAAGCATGTCAATGCCCCAGGGAAAGCATGTCTACACCCCAGGGAAAGCATGCCAACACCCCAGGGAAAGCATGTCTACACCCCAGGGAAAGCATGTCTACACCCCAGGGAAAGCATGTCTACACCCCAGGGAAAGCATGTCTATACCCCAGGGAAAGCATGCCAACACCCCAGGGAAAGCATGTCTACACCCCAGGGAAAGCATGCCAACACCCCAGGGAAAGCATGTCTACACCCCAGGGAAAGCATGTCTACACCCCAGGGAAAGCATGCCAACACCCCAGGGAAAGCATGCCAACACCCCAGGGAAAGCATGTCTACACCCCAGGGAAAGCATGTCTACACCCCAGGGAAAGCATGCCAACACCCCAGGGAAAGCATGCCAACACCCCAGGGAAAGCATGTCTACACCCCAGGGAAAGCATGCCAACACCCCAGGGAAAGCATGTCTACACCCCAGGGAAAGCATGCCAACACCCCAGGGAAAGCATGTCTACACCCCAGGGAAAGCATGCCAACACCCCAGGGAAAGCATGTCTACACCCCAGGGAAAGCATGTCTATACCCCAGGGAAAGCATGCCAACACCCCAGGGAAAGTATGTCTACACCCCAGGGAAAGCATGTCTACACCCCAGGGAAAGCATGTCTATACCCCAGGGAAAGCATGTCTATACCCCAGGGAAAGCATGCCAACACCCCAGGGAAAGCATGTCTATACCCCAGGGAAAGCATGGCAACACCCCAGGGAAAGCATGTCTATACCCCAGGGAAAGCATGTCTATACCCCAGGGAAAGCATGCCAACACCCCCAGGGAAAGCATGTCTACACCCCAGGGAAAGCATGTTATCATTTCAACAATTTTCAAAGATAGGTACACATTTAAGCCAAAGGGAAAATCAATTTCCAAACATGTTTGACACATGTTTAAGCCTAAAGGAAATTGGTGACGAATATCACGCAGGACATTTTTGAACTCAAGTTCTTTGTTCATATAGTGCTACTAATACTTCGCTAAATTCTGAGCAGCAAATTTTCAGATATAACTTTCATTTTTCATATTACAGATGTGTCCACAAACATCTATCCTCCGTGTGCTACAAGTTGCGTTACGCATAACGCGCGAGTACCGTGTGACTCGGTAGCGCCGAGCATCTTCTCGTGCGACTTTTTCCCTTCAAATATAGTAAAAATATTCCATTCATATAGGAAGCACAAGCAACTTATGATTAAAATGATACGCGGCATGTCTATATTCTGTGTATAACTGCGGGAGTATCTGCATTCAAAATGCTACATTACAGTGTCAATGGCTGTGACTCTAAAACGTAGCGTTTCGCATGGAGATGCACCTGCAGTGGCACACAGAATATAGGCATGCTGAATATCATTTTAATCAGCAGAAGCTGCTTTGGAGTCCTATTCACGAATAAGACGCATTTGAATGGAAAAAGTCACATGAAAAGACACTCAGAGTCATGCCACGGCATGGTGTGACTAGAAGGGCTGTTTAACGCGCAGAGGATAGATGTATGTGGACACATCTGTATTTGATTTCTGACGGCCCCAGTGAGCTTCAGTACTTTCAGGCCAAATTATCAACCCATTGTTCCGCGCAAATTCCATGGGTTCAATTTCAGTCACTGTTTCCGCACAAAATGCAGCGGCATTGAAACACACTGGCACACCTGCGTTCACCCAACCACCCCTTCCCCCCCACAAACGGAACTTCCTGTCAATCACTCTGCTTTGGGTCTGCGTAGCGTCTGCAAACGCAGTTCCCACTGCAATTGCTAGTTTGCGCTTTGTGATGCATACGCATGTGCACTGCGAATTAAGCGACCGATTGTGTGCGTATTAGCAACTGCGTTCCTTGCTGAATCAGGCCCTGTGTCTGCAAGTCTGAGTAGCAAGTACCCTTGGAAGGCTTGGTACATCCCCCCATCCTAGTTGCTGGGCCCATAGGTAAGGTGTATGGCACAGTCCCTACATACAGCTTCTAAATGTATATAACACTCCTCTCACGTACCATATATATACCAGAAAGAAATGTGTTATTTGTTGTAATAACCCAAACATATTGATATGGAGACTTGTATGCTGGGTTGGCCTGGCTCTATGAGGAGATGCAGAACTACTTAATTGTTTAATCACCTCAAATACTTCAATTGTAATTACAAGCCAATTTTTCCAGCCTTACTACCTTTATACCATTCCCGCAGTTATAAGTGAGGACACCAATTATCTCTTTTTGATTTTTTTACTTAACTGAAGTAAAAAGGTGCTACGGGAAGCTGTCCATACCTCCTCAAATGTAGATCTATGGAATAGATAAGGGATTTAGGGCCTGATTCAGACCCGCTCGCAAGAGAGTTGAGGGCTGGGCAGTGCGCACCGCGTGGCATGCGCGAGCCCCGGCAGGGTGGGGGTGGGGGGTGGCTGGACAAACAGAGGCGTTCCTGAAGGAACCAGTGATGTCAGTAGTGAGCTTCCGGCTCTATTAGAGCCGGAAGCTCACTGGGGCTTGCGGCAGACGAGACCCTACCACAAGGGTCTCGTCGCAAGCCCGATGGTCACCCACAGCTTAGCGAGTGGCCAGGAGGACGTTTTTTTTTTTAAAAAAGCGTCCGCCCTGATTCAGAGTGAGCACTCGCTTTTTGCGAGCGGCTCTGAATCAGGGCCTTAGTCCTACTGCTTGGCAGGAGCAGCTCCAGCTGACATCCTAACTTCTTCAGGTAATTGGGAAGTCCTGGGGGTAGACTGTTCAATCTGGTAGAGGAAAGTCTTGTTTCTTCAATCCTCACTCCTCCTGGCATCTCCCACCCAACCATATCAGCTGCACAGTCGGACTCCTCCATCCCCTCAATGTTGTCTGACAATGGACAATGAAGTCTGACTTTTCCCCTCATGTCTGAAACGGCACAGTCTGACCCGTCTCTCCCCACGCCAGCGACCATGCCCCCCAGGAGCCGCGGCGGGCCCGTGTAACAGGGGGCATGGCCTAATCGTGGGAGGTGTGGCCACGCCCCACCCCCCAAAAAAAAGTTTTGCAGCGCCGTGAAGTGGCGCTGCGCACTGGGGAGGGGGGGGCGCTCTGATCCCCCTCAGCCCAGCTCAAAGCCAGGGGGGGCGCGATCAGTGTGATCGCTCCCACCCACAGGCATAGGAGACTGCTGTGGCTTCTGCTCAGCAGCCACGAGCAGTCTCCCACTGCAGCTCAGCACATGCTGTGTGCTGGGCTGCTGTGAGGGAGGGGGGGGGGCGGCTCCGGACGCGGGCCCACGCCGGGCCGCTCACATGGGTCCGGGTAATTTCTGGACTGTTAAACCCCACCTTCCCACAGCAGGGAGGGACTCTGAGGCAGTGGGGCCCCCTCTGGGGTAGTCTGATTGTGTTTGAATAATAATGTAACAAACTGAGAACAAAAACAAACAGTATTTCCAGGCCTATCCCTATCAATGATGCCAAGGTTAAAGTTATGGCTTTAAGTTACGTTCGGGTAAGTAATTTCCCCCTATTCCTAATCCCTATCCCTTCCCTAGCAATCAACTCTAACCCCCACCCACAGCTCAACCCTAACCTTCCAACGCAGCCTAACACTCCCACCTGCAGCCTAACCCTAATATTGACATTCTGACAATGTTGACATTTCATCTGTTGACATTTTAATAATCTCTGCCTCATAACTGTTAGTATTGACATTACAACTGTCATCATTATCACTGTTGACCTGTTGACTACATCCCACCATTACAAAACATGAGCTCACAGTTTTAAAGACAACTGCTTCACTAAAACCTGATGTTCTGTTAAGCACACAGCTATGTTATATCTAACTAACATACCATTATATTACGTGTTAGTTCCGTTATATCTGACTAGTGATAACAAACTTACATAAAGAAGCTGTACATTCATTTGGGGATCAATCTCTATATGGGAGACGTGGAGAGCTTGGAGACATGCTGCGTTTTTGTAGAACTTTGAATAAAGAAGAATAGATCTGGAACAACCTAGTATCTATTAATGTAGGAGCTTTGTATCCAGTTCAAATTGCTAATTATATAGTAAATTCACTTCTCAGTCTCTTTAGCCAAAGTTCCTGGCAGATGGCAATGTGAAGTAAAAATGAGAGGAATGTCCAGTACAGGCAAGTATATATATAAGCTGTGAATAATATTATGGGATCTTTTTAGCGAAGAATGGCAAAACCCATTGAATTTAGTTCCCCTTTGTTGCGCAGTCCGGGTGCTGGAGCATCCAAATGGGGTACAAGGTAAGTGTATAATGTCCGCAGAGCTGATGATAGCAATAATCATGTGTACAGCCAGTCATCTGACGTGTTCCACTATTTTACAGCTACATACAAAGCTCCTTCATTAATAGATGCTAGGTTGTGCACCATAACTGGCATTAATGTATGTGCAATTGTTTGTACTAATAGTGTGTGCTATTCTTATATTGTAATTATGTTTTTAGCTTAACTTTTATTAACAAAATGATTATGCACTTTACATTCCATCCAAGGTATTGGATTATTATTCACTGTAACTACCATCAATGCCATCTGAATGCAGGAATTTTTAAGATTAGTTTGAGCCCATCCCTTCTTTTTTTCCCATTATTTTGTGGAGATTGACTCTCCTCTCTTAAGGGGCCTATCCATTAGCAGACCTTTCTGTAAGATGAAAGACAAAAGATTTATCCCTTGAAACTTCCTGGGGCTGCTGTGACAGGTATCGGTCATGTACATGACAGATTTTTACAAACGACGAACGATATTGCATGACATCATTCAGGGAGTGGATTTTTTTTGTATTTCTATTAATTTTCATGAAAAAAATCATTAGTCGTTCGTCGTGTACCGCGACAGATATTTCTAATATCTGTCAGCGATAAACGATAATTGACCAGCATGTTGGAGAGACAAAAGACCAAATTTGTCGGCTGCGGGAGTGTGCATTTTTATCGTTCAGAGCCTATCCATTAGCAGATAAATTGAACGACTGAACGATAAATCGTTCATTGTTCAAATGTATCTGCTAATGGATAGGCCCCTTTACAGCTGCTCATTGTGATAAACAACACCTGGTGGTGCCTGATATATTACATACTCTCCTCCCAAGGAAAAAATCCTTATGGTAAAATATGACAAAGATCATTAGTTAAATGACTGGTGCCATTTACTGGATGACCCAGTGTTTTATGTAAATCATCTTACATATAGCAGCAAGCAAATGCAATCTCTATTAATTGATTTAGTAAATGTTCCAACCATCTCAGTGCCCAAACAAAGCACATCCCCTACATTTAAACATTGCTAACCAGGGTTGACAAAATTATGCAAATGGTGTACCAGCACTATTATCGACAACCTGGCTTCAGTACATAGACTTGATACCTTTAAAATGTCTCAAGGTGCATACACACGGGATGATTTCTATTAACGATATGGACGATAACAATATCGTTCAATGACATATCATTCATATTGTTCAGTGTGTATGTAGTGAACGACCAACGATGCGCGCTCCTGCTGGGTGATAACGATGTATTTGGTCGTCTGTACATGCACGCCAATCTGACGATATCATCAAGAGATGTGGCAGGATGACTTCACTGAAAGATATCTTTAACAGATATATTTCAGTATGTACATCCAATATCATTTGTCCTGCACTAAAGTAAGTTCAAGGGAAATCTTTCATCAATATCGTTCATACAGCACATTCATAGGCGAAACTAGGGGGTGGTCCGGGTGTGCACCGGACCACCCATTAGAATCGCGGCTGCAAATGTAATAAAAATGTAAATAAAAAAGAATCTACTTAAGGTCGTTGCATGGCCGCGGCTCCAAGCAGCTCCGCCTCCTGCAGTGCACTCCGGCTGCTTGGTGGGCCCAGCTTTCTATTTGTAAGGAGCGACGTGACATGATGACGTCACGTCGCACCCGCCCACACTGTGCGCCGTTCGCGGCACGTCGCTCATGCAGGGGCGTGCTGGGCAGAGGGGGCATGTACCTCTTGGGCCCTATTGCAATTAAAAGTTTGAGGCCACCTTAAACATACCTAGTGGTACAGCTTGGCACCGCCGTGGGCTGCCTATCATTGCCTCTATAGCCAAGCCACATCAAGCATTGCAGCAGCATTGCAGGTTCGGCAGAACTCACAGCGCGGCATCATCAGAGATCCTCCTGAGCACAGGACATGGAGGAATATCATGGTATATTTCGTTAAGCATCTGCCAGGGGTGGGGGTATCAGGAGTATGGACAAATGGGCAGGGGAAATGGGGAGAACCAGGAAGGTAAGGGGGCAGAAGTTTGAGAGATAGAGGAAAAATGACTGGTGAAGGAAAGGCAGGAGCAGTGAAGAAGAAAGATGGAGACAGAGTAAGGGAGGAATAGAACAGGGAGTCAGGGTAGAGAATAGAGCAGGGGGCCAGGGTAGAGAATAGAGCAGGGGGTCAGGGTAGAGAATAGAGCAGGGGGTCAGGGTAGAGAATAGAGCAGGGGGTCAGGGTAGAGAATAGAGCAGGGGGCCAGGGTAGAGAATAGAGCAGGGGGTCAGGGTAGAGAATAGAGCAGGGGGTCAGGGTAGAGAATAAATCAGGGGGTCAGGGTAGAGAATAAAGCAGGGGGTCAGGGTAGTGAATAGAGCAGGGGGTCAGGGTAGAGAATAGAGCAGGGGGTCAGGGTAGAGAATAGAGCAGGGGGTCAGGGTAGAGAATAAAACAGGGGGTCAGGGTAGAGAATAAAGCAGGGGGTCAGGGTAGAGAAGAGCAGAGAATAAAGCAGGGGGTCAGGGTAGACAATAGAGCAGAAGGGCAGGGTAGAGAATAAATAAGGGGGTCAGGGTAGAGTATAAAGCAGGGGGTCAGGGTAGAGAATAGAGCAGGGGGTCAAGGTAGAGAATAGAGCAGGGGGTCAAGGTAGAGAATAGAGCAGGGGTCAGGGTAGAGAATAGAGCAGGGAGTCAGGGTAGAGAATAGAGCAGGGGGTCATGCTGAATTATTGAAATGGTGTAGGATTGATTTTTATGTTTAAAAAAAACCATTGACCTACAATAAAAACAATAAAAAAGGAGACCTATGATTCATAGAGAAAAAAGTTATATAATTGGTTGAAGTTTACTTCAAATTGCATTGGACACAATTTTCCAATGGGAATAAAGACTGTACACTCAAACTAATAAGGCTGGGCACAAGATCCTGACGGTCAGAATACTTATAGATTTAGGTAAGTGTTCTAACTGTCCCTCTAACCCTCCCGTCCCACAGGCTAATTCAAACCCTTCCCGTCCCACAGCCTAACCCAAACCCTTCCCGTCCCACAGCCTAACCCTCCCGTCCCACAGCCTAACCCTACACCGTAACCCGCCCCCTTATGCAACCTAACCCTCCTATCCCACAGCCTATCCTAACCCTCCCATCCCACACCCTAACCCGCCCCTCATGCAGCCTAAACTTAACACTCCCATCCCACAGCCTAACCCGTCCCTCACGCAGCTTACACCTAACACTCCTGTCCCACAGCCTAACCCTAACCCACCATTCACACAGCCTAACCCTAACCCACCGCTCACGCAGCCTAAGCCTAACACTCCTGTCCCACAGCCTAAACCTAAACCGCCCATCATGTAGCCTAAACGTAACCCTCCTGTCCCACAGCCCAACCCTAACTCTCCCCTCACACAGCCTAAATC
Source organism: Taudactylus pleione (assembly GCA_031769625.1). Classification (NCBI taxonomy): domain Eukaryota; kingdom Metazoa; phylum Chordata; class Amphibia; order Anura; family Myobatrachidae; genus Taudactylus; species Taudactylus pleione. The sequence goes on along the minus strand of JAUIMM010000052.1, from coordinate 20,425,196 downwards.
TCCTCCTAGTGCCTATCCCTCCCACTAGCCCTAATACTGCAGGGGGGAGATTGGAGCTGACTGCACAGGGGGCTGGGAGGGGGGAGATTGGAGCTGACTGCACAGGGGGCTGGGAGGGGGAAGGTTGAGCTGACTGCACAGGGGGCTGGGAGGGGGAAGGTTGGAGCTGACTGCACAGGGGGCTGGGGGGGATTGGAGCTGACTGCACAGGGGGTGGGGGAATGAGAGCCACAGGTGGGCCTGAGGATGCAAAGATGCAGGGGGTCCTGTGGATGGAGAGGCTCAGGGGGTCCTGGGGACGGAGAGGCCTTGGGGATCCTGGGGATGGCGAGGCCCAGGGGGTCCAGTGAGAGACAAGGGGGCCTGGAGAAGGAGAGACATGGAAGCCTGGAGATAAAGAGACACAGGGAGCCTGGAGAACCACAGGGGGGCCTAGGGATGGAGACATTGGGGGATCTGGAGTTACACAGGGGAGCCTGGAGAGACACAGACGTTTGATCAGGGAAATTCACATTTTTCCTTCACAAAAGCTTCTGTTACTACAGTATATATTATTTGGTTATGATGAGGACATGGGTTATATTTCTACGTAAACAGGCATCTTCCAGATAATGTAATCTCCTGCATGAATATTGATTACAGGCTGAAGACGCTGCCCAGTGAGGCTCAAATTCCTCAGAGGTTCCCTGCTGCAGAGAAACCACCATATAGGTAAGAAAAGACTTTCAAACTGACTGGGGCCCCAAAAACCCGCTGAATGGTGACACGAGCCGGGTGCTGCACTGTAGCATTAAGTGCAGCACTTGGCTCCTGACAGTGTGAGGGAGCTGGCACTGCACAGTGTTCACCCGTACTTCTGGCACCCCCCACCACACCGGCCACTGGGGTTCGGGCGGCAAGGCAATACCCCTTCCCAAATGACCAGGCCCTCTGTCCATGAGGCCATGCCCCCTTTCCGGTGGAGCGCGGCAACGCCGCGCACACAAGGTCTCTCCCCACACAGAGTAACACCATGGGGACAGATGCCACTGGTGTGTGTGTGTGTGTGATACTGTTTCTTGGAAAAGAATATAGTAACACAATATGTGACGTGCTAAAACTGGGACCACCCATTACCAGATCTCTAGTTTCGCCTATGAGCACATTGTCCCGTGTGTATGCACCTTTACATTATATTATATCATAGTAAAATATACCGATTGTCTACTTCAAATCCTATCCCCATCGTATTCACCCACCTATATTACCATACCCTTTTTACCCAATTGAACCATCTTTCAAATTATTTTTTAGCCCTCATTTTCATATTTTTCAGGCTTCCACCTTTACAGTTTCCTATTTTGGAAACACACTTTTAAGACAATAGAGCCATGCAAACTATTGTTTTCACTTGAAATTGTTTGGCTCTGCATAACAAACAAAAAAATAAAAAGGTATCTATGCCAATTATCTTTGCACATGGGGGCTTGAGTTATAAATATAAAAAAACAAAATAAGAATATGAAATGAGCTTGTATGAAATTAAGTCTCACAGGACATTCGGGGCTGTATAAACAAGTACACCTGTACTAACAAGGAAGGTGTTATTTTGTTGTGTCAATAAATATAAATGAATAACTTTTTGTAAACAGCGATCTCCAGTCAAAACAGGCCTCCAAATGTTGTAATGGGATAACGTTTAGGAACCTGCAGAGAGCATCCTAATAGCTGAAAACCAAATAAGGCAGCATAAAAGGGCAGCTGAAAAAAGGACAGCATGGGGTATATTTACTAAAGTGAGGCTTTTTAGAAGTGGACATGTTGCCATTAGCAACCAATCAGATTCTAGCTATTATCTTCTAGAAGGGGCTAGATAAATGTTAAGTAGAATCTGATTGGTTGCTATGGGCAACATCTCTAGTTCTAAAAACCTGCACTTTAGTTATACCCCTTTTACACCAAAATCCAGGGTCTGACCCTGGAATTTGAACACTGGTCAATCCCGGGTCGAACTCGGCTTCAGACCCCGTTCACACTGCAATTCGACCCGGGTTATTCCCGGGTTTGCCCCGTTCACACTGAACCCGGGTAATCCCTGCTTTTCCCTATAGATGTAATTAAAAATGGACTTTTTTAAGGGCTGACAAAGATGAGGTCACAAAAGGCAACAAAAGAGAGGGGTGGGGACTGCTTACAGCATTGCTACAGGTTGCTGTTCTGGCTGTGGCAGGCTGTGTATCAGCCTGCGTTTGTGGCTGCTGGTCAGGCTGCAGTTCTGGCTATGGCAGGCTGTGTATTAGCCTGTGTTTGTGGCTGCTGGTCAGGCTGTGGTGCAGGCTGCAGTTCTGGCTGTGGCAGGCTGTGTGCCTGCCTGCGTTTGTGGCTGCTGGTCAGGCTGCTGTGGTGTAGAAGGATAGGCAGGCAAGCAATGGCTTCATGTGTGTCTCTCTCTGCAGGGCACTGACAAATTACATCACCTGCCTGTGCCCCAGAAGCTCCAATCAGCATCTTTCAGAGCTAGCCGGGTCAAATAAGCAGGGTAGCACCCGTTCACACTGCCTCATGACCCGGGAACAACCCGTGTTCAACCCTGCTCTCAACCCGAGTAAGATTCCCAGGTAAATCAAACCGGGAATTTTTTCTGGGAGCCGTTCACACAGAGCATCGACCCGGGTCGACCCGGCAATAACCCGGGTTATTCAGTTGGTGTAAAAGGGGTATAAATATACCCCCATGATGTGTACTTATATATGGCAGGAATATGGTATTTCTTAAGGCCACTCTTACTGGTCTGATGGAAGCAGGGGACTGCTGGACAGACAATGGGCCTGATTCAGAGCCGTTCGCTATTTGCGGTCGTTCGTTCAAAAACAAGGGGTGGCTATTCAAATGATCCGTTCGCAAATTGCAGTCTGTTCACACCTCTAAGTCTGAACGAGCGAGCAAAACATACGCTCGTTTATTTGTTAAAAACGCCCCCTGGCCGCTCGCACCATACGTCATGTCCGCTATTTATTAGATTAATCGAGTACATCGACCAGCGTATGAACTGCTCGCTATTCTTGTGGTTGGTTTTTGCTACCACAATTTTGCGAGCAGTTCTGGCTATAAAATAACCCAGTGACGTGGTCAATGACGCTGCTGTATTAATTATGCACACCCATAAAACGTCCGTTTTGACCTTTAAGCACGCCTGCGTTCGGATCTCCACTCCCCATTTTCAAGCACCTTCCCCTGTTACCACCCACATACGCCTCATTCTGTCACTCAAAATAGCAGGCATTCGCTATATTGCGAGCACATGAATTTCGTCCGCACTGACTGGTTCGCGCATGCGTATAACGATCCGTACGCATGCGCAGATGTGCGAACATCGCTCGGAACGAGCGTACTGCCGCTAGCGAGTGGCTCTGAATGAGGGCCAATGTCTGAAGCACTACAATCTTTCTTATCAGATTTGTTAATAGAAAAGAGTTTCCAAATTGTAAAGTTTCAGCAAAGGCTTAAAAGTATAACTGCTATTTCTGAAGATAAACACCTACGGGATTTAAATCTAAGTTAAATAAATATAAAAAGCCTAAATGAGCCAAACAAAATGAACTCAGAGGTGGTGTGGGAAGAGCAAATGCATTAATATCGATGACATGACAATATAGGAACTATGGGGCTGATTCCTGATTATCGGGAATCTGCGCGTGTGCAAGACCCGTTCTTACTCAGCTGGCTGGGCAGTCCGGCCGATGGTCGCAATGGTTATCCCAGCCTGCAACCTCAGTCGCAGTGCTGGGATCGCAAATGCAGCAGGGGGTGTCACATACCTCCTGCTGCATTTGCATATTTACAAGGACGGAATTGCACAGCTGCTTGCGTGCAGCTTTGCAATTCCGTCCCAAGCTGAATCACCCCCTATATCAACAGTAAAGTGATATGATATACATCAGTATAAACACTAATCATATACAGTACATGAGAAATAGGTAAAATAAGCAAAACATGATATGGAGGTACATATAAAAAAAAATGCAGATATCTGAATGAAGCTGGGCCAATGGTTTACAGATTTATCAATGACTAGCTGATGTACCCAGTTTCACCCATGTAGACCTTAGATATTTCCTGTTTCCATTTCAATCTCACCACTCCTATAACACATTAATCTTTCACCTCTATAGTAATGCATCCCTGCCTCACTGCTATAGTAAGACATCACCCTCCCTCACCTGTGTACTAACACATTCCACCTCCTCACCTCTGTAGTAACACATTTCCCTCACCCATAAACCACATTCGACATCCACCTCCCTCACACCTGTACTAACACATTACCCTCACTCACACCTATTGCAATGTATTCCCCTCCCTCACACCTGTAGTAACACATTACCCTCACAAACACCGCAGTAACTTATTCCCCCTCACTCACTTCTGGAGTAACACATACCTTCGCTCACTTCTATAGTAACACATTCCCCTCTAACTGCCGTAGTAACACATTTTTTTCTCTCTTACCTTTGTAGTAACACATTCCCTTCCCTCATTATTCAAATAGGGGAGCCACACCAACTGCCAGTGATTTTTGGCAGCACTTGGGATGACACTTTGAAACCTGAACTGTGCTGCAGCCATGATGAGTCAGTCAGTCACGACATTGCATAGGGGGAGGAAACATTTTAGCTGTTTTCACCCCCATAGGTGTTGAATTTCAAAAAAATCCCTTCTTAGTAGGCATTTATGTCATGGAAAAAATATACTCCCCGATTTTCCTGTTCCTATGACCAGGGGTTTGGGCTGGGCGTTGATGAGTCAGTCAATTGACTGTGTGTGTGTGTGTGACTGTGTGTAAATAAAGTATCTAGTGCATAAAGAGGAATATAACTTTCAAAAAATAAGAGTTGTGGTATAACATACCTTTGTTAACTCTTTTTATTCGAGGTCGATAGGGTCCACAGAAAATAACTTGGGGGTATGTGGTTCGAGTGATCCCGTCACCAAACAGTTAACAAGCTCTCAGCTCCCAGGATGCACTGGGTCCTCCTCCATATACACCCCACTCCGGCTACAGGTAGTTTGTTATCAAGCCCAAGCAGGAGAAGGAAAAAAGATGAGAAGGAAGGACCCTTGTACTCCAGAAACACTCTCTCTTAAGAAGAGGGAATCATAGAAAATACAAAAGAAAAGATTACCCAATAACACCAGGTGTGTTAGGGTGGGTGCTCTGTGGACCCTATGGACCCCGAAGAAAAAGAGTTAACAAAAGTAACTAACTCTTATTTTCTTCTTCGGGGTCCATACGGTCCACAGAAAATACCTTGGGGATGTCCCAAAGCAGTTCCCTTTAAGGGTGGGGACGCTCCTGTGTTTCAGTAGAAAGGAGAATCCTACGGCCAAAGGAAGCATCCTGAGAGGCAAATGTGTCAAATGCGCAAAATTTGACAAAGGTGTGTGGACTGTCAAAGACAGACGAGGAAGATCTGGATACAGGCAGGGACCCTGTATTAACAGGTCCGGCCTTAGAGGAAGAGGCCACGGAGTGTCTATGGAGAGACTCTGTAGGTTGGTGAACCAATGGCGTCTGGGCCAAGCAGGAGCTATCAGTATTACTGTCCCGCCTTCCTGCTTGACCTTCCTGATGACCCTTGGAAGAAGAGAAAATGGAGGAAATAGATACGCTAGTCTGAAGCTCCACTTCACTGCCAGAGCATCCACAAACTCGGCTGCAGGATCCCTGGTACCTGGGGACCCTGTGGTTGTGACTTGAGGCCATGAGGTCTACTTCTGGAAGACCCCATCTGTCCACAAGGCTCTGAAATACCTGTGGATGAGGAGCCCACTCTCCAGCATGTATATCCTGCTGACTTAGGAAGTCCGCTTCCCAATTGAGGACTCCTGGTATGAACACAGCTGATATCGCTGGGAGGTGACAATCTGCCAAGACCAGAATGTTCGATAGTTCCACCATGGCAGCCTGGATCCGCGTGCCTCCCTGATGGTTGAGGTAGGCTACTGTGTGGTCGGATTGTAACTGGACAGGCCTGCCCTTTACCATTCCTTGCGCCTGAACAAGCGCTCTGAATACTGCCCTTAGTTCCAGGACGTTTATGGACAGGAGACTTTCCCTGGTCGCCATTTTCCTTGAAAGTTTTGTTGACTTGTCACTGCGCCCCATCATCGGTCGTAAGGAAAACCCAATCTGGAATCCAGAATGGGCAACCCTTGTTGAGATGGTACATCTGTAACCACATGACAGGGACAGTCGCACTTCTGGCGAGAGACGGATCGTCTGTGACTTTATTCCGTTCCAGTGCGAGAGAATTAACCGCTGCAATGGTCTGGAGTGGAACTGGGCATATTCCACCATGTCGAAGGTGGAAACCATGGATCCCAGAACCTGCATTGCTGCATGAACAGATACTGAACGGCTGTGAAGAAGCTTGCGTATCCACAGCTGAAAAGTCACAATCTTGTCTTCTGGCAGATATATCCTTTGTGCCAGAAATTCCAAGCGTGCCCCTAAATACATCATCTGCTGTACTGGAAGAAGCGATGACTTCTTCCAATTTATGATCCATCCATGACTGTGTATACAGGCAATTGTCAGTCTGAGATGATGATGATGCAACTATTGTGGCGATGAGCCAATAGCAGGAGATCATCCAAGTATGGCAGGATTCTGACTCCCTGGCGCCTGAGGCAGGCCGTCATTACTGCCATGATCTTAGTAAACACCCGAGGGCCTGTTGATAAACCAAAAGGCAGTGCCTGAAATTGGAAATGTCCCTGCAGCACTGCGAACCGCAGGAACCGTTGGTGGGACGGTGTAATTGGTACATGAAGATATGCATCCTGAATATCAAAGGACACATGAAATCCCCTGGTTCCATTGCCAACACAACTGACAGAAGGGTTTCCCTATGAAACCTGGGCACCCGGATAAACGTGTTAAATACCCTCAGGTTTAGAATAGGCCGGTGAGACCCATTGGTTTTTGAATCAAGAAGAGGCTGGAATAATATCCCTTTCCTAGTTGATTCACTAGAACCGGGATTATTACCCCTGACACCAGGAGGGAGTGTATAGCCTGCTGGAGGGCCAAGGCTTTCGCAGAATCCGCTGCCGAAGTTGTGCAGAAAATCCTTTGCGGGGGACTTCTCCAGAAAGTAAGGGCGTACTCCTGGGAGACCACCTCCCGAACCCAGGCATCTGTTTTTGTGAGATGCCAGGTGTCTGAAAACTGAAGAAGTCGGCCTACACTGGGATCCCCCGGGGGGAGGCCCATCCCATCAGGTTGCAGATTTATCTTGAGTCCTGGAAGCTGGACGTCTGTTTGGCCAGGATTTCTTAGACTGTGGTTTCCTGCGAGAACTGGTTCTAGAGGAAGATTGACCCTTTGCTTTTCATTGTGGCTGAAAGGCCCTAGAGGACAACTGCTTAGGTCTAACAGTGGATGCTGAAGGTAGACCAGCCGTTTTAGAGGCTGCCACCATAGCAACAATTTTGTCTAACTCTGTGCCAAACAAAATGCCTCCCGTAAACGGAAGGGATTCCGGGGCTTTCTTAGAACCTGCATCTGCTTTCCAGTCTCAACCAAAGGGCACTCCGAGCCTCAACTGAGATGGCTGATGCTTTAGAGGATAGTATACCAGCATCCAATACTTCCTCTCCCAAATAGGAAGCTGCTTCCTTAACATAGGAGATAATCGTCAGCTGTTCCTTGGAAGCTTCTGGAAGAGTATCTTCCAGTGCCTTTATCCATTCCTCAATGGCTTTCGAAACCCAGGCCGTAGCCATGACTGGGCGAGTAACAACTCCTGATAGAGAAAAGACTGCCTTGAGACATGCTTCAAGTCTCCTATATGTGGAACATTTAAGAGAGGATGCCGATGGTATGGGTAATGTGGCACTCCTAACCAGATGTGCCACATGTGCATCTACTGATGGCTGAACTTACCATTTGATGCACTCATCCAATGGAAAGGGGTATAAGGCCTCAACCTTTCTTGTAATATGGAATTTCCTGTCTGGAGAACTCCATGCTTCCCCCATAACTTCCGAAAGGTGCTCAGATTTGGGAAATTCAGCTTTCACAACTTTCTGGCGTTTAAATACTGGAGCCATTCTTTGTACCAGCTCCTCATTATCTCTGTTTAGCACAGCTTTGACCGCCCTAATCAGGGAGGGGACATCTGCTGTTGGAAAACGGTCTTCCTCTCCTGAGAGGAGATCCGTGTACCCCATACTCAGAATATGTACCAGAATCGGAGGACTGGACAGCGTGTGAGGCCGACTGCCTTCTGACTGTACTGGCCTAGCTGCTTGCAGCGGTTGCTGGAAAACTGATGAGGACGAAGCCACATTCTGACCAGAGTGAGCTTCCATGTCCATCCAGGACGGATGCATACGGGGCATAAACATAGTAGGTTGCAGCTGCTGAGGGTACCCCATCATTGGGGCCGGTGTAGGAGCCGCCAATCGGTCTGCAACCTGCGCCATGATCTGGGAAAAGGCAACCCAATGAGGCTCCTGTCCAGAAGCTGGTAGGTTTGACTGCTGTGGTGACTCCTTAAAACAGTGACCACATAATCCATCTTGTATGAAATCCTGTTGGGTTAACCCCGCTTTCCAGGCCATACATGACACCAGCACAGGGGCATCAGCCACCTGTCTTTCAGTTTCTTTGGACATAACAATATCTCTAAAGTTATACAAAGTCTGAGTATATATGTGACAATGTTTCACACACGATATATCCCACAGACCTGTAGTGGAGGGCTAATGAGGAGAAACAGCAGTGATAGTTTATGACTGACAGTTATTCAGAAATAAAAAAGGCAGCATAACACACAGCAGATTTCATAAGTCACATGCAATGTACACAGATATACAATTGATATATATATATATATATATATATATGCACCAAGCTTTTAGTCAACTACCAATTAGCCTAGGTAGGATATGGAGCTCTGTATGACCTGATCACCGCAGGAGAGGCATACAGGGAGACTGACCCAACCTCATGAGCATACAGCCACCGAGAGCACCTGAGAGTGGTCTCTGCCCAACTCATATAGAGGGACGCTGGGAGGAGCAACCAGAATGCGGTAAACTCTATCCTGGACCAGCGTCTGGGTCGGGGGAGGGGCCACCAGGAAAAGCAAACCTCCCCTTTGCTGTATGGATCCATCTGGCACACTGGCTATCAGGATCCCTCTTGTCCCGGTGGTCTAATGTTGGAGACAGTTTGCACATGGCTCCTCACAACAGCGCCCCCCGGTGAGTCTCCACCGCTGGAGGCATGCCACATGATTCCCTGCATCAGCGGCCGCAGGGAACCACCTTACTTGCATCCCCAATGTTTCCGGTTGCAATCCTGGGCAGGCTAAGCCCGCCGAAATCACCAGTTCCATCACTGGTGTTGCGGCGCCAGCGGGGGAAGACGGAGCGGCGACACAGGCATCTATCCGGAAGCTTAGCTGCTTTAGGTTCTTCCCTCAGTCAGCACGCGCCGCTGCTCAGAAGGTAAAAAAAAAAACTTGTGTGGGACTGCTGCCGCAGTCTCACTGTCAGTAAGGTGCCTTCTCGCACCAAACAAAAAACGAACTGCCTGTAGTCGGGGGCGGGGTGTATATGGAGAAGGTACCAGTGCATCCTGGGAGCTGAGAGCTTGTTAACTGTTTGGTGCCTGGATCACTCCAACCACATACCCCCATGGTATTTTCTGTGGACCTTATGGACCCTGAAGAAGAAATGGGTAATGGTCAACATTGTCTAAGGCAGAATTCCTACATAAATCCCAAATCCTTTTTTGCGTGAAAGTAGGAAGTGAACATTTCTAATGCATATAGTGCACACATTACCAGTCAGCACCCTCCATGACACATTACCAGCCAGCACCGTCCATGACACATTACCAGCCAGCACCCTCCATGACACATTACCAGCCAGCACCCTCCATGACACATTACCAGCCAGCACCCTCCATGACACATTACCCTCCATTACACATTACCAGCCAGCGCCATCCATGACATGTTACCAGCCAGCGCCCTCCATGAAATATTACCAGACAGCACCATCCATGACATGTTACCAGCCAGCGCCCTCCATGACACATTACAAGCCAGCTCCATCATGCAATGTTACCATCTGGCGCCATCATGACATGTTATCAACTGGCACCATGCAAGACACACTACCAGCCAACACACTCTATGACACATTACCAGCCAGCACTATCCATGCAATGTTGCCATCCATGACATGTTACCAGCCGACTCCATCCAAGACACATTACCAATCATCACTATCCATGACATGTTACCAGCTGGCACTCTCCATGGCACATTACCAGTTGTTTGCACCACGCTAAGCAGAAAAACAGCTGCGTGCCTGGCAGCGCAGTGAATTGAATAGCTCCGGGAGCTCGCTCCTGGCACTATTCAATTCGCGTTGAATTGTATCGCCCCCATAGACTGTTAAATGGACAAATAATATAATGCTTCTCCAAGGGGGTGTTATGAATAGGGTAGCACATGATGCAATCCATACATTTAACGGACATGCTAAGCTGAAAGTATACAGTAAGTGTAAAAAATGCAGGTACTAGAGCAAAATTAAAAAAAAGTAAGCAACCCCGTCCTTTCCTTTCGCTCTGTTCTATTGACTTCCATTATAACCCATTGTTGAAAGGATATCACACATCCGTATAGTGCAGCTTTAATTCTGCTGATACCGTAAATAGCACTCCTTTTTACACATTATGCCGAGCTACAGAATAAGCTGACACTTAACAAATGTTTCTAATAACAAATAATGATTATCATCAGTCTAATGGGGAAAGTAGAGCACCAAACATGTTTCCTTCAGCTAAATCATGTCAATTTGTATTGAACTGTAGACCATAGAGTCTAACATAACCAATTCTATTATTTCCCCTCACCCAAAGTCTTTCTTCAAGCATTAGTCCACAGGAAAGCTGTGAAAATGAAAGTATCTAATTTCTTTTGGCTCTTGCATATACACACGTAACGCTCAAACAGCGATTATGAACATGATCTGTATGTTAAATATTCTCTCACTTTGCTCAGCCAATACTGAGATATTACTGTTTTAGATTACAATGTAACAAAGCTTTCTATGTAGTTTGGATTAGGAACCTTATTTCATAGGTACCTGTCAAAGTGTGGTAGCTAAAAAAAAAAAAAAAAAAAGCAATGGGAGGTAATATACACTAAGACTGTCTAAACAAACCATTAAGTGCTAGTAATATAACACACATGAACAACAGACAGATATATAAATATAAAGCAACACATGCAAGCGATAAATATTTTGCTCTCCAAAGCCATATTATGTTTACATAAAATCAATTTTACAAGCAGCTCTAAATAATTAGCACACATAACACAACAGTGATTGCATTTTAATGAAATATAGTGCTCATTTGGCCTTGAAATGTATACCAAATACAGTGAAATTGATATATTAGGGAGTAGTAAACTTTCACTTTTGAAATGTAATATACTTAACAACTACTGAAGGGCTGATGTAAGTTGGACACAAAAGAAGGTGTACAAAGAAAACTATATACAGATGTGTCCACATACATCTTACCTCTGTGCGCTACAGGTTGTGTTAAACATAACGCGCATATTTTCGTGTGGCTTTTTACCCTCAAATGCATCTTATTCGCAAAGTGATGCAACTAGGACGCATTAGCAGCTTTTGCTGATTAAAATGCTATGTGGCATGCCTATATTCTCTATAGAATTGCAAGGCTTCCTATGTAGGAGGAGATAGCTCAATGAGTTATGTGTCTGACTGTGGCGTGTAAGGTTGTGAGTTTGAGTTCCAGGTATGGCATGCTGAGAAATGTGTGTTTTAAATACAGGGGAATTTAACTGAAGGTGCACAGATCTTCTGTATGTACAGGAGTTAATCAGACAAGCCTGCCCTGCCACACATATACATCAGTAGAACACTGTAGATAATCGTCCATCAAAGAGGGTTTCTGGGTACAATATACAGTATAGGAAGATCTTTAGTGGGGCTGGCTATATATCCTGCAGGTAAAACGATCAGAGCACATGGTCTAATCAGCCTTATGTAGGGAACAAGAAAGCTGTTAGGAAAACAAGGGTTTGATTTCAGTCAAAGCTACAGTAGAGTGGGCCTCAAGGCAATATAAAATTGGTTCTCAACATCATCCATCAAGATTTACCAACAGGTCATGTTTGGAGGATTGATGTCTTTGGAAGCTGGTGGGATAATTAGTGTCCCAGTAAAATAGAATAACTAACCTGTGTATGATTAAAGAAATCCACAAATCATGATCTGCTGGTAGTGTTTGAGGACTGAAGTTGAAAATCCCTGCTATATAAACTTTTGGGCAGAGTGATAGATGCCAAATCAGTTGACCGAAGACTAGTGAGATGAACTATGTCTAGCCAGTGTTAGGGTTGCAAGAAAGTGTGTATTTTTGTTTAGAATATATTCTTTAACTCTGCCACCCTGACAATAAAAGGCATATATATCAGTTTGCCTCTGGACAGTGTTATAAGTTTCCAGATGTGCAGTGCATAGGTAAAGTAGACAAAATATGACTGTATGTTTGTTAACTGTAATCTCTGATTAAAGTTCTTGTGAAATCTCAGGGCACAGAACCGTATATAAGCAGCACTGCACACCAAATAAGTCAGCTTGTTCACTTCCTTCACAAATTCGCTATGAAGCTCAACGGAGTCCACTGGAGAGTCATCAACAGCAGAAGTGTTTTGACCGACTGCTTTTGGGGAGGAAGCATCATCCCAAACCACTGTGTTTGAGTGTTTTGCAGAATTTTGGCGCAGGAGATGGTCCCTGGAAGACTAGGAGCGCTGCGGCCGAACTCTGTCTGCCATCACTAAGGATAACCATGCTGCCGTGCGGGCACTAGTTGAGGTGAATGCCAGGGTTACTGTGGCCCAGTTAGAGAAAGAGATAGGCATCCCATCAGGATCCATCCGCTCGATAAGAAATGCATGGCCTGAGCAAGGTTTCTGCACGCTGGGTGCCCCATCAGCTGACTCTCGAGCAGAAGGGAGCTCGAGTGACTTGGTGCCTCAACATGCTAGCCAGGTTTGATCGCGGTTGCCGAAACTCTGTCTGGGAAATCATCAGTGGATCCTGGATCTAGAGTTTTGACCTCGAGACCAAAAAACAGTTAGACCCCATTTGGAGATGCCCCATCACAGAAGTTCCGACATGAGCGCAGCGTGGACAAGACTGTTTTTGTGGCCAAAACTGGTCATGTAGCTACCGTACCACTCGTTCAGCAGCGCACTGTCACTGGGGACTGGTATGCCAACCAATGCCTGCCGCATGTGCTGGAAGCCATTTCCTGGCACTGTCTAAGAACTCACGCTAGTGGTGTCCTTCTCCTTCATGACAATGCACTGACCCACAAGTCAAGGACAGTGATGGATTTTCTGTCTAATGAATTCATCTAAGAGCGTAGTCATCGGCAGCACAGTCCAGACCAGGCCCACTTGCGACTTCTTTGTGTTCTCACAAATCAAGCGCAAGATGCATGGGATTAATTTTGAGTCACCGGAAGCTGCAGTGGAGACCTTCATCCAGCATGTAGAAGACATACTGTACCTGCTTCGGACTGGTAAACACTATAAGATATATTGTACAATATATTGTTCCGATGGATGATATAGTGTTTACGCCCAATTGTGGTGGTAATTTAGCGCATTGTCCAATCTGGTGTTCTGCACAGCAGATGGTACGATGCAATGATCGACACCATACTGTCGATCATTGCAGTATGTAATGATATATCACGCCGTCATACACCAGATCATGTAGTGTGTATGGCACGCACTATATATAGTTACACCACGTCGTTCCATCGCTGAGTATACACATCATATAGTGTGTACTCAGATTAAGGCATACTTGCAGACTTTGGCAAGTCTCTCTCTCTCCATATAACATTACTTTCATATATAAAGTTTAGGGTAAAATAGGCATACCTTACATTGTGAGATGTCAAATCAGCATATACTGCTGATAACTGACAGTTCTCTACAAAATGGTTCTCTACAAAATGGTTCTCTACAAAAAGGCTATTTATGATGTAACAAGTCACATGGTCAGTATAGTGAGGTGAAAAATCACCTCCTGCATTCTCTATGCCATTGCTATTTAACTATTTCTAAGATATTTATCTATCATTTAAATTAAATTAAGCTTATATTACACCGTTAGTAGACATTTTTACAGATTCATAGGGGTATTCAATATAGAGCGAAAACTCAGTTTTTAAAATTGCACCTATGACATCATTATCGCAGGTTTTAGTTTTACACTGTATTCAATTTCAAAGACTTTTTCGCAGGTTCGAAAAGTCTTTGAAAAAAAAAGGGATAACTTTTCACCACTGAATAGGTGGCGAAAAAAAGTGCAGAATTGGGGTTTAGGGGTGCAGGCTTAAAAAAAATAGCCTGCACCCCTGGGAATGACATTTTAAAAAGAACTGTGTCAAAAAAAAAAAATAGGGACCTCCAAAAAATGTATTTAAAAATTGGGGTGAAAAAAAAAAATGGGAAAAAGTGTTTAAAAATAGGGAAATAGGTTCAGGGCTATTCTGCAAGTATGCGGCAGGTGTATTCTAGAATAGGCTATTAGCGGCAGGTGCATAGTTGCAGAATTTTTAAAAACTTATTTTAGGGACATAAAAATATGCTAGTACCCATTTTCATGTACCCCAAATTTGATGGGACCACATAAAAAACTGAAAAAAATAACCTGTGCTCTTCTGCAACACTTCTTCAATGTCGGGAAAAAAAACACCTGCTGTGGCTATTTAAATCCCCGACTTTCATTTGCAGGCTAAAACGGGGGTACCCATAGTGATCCCCCATGTTTTTACAACTTTAGGGGGGGTCCTACAATTTTTTCCAGGAAAATTTCGTAGTCCCACTTCGCCAGGTCCCGTTTTCGTAGGTTTTATACTGAATACGGGTGTAAAGCGGGCGCGCGCCCGATACTTTATCCCTGAAATATTTCCAATGTGGAGCGAAAAGTCCAGCACGGACTTTTCGCTCCCATATTGAATACCCCTCTTAGTGGTTAACTAACAGCTCTTTAGCAATAATCAACCTATTGAAGTTATAAATCATATCCTGACTGTATTTCACTATATCTATCTATCTATCTATCTATCTATCTATCTATCTATCTATCTATCTATCCATCCATCCATCCAGTGTCGGACTGGGACATGAAGGGCCCTCCGGGGGGAAGCAGTGTCAGGGGCCCATGCTTAAAGGCTGTGGTCATCCACCAGAGGGGGTGTGGCCAGCCACCACAGATGCTTGGCTAACCAATAGGCAAATCTTGGTGTAGTTTCTATAGAAGGGAACCAAGCCTCCATGCTGATTAGTGTTCCAGGTAACTGACCATCTAAAAGAGTAAAAATCTATAATTTTAGGTCTGGAACCTGTTGGGGGGGGCCCACATGCAGTGGGGCCCACCGGGGATTTCCCCTTTACCCGCTGTATCTATCTATCTATCTATCTATCTATCTATCTATCTATCTATCTATCTATCTACCTATCTCTATTCATCTAACATTATTTTCATATATAACATTTAGGTTAAAATAGGCATACCTTAGATTGTGAGGTGTCAAGTCAGCAACTGACAGTTCTCTACAAAATGGTGACCTTTCTACCAAAGCTGAGTGACATCACAAAGGCTGTTTATGATGTGACAAGTCCCATGGTCAGTATAGTGAGGTGAAAAATCACCTCCTGCATGAATTTTGCCATTGCTATTTAACTATTTATAAGATATTTATAAACTATCTATCATTTAAATGAAAATAAGATTAGTACACAGTCAGTAGGCATATTAACAGATATAGGGTTGGTTCATCATTGGACTTATGTGCAATGCTCAACGCAGATTCACGATTATTGGGAATCTGCCTGTGCGCAGGACCCGTTCTGTGAATGTGCCAGGAAATCTACATCACCTTGGCTTCTGCAACCCCAGAACCTCCCATCTTCTGGAACGGAGGCCGCCCCATCCACCCACTGCCTTTTAAACATCTGCAGCCTGTCAGGATGCGGCTTGGGGGAACTGCAAGAGATCTCGCAGTGGGAAACCTGTACATGCGCAGTACAGATCCTGCACATGTACAGGTTTCTCACAATCAGAGTAGTATGCAAACCACCAGGTTTGTGTACAACTCTGAATCAGACCCTATGATAGAAGCGGACCTGTCGTTATGGCCACATTCCCTTTTTCCTTTGCACTATTTTCCCGGGATATTACTCACTGCGTGTAATATGAGAACTACACATTCATCTGACATTCCTACAAGTTTTCCAGAAATATTTAATGTATTTAAAAGAAAAAAAAAGATAATTGCGTTTATGATTACAGTACTTCATGGATCAGAAATGAAGATTAAAAGTATTTGCCAGAAAAAAGTATGGTATGGGTTTATAATGATTGCAAAGTGTTCATTACATATGTCTGACATTTACAACATTGATTTTCATTATGTCAACATGGTCACAATGTTGAGATTGGTCATGTCGACATGTTCAAAATGACATCATTGATCACATCGACACTGATGTTCTGTCGTATAGCTGGTATTGTACTGAGCCCGTCCCAAATCCAAACAGGACATCTAACAGACACCCTAACCTTGATAGGAACCCTTACCCTAAAGCTGGGTACACACTGAGCGATGTATACCCAACCGATATGTCGAGCCAACGGGCCGACATATCGGATCATGGGTACACAATCTGACATTCTCGTTAATGATTTTGTTCAAATTGTGCAGTGTGCGTGCACTACCGGATGATAAGGCGATATGTTAACATTATATAGTTAACGATGAAACGAACGACGCATGAAACAGATGTGTCCTCTTGCATCTTTGTCAATTTCGCTGCAAATCGCACCACACAAGGCGCGAGTCGCGTACCCATGAGCGGTTACACACGCTGCGTTTGCACCCGCAAATCTATAGGCTTGTAGCGTGATCGGCAAACATGGAAGAGGACACATCTGTATATCATTTGGTCGTTTGGTAAATTGCACAGTGTGTATGCACTATGGGCCTGATTCAGCAAGGAACACAACTGCTAATACGCACGCAATTGGCCGATTGTTGCGTACTACGCATGCATATGCATCACAGTGTGCATGCGCAATCGGGACTGCGATCGCAGTGACTACGCAGAGCCATCACAGAGTGATTAACAGGAAGTGCCGTTTGTGGGCCGTACGCACACGTGCCAGTGCGTTTGAACGCCATTGTTGGAACGTGCGTAAATTATCCACGGCAATGCCCTACACAGTGTGATGCCTAATAGCATGCTTGGAAATTAGCAATTTCTCAGTAAGGTCAGAGCTTGTGCAAGTGTGCGTGAGGCTGAGATGGTACTCGATTGTACAGATGTTTTCGCAGTCTTGCTAAACATTACAAATGTGTGTAAGGTAAAGTGGGAGTCCTTATGTAGTGCTGCGGCAGTATAGCGATCGCAATGGATTAGCATACAATCGCAGTTGAACTATTCACATAATCGCTATTGCATTCACAGTTGCGTTCCGTATTGAAACACGGCCCTGTATCGTTTGTCAGGGAGTTCAAGGGAAATCTGGACGGCCATCACTTGCTGATCGTCTAATGCACAGGTTCTCAAACTCGGTCCTCAGGACCCCAAACAGTGCAGGTTTTGCAAGTCTCTTCACAGAATCACAAGTGAAATAATTAGCTCCACCTGGGGATCTTTTAAAATGTGTCCGTGAGTAATGACTACACTTGTGCACCTGCTAGGAGACCTACAAAATGTGAACTGTGTGGGGTTCTGAGGACAGAGGGCCTGATTCAGACCCGCTCGCGCAGGTCGATGTTTGTCCCCTGCACATGCACCACCGCCGGCGTACGCAGGCGCAAACCCCAGCGTGTGACGGCAGCTCCGTCACTCTCTACAAGACGCCGGGGCGGCTGTCGATGTTGATTGATAGCTCGCCCCGTTTTGTAGGCGGGGAGGGGGGGTGGCTGCACAAACGCAGGCGTTCCCTTAGGAACGCCTGCAGTTTATGGGTGGCCCTACTGACATCACTCGTGACATCACTCATGCTCTATTAGAGCAGGAAGTCCACTCGGGCTTGCAGGAGCTGAGACCCTCCCGCAGGGTCTTGCCGCAAGCCCGATGGTCGCGATAATCGCAACCATCGCAAGGTCACCCACAGCTGTGCGAGCGACCTGGAGGCCGGTAAAAAAGAAAAAAAAGGAACGCCCTGATTCAGAGCGAGCACACGCAAACAGCACCTCTGAGTCAGGCCCAGAGTTTGAGAACCACTGGTCTAATGTGTACCACAGTTTTTCTACATTTAATCTATATAAAATAATTATGTCTCTGGATTTAAAGTAACATAAAAAGAACATAATATATATAAAAAATACAGCTTAAATGTTTTACATGACAATTATTCACATTCCCAATTTTTCTAAATAGAAAAATGCCTACATTAAGAAGCAAATTTGCCTAATTTTGAAAAAGCATTTCAGGGAGACTGTGAAAACACCACCTATGAGTTACAGTGGACATGTACTGATACATCTGAGAGGCGTCCCATAATACTGACTTACATCCAAAAATGTAAATGAGCACTAAAGCAGTTTGTAAGATCTATTTGTTGATGGAAACACACTGATACTTTTCAGAAAATGCATGTAACCATTGGGATCATTGGGGGAGATGTATGATGCTCAGAAGCGGTATCAGCGCACGCTATGCGCCCCTGTTATTATTGGCGCTGCTATCTAGCAGCGCCGTTAGCCTGGGCAATGTATGAACGGTCAGATCGCCTGACCATTCAGCCCGATGTAGCTGTTGCTATCGACATCTACAGCCTGGCGCTGCCCTATCCCCACAGCACGGACAGCACTGTCCCTGCTGCGGCAGCTGCCGGCTACAGGCTGCGTGCGGGGATCTCGCGATACTTGCGAGATCCCGGCATGCTCAGAGGAGCCGGCCGGGTCTGACACACAGCGCATCAGCACTAGGCTGATGCAATGTGGTAACTAGCGGGTAGCGTCGGAGGGGGGAGTTATCGCTCCCCCCTCTCCGGCCGATGAGATGTTCATACATCTCATCGGTAGTGCTTCCTGCTTCGCCTCGGTAAAAAGGCCAAGCGGGAAGCGTTATAGCGGCACGTTAAGTGCCGCTATAATACATCTACCCCATTGTACCTTATAGCCAATGCAGGGAAATTATACTAATGATCCCATTTAAATGTATAAATCTCTGTTTTTCTTTTAAATATAACAGCTTCATAATGGGGGTAAGGTACAATTAGGGAGATTGCTAGACTCTTCAGGGAGACAGGGAGATTGCCACTACTTTAGGGAATGCATTGAGAAGTGATAAAAATAAATTAAGAGAAACAAAGCACAAACCTTAGGTAGGTTACAGGTCCCAGCTAGTACATTTCTTTCTGTTATCTATAACTATTTGTGAAGGGGTGGAGCTCCTAAACGGTTTACATGTTCCCCTGCATTTCATCACCTCATTACATCAGTGCCTTTACACTGCAGTGATGCTCTCTCTGGTCTCCATGGCAACAGGAAGCAATGAGAATGCACTCATTATGACTCAACGGTCAGTGGGCGGGGTTATGAAGTTATTCACTAGCTCACAGGTTCTCAAACTGGGTCCTCAGGATCCCAAACAGTGCATGTTTTCCAGGTCTCTTCACAAAATCACAAGTGAAATAATTAGCTCCACTTGTGGATCTTTTAAAATGTGTCAGTGAGTAATGAATGCACCTGTTAGGTGACATATAAAACGTGACCTGTTTGGGGTCCTGAGGACCAATTTTGTGAGCCACTTATCTAGCTCTTGTGAGGATTTTAGGGAGGAACAAAAGAAGCAATTAATTGCAGAAACCTAAAGCACAGGAAAAATCTAATGAACAAACCTAAAGCTGGGTACACATTATCCGATGTGTACCCAGCACGATATCGCGGGTGACGGGACCTGACATGTGGCAAGTGCATACACACTTGCCGATGCCAGGTCCGATGGGGCGAAGGAAGTGTTGTGCTGCATTCTGGAGCATGACACTGTTAGCGATATCCCCGTCGGCCCTGCAGTAGGGCCAAAGGGCGATGTCGCTAGCGACCTGTGGGAGCGCGCATATCATGGGTACACATTAGACAATGTACCCGATATGTCGCTCCAATCCTCGGGATCGGACGACATATCATCTAGTGTATACCCACCTTAAGTGCATATTAAATAAATAAATAATTATAATACTACTTATGGTGCGTACACGCGGTATGATAAAAATTAACAATCTGAACAATAACGATATCATTCAGATAGTTTACTTTTTGTGCCTTCCAACCCTCAAACGACCAGCGTTGAACGGGTACCTATGGACGATAACGATATCGACCATCGGCTGTGCATGCAGGCCCCATCGGCCGTGCATGCAGGCCAACCTGGGCGATATCGTCCAGATTACATAGGGACCCGTGGTCAACAATCGTGGGTCGCTGGCACGTCGTTGGTAGATTGTTGGTGTGCTGGATGAACAATATCGATCATCCAGCACACCTGGAAGGTGCAGGGAGATCAGTCAACAATAACGATATCGCTGACTGATCTCCCTGCCCTGTGTGTAAGCACCATTACAGTATAAATAGCCTTGAAGGAACTAATGTAAAATTTCACAAACTTAGAATGAAAACCAGAAAAGGCTTTTCCCATTACAACAGCACTTGGCACTTCGATATGAGACGTGGAAATGTTTTAGGAGTATTATGCATTGTCTACATTAAAGCTGGCCATAACCAGACCAACTTTCCTCCAACCATCCAACTAGTTGTTTGGTTGGAATGAAAATTTGGTAATGCATGGAAGCTTATGACAATCAGCAATTTGCTCCCAAACACCTGAAAACGGATGAAATCTGTGGTTCAGAAAAGTTTTTTTAAATCAAATAGATTTAACCAACTTGCCTGAGCGACCTTTTTTGTGTTTTCTGGTGTTTGGGAGCAAATTGCTGATTGATATTTGCTCCCATACATTACTGGATTTTCATTCCAAACAACCAACTAGTTGGATGGTTGGAAGAAAGTTGGTCTGGTGTATGGCCAGCTTAAGTCACCAGTAATGCACCAAACCATATTGATAGGGGTATTCTTGTTTATGAAGTGCAGCTTGGAATTCACACATTGTTATGTTGAATAATAGAAACATATTACTTCTCATGAGCCCAACATAGCAATGTAGTGGTGATTTGATCTATGCTGACTGCAGGATCTGTTTCAGTTTTCCGAAGCACACCATACTTGCCTACTTTTGAAAAAGCATTTCAGGGAGATTGTGAAAGCAGCACCTATGAGTGTGGCGGTAAGGTGTACGTGTACCGCTACATCTGAGAGGCGTGCCATAATACTGATTTACATCCAAATGTAAACTAGCCCCAAAGCAGTTAGTAAGATCTACTTGTTGATGAAAATACACTGATACGTATCAGAAAATGCATGTAGCCATAGGGATCATTGTGCCGTATAACCAATGCAGGGAAATGATACTAATGATCCCATTTGAATGTATACTGTATATCTGTTTTTTGTTGTTTTTTTAATATAACCGCTACATAATGAGGGTAAGGTGCAATTAGGGACATTGCTAGACTCTTCAGGGAGACAGGGAGATTGCTATAATTTCATGGAGTCTCCCTGACAATCAGGGAGAGTTGGCAAGTATGGAAGCACCTCTCCAGTACCTGTGATAGGACAGTCCTGCTTTGAACAAAAAGAAAGCCGAAATGACCTCAAGAGTTGTTTCTCTTTTAGCCTTATGGCTTGTTTATGTATAGGCATTAACCCACAGTCAGTTCAGCACAGCAAAACACATAAAAAAAAATAAGAAAATAGAGTAGCCATTGGGATCATGGGGTCCTATATGTAACGCTCCTAGGGGCATATGTATCAAAGCTTGATAAGATAAAATATATATCACCAACCAATCAGCTCCAAATTATCATTTCTTAAATACAGCCTGTAAAATGTAAGTTAGAAGCTGATTGGTTGGTGATATATATCTCACATCAAGCTTTGATACATATGCCCCCTAAACCACATGTCAGTGAAGAGGTGAAGTGCAACACAGGAATTAAAGTTCAGCACATACTGAAATTTCAAATGCATGTTAAGATGTGAAGGAAGGAGACAGTTTGTCATAGGAATCAATCATCCTAACAAATTGCTCTTTTTAAAATTCAGTTTAAATGTGCTTTGCCAATGTTGGACACACTACATAGCCTTGGGTGTTTTACTTCATGGCATTCGGAAAGTGGTAAACGCTATTTTTCATAAACGAGAGACAAAAAATAAATGGGAAATATTAAGGGGTGAGTTCTATGTATTTCATAAAAACTGTTAGTGTTGCAAAGCACCTGGAAATGAGGCATTTGCAGGTGACTGATCCATAACATGATACACAGGACAGATGATGGCACAAAACACATTGCAAGTTTCCTAGATCTGTGATATTTAATATTACAAATGGTGAACTTACCATAAGCTGAATGGTCTGTTACCCACTCAGCTACTACCTATTAGGAAGCTGTTAGCTTAAGTGTCTGGCCTTCAGATTCCTTATGTCATGCTGAGCTGTACGTGATGAAAGGTTATACAAATACTGGAGGGCTCTGAAAGTACTAGTGTAGTATGATCCTTGAAAGGTAACATATATCCTACAACTGGTAACAGAGGACATTAGTCTTATCAATGGGTGGGAGCAGGTTGCCTGCAAGACAGTGCCACTGTGATTTATACTAACACAATTTCAATTTATTCTTCAAGCTTTTAGTCATCAGAAAATACTTTGGTGTGCGACTGGGGATGTAATAATTTCACATAGTTTCTATGTAATTCTATTATGCCATCTGGTCCCCCGCTCCTATGTACTAGTGTAAACCATCTGTGCTCTTTCCCTGTGCATTTATAGTTACATTAATGCAGCAAACAACTGCTCGGCATGCTGGTGACTGTAGGTTGTGTTTTCTAGCGATGGATAACCTAGAAATTATATTTTTCACACCATCCTGCTCAAGTAAGAGGATTTAATAAACAATCTTAGGCATTTACATGTAATTGTGGTAGCTATTCTCTCTACAGACAGACAACATGCAGTACAAATATGTAGTGGGAGGACTTGGTTACAGAAGTGTATAAAAATCAATCAGGACTGACAACATGAAGCAGGTGATAGTATTAGAATGGTTAAGAAAACCCCATTTTTAAAACATATATATGATTTATTTAATGGACTAAAGTAATTAATACAAATGGTAGTGTTTTGGGCAATCGTTCGCCTGGGTCTCTAGCTATGGTGCCTGGCGGGGCAGTTTCGTTTTTTTTTCTTTGTCATGCGCCACCTTATCTCTTTCCCTCCATCTCCGTCTGTTTATCTCTCATCCAAGTCTCCCTGCCCTGTCTGTTATCTCTGCTGCAATTCTCCCGACTGTCTCTCTCATCTCTGCCCCCATTTGTTTCTCATCTTCACCACCCCATTTGTGTCTCATCTCTGTACCCCCCCTTTCTGTGTCATATCTGTCCTCTTCCCCATCTCTCTATCTCTGCCCCAATTCTCTCGACTGTCTCTCTCATCTCTGCCCCCATTTGTTTCTCATCTTCACCACCCCATTTGTGTCTCATCTCTGTACCCCCCTTTCTGTGTCATTTCTGTCCTCTTCCCTCCTCTCAGCCCTGCAGTCCACCCTCCTACGTCTGTCTCTCTCATCTCTGTCTCTCTTTCATCTCTGTCTCCCTCGTCTCGCTCTCTCATCTCTTTGCCCCCATCTCTCTATTTTCTAACCCCAACTCCACTGTTGGTGACTCCAGAATGGGTGCCAGTGGATGGGAGGAAATAGAGAAGAGGAAAAGGAGGTAATTCCACCCAGGGCTGCTAACTGTGTTCTCATTTATGAGTGTGTGAATACTTATGCTATTTTCTTTTGTTGTGCTTAGAATGCAACCATAATTATGGGCAAGCACATGGTTTTGCAAGCACATATGTCATTGTCTACAGAGTTTAGTGTGATAGGAAGCATTGCATGGATGTTCCTTGCTGAGTGTGGCTTCCTACTATTGCACCATAAGGCAAAAACATGCATTTATTTTGCGGGACAATGTTATTTATAAAATAATGGGAGCCTTATAGTAGGGACCTCATTTCTGCACCACTTCTGAGTTGCATACTTGCCTACTTTTGAAAATGACTTTGAGGGAGATTGTAGATGGCTGCAGAATGTGACGCGCCGTTGTGGGGGCGTGGTCTGCTCCACCCAAAGGGCGTGTCTAACTCCACCTATGGGCGTATATATTCCTATAAGCTGACGCCCTAGCTCCCCCACTGACATTAATACATCTCTACCCTGCCATATTGACATTAATAGATTCCCCCCCAGACGCACACATTCATTTATATGAATAGATTCACACACAGACAGTTTCACACACATCACATGAATAGATTCATACACACAGTCACACACACACAGTCTCATACACAGTCACACACAGACAGTCTCAGCACATCCCATGAATAGATTCACACACACACACACACACACACACACACACATAGTGTCTCACACACAGACACCCAGTCAGTCACACACATCATATGAAGATTTCACCTCCACACACACACACACACACACACAATTACATCACATTAGTACACACACACATACATCACATTACTACACACACACACATACATCACATTACTACACACACACATCACATTACTACACACATACATCACATTACTACACACACATACATCACATTACTACACACACACATCACATTACTACACACACACACACATACATCACATTACTACACACACACACATATACATCACATTACTACACACATACATCACATTACTACACACACATACATCACATCACTACACACACATCACATTACTACACATTCATCACATTACTAC
Organism: Taudactylus pleione; assembly: GCA_031769625.1. Lineage (NCBI taxonomy): Eukaryota > Metazoa > Chordata > Amphibia > Anura > Myobatrachidae > Taudactylus > Taudactylus pleione. Next base: position 20,400,156 of record JAUIMM010000052.1, on the reverse strand, counting down.
ACATTCATCACATTACTACACCCACACATACATCACATTACTACACCCACACATACATCACATTACTACACACACATACATCACATTACTACACACACATACATCACATTACTACACACACACATCACATTACTACACACACACACACACATACATCACATTACTACACACACACACATATACATCACATTACTACACACATACATCACATTACTACACACACATACATCACATCACTACACACACATCACATTACTACACATTCATCACATTACTACACATTCATCACATTACTACACCCACACATACATCACATTACTACACACACACATACATCACATTACTACACACACATACATCACATTACTACACACACATACATCACATTACTACACACACACATCACATTACTACACACACACACACATTACTACACACACACACATACATCACATTACTACACACACACACACACACACACATACATCACATTACTACACACATACATCACATTACTACACACACATACATCACTACACCCACACATACTGTACTACACACACACATACATCACATTACTACACACACATCACATTACTACACATACATCACATTACTACACCCACACATACATCACATTACTACACACACACATACATCACATTACTACACACACATACATCACATTACTACACCCACACATACATCCCATTACTACACACACACACATCACATTACTACACCCACACATACTGTACTACACATACATCACATTACTACACACACACACACACATACAATTACACAGTAATAGATCTCCCTCCCTCCCCCACGGCACTGACACGAGTTATACATTTGGCATGGGCTGCAGTGAGCTCTACACTCACAGTCTCAGGCTCAGGCAGCTCCTCTGTTTTCAGTGTCCTCCGGCGTCGGCTCCTCCCCCCTCCGTCCTCTGTCATCACAGGCTGGCCAGGGAATGCTGGGAGCATCAGTGTCTCCCAGCAGCAGTCTATGAGCAGGGGAAGGCGTGCCCAGGAGACCTCACAGCAGCCACACTCCTGCCTCCCTGCACCCGGTGAGTGCGCCCCTGCGTCTTAAGCTTCGGGCCCCGCCCCCTTTACCTCCGGATTCGCGCATGCGCTGTCCGGATTTTTAGACAGGGCAGAGGGAATGCGGGGGATTCAACCTACTTTACGGGGTAGCAGGAGCTCCCAGCTGTATGAGGGAGACTCCCGCGAAAATCGGGAGGGTAGGCATCTCTGCTGAGTTGGTGGAAGTGGAGTCTCAATTAGAACACACTGTGCACTTCTGTGCATGCTCTGATTAATGCATTAACACATTCATAATATTGCCACATTTAGTAATGTACTCCTAATGTCCCCTCACTCCCATGATTCTTTTAACACATAAATGAAGCTACAGCAAGCACTATTTTAGGAGAGGGATTTCAAAGTTGGAGCTAATGAATGTGATAGCAGGTTGGACTCTTTCCCCCATACATAAATTCACGTGGATCTGCATGAAAAGAAATGTATTTGCTATTATATTCAACATGTGTATTATGCCTATTGCTGTCATCTTCTGCTTCAAGAATTGCGGCTACATCATAAACAGCAGCAATATCTTATACAGTATTACCATAGGATCTCTTACAGTATATATGAAAAGTAAACCCTTTATAAAAAAAATAAAGAAACAAATCAGTAATTGCTGCTGCTTGGTAATGCTGTCATACACCCACAAGAGACCATCTAGCATCAACTGACACTTCAGTGAGCAGGGGGATGCCAGGGCCGTTTGGGGAAAGACAGATATAATCATTCAGTGTAATTTAGGATGTTCCCCTCTTTGGTCTTCCTTCTACTGACACAGAATGAGCATAGCGTGTTCACACAATCTGTGTGGCAGGTTAGTCCATGTCTGAATGATGATGTTAATCAGCTTGACTAGCTAGACATGAGTTAACTCTACTGTATGGGCTAAATGACTAAATTTATGCTGCTGTTCCGATCTCATACTACGATCTGATGCTTCCCTGTGTAAAGCATACTTGCCTACTCTCCCGGAAGTTGCGGGATGCTCCCTATTTTTCAGGTAACCCCCCGCACCCCCGGAAGAGTAGACATATCTCCTGCATCCCGTCCACTTTCTGTTGAAGTGGGCAGGATGGGATGATTTCGCAGGGAATTTTCGGGTCCGCGAGTAGGGGGCGGGGCTCACATAAAGCAAATCACATCATTTAGCCCCATCCCCTGCTCGCGGACTCGCAAATTGCGGCCTTTTTCCAGCGGTGGGGTGGGGCCTAACGACGTATACAGTCGCCCCCCCCCCCCCCCGGAAGATGTCACAGATTCTCCTCTCTGGGACTTCTCCCGAGGAAGGGATTTAGAATGTCAGCAAGTATGCTGTAAAGGTAAATGTGCAGCCAACTTAAAGGATGAAGGGCCCCATTTAACAATGAAATATAACCCCTTTGGCTGCCTGCTACAGAGTGGAGGATGCCGCCAAAGAGGGGGATATCGCTGGCCTTCGCCACAGAGGTAGGCAATGATGAACAACAGTGCCTTATTCGTTAGTATCACTGCGATACTAAGCTAAATATATAGCTGGTAACTGACTTAACTGGCGATTTTTCCGGCAAAACCGGTAATAAATTGACGGGTCTACAGGAAAGTCCAGTTAGTCAGAGGAGATTCATTCTACTCATGTGTAGAACAAATTTCCTCTTAAAAAACACAGTATTGCGGGGCGGTGGCACCTTGTCAGCTGAAGCACAGTTGGCTGTGTTCGCATCCCATATGACCACATCAGTTAAGTGGTTAAGGTATGTACAGATGTGACCACATACATCTTACTTCCTTGCGCATTAAACAGGCCTTCTAGTCGCGCTATGCGGTGGTGTGACTGTAGCGCTGAACGCCTTTTCGTCCTACCGTTTACATGCAAATGCATCTTATACGCAAAGTGATGCGAATAGGACACACAAGCTTGTGCGTCCTATTCGCTTTGCGAATAAGACGTATTTGAAGGTAAAATGTTTCATGAAAAGACACTCAGCGCTACCAAGACGCACAGCGCTCACGTGTTATGTTTAAAGCGACTTGTAGCACACGAAGGTAAGATGTATGTGAACATATCTGTATTGAAATGGGGCCCTAAGGTTTCTATTTATGATAGAGAGCCCTACATCTGTCAAAATGATTTAAGATGTCTTTGCTGGCTACCTCTGTCAATAGCTTACTGATGAAAAGCATGGGATAGCCTATTTAAGAAGGATCACAGTGGTAGAGGTAATGCAACAATACTCTTATTGCTATTGTTTATTGGCATGTGTGAGCCGGCAAGCTGTGTCACGCATGCCTCAACATTGGCCTTGCCAGCATTGCCAGGGTACTGAGTGTCGCTCAGTTGCCAGGCCAAAATTTTATTGAAAACTGCAGCAATAGAAGATTGTCACATTTGTTAAAAAGATCACAAAGGTTATTTGTGAGACCGCTGTATGATAACACATCATTGCTATGTACTGACTTGCATTATATTGTAAAACACTCTGGGGTCTATATACTAAGCAGTCTTAGGAGACAGTGAAAAGTGATAAGGTGCCAGCCAATCAGCTCCCAACTGTCACCTCACAGGCTGTGTTTGAAAAATGACAGTTTGGAGCTGACTGGCTGGCACCTTATCACTTTCTTATCACTTTTCACTCTGTCTCCTAAGACTGCTTAGTAAATAGACCCCTCTGACTGGAAGGGGCACAGACCAGGCTTGCCTACCCTCCCGATTTGGCCGGGAGCCTCCTGATTTTTGGGTGCTGCTCCCGGCCCCTCGGAAAGGCAGGCAAGCCTCCCAGAAGCCTCCGACCCTCCCCACCTCCCCCCTGAAAAAACTAGGAACCCCCGCAGCGGGGGAGCCAGTGACGCGATTCGCGCTGAATCGCGTCATCGTGGCCCCGCCCCCTGCTTCACAATGCCGAAAATAAGGGCATTGGGAAAAGGGGGCGGGGCCACGATGACGTGATTGCGTGGCTCCGCCCCCAATGTTACACCAAAATGCATGCCAAGAAAATACGGAATCAGGATTATACCCAGGCTGTAAGCCTGGGTTCTCCCAGTCAGGGCCGGCACTAGCCCAAATTTTTTGGTAAGGGAGTAGGTTTTTTGGCGCCCCCCCCTATGCAGTGCCCGCGGTAGTGGTCCCCCCTGTGCAGTGCCCCTTGTGCCCCCATTAGTAAGCTTATATAGTGCCCCCAGTAGTAGTCCCCCTATGCAGTGCCCCCAGTAGTAGTCCTCCCCCCATGCAGTGCCCCCAGTAGTGGTCCCCCCTTGCTTGTAGTGCCCCTAGTAGTAATCCCCTCTTGTAGTGCCCCTAGTAGTCCCCCCTTGTAGTAGTCCCCCCCAGTAGTAATCCTCCCTTCAATTGCCCCCAGTAGTAACCCCCCTTCAAGTGCCCCCAGTAGTAGCCCCAATTCTAGTGCCCCCAGTATTAGCCCCCCTTCAAGTGCCCCCAGTAGTAGTCCCCTTTCTAGTGCCCCCAATAGTAATCCCCCCTTCAAGTGCCCCCAGTAGTAATCCCCCTTCTAGTGCCCCCAGTATTAATCCCCCCTTCAAGTACCCCCAGTAGTAATCCCCCCTTCAAGTGCCCCCAGTAGTAATCCCCCCTTCAAGTGCCCCAAGTAGTAATCCCCCCTTGTAGCCCCCCCCAGTAGAGACACACGTAATAAAAAAAAACTAAAAAAAAAACCACTTACCTGAATCTCCGCTCCTGCTCCCGCCGCCAATATCAGCTACTCCCGACCATTCTCCAGGGCCGCTTTGCATTATGGGAGAGACGTCGTCATGACGACATCTCTCCCATTACCCACTGCGGGAGCCGGAAGATGGCTCCCGCAGTGGGAGCAGCAGCAGCAGCCGATGAGAGTCTGACAGACTCTCATCATTTGCTGAAACAAACACACAGCTGCCGGCACCAGCGGCTGTGTGTTTGGCACTGTGTAGCGGTGTGCTACACGCGCGGTGCAGCTGTGTCACAGAGACACAGTCTGCACCGCGGTAAGCCACTGAAATCTGCATGGTCGCGGCTGCGGCGCCCTTCACTATGTGGCGCCTTCCGCGGCCGCGTACCATGCGTAACCATAGAACCGGCCCTGCTCCCAGGGTACCTTTTAACTGCACATGCTCCATAGCTGAGCATACACAACTATGGACTCTCAGAGTAATACACATCTCAGTCGCATCTCTGCATGCACCAAAATAAGTGCATGTGGGATTGTAATTGTGGGCTAGGCAGATTTGTTCATACGGAGTGATCCGCACTGATAGCGATGATGTTGTACAAATCATGCAATAGGTCTGTTAGTAAAACGGGTAAAGAAATTTACATTTTTTGTTTGCCTGCTGTACAAATTATACACACAAAGTCAATTAGTTTAATTTCAATGTCTTCACAAAGACTGCTATAAACGCAATAGTGCATAATTTATGGGCACAAATAAAAGTTGTTGAGTCAGCAGCTTGCATGGAGAGAGAGAACTGCTTTGCATAGACTAGTTCTATATTTATGAGGCTTCGGGCAATGCATGCACAAGGAACATCATAATTCTAGCATAAAAGATATCCGGGTTAGTTGCTGACTAGATTTTCATTAAACACTGTCTGATTGAAATGTTGATAATAGAACTGTCCATCGCACCGAGATGTGTGTGAAATGCGATTTTAATCAATATCTTGTAAACTATTCATTAAATAGCAACTCTCCTTTAATCTGCCTAACATAATACTGACTAAGGCCCTCATTCAGAGCCACTCGCAAACAGCAGTACGCTCGTTGCGTTCCGATGTTGACTAACCGCGCATGCGTCGGTGTAACACCGCGCATGTGCGTACGGCAGATTGCGAGTTTTTTTGGTCTCGTTCGTCAAATAGCGTACAGGAAGTGACATGTCAAATGTGATTGACAGAACAGGGCGTTTTTGGGTGTTGACGGGGGTGGAGATGGCAAAACGCAGGCGTGGCGAGGCGATTTTGGGGCGTACATACATTAGCAGATGCGAGCGTAAAATGTGTACGGACCGACTCATACGTCACTGGATGATCCTCTTTCCCTTCAAAATGCTCGCACAGCTTAGGGTCTGGATTACTTGAACACATTGGCGATGGCCTTCACCTCCATCCCGGCACTCCTCGATGTTGCTGCGATTAATCGCGGGTGGTCTGAACAGCAATTAGTGGTGGATTGAAAACCGGCTTGGTATGTGTATTGAAAGTAGTTTTTTGTGTTAGCACAAAAGCGTACGCAGGTGGAAATCATAGCTGCTAATGTGATGATTACACAATCAATTTACGTACATTTGTGGTATTTTCTTTGTGGCTCAATTTGTTGGTTAGGGCCTATTGTAACAATAATGTCATCATGTTTTTTTGGTTTTTCCCTTTTTCTTTTGGCCTGTTGAATTTGCCTCGTTATGTTAAATTTGAAACGTTTCTTAAAGAGCCCTTTTTTGGGGGGCCATGTAAAATGTGGTTCTTGCCAGTTTGTGCCTTTTGGCCCAGGATTAAATGTAATCCATTGTGACAATAATGTGAGAATACAATGTGATTTTTTTTTTTTTTTTTTATTGCTTAAAGAAAAAATCACAATTCTAAAATTTTTGGCCAAAGTTTTATTGCAGGGTTCATTTCCAAAGTTACAATAATTGGGCCAAAATAAAAGATTTATGAAATGTAGAACACAAAATTAAAAACAATTCACAAGAAAGGAGAGGGAAGTTTTGACCAGAAAGGAATATGAGCCAAGCACAGAAGGAGTGTGGGAAAAGTTGCCATTGCTGTCACCGTTTTTTCACCCGTTTGGCTGGGGGAGGGAGGGCGCCAGACCGGGTCCGGGATGTCATCGGGCTTGCCTGTCCAGAGGCAGATGTTGTGGCCTCTGGACTAGGCACAGGGCTAGGCACATTTGGAGGATTGGCTGATGTTGTGCCAGAGGTAGAGGATCCTGATGTTCCGGCAGGAAGGGAGGTCGGCTCCACCATGTGCTGGCGAACGAGCTGCTCCAGGGCATTGGCGATGCGGATGTTGGGCCTGGTATTTTCCGCCAGGGCCTGACCAATGGTCACGTTGGCCGCAGCATTTTGCTCCAGGGCCTCAGCCACCCGTACCAGACTGGCGTCCATCCTCTGCAGAATCTCCGTATGGAAATCCGATTTGAAATTGAGTTCTGTGAGGAGGGCCACTGCCTGCGAGGGGGATTGCCCTGGACTGGCTTCTGCAGGGTCCTCAGCCGGATGTACTGGTTCCTCCCCTGCCGAGCCAGCAGAAATTCGGCGGCCAAGGCTCCCCTCTGGAGCAGACTCATCCGCCTGTGTCTCTGTTAGGAAAAATGAGAAAAGACTCACATTAGAATCTACATATTGGCCCACTAACATTTCAGAGTTGGTGACATCAAAAGATTTACCTGGGACAACATGAGGAGCCGCAAAGTCTGGCATGTCCGTATCCATGTTGGACACGCCAAACACCTCCACAGGCTGCACACACCCCTGTGCCAGCTCTTCTAAATCCGTCAACTCCAATGACACAGGGGTGGGACCCCCACCTGTCCCCCTTGCATGCCTAGCCCTGTCCGCGAGTTTTTGCTTTAGGCGATATTTGAAGTCGCCCCATCTGTGGGGAAAAATGGAAGCCATTATCCTTTTGTTTAAAATGGTGTTTGTTTTTAGGGGGGGCAAGTGTTTACTTACCGCCGTTTGACATCCCGGGCTAGACGGACATAATCACCCACCCTATTGACAGCAACGGCTACCTCTTCCCACATTCTCCACTTCTGGCTTATACTCATATTCCTGTCTGCCTGTGGCAGGATGTCCACACACTTCTGAATCAAAACCTCCATCTCCTTTCTTGTGAAATGTGGCTGCCTTTTTTTTTTTGCAGCTTTGGCCGGAATACTGGGCCCAGCAGCCTCTTCCATGTCATCCTCCTCACCTATTTGTGTAAATATTCAGATTTCTCTAATTCACAACTTGCCCAATCTTATGCTTCAAATTAATCATTGATACAAAATGCATGAAAGACTTACCGCCTGACTCTTGGCCATTGTTTCCCTGGTCTGTAGCCATGTCTGAGGTCCAAACAAGAAATACACCAGAATTTAAATGTGTTTTCGTGACGTATTTATACATGCGTCCTTATTTTGCGGCCGCATCATTGATTGTGCGTTCCTATGATCCCTCCTTAATTTGTGCGGGAAACGAAACACTATTTATGGCTTGGTGTGTCTCGAGTCGAGGTGGCGTTTTTGGATTGTTGGAGGTTACCTTGGTTGGAGTTTCTTGTTTGCGGATAAAGGAGTTGGCGTTTGGAGTTTATTTTGTTTGCTAGAGTTGCGTTTTTATTTTCCGTTCGCTTTTTTGTTATATTTTTTTTTGGCCTCGTTTCTTGATTTGGTAAGTTTTGTGAAGTCTAACTTTGGTTCAATTGGTGTCTCATTGTGTTTCTTCTTGTTTTTAATTTTTTGATCCATAATTTCATATCTTTTAGCTTTTTTTGAATTTCGGACCCAAAGACCTTTTGATTTGGAATCTTATATATTTGCTCTTGGTAAGTCCATTTTTTATCTTGTATTTGCGAACTAATTAGCGCATTTTTCTCAGTTTGTTTATTAACTTGTATTTGCGAACTAATTAGCGCATTTTTCTCAGTTTGTTTATTAACTTGTATTTGCAAACTAATTAGCGCATTTTTCTCAGTTTGTTTATTAACTTGTATTTGCAAACTAATTTGCGCATTTTTCTCTGTTTGTATAGTGACTTGTATTTGCAAACTAATTAGCGCATTTTTCTCAGTTTGTTTATTAACTTGTATTTGCAAACTAATTAGCGCATTTTCTGTTTGTATAGTGACTTGTATTTGCGAACTAATTAGCGCATTTTTCTCAGTTTGTTTATTAACTTGTATTTGCGAACTAATTAGCGCATTTTTCTCTGTTTGTATAGTGACTTGTATTTGCAAACTAATTAGCGCATTTTTAAATGCTTATTAATCCTGTAAAATTTTTTGTGGTTGCCCTTTCACTTTTTTGCCTTACATTTCAACCCATTTTGATGTACTGTGTGCAATGTCGTTTTGCTCTTTGGCCAAATGTGTGTTTCGCATATTTTAAGTTTTGTCTAGCACAAAATTTAGAAACATAAATGCACAGCCTAAAATTTATCAAGTTATTTTTGGGATTAATTTCAGTTTGGACGTATCATGACAATACCCCGGCATGTAAGCAGCAATGGATGGTATCATCAAGCTAAGTTGTTCTTAATTTTCTTTTGGGGTGGGTCCAAAGCCTTACATTCCAATCTTGCCATTTCAGGTTGATCTTGGGCAGATTGTTCTGGCCATGCTCCCGGAAGCCGACCAACCTCAATCTCGTCCCAGGCGTAGGCATCGTAGGCGTGCAAGGTCCCAGATATTTCGAACACGTGTCACTCTTTTTGGACTGCCCGATGATGAGGTTTTATACGCTACCGTCTTCCTCCCAAAATCATCATAGACACTCTCTCATTAATAGAGAGTGATCTTGAGCGGCAAATTGACAGTCCAACAGCAATACCACCACTTACGCAATTTATGGCGGTGTTACATTTCTGTGCCTCAGGATCGTTTCAAACAACGGTGGGAATAGTGGCGGGCATCTCACAATCCTCCTTTTCCAGGATCCTGAGGGCAGTGATGGAGGCACTTTTCAAGCACCTCCATCATTTTATTAAAATGCCTTTGGATATGGGTGCCCTTAGTGTGGCCAAGGCCAATTTTTACCAAATAGCTGGCTTCCCACACATCATAGGGGTTGTGGATGGTACTCACATACCACTTCAGCCTCCAGCACGGCTGGAGGCAATATTTCGCAACCGAAAACACTATCACTCCCTGAATGTAATGGTGGTATGTGATGCCTCCCATCAGATCCTGTCCCTGAATGCAAAATTAGGAAGTGCACATGACTCCTTCGTCATCCGGCAATCAGGGATATGGCACAAATTAAACAACCTCCAAGCTGGTGATGCGTGGCTTCTGGGTAAGTGTAGACCTTTAGTACATAACAATGTTAAGCTTGATACACAGTGATCCTGAAGTTGTCTATTCTTTTTCACAGGAGACAGTGGATACCCTTGCATGCCCTGGCTGCTCACTCCTTATTTGGCTCCCACACCAGGTCCACAAAGTGAGTTTAATACCGCACTTACAGCCACCAGGCAAGTGGTGGAGCGCTGTATCGGCCTTTTAAAAGGCCGATTCAGATGCCTCCACCGCTCTGGTGGCGAGCTCATGTATTTGCCGGATATGGTTTCGAAAATTGTGGTCCTGTGTGGGATCTTTCACAACATCGCCATAAGGAGTGGTGTTCCAATGCAGCCAGAGGATGCCTTACCTGAGGATGGCCCCCCCGAGGTTGGTCGGAGGTCAGTATGTGGGGGGGCCATACGCGATGATGTGGTGGCCCGATATTTTAGGTAATTATTGACCAAACAACAGTGTGTATACCCAATGTGTTACGGTTTTTTAGCGTTCATCTTTTTTTATATTAATTCTTGCACCATCTTCTGTTTGTTTGCATAATCTTTGGCACTCCCACGATGACTACTTCCTGCTACCCTTCAAAAACCTTTATGTGGAAACTTCAGGAATATATTCTGACACCAATATTGCAACGCCATATTTTTTAAATCATGTGGGCATGGACCTTCGTCAACCAGTTCTTGATTTGTTGTGTGTTTGTTTCGTGTTTTTGGTATGTGGTGTATTTCTGATTATCACTGTGTGTTTTGTTTGTGAGTGACCACTTTGTATTTTGATTTCTGTTGTGAATAAATATTTGGAGAGTGTAATTTGTTTCCTTTTTGGGCACGTTAGAAGCAAGTGTAAACAAACTCCCAAACGTTAATTTTACCTAAGGGGTAACCCAGTAATGAAGCAAGTGGAGCTAAAATGTAATATGTTTTCGGGGTACTAACCAACACACCAAGGAATCCTGTACAATCAGTTGCCTTCGTAAGATTGTCCTAAGCAGTTTGGCCACCAAATAGGAACCTGAAAAATGGTGTAAACTATCATGTTGACCACCACAAAAAAGGAAAATGACATTGGTATTGGGAGGTGTTTCTTGTGCCTGTTTGCATTCAAAATACAACACACAATCTGTAGTGAGATTCTGTGGCAATCCTTGCTTGAAGAGTCTACTTATGTCAGTGTAAAGAATCTTGGATTTACTCCAAACGCATGAGACAGAGCTTGATGTAAAACTGATTTATTATGAAACAATTAGAAAAAATAAATAAAAAAATACTAATTCCTAAGGAGGACCAACAGATGGTCAAGGCCCTGCAGAAGCCCGGTGACCTGCTCCCGCATACGGGCCACACACTCACAGATTTCTGCCCGACGCCTCTGTTCCTCTGTGGGTGACAAAAGTTTTGGGATTAATAAATCGATAAGGAAGCAACATTCTAAAAAAACACAAAACAAGCAAACCAAAACTTAAAAGCTTGTGGGCAAAAAAAACATTACACGGATAAAACCCAGCACCCCAAAATGTCGTAGGCCAAAAATACAAGGGCCCTAAAAAATGCACACAGGTGTGATATGTGTATGGTGACATCAGCAGGAACAGGTAAAGACAACCCCCAAAAATACCCTAAGGCGACAGAAAGCCAACAAAAATGGGGACGACACATGATTACATACAAACAGTTTGTGGTGGCCAAAAGAAAATTTAAAAACATACCGTTCTCCAAAACGCCAGAGCCAGAAGCCACTCCCTGGACCACCTCGGAGGTGGCTACATTCCCCAAACCTAGGGGCAGGGTGTTTGAGGAATCCTGGGAGGGGGTATTTGGAGGAGGGACGGATGGAGGAGAGGGGGAATTGGGCTGGAGGGGAAGTAGACCTGAAATCTCGGCCACAGGGTCTGGGGAGGAGGGGGTAATTGAGGAATTGGGGGTTGGAGAGAGGGGCCGGGACCGGCGTCTTGTCTGGCGATGCCGCCGTAGTGTTTGCTGTGCCCCTAAAAAATTAAAAAAATATTGTGGTTAGTTTCAACAGGAATCCAAAAAAAAACAAAAAACAAAACAAAAACAAAACAATGACTAAATAGGACAGACATGAAAACATGCACATGCAGATATGACTACAATGACTCAATAGGACAGACATGAAAACATGCACATGCAGATATGACTACAATGACTCAATAGGACAGACATGAAAACATGCACATGCAGATATGACTACAATGACTCAATAGGACAGACATGAAAACATGCACACGCAGTTAGGGCCCACAAGATAAACTTGAAAACCGAAGTCCAGAAAACTTACTTTCCGCAATCTGCATGCGAAAGCATGCCAGCAAGCGGGGCGTCCGCCGGTGCAGGTCCGACCACCTGCGCTCCAGCTGGCCAATATGTCGGCGTGAGCCGAAGGAGCGCAGGCGGCGACGTACCTCCGCATATGCGGAACGCTTTCGCCTATTTGAGATGGGTGGAGGCTGACTGGTGATCCGCCTGTCCATCACCTCCGTCAGCACCAGCAGTTCGCGCCTGGTGAATGCGGCGGATCTCATGATGGCAATGGTGTTTTTTTGGCAAAATATTTTTAATAAAGCACCCCAAAAAAATTTGATTGGCTAATGTATTTGGGAAATTAACAGGACAAATTCTATTGGTTAGTGTATGAGTCATGTGTTCGACAGGGCCACAAATCTCTTGAGAGTTATGATAGGCTTGATGCAGTGACATGCGTAAGCAAATTTAAATAAAGAAATGAACCACAGAAAAATTGTGGGGAGACAAACAAATAGAACAATTGTTTATTTGGGGTTAACATGTCTTTTGAACAATAAAAGCGAAGGTTTCAGCCGTATGTATTCTGCGAGTAAACTCAAACACGGACAAGATTAAAGTTTATTGCATTGTGTTGAAAAAAAAACAACAATTAAGCTAATTGATACATTGATTGTCAGGATACGATTGAGGGAGGTAGGCAGAATAAACGACAGGTAATCGGAATCTGACAGTCCCACTTCCGGTTTGTACTTGTGCGTGCGTTCCTTTCAAGCCATTTCGGGGATGTACGCTCGCTATTTGGCACGCTCGTTAGTTAGAGGAGGGGTCGGCTGAGTTTGGGGCGGATTTTTAGCTGCGTACGAAAATACGAGCGAGTGCTTGAATTAAAATTTTTTTTTACGTACGCCGAACGTACGTACGCCCAATTGCGAGTGGGTCTGAATCAGGACCTAACATTGCTAACATTGTGGTTGTTTTTTTCAGTGAAGAATGTGATATGTTATTTGTACCAGTGCAGTAGCGTGCCTATCATGGGTGCAGGGTCTGCGGTGCACACGTGTCCACGAGTCAGGACACACAAGGCCTGATGCTGAGTCGTACCCAAGTTCAAATGTGGACAGATCTTACACATATCTGCAAACTGTGCATGTGCCGTAGAAACCAGCTGGATACTGCGTATGCATATGTACATGAAAGAAGATTGAAAGTGCAGTTCATGGTTTGCTGTCTCTGGGCCTGATTCAGACCCGGATGCTATTTGCGGCCGCTCGCTGGCTAAAAGGGGCCGGCTATTTAAATCATGTGCTCGCACTGCGTCACGTAAAGCCGCCCCCTAAGAAATAGCGAGCGGCCGCACTATGCGCTCGCACCTGTATAGAGACACCTCTTTACCACTCACAACACACGTCATCTCCTGCAGTTGTAGGATTAATCGGGAACATCGGGAGCCATCGGAGCTGCTCGCAGTGCTTGTGGTAGCCATTTCCCACCACAACATTGCGAGCAGTTCTGGCTAAAATACAACCCAGTCACGTGTGTAATGACGCTACTTTGCTAATTATGCACACCCATTAAACGCCGTTCTGACGGTCGGGCACACCTACGTTCACATATCCACACCCCCATTTTCAAGCACCTTCCCCTGTTACCACCCACAAACGGCACTATCGGTCACTCAAAATAGCCGCCCGACTGCGGGCTACGGGTGAGCACTTTCCCATCGCAATGACTGGTTCGCGCACGCGCATTGCGACTCATACACATGCGCAGATTGCGTAAAATCGCTCAATGCGAGTGAGCGCAGCATAGCGTCCAGGTCTGAATCAGGCCCTCTGTCCGTAAAATAGGCATTTCTGGGCAGCAACTGGGAGGATACCATGCAAATAGATCCATCTCTTAGGAGTGTCGTGGGCATATACTGTAGGTCCAATGGCAACTATATGAAGGACAGTTGGAGGAATCATATTAGTTCTATTTTTAGGCTTGTGGACCTTTGATGTCAGCTCATATTTATAATTTGTGATATTTGCTTGTAAAACACTCAGGACAGATGCCTGTGGCATGAGATTGGGGTGGGGGTGCTTATTGTCTACAGTTGTCACCGTGCGACGTGCTTACCAATAAGGTCCTATAACAGCTATTTGGAGAGTGTGCCAATATAAATCATTTTCTTTAAAATGTATTTGAATATTAGGTCAGTGCAGGGTGCTGGCCCCATAATAACAGACAAACAGTTTATATGGCATGCGTCTCATAATGCAAAGATTAAAATTGAATAGACAAGGCAGAAATAAGCAGTTTGGTGAAATATAATGGTTTCAGCATTGTGGTCACAGTTTGGATTACTCACTGGAATGAGGATCCCGGAGCAGGCAAAGTGTCACAGCAGAATTATCCTTCAGTACTTCTAGCATAAACTAATGAGGAAAAAGATAGTTCATCCAGGCTAAAGCTTCATGATTTTCCCAGCTTCAACTATATTCCTCTATTGTAGTCAGCAAATGCATGCAGTAAAATGGTTTATTTGCTCCTGTGCCATAATGTTATGTACTGTACAAGTACAAATAGACTAAGTAAACGTTTGCTTTACTACATGTGGTGTATTCTTAGAGGAGGAAGAGGAGCAAGCAATATTCTAGGACTTTGGCCCTCATTCAGAGCCGTACGCTCTGAGCAGAGCGCACGCTCTGAATGAGGGCCGGCCTCCATGAAAATGGAGCGTCCTTCTGGACGCTCGTATAGCTGTGGGTCAGCACCCACAGGCTATACGAGCGTGCATTTTGATGGCCGCGATGGTCGAGACCATCGCGACCATCGAAATTGCGAGCCGGAGCCTGCGGTTGAGGTTTTCAACCGCAAGCTCCGGAGTGATTTTGGCTCTATCAGAACCAAAATCACTCCCACTGACATCACTAGTGATGTCAGTGGGCCGGCTTTTGACGGGAGGCGTTCCCGTGGGAACGCCCCCGTCAGGGAGGCACGCCTACCAAAGGGGGTGTGCTGTCAATCCACATTGACAGCACGCCCCCTTTGATCGGACACAACGAGCGAAGGACTTTCCTTCGCTCGTCGTGTCTGGCGCATGCGCACGACGGAGCTCCCTCCGTCGTGCGCATGCTCAGTCCAGAACATCGACCCACTTGCGAGCGGACAGCCGCTCGCGAGTGGGTCTGAATCAGGCCCTTTGTCACCTACCATGTTGCCAGCAGGGCCCATCATTATACTGCAGAGCTTGACATATCATAGTAGCCAAGTAGCCAATGTGCAAGAGAAAACTGCTGGCACCTAACTGCCCAAGTAATTTGTATTGAAGTCAGTGGCATCATAATGGCCTTTATCCTGAGTCACATGCACTGAGTCATAAGCACATAGGCGGAGATTGCAAGGGCTGACTGAGTGATCGAACCACTGGGTCCGTGTAATGAGCATTTTTGGACAGCGACCATGCAGGTGCACAGAACTGCTTCCTCTCGTGGGCGTGTCATGGGAGTGTGGTGGGCGGGTAAGCCAACTCCAATAGTGTGCGGACAGAGATGAGATGTCTGTTACAGATGGATCATTTACACACAGCATGGAGTGGAGGCAATTCCAGATACTAATGATGACAGCTGCAGCTGCAGATGGAAAAACAGTGGACGGGACGGCATTCCACATGCAGGCGCATGGATGTTCTGCTCACAGGCATAGTGTCACATTACCATAAGCTGTCTACTGATACACAAGAAAAACAGTTACCAACCTCCCCCCCAAAACTAATCAAATACATATAATTCCCAATACCTGTCACATTTGTCGACACAATGGGGCTGATTGAGAATTATGCACAATTAGGACGCATCTGCAGTCACATTGTGTGCCTAAAAATAGATGTAGATCTCCACCTGTATTCTCAGTTTAACACATTTCTGTAAATGCACTGCACCTATACACCCGCTTGTTACAGTACAGTAACCATCATCATGTTCCAAAACGCATTTGTATCAGTCTCGTCCTTGGTGCAAAAGATCCATCTGAAATCAGCTGCCTGGGGTGCTGAAGTCTGGGGGCATGCCCGCAGTCACCCCACCGGCGCGGTCTAATCTGATAGCCAGGGGTGGACTGGGCAAGGGGGGCAGGGTGCCACATGCCCCATGAGCCGCTACAATTTGGGGCAGCCACCTGGATGCAGCAACAGGCTGCATCATATGCCCGGATGCCGTTAAACAAGCATAAGCAGCTAAAGGTGCCTAGTTTAGGCTGTTATTGATGCAGTGCTGACCTCGGATGGTGTATGAGCCTCCATGGCCCCAACCCTGTTATGGACCAGAGTGTCACTGATACTGCCAGCAGGGCTGCATGAACAGGAAGCCAGGCAGCAGCACAGACAGCCCCTTTCTTGGCTTCAAAGCCAGTGAGTCAGTGAAGCTTCGCCACCCTTTTCATGGGAAGAGGAGCTGAAAGCCTGATACACCTGCTGTGAGGAACACTTGGAGTAAAATATAAAGTACAGTAAGCACCAGCAGCGGCTCCTGCACTCTTACCTGATGGGAGCTGCCACTGCTGGCTTAAGTCCCGGTGCCTGCTCAATGAATCTGGCAGGTGTTAGGACTGGCACACACGCACGATCGGCAGTGGCGCCGCGCATGCGCACACTTAACACCAGCTTCACGGGGCTGCATTGTTTGCAGCCCCGAGAAGCCCCGTAGGGCTGCCCGAAAGGCAGAGCAGCAGCTTCCACTGTAAGCTGCTCTCTGCTGATGGCAGTCCCATGGGGAGGAGAGACCTCCCCCTGGCCGGCTGTCTTCAGCGTGACAAACATGTGGCGCTTCCAATGGGAAGCCACCTCCAGTCACAGTGAACAGTGGAGGATTTTACTGGGGGGCTGCAGCCTCGCAGCCCCTAGGTATGATCCGCCCCTGGTAAGCACCTATTCATGTAAAATATATTAAAAAGTTAAAATACAATACAAAATAGTAAAATAAAGCATTTATTTTGTAAATAAATATATACAGCATGATGTATGGTAATTTTGGGGCAAAATTGTGTGGAGTATCCTGAAGAAATAAGGTTATTTTCTCACTGTCTCTCCCTGTCACCCACTGACTACCCAGTCACCCACTGCATCGTCCTGTCACCCACTGACTACCCAGTCACCCACTGCCTCTCCCCGTCTGCTTCTACCTTGTCACCCATTGCCTCTCCCTGCTACTTTCTCCCTTTCACCCTCTGCCTTTTGCTTTCACCCACTGCCTCTCCCTGTCTCCCACTGCCTACCGCTGTCACCCTCTACCTGAGGTGAGCATGCACAAACAGTGCTCTCTCCAGGGGGTATATTAACTAAAGTGAGAGTTTTTAGAAATGGAGATGTTGCCCATAGCAACCAATCAAATTCTAGCTATTATCTTCTAGAAGTGCTAATTAAATGTTACGTAGAATCTGATAGGTTGTTATGGGCAACATCTCCACTTATAAATACTCTCACTTTAGTAAATATACCCCAGGGCTTTTTGCACTCTGACCGGAATTTTTCTCACACCGCCTGGCATGACTGTGTGTGTGGCGAGGTGCTCATACATAATAAAAGTAAATACTGCTGTACATAGTATAATCATTCCTGTATTCTGCAGCTCGGTCAGTGCAGCCCTGGGAAGCAGTTCCGCCGTAGGATGTGTTCCTGCTCTCACTATTTCACACACACAGCAGGCCGGGCTTCAGACACAGAGTGTGACTGAGGCTACTGATGGACAGGCATGCTGCCACTCAGGGCCGGATTAAGGTCTGTGGGGGCCCCTGGGCAACAAACATGTGGGGGCCCCTATTAAATGTGACAAACTGGGGGTATGCGCAGTGGGGACCCCAGTAGTGTCAGTGCCCACAGTGGTAGTGCCCCGTAAGCAGAGCCCACAGTAGTGGTGCCCTTTATGCAGTGCCCCCAGGAGTGGTGACCCTTATGCAGTGCCCCCTATGCCCCTTGTAGTAATGCCCCCTGTGGTTGTGTCCCCAATAGTAATGCCCCCTGTATAACTACCCCCAGTAGTAATACCCCTGTAGTTGTGCCCCCAATAGTAATGCCCCCCAGTAGTCATGCCCCCTGTGTGTGCCCAATAATAATGCCCCCTGTATAAATGCCCTCAGTAATAATACCCCTGTAGTTGTGCCCCCTGTGGTAGTGGCCCCTGTAGTAGTACCCCTGTAGTAATGCTCCACCTTCAAGTAGTAAAGCCCCAAGAGTGGAGCCCCCAATATTAATGCCCCCTGAGTAATGCCCCCAATAGTAATGCCCCCCCAGAGTAAAACCCCCAGTAGTTATGCCCCCCCACGCCGAGTAATGCCCCCAGTAGTTATGCCCCCCACGCCGAGTAATGCCCCCAGTAGTAATCCCCCAAGGATTGCCCCCAGTAGTAATCCCCCCTGAGTAATGCCCCCCGAGTAATGCCCCTAGTAGTAACTCCCCCCCCCGAGTAATGCTCCCAGTAGAAAAGCCAATTGCATTTAAAAAAAGAAAAAAAAAGCTATTACTTACCTTAAGCCCCGCTCCCGTTGCCATTCACGTCCATTCCGCCCGGCTGCTCCTCTGCACTATGGGAAAGACGTCATGACTTATCTACCATAGTGCACTGCGTGAGCCAGTAACCGTAGCTCATGAATGAGCTCCAGTCTCCAGCTCCTGCTGACACTGCGGGGACTGAGCCGGGTGCCCGCTGGTTAAAATCAGCGAGCGTCTGGCAAATAATGCCTCCCTGCAGCGCCGGGGTTAGGTTGGCCGGAGGAGGTGGAACTGGTTCCGTCTCCTCCGGTTCACATTAACCCCGATGGGTGTGGGGACCCTTCAGGTGTGGGGGCCCAGGGACGATCGCCCCTGTCGCCCCCTCTTAATCCGGCCCTGCTGCCACTGACCCCCCCAGTCATCACTATACTGTTAGATATTGAGGGCACCACTACACCAATCATGGTTGTGAAGGTAAGGATGGCCCACACTGGGATCCCCCACAGTCGCGCCTCCATTCCACCCCCTTCCAGGTTCTTCATATTGTTGCCCAGGTTCAATCAAATTCTGGGGAGAACACTGACCAAGAAAGTCAGTATTGAGGACAGTGAAGTGAGTATGCACCAAGAACGTCAGTTCTGAGGACTATAAAGTGGGCATACAAGGGAAAAAACAAAGGAACATGGACATCTGCACACAACAGTATTGGAAAATAACCTTCAATTGTTTATTGAATAAGGGGTGCTGCCAAGAGACAAAAAAATATATTCAAAAATACCAACAGAGGGGAAAGGGAAAGATTTGTCTATTGTTTGGTGCACAGTAATGTTGTTAGAAATAGAATTACATCTTTATTAGATATGCATTAAAATGCCCCAATATGGGACATGACCAGCGAAATAGAGGTTAAAAGTAGGAAAAAATATATAATTGTGAAAAAAACTGATGTTAGTGAAATAAAACTCGGAAGTACCCTTACAGTATGACCTGATTCTTATTCCTAGGTCAGTATGTAGATGAACCTCTGGGTTAACAGGCCACTTTCTTTAAATTAGAGAGATGGTGGTAATTAGAATAAATTGCTTCTTGTTTCATAAAACCACTCCCCTACAGTAATTTTTGTAGTTGCAGGATTGTAAATTCTAGCTGCAATTCAATCCCTTTATGCACATGCATGTATGAATTCTGCAGAACCTTATTTAGCCATTGAATATGTGAATAACTTGTTTAACTTTTGTCCTTATGTATGGACAATATAAAGACCTCAGTTTTGATGTAATAGAGGGGTTATTTCTCAGGTGATGGTCAAATTAGGAAATAGCATATGTTCTTATTCCCCTTATACAGTTAATTACTGTGGCTCTCCTCCCTATTAGTATAGGGATTTATTGTCTGTTTATTCACAGAAGCCCCATAAAGATAGTGCTATATGGGGTAAATAAGGTTATTTGTATTCCCTATGGATGAAACATCACTCAGAGCTCATCTCCATCATAAATATACCAATGCGGTCTCTATATATTTGAGCACCATGCAGGTCTGTTTATCATGTAGGCTGAGGTGTCTCAAAGGGTCCTACTTTAAATATACCAGGTTGGTTAACTGATACTGTTGTAACTGCACTACAAGTATTTCAAAACATCACATAGATACAATGTTGCAGGGTGTGGGTTTCAATTAATACCAGAGTTTCTGCATGTCCGTATAACCTATTGCAGAGTAACATGGTGTAAACTATTATTCCATCTCAAATTGATATTATAACATTGTTTAATTTACAACACATGTGGTGCACACAGCGGGCATGCCGACGCCCGTTTCGCTGTGAGTCAGCTTTATCAAGGCAAGCCGATTGCTATTACAACCGCACACTATATTCATATCCGCGGGCCAATCAAAGTCTATTTATCAGTCACGTGATTATCACAGCCAGTCAGAGGTCGTCTTATGTTCTTACTAGTAATCCTGTCTCTAATCCAATCAGATGTATTGTTTCAATCTATCCTGTTGGTGGGTGTGTTTTTTCCACCAATAGGATTACAGATACATCGTATTTGTGTATTACTATCTCATCAATATTTGTTGATTTTTATTGTCACAGAGGGACAAATAAATAATCCTAATTAATTGTCATATCTATGTTTCTTAATGCTCAATAAAGATTTTAGGAAAAAGGCATATTAATTGTTGCGTTGTTATATCCGGTAAGTATAAATGTATTTCTCCAGACACTTATCCTAGGTTTTATGGCAGGTTTAACCCTACTAGTCCTGTATAGTCAGTGTACTAATAAGGCATGCATTATATATTGAATATTATTAGGTAATAGAGTATATAATACCACTCACGATTTTTACTATAAAATCATACCTAGTGGAGGTGTTATATCGACGTGAACTGTACGTCATTGAATATCCTGTAGTCATTCACTATAAATATCAGTACATTAATAACAACAGAGCGTCCCATCAAAATTATTATTAGAAATAACCCCTCTATTACATACAAACTGAGGTCTTTATATTGCTCGTATATAAGGACAAATGTAAAACAAGTTATTCACATATTCAATGTCTAAATAAAGTTCTGCATTCATACATGCATGTGCATAAAGGGATTGAATTGCAGCTAGAATCCTGCAACTACAAAAATTACTGTAGGGGAGTGGTTTTATGAAACAAGAAGCAATTGAATCTAATTCCCACCATCTCTCTAATTAATGGTGCATACACACGATCAGATTTTTCCTTCAGATATGAACGATAATGATTTTAAAATCGTTCAGTCGTTCATATCTGAAGGAAAATCGTTCATATCTGACATGCCTGAACGATGGACGATCAACGATGCGCGTTCCCGTTTGTCAGATAACGATATCTGACATCTGATGGGTTTGCAGTCAGACTTGGACGATTCCATTCATTTTAATGCAGTCAAAAATCGTTCAATCGTTCAAATCGTTCAAAACTTTGGTAAAATCGTTCAAATCGTTCAATCGTTCAGTCGTTCATCTGACAAATCTGACAAGTCTGACAAATCTGACCGTGTGTACGCTCCATTAAAGAGAGTGGGGTGTTAACCCAGAGGTTCATCTACATACTGACCTAGGAATAAGAATCAGGTTACACTGTAAGGGTACTCCCGAGTTTCATTTCACTAATTTCAGTTTTTTTCACATTTATATATTTTTCTTACTTTCAAACTCTATGTCGCTGGTCATGTCCCATATTGGGGCATTTTAATGCATATCTAAGAAAGATTTAATTTTATTTTTAACCACATTACTGCACGCCAGACAATAGACAAATCTTTCCCTTTACCCTCTGTTGGTATTTTTGAAAGTGGGCACACACCAAGAACGTCAGTTCTAAGGACTGTAAAGTGGGCATGCCCCAAGAACGTCAGTTCTGAGGACTGTGTAGTGAGTATGCACCAAGAATGTCAGTTCTGAGACCTGTGAAGTGGGCATGCACCAAGAACGTCATTACTGAGAACTGTGAAGTGGGCATGCACCAAGAACATCAGTTCTGAGGACAGTGAATTGAGTATGCACCAAGAACGTCAGTCTATATGACTGTGAATTTGGAATGCACCAAGAAGAGAATGCAGAGGACAATAAAGTGGGTGTGCAACAGGGGTGACATTTCCAAGGATGGTGAAGTGGGTGTGCACCTTGAAATGCCCCAGTCTGTAACTCCTGAGAATGTTCCATGCAGGAAAATGATTGCAGTCAATGTAAGCTTTGTTTGAATAGATATTAATATTGAACTGAAATGCACCTAGAGGCAAGGAATACTTAATGTAATCAACTTGTTCATTTTAAAATGGTTTATCTTTAATTTAATTTACTCATAAGTTCTGGCTTCTTTTTATTTATCTATTTGTTAAATGAATATATACATCTAGACTGTGGCTACAAATTCAAAGCACTTACTATGTCAAAATATAGTGGGGGAGCGGTGCACAGTTCATACATGATATGGAGCTGGAATTCCGTTTCTATGGAGATAACAGCTAAGTAATATGATTTTCTGCTGTCCTTATTAAGCAGTTGCACTTAATATCCAGCTTCTTATTACAGTCCAATTATCTGTTATCTACTTAACACAGATCATGGTTTGTATATTACGAGACAATCCACTACATTACTGGAACATCTCAAGTCACCCTATTGTTTTCACAGTAATATATTTCCCCCTAGCAGACCATAACGTAGATAATGCTAATACATAGATCAAAGTCCAGGAATGTGTTTTTATTATTGCAGATAACCTGACATGGTTATGTCTCAGCCGTATCTGTCATCGCTTTATGTATTACATGTCTGAACATCTGCAGATCCCATCACTGTATTCCAGGCAAGCAGAAGGGAGAGTTAAAACAAAGCAGTGTATTAATCACCTACTCATTATTTCCTATACAACGCAAGGGAAATCAACAGAAGGGCAAGAGAAAAGCCATATAAATAACTCATATAAAATGTGTTAACCCGTTTTCTCTCTACAGGGAGACAGTGCAAACTGTGGCTTAAAAAGCATTTTGAGGACTCCCCATCAATAATAATGTCTAATTAATTCTCTCCTTAGAAATGCAAAGGTTGATAGCAAGTGATTGGTCAGGTGGGTTCCTAATGTTATCATTTAAATCACTACTAATAGACAGTCACATGACAAGAGAAGAGTGATGGGTTCCTAGAGGCTCACCCTTTGGCTATCACTGTGTAACAGTAGGTAGGTTTCATTTATAATGGACATACCTAGAAATCTGTAGGTAATTAGAAGGTGATAATGAGCCCATTGATCAAGTAGAGCCTGGCGTGGTGTAACTGAGCCCGCTGAACAGTAGAAGGAAAGCAGGTTTGTGTTTAATCCATGAAAACAGTAATTACAAATATCAGAACATGTTTTCAGGACGACTGTTTATTTATATACACACTGATCTTTTCCATGAACATGTCCTTTTTCCAGAATATTATAAGTGATGATTATTATCTAAAGATCTGTCAAAAATTATTTATATAAGCTTTATATATTTTAAAGTGTATAAGGCATGTTTAATTTGCTTTGTGAGGATTATTTAGTAATATAACCTGATTAAAAAAAAGAAAATTAGGGATGCCTTACCATTTCTGGAAACCCTTATATAAAATGTATTATATTTGATGGATAAATACAAACAAAAAGAGCCACAATATTAATGTCCAGGTAGATATTTGGATACAAAATTGGCTTTTTATATGGAACAATCAGACATTGAAAATTAACCTGAACTGGTGTGTTAAAGAGTAACTTTGCATAAAATACTCCCGTCCCCTCATTTCTAAAAGTCTTATGGTACGGTAGCTAGGACCAATCCTTTCCTAATATTCCGGCTCTCCGGCAAATACTATTATTGCAGAGGACAGTCCCAACACTGGTTTCCTTCCCAGCCATCCGACTAACTATATATATGGTAGCTACCAAATAGGACACTAGTCATGTGATCATAAGTTTTTACAATCATAAATAATCTACACAGTTAACAGTATGGATGAGCAGGTGAGGATTGGAACCCAGCTGCATTATAATCCTTCCCACTTCCCTTGTGTCTGTACAGCTGCATACAACACTTCTCAGGGATCCTGCAAAATAGGATTGTGTGTGGAAAATGGAGACATGCTAAAATCAAGTCAGTAAAAACTAAAGAAATAAGATTTTATTTAAAAATGTGACTATGTTGCACTTTGAGAAGAAACATTTCTGGACATGTGCGAGTCTAAAATTGTAATGAAATCAAACAAAGGGGCCTATTTATCAAACCCATTTTTCATAAAATATGGAAGAAACAGCAGTTTCTGCATAATTTTAGGTATTCCTGCTATGTACAAACAACCTAATGCAGGAGATTTCACAGAAATCACCTGCAAGAGGCTAATTAGTGCTGTAGGCCGCAGTTCCCATTACTATCAATGGAGACTATGGCCAGGGATGTAACTCGCAGAGACAGTGGATATCACTTCTTTCTGTCCCTGCGAGTTACAGTTAGTACACACAGTAGAAGGGAAAATTTGTTAAAACTGAAAAAGCCTGTTGCGATACTAACTGTTAATAATTGTGGCAGTCAAGGCTGCCATCAGGGGGGGACTGCTGGGCCCGGTCACAGTGGTCAGAGAGGGGGGCCCTCCCACAATCACAGTAGCGAACGCAGGGAGGGGGTTCAGTAACTAGAAACTCCCCCGCCCGCTGATCCATCGCCACTGCTGAAGGTGTGTTTTTTTTTTTTTTTTTTTTTGTGAGACGGAGATTCCTGTCTCCGTCTCACTGGAGTTCAGAACAGGCTATCACTGAGGGGCAGCTCCTCGTAGCCAAGGTGATGGTAGAATGGGGGGAGCTGATGCAGCGGCACACAGCTCCTCCCAGGCAGTTTCCTGTTATTGTTTGAGTGCTCGCTCAATCACTGCACTCCTCCTCCATCTGGACAGCTGCAGGCAAGGCACCACCTTTATAAATGTGGCACATGTTGGGGGGAATCATCTGAAGCAATAACTAGGGATGGGGAGTACGTGTGTTAGGAGGATAGATGTATGTGGACACATCTGTATAGACATTTTCTTGATTTGATGGCTCTCCCAGCTATCCCAGTTTAAGCACGAGCGTCCTGACTCGTATCAGGACAGTAAGTAGTATGTCAGGTTCAATGTAGCAAGTGGGTACAGTACACACCTACAATTGGTGCACACAGTAATGCAATTTTAGTGAGGGTGGGAGTACCCTAGCACTTAAGAAGAGTGAAACATGTCACTGGTAGACATGGCATGCGCCAACATGATGCGACCACACCCATATGTACCAAATGCCACAATATTTCCTAGTAAAAGCCACAAGCAGGTGCCAGTCACACCAGGGACAGGGGTATTTTTAGTCTAGGGCAGGGCAGTTGATAGCAGCCTAGCACCTCAGAAGCACTAGGTAGGCACACTTTGGCAGACATGACATGCTTCAATGATGCCCCCATTCCAGACTGCCCAGCTTTTAAAAGCTAAATATTGGGAGCTATATCACATGACATGATGTGCTAAGAAAGAAAAGATCACAAGCACATATAGGCACAGACTGAAAAGATATCCACATGGCTGTATAAATGACAGTGTACAGTATCTGTGACATGCATATGGTGGGGCAGTCATATTGTGTGAACTTTCTGCATGTCTCATTGATGCTACTAGTTTCTAATGAACAGATAAGCTACATTCTCATGAATATTCTTTTAGTTTGCAAAATTGCTTTAGGTGGCAGCTATACTTTAGGGCTATGAAAAACAAAAATAATAATAAAAATACATGATTTAAAGCTCATCCGTCAATTTTCTTTGACCTGGCTGTTCCCATAAGTGCAGCCCTAGAAACAGCATGATGGGCGCGAGCAGGAGAACCAATAGAAAGCTGGAACTTGCATGCTAACACTTTTGTATTGGTCATCACAGAGCATCTTGCATTCACACTGCTCACACCTGATCCCTGTGGGCTGCTCCTTACAGCAGTTTTCCCAGAGCTCCGGTGAGAAAAGCGGAAACATAAAAGAAATAAAGCTCTTTTACTGTAGACTCTTTTAGTGTGCACTGTAGTAAATTAAAGCCTGTACTTGTCGATAAGAGATTTCAAAGCATCACTGACATCCAACACACATTACAAGAGCAAATGCAAATGTTTATCTATGTAACCTTGAATTCTAATAATACAATGAAGCCATCGCGGTTAAAAAAAAAGAATTCTGATAAAATACCATTAAAAATGTGAACAGTAGATGGCAGATAACAAGCTCTGAGCACAGTAATGGGATTATAGCATGTGATGAAAGTATACTGTGAACTATATTTTCTTCTCTGATCTCTGCACAGATGTTGCCAGTAAAACCCGCTCTTCATAAATTGTTCTCAGAGCACAGCACTGCCAGGCTCAATGTCTCACAATGTTGGTATAATAACTTGATTAAAATTTAAACAAACACATGTATAACATAACATTATTTTACTGGTGGTTTCAGTCTATAGCTATACGCTACCTCAGTGCTGTCAGGGCTGTTACATTTTTGGTGATTGATATTTGTTACCAGCAGCCAGATGTGTAGGAATGACAATCAGGGCACACACCTCCACACATTACTCTACCATTGTACATACACCACTTAAGGGGGCTCCAGTTTCTCATTTATCATGTAAGCTCCATATAATGGTGTGACACACGGACAGATAGCACAGTGGAAATGTCTTAAATATGGGTCTATATACTAAGCCTTGGAGAGATATAAAGTGGAGAGAGATAAAGTACCAACCAATCAGCTCCTAGCTGTCATTTTTCAAACACAGCCTGTAAAGTGAGGAGCTGATTGGTTGGTATTTTATCTCTCTCCAAAGCTTAGTACATAGACCCCATAGACATATTGACATGACTATTGTGCTGCTCTTATAATTATTATTATCCTTTATTTATATGTCGCCACAAGTGTTCCGCAGCGCCTTACAGAGTACATAAACATAACTGAACAAGAAACCAGTGACTTGAAGTACAATACAGGACAAGGATATGCTGCATTAGCGATTATAACACTCAAATTAAGCAGCAGGGCGTCAGCAATTAAGTGTTATATGCCCTTGTGGGGAGTAAGGAGTAGAAGAAAGTATAAGGAGAAGCACATGAGGGAAAAGGGCCCTGCTTGTGAGACCTTACAATCTAAAGGGGAGGGGCAGACAAACAGGCGTGACACAGATGGGGTAGACAGGGAGGAAAGAGCATGTAGTAGTGGGTTAGGATTAGAGCTGATAGGCCTTGATGAAGTAGTGGGTCTTGAGAGCACGTTTGAAGATTTGTAGAGAGGTGGAGAGTCTGATAGGGAGTGGGAGAGAGTTCCAAAGGTAGGGGCAGCACGGGCAAAATCTTGGAGGCGGGAGTGGGAGGAAGTAATCAGTTGGCAGGAGAGACGGCATGCATTTGTTGAGCGAAGTGGACGGGCGGGAGTGTGAAGGGAGATGAAGTCAGAGATGTAAATGGGAGACAATTGGGTGAGCGCTTTTTAGGTAAGCGTAACAACCTTGAATTGGGTTCTGGAGAAGGGGAGCCAGTGTAGGACTTGAAGGAGAGGGGAGGCAGATGTAAAACGTTTGGAGAAGAAGATGAGCCGAGCAGCAGCATTGAGGACAGATTGGAGTGGAGAGAGGTGGGAGTCTGGGAGGCCAGATAGGAGGAGGTTACAGTAGTCTAATCTGGAAATGACCCGTGAGTGGATGAGGGTTTTCGTAGCATACAAGGTAAGAAAGGGTCTAATCCTATAAAAAAATTTGAGATGGAAACGGCAGGACTGCGAGAGGTGCTGAATGTGTGGTTTGAAGGAGAGGGAGGAGTCCAGGATAACTTCAAGACAGCACTATTCGGAAGGGTGGGAATATGACCAGCTAGTCTTAGACATGTTAAGTTTAAGAAAGTGCTGGGACATCCAGGAAGAGATAGCAGAGAGAAAGTCAGAGATGAGGGTGAGGAGAGAGGTGAGGGGAGGAAAGGTAGATCTGAGTATCATCAGTATAGAGATGATATTGGAGGTCAAAAAAGTTGATAAGCTCACCTAAAGATGATGTATATAGGGAGAATATTAGAGGTCCAAGAACAGGCCCTTGGGGAATGCCTACTGTTAGTGGATGTGGGGGTGAAGAGGAGCCATGAGAGGAGACAGAAGGAACGGTGAGATAGGTAGGAGGACAGTCAGGAGAGGACAGTGTCACATAGACGAAAGGAGTGAAGGATTTGCAGGAGAGGGTGGTCCACAGCAGCAGAGAAGTCAAGGAGAATGAGCAGAGCGTAGTGGCCCTTGGATATGGCAGCAAGGAGGATATTGGTGACTGTCGTGATGGTAGTTTCAGTGAACTGGAGATAACTGAAGCCAGATTGAAATGAGTCAATGAGGGAGTGGGAGGATAGAAAGGTGCTAAGGCAGTTGGATGGGTCGATAGTTGGAGAGTGTGTTAGGATCAAGTTCAGGTTTTTTAAGAATGGGGGAGACAAGTGCATACTTGAATGCAGAAGGAACAGTGCCAGATGAGGGAGATATTGAGGAGGTGGGTAAGATGGGAAAAGGTAGAAGGAGAGAGGTAGCGGAGGAGGTGGGAAGGGATAGGGTCAAGGGGGGAGGTGGAAGGGGGGGAGGACCGGATGAGGGCCAAGATTTCCTTTGCAGATACAGCGGAGGATGTTAGAGTTGGTAAGATGGCTGGGGTGAGGTGGTTTGGGAAAGGAGGGGGTGGAGTGCTGAGGGACTGGTGGGATATGATGTCCTGACGTATGTAGTCAATTTTAGAAGCAAAGTAGTTTGTAAAGTCAAGGGGAGAGAGCGAGGAGGGGAGGCGAGAAGGGGAAGGGCAGAGGAGGGAGTTAAAAGTGGCAAAGAGATGCTGGGGGTTTGAGGACTAGAGGGAGATGAGGTTATTGAAATGATTGTTTGGAAAGGGACAGGGCAGCACTGTAGGATGAGAGCATGAATATGAAATGGAGGAAGTCTGCCTTAGAGCGTGATTTCCTCCACTGTCGCTCGGCGAATCGTGAACACTTTTGCAGGTATCTGGTGCATTTGGAATGCCTGGGATGAAGTGTGGATCTGCGAGGGTGAGTAGTGATTGCTGGAGCAACAGAGTCCAGAGCAGAAGTAAGTGAGGCATTGTACAGGGAGTGTCTTGTTCAGAACAGGAGAGAGAGAGAGGACAGGGGAAAGAAGCGAGTCCAGCAGGGAGGAAAAAGTAACAGTGTCAATAGCATCAATGTTATGCTTAGTAATGGTAGCATTAGGAGGTAGAGGAGGGGAAGGAGAGAGAGATAAGTTAAAAGATAGAAGGTGATGGTCAGAGAGGGGAAATGGGGATTTAGAGTAATCAGAAATATCACAGCGGTGAGTGAAGATCAGATCAAGTGCTCTCATCTCACATAATGGCACACAGATTTTTCTTATGACAATATGATGTGTTCTACAACTTTTCACTCAGGGTGATTTAGATGGAGCGGGATATTTGCCAGAATCAGTAGAGATTTAGGGATGGGGGGGGGTTTAATAAATTTATTAAAGAGCTTTATCATACGTAACAAGTTTTAATATTCGTTGCTTATGATATATGGTGCTCATGCCAATCAGCTCCCAACTGTCATTTTTCAACAGATCACAGTCAGAAGGCTGGAGCACCGTTATTATACACAATGAGTTTTAAAACTTGTTGAACAATGGACCTCTGGGAATGTTTAAAAGGACCCTATGAAACTGTAAAATCAGGGAATGTAAAAAGGCAAACATAAACATAGTAAAGATGTCACATGTTGACACAAAGTTCCTCATTTTACAATAGTAATAGTGCATATTTATAAGTGTTGCCAAATTTGTATGCATTTACTATAACTGTGACATGATGGACTTACTCCACTAGACGACATAGACTGCTGTGAGGTTACTCTATTCTTGAGTAAGCTAAGTTTAGTTCGCCACTCCTGGAGCATAGCGATTCCCACTCACTGTCACCAACCACCTGTTACTAACTCCTCCTACTGAATCATTGGAGGGTAACTCGTCATCATGTAGCACCTGGAACCATTTACTCCACCAGGATCCTACACTAACTCTGGAACTGTCATGTTTGTATTTGTCTTTGGAACCGGACTGGAGTCTTTGGCTGGAATGGGATATGGGACGAGCAGCTGAAAGCTGGGCAGCCTAATATAAATCCTGCTCATGGACTAGAACAGTGATATAGGAGTGTATTGGAGTGCACTATGTGTTAAACTGGTAAGCAAGATATGGCTGCTAGTGACTGAAGGCACTTGTGGGACAGCCAGAGTCTTGATGGGAAACAGAGGATAGGTGCTTAGGGCACATAGATACAGGTAGATAGAAAAGGGAGAGCTTTAGTATGTCAACCAGGCTAGAAAACAGTAGGATTCTGGATCACGTGGAACCCGGAGCAGCTCTGGACCAGAATACTGAATGACCGGAATGCTGGATAACTGGAATACTGGAACACTGGAATGGGACAGGAATGTTTGATCACTGGAATGGGACCATAATACTGGATCACCGGAACGGGACCGGAATACTGGATCACTGGAATGAGACCGTAATGCTGGATTACCAGAATGGGACAGGAATACTAGAAACTGAAATGGAACTGGAGTAATGGAGATAGTAATGCAGTAAGGTGGTAACCGCATTTGGAGTCTCAAGGCAAAGATAGAGAATCTGCAGGAGTTCACTGAGTAGCACACCGCTAGGCTGTGGACAACATTGCACTGGCTATGATAGTCTCAAAGTGAAATCCTTTAATACCCCTGGGTCATCAGGGATTAGCTACAGGTGTCAGGTGATGGAGTACTGGTCTCCTGTTGGTGGTGATCTGGTCTCCTGATACAGACTGTCATGGTGGCGCCCAGCTGCACCACTGCTCGTGGACACTGGGGAATCTGCTGACAGCCGCAGAAAGAGGAAGCAGTTGCTGCAGCCAGAGAGAAGATGCCCGAACACGCTGAAAATCTTCCACGTAGCCGGAGCATGGAGGGGGGAGCCAGGTTAGTCACCTGTCGACAGGGCAAAGAGGAGCGGTTTGTGACAGGAACATCTTACTTCTAAATATGTGTGGTCAAACTGCTTCAACACCTCCTGGCTGGACTAGGCTAATTCCTCACTGGCAGCTTACTATAGGTCAGTGTTGCGCTTGGCAGCGGGTAGAGGGATTCAACTTGGAGACATTGGGCTCAACCGCAGAACATACAGACAACACAAGCATTTATTGGTTATCTGGTAGACACAGGATACATACAGATGCAAGTATCCTAAAGCAAGAAGATGCTTAGTAGCGCCTACAAAATATCATTAAAAAGACAGTTTACTCCTAGTGGAAGCTAATAAGAATACCACAGTATGCAGATGATGCACACATCATAATGTTCAAGATGGTGTATTTGTTTCAGGGTCAGTGTCTTTTTTATACAGATTTAACACACATATTGTCTGCCTCTTAAACCATATGTCACATTTATCTTATCTGAAAAATATGTCTTTAAAATTATATATAACTTCAACTGACACGAATATATCAAATAAGTTCATCATCAATATTTGCCCTTCAGAATCAAATTATATATTTGGATTTCCACAACAATTTGATTTCATGAGAATAACTTCATCAATGGGATATTTCCACACTAACTTCTACACACAGGATATACCCCCATGTTGTGCATTCAAGCTAAAGAAATGTGTTTAAACAATAAACACTAAAGGGTAAACTTACTAAAGCTGTAGCTTCTTTTGTGTTTTAATATCATTGCAGTTTTAGATTTTGATTAGTGTGGTTTGGATACCCAGCCACACTAACTAATAATATTGGTGTTGATGTTTCCAGCAGTAAATAGAGTAGAGAATAGAGTAGTGGAACAGTGAAAAAGTTGCCTACAGCAACCAATCAGCTTTGTGGTAGGATTTACATCAAGTATATTCTATAAAATGATAGGTAGGAGCTGATGTCCACTGCTCTATTTTTTCACTCTTTTCACTGCTTGATAAATCAACTCCTTTGTCATTTTAAAAATCACAGGTCTGACCAAATATTGTTAAATCTCTTCATGTTCTTGAACAACAAGACTTCTTTCATACAGCATTCATTGAAGGTTAAAAAAAAACAGAACATTGTGCAAAGTATGTACAACACAAGTACCAGATGTATCTGTAGATTAAAAAAAAAAAATTGGTTAGACCAACTACTGTACATTCTAAATTTAGCAATAATATATGTAAATATATTAAAGGTAATTTGCAAAAGTGCAAATATTGGGCCAAATGTAATAAGGTGAGAGTTTAGAGAATGGGAGAGTTTAGTAGTAATCTCTCACATTGATCGAGCTTTATCTTCAATATGGGAAAACATCTGGATGAGAGATTTTAGAGTCTAAAAACATGCAAGTTTGAATGTTTTCTGACACTATTACATTGGCCGAGTTAAAAAAGTGTCAGAGATTACTGCTAAACTCTGACATTTTCTAATCTCTCACCCTATTACATTTGGTCCATCTTGTTTGTGTGCAAATACAGATGCACGTCCAAATGACTGCTGTGAGAACTGCCCCAACAAAATAAACTACTTTAAAGGATTTCCATTCTGACTATAAAGGTGATGATGGAAGAGTAAAACTACTAATTTGAGGTCCATCCTACTATCACTGTAGTGCCCATCCTTCATTTATATTTAATTCTTTCAGTGGTTTTGATATAGGACATATGCATTTTGCTTGGTACTAAGCTGTGGCTGATGAACACTGAATAGGACATCAGGAAACTCAGATGTACCTGGTTTGATGATATCGACCATCCGTGCCCGCACATCGACCATCGTTTGGGGGTTGGAAGGGCCCAAAAACAGGACGATATGAACGATAACGATATGATCGATATCATTATCGTTCTTATTGTCCTGTAATATCTGACCGTGTGTACACACCATAACATTGATCTTTCTGTGCTGGGATGAGAATGCAGTGGACAGAAATAAAAATGGGACTGACTGCCTCTTAAGTCCCATTTATTTTAATTTATTTAAGAAACTGTAATATTTTTTTTAGAGGTGTGGCTTAATATGTATATATATATATATATATATATATATATATATATATACATATACACATACACACACACACAGACATGGTACTTGTGTACTTTACGGACTCATTGCAGAGAGAACAAAAGGAATGTTTTAAATGGTACTTGTGTACTTTACGTACACAAGTACAGAGAGTTGGCCCCACCTAGAGAAGAAGGTTGTCCCCTTGCGGGCTTGGTGGCTCGCTGCACTGGCCACGCTTCGGGCTCGGTTATATTCCCCCTCAATGCCTACTTGGGGGGATGATGCTGGACACTGGCTGATGACGTCAGGATCCTCTCCGTGAAGGGGATTTAGACATTACCATGATTGATAATAATAATGAGAGTAGGACACTTGGGTTCTCTCTGCAATGAGTTTGTAAAGTACACAAGTACAATAAGGTTCACAGGAAGAACATCTCTGCAATTGTGAATTTCTTTACATTTACACGTTTTACATGAAAAAAAGATCGGCACTTATCCCCATAAGTACTTGGGAGTTTAGACTTAATATTGGAAGGGATTTCCTTAATCACTGTTAAGCTGTTTTGTTTAACATTGTCCCTATAAATATAGCTATTCAAATCCTTTCTTTACCATTTTCATATTCTCTGACCAGTGCATGGAAAATGTTTAAGTCTTTTCCCACAGGCCCAATACAAATAAACAATCCTCCTGCACGGCATTCATGGAGGGGACAGGAATTTTTATTGGCCCACCCTTCGCAAGTATGCTCCCTGTTTTCCTGTCACGGAAGGCAGAAACAGTGATTCAGCGTAGACTAATCTGACAATAACAGCAGAGGTAGATATCTACACTCGGCCCTGCACATAATACTGACTGACATCTCAGGCTGAACTATGCCGTCCAAATAAATATACATGCAAACAGTTCTCGCTATGTAACTGGTGCAACCAATAAACAAGCACTATCCTCATGCTTAAACACACATTTCTTCACACATTTTTAGCTTGTGTAAACCATTCAGCACTGAGCATCACCAATAGCAGGATGAATGATTACGTTATCTGATTTTTTATTTTTGCTATATTTTTACTGACATCAGCAAACGGCCAGTTTCCTTCCTGAATTCTGGACAACATCTGCTAATCATCCCCTCACCTCATCTTTTAGCTTGCCCTATCACTCAGGCCCATAATCCTGTCATGGGCGAGGCCTTCAGTTTGCTGAAAGTTAATTTGGAAATGTGAAAATTAAATGAAAAATAGAGCGAAGACATTCACAGCTGTGCTTGTTTGCACAATTTAGCTGTCCCTTTACTCCTTCATCCCCCATGATTTAGAAAGCTGGCCACTTTCAGATCTCATGCAGTTTCTAAAAAATAGGAGCCTTCACAGGAATGGATTGGCCTGTTCATATGGTCTGTGTATAGTTCATCTTTTATGAAAACACCAGCGGAGAGCAGACTTGTTTTGTTATTGCTGTCCATCTCCCCTCCTCAAAAGTAGTATTTGTCTGGAGTGTTATTTTGCTTTTACATTGACACCAAAAAAACAAACAAGACCTCCATATAAGACATACATCTTGAAGACATTGTGTCTGTCTAGTGCTGCCTTTCTGACCTGCACAAAGTTCAATGGAAGAACACAACCAGGAGGCCTGCGTATTGGATTTCTCCCCAATTATACCCTGTAGCAGATCAGACAGCAGCTTGTGGTGAGAGTAATGAATTTAATACATGAATCCTGACATACTTAGCGAGGTTTCGTTTTGATTTAGTATTATCAAAATTTGCCAAAACCGCAGATTAAAAGTGTCCCTGTGGCTACAGTCACTGGATGATAGAGTTCCTTTAGTTCCAGTTACATCTAATACCTGCTTCTTCTAATTCCCCATTTCACTTGGAAACGTTCCTGCTGGTGTTTGTGTTTCACTTATCCTTTTATTAGCAAGTAGCTATGTTATTCTATACAAGTATGCATGTACGGCTTGCTCTCGCAGTGGTTCCTCCTGCAGTAATGGGAATACACCATGCTATTACTAATTACAGTTACATATTACATTAATGTTTAACAAGATAAGCAGAGGTGTTTTCGATAGTGTGACATTGTGACTGCACAGATTGCCATCTCTAAGGGGTAGGCACCATTTATTCATGTATATTGGTCAGGGTAGGAGAACAAGAGCTTTCTATACACTTGTCTTATGTTTTAAGTGTCTATGTACTAATATTTGCAGGACTGCCACGATTATTAAGGATCTATTTTGCGGTGGATATTTTAATATTTAATGAAAATATCCCCGCTAGGCAATAAATGGAACTTGCAGGGACATCGGTTGAGGTAACTGCTGTCCCTGCGATTTATCCCAGGCATTTTGTAGAAGACTTTCATGTTTGTGAAATACTTCTCTGGGGGAAGCGGACACTGCGCTGCGGGAAAGAGATGGGACGATCTCTCTCCTGCGAGTAAGCCTCCGTAGGCTTAAAGCCGTTTACACCATCTGATGGTGAAAACTAACGGGACCAAACTCCCAAAAGCTTTGCTTTTTGGAGTTTGGTACATAGGGCTGAGATCGTAGTCCCCATTGATAATAATGGGGACTGTGATCTGCATTGATATTAGTGCTCTGGCAGAGATTTCTGTGAAATCTCCTGCATTGTGCCATTAGCCCCTTAGGGACCTATCTAGTAACCTAATTTCTCCCAAATCTCACATAGAAACAGTAGATTTTGTATTATTTAAGTAAGTTAACAAAGCCTGAACAAAGGGTTAGGAAAACCAACTCTTCAAATTGCATTCGCCGGGATAGCTGCTCATTGGAAAGTTTTACTCCTCACGTTCACGCACAACCAACCAATGGTTAGCTTGTATGGCTATTTTCTTAGTTGGTGATACATTTCAATGAAATTTGAAAAGATGTGGGTCAAGGAATTTAACAAAACTGTATTATTATGGTTCTGTGAGGGAGAGCGGTATAGCTACCTAATTTGGCCAAGGAAGGCTATATTCCCAGGAATCTCAGTATGTCTGAAAGGTGAATTAGTCAGAGCCAGTCATTTAGGAAGCTTCTCAGTTGTCATGTGATGGCTCAGGATGCATTCTAAAGCCTCTCTGCTCTGTAAATTATGTCATATGACTGTGTTTGTCATGGTAACCACATGCCACTTCATAAACTGTAAATCATGAATACCACACTGAAGAAAAGCCCTAAAGTTTCTTCTTAGCGGTAA
Organism: Taudactylus pleione; assembly: GCA_031769625.1. Classification (NCBI taxonomy): domain Eukaryota; kingdom Metazoa; phylum Chordata; class Amphibia; order Anura; family Myobatrachidae; genus Taudactylus; species Taudactylus pleione. The sequence continues at coordinate 20,363,530 of JAUIMM010000052.1, read as the reverse complement.
CAAGAGGTACTGTATTTACGTAAAAGATAAACACATAATTTCAGAATGGATTGTAGCTTTGAGATGATACAGTATAGGCACCACTGTTGTAGTCTTTATTTTAATCATTTCTTTGACATAAAAAACATACAGCATTTGGAGGGTGAGTTTTATCAGAACAGAAGGCAATACATGTCCCTTTCTCCTGCTATTTTAGCCCTATGCTACTTCTATTTACATGTGTGGGGAAGAGGCAAAATTGAGCAGGATTTCTTGTAATGAAAAAGAAATAATATATTTGTCACTGCTTGGCAGTGAGTTCACAACTAGACAAATTCATCTCATGGCTGTAAGTGAGGATGATAATTATATAAATCCACACCACAAAAATGTTGCTTTGCTAAATTTTAACCATTCCGTTAAAATTTTATTTACAAAATAATTAAACTGTTTTCTTTACAGTGCAGCCAATTTAGAATGAATGATTTGGGCACAAGAGCAGATCAAGATTTAACTTACAGGTCTGTAATGTGCAAGAAAATGTCTAACCTGGAGAGCAGGCTGGGAGATTTAACAGCCCATAGCATACTTAACACCCCTAATAATCAGATCACATCACAGACTTGAAGCCTTGTGGCAAAAGTAAATGATTGCAGGGCTTATAAGTGTGCCCATTAGCTTGCTCTAACTAACAATAACAAGATAAGAAACAAAGTAGGTTATTAGTCTGAGCCCTATACTTTATGGATTTCCTGCCATTTTCAGGTAAGATAAAACAGCTAAACAGACAGCGTGTCACCTTCTCCCAAAATGGGGTTTAAAGTTAGATTTTACACTTGCTGCAGAGGATGTCTTCTGACTACAGCCTGGAAAGAGACCTAAAGGCACTTACTAATCAGTGATATAATGTGAGGAATGCAAGTGGCTTATTAACCTCTTCATGACAGGGAACAATTTTATAAGGTTTGCCATATAAACTTATAGATAGGGATTTCTTTATATGTAAATATATATTTTTTTGCTTGGAAGGAAAAATACGACAAAAATAAACTTCCATAATTCTATCATATTATTCTTTCATTTATTCACAAGTAATAGCAGCCCCATGTACTTATGACACTAAATTATAAAGACTAGGAATGTAACTGGATCTACTACCGTGTTGCCCCGATAATAAGACACTGTCTAATTTTTTTTTTTTGGTAAAAAAAACTCCATAGGGCTTATTTTCGGGGCAGGGTTTATTTTAATTAACATTGACAGCAATTTCAATAACCCAATACAATTCTTTACTTACCTTTATTTTTTTCCTCTTTTTCTCTCCTCTCCTCCGCGGCGCTGCTGTAAATGACGCTGCCACGCACGCCAGCTGCCGCGCGCTCACTGTGAGAGAGTGAGACGCCGCAGCTGTGATTGGATGCCACTGTTAAATCTTTAACAGCGGCATCCATTTCATGCGAGGGGCGGAGCTGGGGGCATTTTAGTGTAGCGCAGGCAGGGACCGGACAAAATGGGGATTTTGTTAGGGCTTATTTTCGGGGTAGGGCTTATTATCGGGGAAACACGGTATACCTACAAAATTGTGCGTGAATAAATCGGGATGCAATCGGGCTGACGTGATCCCGACAGTCGGCTTCCCGACTGCTTTATCCCGGCGTGGGTTAAATGACAGGCGTCTATATCTAGACGCCTGTCATTTTCCCGACGCCGGGAGACAGGTGCCCGGCATTCCGATCGAATAGTTGTACCCGTTCTTTCGATATCGCAAAATTGTGTACGCACCTTCAATCATGTTTTGTCAGATGAAACTGGTCAAATTGAAGAATCACAACTTATGTGATGTTTAATATTCATTCGATTCAACTGTGCCATATCAGACCAAAAGTGCAGTGTGTAGGCACCTACTACTTTTTCTGACCATTCTTGCAATTCTCCACCAGCATCAGTGCCGCCTCTATGTGCGTGCACAATTACCATGTCTTTGGCTTGCTACATAGTCAATTGCAGTTTCCTCCATCGCTACATGAAATTATTATTATCCTTTATTTCTATGACACCACAAGGGTTCCGCAGCGCCTTACAAAGAACATAAACAATTGAGCAGAACAAGAGAACAGTGACTTACAGTATTTGACAATCCAGGACAAGTACATGATATATAAACATTGGTGCAACAGCAGTCATAACCCACAAATAAATAGTACGTGGCAGAAGTCACGGGTTAGGTGCCGAAGGTAATGGTAAAGGAAGGAAAACCACATGGGGAAGAGGGCCCTGCTCGCGAGAGCTTACATTCTAAAGAAATACAGCCATGTTGTTGGAAATATTTAACCATTTATTGTTTGCCACAACTGTATTTGGCTACCGATACTGAAATATCAATACATTTATTATCCATCACACAAACTGCTCTCTACTGTCAAGCCTGGTATGTGCTAATGTATTGCAAGTGGCTAAATGCATACATCCTGTACACCTTCCTTCAGAAGCTATATGTACATGTACTGTAAATGGCAGAATACATGGTAAAATATATAGTGATTCTTCCAATTGGTACACCTGTTTCTACTAGAGATAAGCGGGTACGGATCTCAGAGATCCGAACGCATCCGAATTTAGGGGATCCGAGTCAGCTCAGGTTTTCCCGCCTGACTCGGATCTCAAAACAAGGGAAAACGTCATCATCCCACTGTCGGATTCTCGCGGGTTTTTGATTGTATAAAGGTCCCGCGATCGCCGCCATTTTTCATTCCGGCTGTGGAGAGTGAAGAGGGAGGTGAGCTGGGAGCTGTGCATAATAGGGCTGGCTACAGTTATGTTGTCACTCATGGGCTGGCTACTTAATGTCCATAGGGGCTGGCTGTTGTGACTTGTCCTGTCCATAGGGGCTGGCTGGCTGTTGTCTATAATCCATACCATATAGGGGCTGGCTGGGTGTTGTCCTGTCCATAGAGGCTGGCTGGCTGTTGTCCATAGGGGCTGGCTGGCTGTTTTGAAGTTGTCCTGTTCATAGGGGCTGGCTGTTGTCCATAGTAATCCATATAGGGGCTGGCTGGCTGTTGTCCTGTCCATAGAGGCTGGCTGGCTGTTGTCCATAGGGGCTGGCTGGCTGTTTTGAGGTTGTCTTGTCCATAGGGGCTGGCTGTCGTCGATATTAATCCATATAGGGGCTGGCTGGCTGTTGTCCATAGGGGCTGGCTGGCTGTTGTCTATAGGGGCTGGATGGCTGTTCTGCTGTGTTGTCCAGGGGGTGCTCTGTCCATCAGGGGTGCTCTTCTTCACCCCCAGTGTGAAAAAAATAAAAACAATTTTTTGTGTGTGCATGTTAGCCACACCGCAAGTGAAAAAATAAAAACTATTTTTTGCGTGTGCGCATTAGCCACATTTATCAGCAACATAGCTGTGCAGGGGTGCTGCCTGTGTCATTTATCAAGAGGCTGCTGCCTTGTTCAGGTGCTCTCCCTCCCAAGTGCCCAAAAAATTTAAATCAATCAATGTTTTTTTTGGGTGTGTGTGTGTGCGCGCACGTTAGCCACATTTATCAGCAACGTAGCTGCGCAGGGGTGCTGTCTGTGTCGTTTATCAAGAGGCTGGTGCCTCATTCGGGTGTTCTCCCTCCCAAGTTCCCCCAAAATATAATCAATGTGTTTTTTTTCCTGTGTGTGTGCGCAATAGCCATGGCATCACAGACGCCTCTGCTGAGATTTGCATAAACATTTTCAAAGGTGATAATAGAGGATATGGTTTAAAAAATGGAATAAAACAGCTAAAACTGCATTCTCTGATTATAGTGTCCCTACTCCCGACCCATGGCCCCTCTACCTGAATTTCAGTGAGTCAGAGGGGTAACTCCATGCAAACGTATTCCAGAGTGCAGCTGCTCCTCCTATAGCCCAGGTCAGAAGAGATGTGTACAGGGTGTGGTGATGATATGGACTAAAATGGAACTCACATCCACTACAGAGGACAATGAATCCCCTATCTAACAGGGAGCGCAGCTGTAATTTATACACAACACAGGATGGGATGAGGATATAGGTTTGGGTGATGGTATAATCTGGGGTGATGTATACATCATCTTCTTCACACAATATTAATTTGTCCCAGCTGGAATCCACCATTACAGGTGCCTCTGTAATTTTTGCACGTAATTGATGGTAAAGGTCTTTCTCGTAGAAGTTATAGTTCATTTTGATGGACATCATCTTTTCAACATTTTGTGGTAGTAGTCTCAAGCTGATCACTGACAAGGTTCCCGGCTGTGCTGAAAACTCTTTGAGAACACACTGGAAGGTGGGCATCTCAAGTAAAGCAAAGGCAGTTTTGTGTAAGGGCCTCCAAATTGCTTCTTTTTCCTGTCATCTCTTCAGATCTGTGTCCACTCCCAGCAGCAGGCATGGCGCTCAAGAATTCTCAAGAAAGAAACAACGTACGACTTAAACCTTCAATCTTAAATGTTGCATTTGCTACTCTGTTCCGGTTAAGTGGACAGTGGGTACAACGGCAGTTTGAACTGAAGGCCACTAACTAACTGGTTTTTTTTATGTCCCTGTACAGATTGGGAAATTAATTTACGGACAGTTTGCAAAGGATTACTTAAGTCAATTGTTTTTGGAAAGCAGTCTTCCTGGTCCCCTTCTGGGATGAAAATCCACTCCTAGCCACAGAAGCAGACGCAGGATTCTCAAGAAAGACTCAAGATAAGGCCTTAAATCATGGGTAGCCAACCTCGATCCTCGAGAGCTACTAACAGTTCACGTTTTCCAGACCACCTAGCTGGTACTCACCAACGTATTTGTAAAGATCCAGATGTGTAGCTCATTATTTATTATACTTGTGATTCTGTGAGGAGACCTGGAAAACATGCATTGTTTGTAGCTCTCGAGGACCAGGGTTGGCTACCCCTGCCTTAAATCATAGGTCTTAAGTTTGTCCACATATCTGTGCTGGTTAAGTGGCACTTTGAGGCCATTCACTAACTATGTTTTTTTTAATGACCCTGTACAGGTTGGGAAATGCTTTTTCATGTGGAAAGCACTACTAGAAGTCTTCATGGTCCCCCTCTGGGATGAGAAAATCCACTCCCAGCAGCAGCAGGAATGGCCCTCACGGATTCTTCTGGGGCAAGGACTGATGTGAATGTGTCAAATATTTTTTTGTAAATGCCTCCTCCCCTCCCCTTCTCTCTCCTCAATTTTCTTCAGAATCAAAAAATTAAATGAAATTTATTACCAATCAACCTTTCCTGTCCCTGCCCTGCCTTCAACTACATACATACTCCAACTCCCTCAGGCCTCTCTTGAATAATAAAAACATTTGTTTCCTGATGTGCCATGTTGCAAGTTGAACTGCCACGTGTCTGTGCCGCCCACTGCTGCCGCTTAGCTTAGTCAGCCAGCTAGCTTGGTGCAAATGTTGGGCCTAAACTGGATGAAAACAATATAGTGAGATGTGAGGTGGTCAAAATTGACTGGAAACGAATCCAGATCCAAAACCAAAACAAAACACGGAGGTGAGTTTTGGCAAAACCAATCCAGATCCATAACCAGGGGAGATCCAGATCCAAAACCAAAACACGGGGGTCGGCGCACATCTCTAGTTTTTACCCTGCAGCTCAACCACAGTTCATGTATTCTGTAATTATGACATACTTTTATCATTTATTTCCCTTAAAAAAAATAGTTTTGTTTTGAAGCTTCTGCATATATTACAAATTATTTTGTACAACGTGTTGCAGCAAAAGAAAATTGCATATTCAACAGCAACTATGTGTACTTTTGTGCACTCCTAAGGCGCGTGCCAGGAAAAGTTGTGGGAATGTGGTCTTGTGGGAAAAGCCTTACCCATGAGCCACAACCCATTTTTGTCACGCTGGAGGCATGCCCAGAGTCCTGGGAGAGAGAAATAGACGTAGACCCACCTATCCTGGTGCTGCGGTTGTCTGTCTCCATCGCGCTGATATCATGACAATGCAGAACGTGCCTCAGCAAACCTGCAATATGCGGTGACAGCCTACCAGGGTGCGGACGTGTTCAGTCAGCACAGCGCCGCAGTCACACATGCGGCTGCCTTCATTATACTGCCTGTCGGCGTGCCCCCTGGGACCTAAGCGGCCCCGTTGGTAAATATTTTCTAATTAGTATGTTGCTGGAGTGGCCAATCCAGTGTGTACTCATCTATGTAGTGCCCTACTTAGCCGAGTAACCAGTGTACAGGTAAAACCGGCTCAGTCAACAATGCATCACATGTCAACATTCCAGCCTGTGTCCATGTGATGTATTGCTGACATGGTCCTGGAAAGTGTGGGGGTGTCGACATAATTGCATCATTGTTGCCCCCACCACCAGCTTTACAATGTTGAGCTTTCCATCTTTGTAAAAGGGAGGTGTGGCTACTATGACGCAAATCAGCGTGAACCGCGTCATCGGCCACCCACTTTACTCAGAAAGTGGGCTGGGACGGGCGGCTCCGCCGGTAGACTTGAATGCTCTTGAGCAGCACCGAAGACTTGGGAGCCTCCTGGCTATTGTGTATGGGGATGGCTGGATAGTGTCCAAAAGTGGGACTGTCCCGCCCAAAGTGGAACATTTGGGGGGTATGGCGCTCTCTAACAAAGGTTAGGAAAACAAAAATGTGTAAATTTAAAAAAAATAAAATGGCAAAACAGCTTTACTTTTAATTTTGCACTCAAGGATTTGTGTATCATGAACAATAATTATATAAGTGTCCAGAAAATTAGCCACATGTGTGTACATGCCCAGGCATACAATAAAATAGCCCTGGCTCAGTATTTCATTCTAGTTAATGAATACTCAGTGCCTACAACTCAGACGAGCAATAAAAAAAGTCGGAGATTAAACAGCGCTGTATTTTCATGTACAGAGCTCTCTGCATTAATAATCTGAGCATCATATGACTGGCTTGGCCTCAGATAATAGACTGCCTACACATACATTTTCAAGTGTAATGACACTCTTGCTTATTAAAGATCTCTCAGCTGAAGGGGCAGCATATTATGAACTGGATGATCCATTCACTTTCTTGGATGTGTTATTCAGTATTTTATGCTAAACTAGCAATACACCATCCATTTTAGTACAATGATCCATATGTTCAATAAAACTGAAGTGCTGCATCATAAATCATTACAGCCATTTATTCTACATTAGACACATTAGCCATTATATTCCATAATCTATTACAATAAGGTGGATTTAAATGCACCCCAAGGAACTGCTATAATAACGTGAGAACCAAATATAGCAATTAAGGATAAAATATGCTTTAACCTAAAAGTGAGCTTGCTGCAATGACAGCTGGGCACTGCAGAAGGGGGTGGCACGATGGTAACCGCACCACTGTGTATCCAATGTATGACTAGCAAAAAATACTAATAGATTATTAGTTAGTTCCCCTATGAACAAAGTGTTGGTTTAAAACAGAAATAGGTCTAATATATTTTCCACATTCAGCCAACTGAATCGATTAACCGTTTTCATTTCAGATATTTCTGCACGGCGTTACAGCATATCATAGATTGATTGTGCAAATTTGGGCACTGTTTACAGCACACAAATGTCTCTGGAATGCAGTATTACCTTCAATAACATGTCATAATAAAGCCATTGTATCTTCTTACTGGGAGAACCTTGGTGACATGAGGTTTCCAGGGCAGGTGGCGTGGCAGTGATTGAGTAAATTAATAAATGTGACTTTGCCTCCAGTCAGCTCTGCTTTTGTTATATGTTTACATCTGTACTGTCATTAACTCCATGGACAGATGGTCATGAGAGAGTGCACAAAGAAAGGCTAAACAATCTGAAAGGCTAAACAATCTGAAATCTTTGCATAGGATATGCACATTACACACATTAATAGGTGCTAATCAGGTGTTCCCAGGGTCAATGTTGTATTCAAATAAATGTTTGATATCTCCTGCTTACCGGAATGGCCCGCTCTCCCCATACACTAGTTTATCAAGCTCCAAAAATACCATATTTTCGTAGTTTGAGTGCGGAAGCATTCACTATCTTCAGATTGCTCCTGCTCCTGCTTGCTGTTCGCAACTCGCTCCTTCCCCCAGGTTGAGAAGTGGGATCCTTTTGGATCCTTCCGCCGGACGCCGGAGCTCTTGTGTGCATGCGTTACCTGTAGGATCTGATTTAATGAGGTTCAGTCTTGTATATAGCTTTCAGTGTTTCTGCACCTGTTAGAAAAGCCATATTTAAAACTAATAAAGGTCTAAACCAACAGAAATTGGAGAAACGCATCAGTGAATGTTGTACATCAAATAGTGCACCACCGTGATTATACAGTACCTTTAGCCATGGATACGTTGCCATGAAGCTGTAACAAGGAGATCAATTAAGAGTCTTATGGTGCATACACACGATCAGATTTTTTCTTCAGATATGGACGATAACGATTTAAAAATCGTTCAGTCGTTCATATCTGATGGGAAATCGTTCATATCTGACATGCCTGAACGATGGACGATCAACGATGCGCGTTCCCGTTTGTCAGATAACGATATCTGACATCTGATGGGTTTGCAGTCAGACTTGGACGATTCCATTCATTTTAATGCAGTCAAAAATCGTTCAATCGTTCAAATCGTTCAAAACTTTGGTCAAATCGTCCAAATCGTTCACATCGTTTAATCGTTCAGTCGTTCATCTGACAAATCTGACAAGTCTGACAAATCTGACCGTGTGTACGCTCCATTATACTACACTATGGGGCCTATTTATCATAACTAAAATTTCTCTGGAGGTAACTCGCATGGAGTTCTACCTAATTACCGGAGGAATTCATCATTCCTCCTCTCCATAACCATTTTTGCGATGACAGCTTTTCAGGAAATAGATAGTTTTCCCTACGTAGTCCTACCTTACAGCAGCTGGAATCCGTGCTGCGCATGCGCTGTTACAGCTGCAGCAATTCTGTGTGCCCCCTCCCCGACATGCCTGCCCGCTGCAGCCGCCTCCGTCTGCTATTCTGACACTGTGTTCTCCAAGCAGAACACAATAAAGTTTATTAGGAAAAAAGGTTTTGTTTTTTTTTTCTAAACTTTACTGTGTTCTGCCTGGAGAACACGTGTCAGAATAGCCACCGGAGCCAGAGGAGAGACCAGGGAGCGCCGGAGGGAGCGGAGAAGGACCTGCACATGCTGACACAGGTAAGTATCACCTACTATACACCACTTCACAGTGGCGGATAGTAACTCCATCAAATGCCTAACCCTAAGTCCCCCCCCGGGAGCCCTTAACCTAACCCTCCCCCTCGCAGCTGTCCGCGCCGGCCGCCTGGCTTACCTTCGTTCGGGATTTCGATGCCTATCATTAGTCCCGTTGGGATTGCACAGTCGAGAAGTCGGCGGTCGGCATTTTGACCGTCGGCTTCCTGACTGCATCCCGGTTTCAGTGGGACAAATCTAAATATATCTATCATTGGATAAGAGGTAATAATTCCGAATTGCAATTGTTGTCATGTCTGTAATCACTTCTCTCACAGCCACACAATTGTATTGTATGTGTGCACAATCAGTTGTAAGGGAAAGTATGTAATAGTCACAATTTCTCTTTATTCTAAGGATGGTCATCGACCATAAATGATTAACCAACGATTGTTAACCACCAATGGTTTTGCCATTAATGATGGAGTTCTTAGCCATTGATGGCACAGAGCCTGCAATGTTTTTTTTTCTCTCTCTCACGCCATGACAGAGCCTAGCTCCATCCACTGGGGCAAACCGCTAAAGCTCCATCCACACCTCTGATTGTCCAGCTGCCCGATAAATGATATAGCAGGCATGATCATCGGTGGGCAAAACCAATAATGGTTACCAATCGATGATTTCACACCATCGAGGATAACCACCAATGGTATAATCAATTCTGACCATTTGTGGTTAACCCGCCAATGGCCATTTCTACTCTAAAACACTTAACTTACTAATTTTTTTTTAAAAAAGGTAAGAAATTGGCAGGTTTTTTTTTGTTTTAGTTAATGAAGGTTAAAATTTTTTTTTTTTTTATATTTTACTAAAAAAAAAAAAATTGTCATAGGGGTGTTTTGCACATTATAGACCCCTATTGTAAAATCCCCCACCCCCCAAGTGGAAATATATCCCCTAGTGACAAAAGATCCCCAGCAGTATCAAACCTCCCTCCCCCCTAGTGGCCCTCCTTCTCCATGTGTTACTTTATATGCATGTGTATAATTTTAATATATTCTGCCCCATCCCCCACTGGCCAATTTTTTTTTCATGTGGGGCATAACCCACCCCCATACCCCTCAGTGCAAAAAGATGCCCCACCTCTCCCTGTGGCATTTCCCTGCCCTCTATTCTTATTGCAGAGCGTAGCATGGGGCAGGGGGACTGATCATCAGTCCTCTTCTGCTGCAGCTGGTCTCTGCACACATAGACATCAGCATAGCAGCACAGATGGTGTAATGGTTAGCATTACTGCCTCACAGCACTGAGGTCGTGGGTTTGATTCCCACCATGGCCTTACCTGTGTGGAGTTTGCATAGTCGCCCTGTGCTTGCGTGGGTTTCCTCTGGGTACTCCGGTTTCCTCCCACACTCCAAAAATGTACTGGTAGGTTAATTGGCATCAAAAAGTAACCCTAGCGTGTGTGTGGGCATGCGGTAGGGAATATAGAGTGTAAGCTCCACTGGGGCAGGGACTGATGTGAATGGCCAAATATTCTCTGTAAAGCGCAGTAGAATATGTGTGCGCTATAAAAGTAACTGGTAATAAATAAAAAAATTAGTGCTCGGAGGGAAACTACAATCCCCTCCTCTCTCGCACTTTTTATTGTGGGGCGTAGATTCTGGCAGTGATGTCAGCGGTCACAGGAGGTAGAAATCCGTCCTGCACATGTGCAGAATGTGTTTCCTTATTACCAGCCTCGGGGACACAGTGGACTGCATGGTGATATGCGATACAACCCACCTGCAGATAAAGCCAACCTGGCTGTGGTAATATTCCATAAGACCGTGGCAGGTAAGTGATTACACATGTCAACTACATCCCCTTTACTTGGACATCACAACACTACAAAGAGATGCACAAGTGGCCACATGAGCTGATGTATTAGCCAAATGAGTCCCTAGCACCCGGACAAAATACAAATCTCATAGCTGCATAAACAGCCCTTCTGGCCTGAATTCAAAATTGAATTCCAAGAATTGCTCCAGATTTCTCTTCCTTGACAGTATTCTGCCTTTCCTGACTACTGTCTTCAGCTTGCACTATGTTAAAGCAACACTGACACCTCATGCTGTTTACAAGCTTCACAAGTCCTTTTTCTCCAATCGAGAAAACAATATCCTATAACTTTATTTTTTAATCACAGCCCATGAATTAAATGTGTGGGAGTCGATGTAGATCTACTTTTCCATGTAAAATATTTATGGCCGGCAGATAACAGAGAGCCCATGAGTCCTCTTAATTAGGTAGACTCTCTCTGCCTATGAAAATAAATGAACACATTGTGCAAATATCATTTGGAAGGAGGCTTCTTATTCTCCTGCAAGTCAAGAGGTGAATAGGTATGACTTTTTTTCTAAAATGAAACCCCTGGGGAAATCAATGGGTTTGACCAGTTCTTATAATAAACACTTGCATGAGAGTCGGTGGGATGAAGGCCTGTAGAACACAAAAGCTTCCTCATTCACACCCCTCTTGGCAACTAATTAAAAAAAAAAAAACATTGTCTTTGCATTTTTCACTTTATAGATCAAAATGCCAATGTTGCCATCTGCACTGGTCTATACTAGCATTATTAACATGTTCAAAATAACAGAGCAAGCGTTCTCCAGTAAAATATGCTGAAACCTTCTCTGTTCAGGGCATAATGTGAATAGTTAGACTGTTTTATTGTTATAAGCCAGCAAAAAGACCCATACATTGCAAAGGGCATCATTTTTCACTGTTAAATGTAAAGAATATGCACTCTAGATCCTCATTATGTTAGGCTGCTATCTGCCTATAATGAGCTTAAAAATGGCATTGGCCCAAATCATACACCATTGCTGTATGAAAAGGTAACAAAAAGAGAGAGGAGAGGGCTCGTATTCAGACGCCATGCGGGCCCCCTCCTCTCTAGCAGTGATTCTGGGTTGGTGCAAGAATCTACTGCGTACGTGCGGGTCTCTGGGTAAATGGCACCCACGCCTGATTCCCAGGGATATCTCTACCGAGCATGGCAGCCACCATTTTCCCTGTGATTTTTGCTGCTCTTGCCTCTGGAGACTGCAGAGAGGTAAGTATAACTATATATGGATGCATTGTGGGCCCCCCTGGACCTGGGGGCCCGTGTGCACCGCACACCCTGCACCCATTATAGGTACGCCATTGCTACCCATACATAAAAAGAACACATAAAGCATATGTATGTCCAAACATGATCGTTTTGGTGCTAGTGCCAGTCAATGCCATATTGTGCTTAATGATATTTCTATTATGTTTGTCTCATTTTATTATAGCAAGAAAATGTAACAATAAACACGGAATTACCCCAACAGTATTAATTGAAATGCAGAAACATTATTTGTAATTTATAATATACCTTTTTTTTTTGTCTCGCAACATATTAGATTATATATAATAAACAAATTCTGACAGCCATAATGGTATATTAGAGCCAGATAACATTTCCTGAAGTTTAATCTTGAAGTCTGCATTACGTTACATAGAAGGTATGTGATGTACGCTGCTGACATTCTGCATACATTTGATAAAAAAGTGTAGAATATATACTGTATTAAACTACTAAAAACAACAAAACTTTTTCCTTTTTATTTTTATCACCGTTGCCAGGCTGTACTCCCTATTCTCTAGAACACTAACTATTATTAGTACTGTCACAAAGTAGGAGGAGTATAATAAAGGAGTCCTGAAAGTCATTGATTTATTTTACTTTATTGAATTGTAAACCTGCACACTGAAAAGGGTGACACGATCATGGTAAGCTATTAATTATATGATAGTTAACCGAACCTTTATACTAAATCTAGACAAAACAGAGAGACTTGTGGAGAGTCAGCTGTCCTGCCCAGTCACCTAACTACTTTTGCCATAATAATTACAGCCAAAGTAGTCAATTTTGTAAAGGAATGGATTAGTAACCTTGACACCCAATGACTGCAAATGAAACTATTGCAGGCATCTAGAATCAGGATTTTCATTGTCACATCAATTCGGATTTAACCTGGTTATTAAAGTATAAGACATCCATTTTAGGGCTCACACACACCCAGCTGTTTCACAACAGACAATACGCCGCAGTCCGGGAATATTGCTCAATCACTGAAGAAGCCAACATGTCATTACAAACTGAGTACACTAAAAGTTGTAGTTTGATTGAAGGGAAATACAGTGCATGAATTGAATGAAGCTTATGAAACGTTTAACCTACTAATGCGGCCCATACATGGTGCGATTTTTATGCACGATGTGGACGATTTTGATCGATCGTAACGGTCAATCGTGCGTGTTTTTTGTACATTTACGATGCCGATGTGTGACCACACCGTTGTATAGCTGGATCGTAGAGCTTAAGGAAAAACCGTAACATTGCGACCTATCGTGTACGATGTGACACACATCGTATGCCGTTTTTCTGGTTCTACGATCCGACATACGAGGTACTGCAGAATCCCTAGCCACTCCCCTCCTCCATTATGTGAGAGACGACGCATCGTATCGTATGTACAATCGGACACCATTTGACCACATCGTATTGAGAATTTCAAGGGAAGAACCTCAAGGGAAATCGTACAACACGTTGTTACGTTTGTAAATCGCACTGTGTATGGCCGGCTTAAGAAGTGCGACAAGAACAATCACTGTTAATGAAACATTGAACAAAAAAATAGGTATAACATAGCTTACAACCATAATCCGTAGGCACGTATTACATCTCAGTACAGCCATATCATTCCAGTATGCCAATCACAGACATGAAGACATTTTTGCATACTATGTTTTCATTACAGATTTTTTTTTTCCTTTTTCTACAAAATAATAGTAAATGACAAGTGAACTTCATATGAACTATAGGTCATGAAAGGATTTCGTATTGGCATTTTTAATCTAAAAAGTCTGGTGCCAGAAAATCAATATATTTCAGTTGCAGCATTCGAATGCAATTTTCTTCATGTAACAAGGCTGATTTTTTTTTTTTTTTTTTTTAAATAATGAATAATTCCGAGCCCTCCTATGAAACAAGCAGCTGTATTACAAGGTAATGACATCAATAATACATTACATGTAAACAGAAAATGAACAAAAAAATCATTCAAGACCCCTTTCAAACGGGTGTGCTTTTCATCAGTGCGATTACAGGTTCCATTCACATTATCGGATTGAACCATGCTGCATAACCAAGGTGCTGACAAGCCTTGATTACCCAATAACTCCTGTATTCCTTTCAGGCAGGTTCACAGAGAGGACAGGAATGCAAGGCCTTCCTGTGGGGCAGACTGCCTTCCACAGAGACCAAGTCAATGAAATCCAATGCCCTCACACTTCTGTTCTCTAAACTGAGCTTTGCATTTCCGGCTAAGCAATTATGACTTTTCCTTCATTGTTCTCACATGGGTCCCGATAACAATTAATTGTGCATGAGAGGAGCCAATCTAAACATTTTAAACTTCTTTGTTCGTAAGACTGCAAGAGGACGCTTGATCCCTCTGTGCTCTAAATCTATCCCAGACTCTATTTTCCCATGCTGCCAGAGTATCAACATATCCTCTCTTCACATGCATTTCGGAAAGAGTGGAAAATGAATAGAACGTCCAAACCATGACATCTTGCACCGCACTCTCAAAGTGTTTAACATTCGTTAATATTATTAAACACATGAGTACATAAGTGCACTCCACTTGAAAGGCAGCCCATTTGGAAGGCCCTAGTCTCATTGAGTCTCAAGAGGGATTGTTTTTCACTGTCACTCAGGAACTAATGAAAGGGAAGGGAAACGTAAGGTATTTCTATGCTTCGCCAAGAAGATAAACACGACCTGCGGCTGCCATGGAATTTGTAGATCACGCAGTGAAATAGTATCTGAGAGACAATGTCTGATTTATACAAGCCATGCAAAAGTACTATCAGAATGGCTATTTTCAGCAAACTGATTAAAATGTACAGAGTGTGCAAACCTAATCCTTCATATTAAAAATGTTATACTGTATATTTAAAAAAAATAACGAACCCACCCCCACAAAGCATTACAAGTTATATCTTTCCTTACGATCAAACGACAGCTTTATTCCTAGGTTTTTCTCTTATTTGAAACTAAAACATATAGTTGAGATAATAAGAGAAAAATTAAGAAATACACAATTATTGTTATGTAAACAAAATAACTGTCATTCTTTTTATAATGCATATAAAGTGTCATGTATTGGAAATGTATGTCTTTCTGTTTCCATTTTATTGGCTGAACCATACTAGAGCTAGGAAGTAGTGATATCACTGAGGCATAAGACAACGTGCCTCATGCATCAGGGATGTTACTACAGTAGTTCAAAGAGAGCACATAAGCGGTATTCTCATGAATTCAACATTTGTAATCTACACATTTCAATGTTATTATAACCAAAAGATTATTTTTATCCAATGCACAAACCTGTACCAATTCTTTTTAGCAACTGTTATGGAATAAACACAGTAACTCCCTCATAAAAAGTGAAATCTTAAAGAAACATGGAAAACAACTGCAGAACACACAATATCGGGTAAACTGGAAGACTACATGGATGTAAAGATTACATACAGCTCTGCTTAATGCAGAATTACCATTTATAAGCAGCGTGCCCATGGCATTTATTCCAAATGTCCCGATTTGTCCAATTTATGGGGACTGTAACGCCATCCTGCAATCAGTATATTGATCCTGATTTGCAGGCGGTTGGGAGGTATTTCCCTTGCCACCTGCAGTGGAGGCAGATGTCTAAACTGCATGCAGCTACCAAATGGTTTTCCTAGGCCAAACATGCACCTATCAAAGGTGTGGCCATGCCCAAAGTGATACAGACACACCACAAAAGCTGGGAGGTAGTAAATGCATGCTGGGGCAGAACAATGGGAGACAATGGAGACGCCTGCCGCCGGGCGCTAGCACTGAAGGGGCACCTCCTCCATTGCCCATAATATATTCACCTCACTTAGGGCTGTAATATGTACCTGGAGTATACCGTCACAGCCACCCAATACATGCCACCTCTTCCTGGCACCTGAGAAGCTACAATAACCATATACAAGTGGAGGGCTCCATGTCAGACCATCAGATGCCACTTTCATCTATCTATAGCCTGTCCCAACTCATTAATGTCGCTGCTCAGCAGCTTCTCATGCCCGACGGGCACCCTCCCTCACTCACAACTCCCCGTGTCACTCCTCGCTGGTGGGAGCTCTAGCCGTGGACCTGTGCGGTGGGCCCCAGCATAAGAGTGGCTGCAGAACTTCCAGTAGCTGGATGTCAACAAGGATGCACCAGACTGACTAAGAGGGCATGGGAGGCAGGGGCCTGGGGCACCAGTGACTGAATCTGGGGGCAGATCTTTTGGTGGAGCAAGTTCCGGGCATGTGAAGCAGTAGACAGAAGACTGGGTATTTTATGATTTGTAATTCCATCACAGTAGTAGTCTTACAGTATCTTGACTCAAACGCAGTCCCCAAAGCCCCCACACCAGTTGGTTTTCCCCTCCATCAGGGGTATCAGGAGGGATCCAACCCCACATCAGTTGGCTTTCGCCTCCATTAGGAGGACTCTGAGCCTCATGATAATTGCACCATACAGGTCACTATCTTATCTGTGACTAACGCATAGCTGTATATATCCAACAAAAGGGGGGATATCCTGCAAATTCACCTTAGTAAATAAGCCTAATAGAAACAAATTCACATATTCTATATTAGTGTTTTTGTGTGTATAGATAGATAGATAGATAGATAGATAGATAGATAGATAGATAGATAGATAGATAGATACTGTGTTTAAAATGGCTCCTAAAATAATAATGAGTATGAGGACAAATAAGAACCTTTTCCATGACTGAGGGTTATTGGTCTGTGCACTTACACTCCCCTCTGCAGCTCCCCAACTTTTGCCCAGTAGTGCAGCTTTTAATAGGAAAACAGATGTATCTGAGTGCAGCATTTTGTAAATAAATACTTTGGATAGAAACCATCTACATAATGAGTCCATGACGCCCACAAGTCACTTCGTTTAGTGTTTTTGTTATGACAGAGTGACATGACCTGTGTATGGAGGAGGACGCTCCATGCTGCTTTGGTTACAGATGTGACCTTCAGCACTGCACGGGACCTTCTGCACAGGGCTTTCAATAAATCTCACCACAATGAACATAAAGCAAATGATTCTTTTTGTTAAGCTTTTTTGTTAGTGATACAAGTATTGTTAGAATAACTTCTCTTATTTTATTTGTCAATAAATCCTTAAAGATGACAAGTAGCTTAGACGTATACGCTTTACACACAGCATATATGCATGCCACACATCACTTTAATCAGCATAAGCTGCTTGTGTGTCCTAACCGCACCACTTTGTGACTGACACATTTGAATGTAAAAAGTCACATGAAAAGACATGTGGTGCTACCGAGACGGATTATGTTTAATGTGACTAGTAGCACACAGAGGTAAAGCCGCCCATACACGGTGCGATATGCACCTTGCGCCGGGGGATCTGACGGGCGACAAATCGGGCGGTCCCCACACACGGTGCAATTGGGTGGCCGACCTTCCGATATGCCAGCACCCCCCTCCTCCCCCCGCATAGCGCTGCATGGGATCGTACATCGCATCCCCAGATCAAATGAACATGCAGTAAGATCTGGAGGTGCGACGTACAACCCCACGGGAGCGCGCACTGGCCGATATCATGCCCATACACGGTACGATATAGCAGCAATATCGTACCACTCCATTAGATCGGCTGCTATATCGCACCGTGTATGGGCACAGATTTATGTGGGCACATCTGTAGCTCTGCTCGCCTACTGTACAGGCACTTCTATGGATAGAAATATCGATATACCTAGCAAGTAGCAACACTATTTCCAGCGTGCTTTACACTGAATGTTAGTTATGTTTTGTATATATAGCCCAGTGTGTGTTTTACTACACTGGATAACAACAAACTTGATGAGTGACAGAGTAGCAGACTTGCTCTGAAGAAAAACACTGAACACAATGTTTTATTTACCGTATATACTCAAGTATAAGCCGAGTTTTTCAGCACAAAAAATGTGCGAAAAAGTACCCCCTCGGCTTATACTCGAGTCAAGTGTAGTGCTGACCGGACGGAGTTCGGTCAGCGCTACACACTGCCAAACACACAGCCACCGGAGCCGGCAGCTGCGTGTTTGGTGTAATCAGCAGCCGCTGAGAGTCTGTCAGATTCTCAGCGGCTGCTGCTGCTCCCACTGCGGAAGCCATCTTCCGGCTCCCGCAGTGGGTGATGGGAGACACGTCGTCATGACGACGTCTCTCCCATGCAAAGCGGCCGGAGGAGCGGACAGCGGCGGGACCAGGAACGGGAGTTACAGGTAAGTGATTTTTTTTTTAAATTCTTGTCACGTCTCTCTCTACTGGGGGGTGGGGACTACAGGGGGCACTACCAGGGGGCGATTACTGCAGGGGGCACTAAAAGGGGTATTACCACTGGGGGAACTACCAGGGGGGGATTACTACAGGGGGCACTACCAGGGGGGAATTACTACAGGGGGGGATTACTACAGGGGGCACTAAAAGGGGGGATTACCACTGGGGGAACTACCAGGGGGGGATTACTACAGGGGGCACTACCAGGGGAGGATTACCACTGGGGGAACTACCAGGGGAGGATTACTACAGGGGGCACTACCAGTGGGGGATTACTACAGGGGGCACTAAAAGGGGGGATTACCACTGGGGGTACTACCAGTGGGGATTTCTACTGGAGGCACTGAAAGGGGGGATTACCACTGGGGGCACTACCAGGAGGGATTACTACTGGGGGCACAACCAGGGGGAATTACTACTGGGGGCACTACCAGCTCCTGCCATTTCCCACACTAGGTTTATACTCGAGTCAATAAGTTTTCCCAGTTTTTGGGGGTAAAAGTAGGTACCTCGGCTTATATTCGGGTCGGCTTATACTCGAGTATATACGGTATACACAGGGACGGTGTCTTACTGGGACATGAAGGAGCTACAGGGGAATGCAGTGGTAGGGGCCCTAGCTATCTATAATGGAGTGTTTTTGTTAGAGCTGCTGTGGGATGTTTAGCTTACACTAAATATTGTATTTTACTTTCATAGTTTAATTTTTATATTTATATATAAAATATTAGGCCTCATTCTGAATCAGAAGTATGTGCGGCCACGAACTTGTACAGCCATGGAAACCTGCATATTACCTTATACTAATAGATTTGCTTGTCTATGTCGAGTACCTGTGCGTCTGCATGCAGAAGGCTGTGCCAAGCACTGTTTTTCCATCTGTAGCCATCATCATTAGTACTGGAGCTTATGCCCAACCCATGTTAGGTCCAAAACCATCCATCAGAACAGGCGTCTCATCTTGGTCTTCACATTCCAAACATGCATGAATGTCTTGTTACACGCCCATGACTCTCCCACAATATGGATCAGTTACGTGTGTTCTATGTTCACACTGCCCAGTTGACACCCAGAAACTAATATTTCACGTAAAGAGTGGCCCATAAGTGGACACTGGCTTTGTGCGTACGCATGGTGAGGTGCATGTGCAGTTTACCATTGCTTTATATGGCACATGTACAGAATACAGATATCCGTGGGATACAACGGCATGGGGACTGGCTTCCTGCACCGAATCCAGGTCCAATGTATCATAGAAAATTAAGCATAATAAACATTTACTGTAAACACAAGTAGTGTTCATTCTAGCACCCTGCAGTTCCTGCCTGGGGAGTCGTTCTTTGCTCTGGTGCTTCTAGCACACACTGGTCTGTTTCTCAGCAGTTTGTCACACCAGCTGAGGCTAGAGGCACCAGAGCAGAGAGCGACACCCCAGGCAAGAAAGAGGAATCACACAACTTGTGACAGGTGCAGGGTGCTAGAATTAACACTACACAAGTGAGGAGATCATGGTAAAAGTTGCTAAAAATGTAATACAGCTTATATGAATGTAATGATAATCTAGATAACGTACAGTAAATAATGCAGAACAGTCACTGTTTTCCATCAGAACAGACATACAGAAAGCCAAGAGAAAATAAACTGCACAGGAAATAAATCATACAGTAAATTATGCTCTTTGAATACAATCGGATACATTTTACTTTACTGCCATTCTGTGACACAAATCTTTGTAACTTTATTATCAAATATTGCACTTAAAACATACAAGTGAATATATAAATGGAAAGTGACAGGACAAAATGGGACACAACGGCACAAGAATAACAGCTTGCAGCAAAGGAGAGATTCATCGTGCAGGAGGGAAGAGGTGAGAGGGAAGCAGCACATTAAGAATAAAATGTTCCGGGCATTAAGGCAATGAGTGTCAATTAAATGACTACAAAGTACAAATAAGATGCAGACTTATGGTCTTTGGGCTATTAAAATATTTCAATGATATGAAGAATAAAGTAGAAAAGTACAACGTTACAGCGCCACTGATAAAGAGGTGATGTTTAAACGCATATGAAATGCATTTTTGAGAGAACCACTTACTCCAAGACTAGTTCAGGGACATAGCAGGGTAAAAATGCTCCCTGTACTGACCCTGTCCCCAGACATGTGACATCATGGTGTTACAATTAGGGGGGGCTCTCTACAGAGTGCAGGTGTCACAGGGCAGCGACGGTGCCATCCCATAGGCTCTGCGCAGTGACACCATTTGCCCACCCCTAGTTCTGCCACTGAATTAGTAGATCTAATATAAGCATATTCATATAAGTAAAACATATGCATAAAATTCCAAGGACCACAACAGGATAAAACATTTTTTTAGTTGCTCGTCAGATTTGCCTCAATAGTCTTCAGTACTGAAAAATGGAGAACAAGCAGCATTATGCTCTATCAATCACCATAGAGGTGGTGTGCTACCCCGCTCTGTCAGTCCCTCCATTGGTTGCCGGTTTTCTACCGTATTCAATACAAAATACTGTTACTTACACATAAGGCCATTAACCGAATTACACCAACATACATCTCTTCACTCATCTCAAAATATCTCCCAACCCGACCTCTCCGCTCAGCACAAGAACTGCGTCTCTCATCCCCACGCATTACTTGCTCCCATTTACGGTTACAGGACTTTCTTCGGACTGCACCCACTCTATGGAATGCCTTACCACACACAATAAGACTTACCTCTACTCTTCAATCCTTCAAGCGTTCCCTGAAAACTCACCTCTTCAGACAAGCTTATCAGATTCCAGAACCGACCACATAACCTTCATAGCTTCCATGTCTTATCACATCCCCTCTCACAGTCCACACATAACCTCACATATTGTCTTTCTTTCACATACTCCTGACATTTTGACGACATTCCTGTGTGACTGGATCATGCAGCCCACCAAGAAACTCTGCATTCTGGCCAGACCAAATTGCAATATATATAGCACCTATCCTTGTGTATCAATGCCTGTTTCCCTATAGATTGTAAGCTTGCAAGCAGGGCCCTCTTACCTCTATGTCTGTCTGTTATTACCCTGTTTTGTTCTATCAATGTTTACAATTGTAAAGCGCAACGGAATATGCTGCGCTATATAAGAAACTGTTAATAAATAAATTTATGGACAAGCAAAGCAATGATAGTGCCCTGTTTTGTGTCCTACAATAACTTTTTGGTGTGTATTGTGCTTTACACTGCAAGTGTCAGAATGGTGATGTACTAAGATGATGTGTGGATTGGGGAATTGTTTAACCATAGTGCCCACATACTGTATATTTCTGAATTGCTTAAAAAAATAGAAAATATCTTGTTTTGCATGGAAAATATCAAAGCAGCTTAAATGGGATGGCTCAGAAAGCAGAGGTGGATGTATTCCCTGCCTCTCTCAGTATGTCTGTGCTCCGCCATGCCACATAATATAAAGCATTCACATAAGTAATATCATTACATTACACATCATATAGAGGCATCCTCAAAGTCCTCTCACTTTTCATCATTACATACACATAGGATATCAGGTCACATTAACAGAATGATAGTCACACAAGCAGTAAATTGCCCAAAACAAGAACAGTTTGAATCAATGGAGAGGATGCCCAAATACGAGTATAAATGCAATGATCAATCTAGGAGAAATGGTATGAACCTATTTAAGATTATGGGCTCTATTCATTATGTTAATTATCGGGGTCCGAACAGACCCCGATAATTAACATTTCTTCTCGGCGCAGTGACGCTAGTGCGTATGCGTGACCTACAGGTCATGCATGTTCACAAGCATCCCAACGACCGCCGGAAAGAGCCGGACAGGAATGGAGTGATCCGAATGGATCCCTCTTCACAACCCGGACCCGGAGCGGGTTGCTCGCAGCAAGCGGGAGCACTTGCATCTGACGATGGTGAATGCTCCCGCAATCAAGCTCCGGAAATATTATATTTTCGGAGCTGTGAAATCTGTCCCCATACTAGTGTATGGGGACAGCAGGCCATTCCGCAAGAGGAAGGTAAGTAGGAGATATCTATGATATCTCCTGTTTTACCTTCGTGATGAATGACCGGATAACTTAATTTCTACACTTGCAGGCGAAAATGTGCATTTTCACCTGCTTTTGTAGAAATAAAGTGATGATGAATAGGCCCCTATATGAAACTAAAACAAACAGTATTTTAGTTAAAAAAAAACTGGATGCACTGAACGTTCTATAATTTGTCAGCTGTACGAGCAATACGTTGTGCAGTGTGTACCTAGACCCAGTTCTAGTTTGCAGAGGCAACTCCTGATAGTGTAGAGTTCACCTTCTTCATCTACTACATAGACATGTGGAAGCATTTTGCGTTGCACACTGAGTGGGTATTGGAAATGAGGTTGAGTGTATACAAAATAAAGCTCCCCCCCACCGAGAAGAATATGTTATATTGTCACACTTATAATACACTTGAATGACAAATTGTTAGATCGTCCGACCTGCCGACCGATTTAACGATATGGCAAGGTCGTGTATACACAATGACATTGGGCATATACGCTTACTAATCGGCCACCCAATATGTCTGGCCAGAAGATACAGCTCTGATGTCATTATCGCTGGTTCCTGTGGTCAGCATAATGGGTTGGTCAGTCAGTCATGTGCACACACAAGAAGATATGAAAGATATATCTTTAATATATATCACGTCTGCCGTGCAGCACGACCGATGCAATATTACTCTGAAAGACGTCTTTCACAGATATATAGAGTGTACACACTGCCAGATGGACTGAATAATATCATTTGTCAGCTGAACCAACGATATATCGCCTAGTGTGTACCCAGCATTAGTTTTCACAATTCATTGATATCATGGTCAGATTGTACTACAGCACAAATGTATTACACATGTTACTTTCTTATATCTTCCACTCCAGTTGAAATTTGAACCACAAAGAAGGATACATAGCTATCCATGCACACCATTACAACATTGACATTTTAAAATATTGCATTAATTATATTATGTCACTTTCTGAAATGTTTGTAAATCTGGATGGAAAGTAACTGTCACCTACCTGTAAGCATCACCTGCTGACTGACCTAACAAGACCCAGGTGATCTGGTGCTCGGCCCAATCAATCTGTGTGTGGTCAGCATTAAATTTCACCAACTGTAAGGATTTCCATTTATTTGACAAAGTTTGTGTCATGTTACTATGGTAGTGGTGTTCACAGGGAAGACTGCAATGGTCACAGGACTGTGGGAACTCAGCATTATACAAAGGAAGTCTAGATGACATGGTCAGGTGTTGAGTCAGCAGAGATAGGTACACTGAATACTAAGTACAGCACAAACAGGTAACTCTTACAGAATCTGTTTAATGAGGATCAGATGTCCAGGCAAGCGATTGTCACAGCTAAATAAATAATAAGGCATTTGTGGGTACAAAAAGGTATAATTTTGGGGTCTGGTACATTTGCAGGCAATTTTATATAATGGAAGTTTAAGCAGAAGCCTAGTTGGAGGACATTCCAGGGTCTGGCACACTTGTGGGTAATCTTGTGAACAAAGGGATTAGGCAGAAACTACCTAATATTGTTCACAGGGAACACGCATCAGGGTCTGGCACACTTGTGGGTAAACTTAGCCACAAAAGAGAAAAAGCCAGAATGGAGTCAGCATACAAATACATAGAATCATTTTATATAATCACGGATCATGGACAACAACAATAAACTAGCAAAGGCTTGCTAGGTCCGGATATTGTTTTATCCAGCAGGGAAGTAAAGATCCAAAGAGACAATTAGCAGCTAAAACTATGCAGATGCTGAGACCTTGCAGTGCTTAGTAAAGGCCCCCATACATCAGCAATCCATTGTGGCAATTCTGCAATTTGCAGATGATTGTGTAAAACATCTGCAATGTATGGGCTTCACAGATTTCAACCAAAAAGTTATTGGATTGGTAAATTAGATTGTCCAACATGTAGGATTTCACAGATCAAGTGGGTCTGTAGATTGTTAGTGTATGGAGATGATCAGCAGATTTGCAGAACAATACTAGTAAAATGATGGGCCTTTCAAGACTGGCAGATCTGTGTTTGCTGAAAACAATCTGCAAATCACTGAAAAAGATCTGTAATGTATGGGCACAGATTGCTAGATTGGGAAATCCTAAAATTTGGCATCAAATCTTCAAATTGCCCAATTGTGGTATTCAGATTGCAGATGTATGGGGGCCTTGCTCAGTCTCTGGAATATTTTAGCAAACAGTTGCAACCCGAAAGTCTAGCCAAGAGGCCGCATTAACTGGCATGGATTACAAATGAGTGGCATAGCACCACAGATTACACTAGGTCCCCTGACAAGTTGATAGCACCATTTTTATGGTTTGTTTTGTTACAATTAATAGCCAATGTCCTCAGAAATGCCGACCAGAAAGCAGTTGTGGAAAATGAAATTAAAATTATAAGAGATAGTTGGTATATTTTCATGATTCACCTTGAGGCAATTTAAAGCCTACTGTCCTAGTTCCACAATATAATCAGTTTGTACATAAGTTTAGTAAATAGTGAACAATCAGGTTTGAGGTACTGTACAGAATCAGTGAAACTTTAGGAGAGAAAGTTCCATGAAAAACGTCAGTGATGTCACCAAGTGACATGAGCTTCAACTCTTCAGCAAGGTTAGGTTAAGGAATTAAGTCATGATTATGATGAATTATATTGGTGTTTATGTTTATAATGTAAAGCAGTAGATTACTTCTATAACTTTTTTTCCCCTTCACATCAGCTGCTTTTTTTTATTGATTTTTGGATCAATGGGGATATACACAACTGATGATTTCATATTTATATTTTTGTATGGAATGCTTTTGATTTATGAATAGATAGGTACATTAGTTTGAACAATTATTTATATTAAATGATTTCTATTATAATATATGATCCTTTGCATTAGTAATATATTACTTTATGTATTGCAAAAAAAAATATTTATTCTGATACTAATATGAGGTGGATGATCGCTAAGTGATCAATAATAAAAGACATACTTCAGAAGATCTAATGGTATCTGCCTTCTTTTAAATATTTATTTAAAGTCATTGTATTACATTTTAGGCATAAATAAATATATTATTTATCATATACTCATATGTCCCTGGAATAAGTTTAGAACTAGAGAGTGATTTGATTATACAACATTTGTATTTTACTTTCATTTAATGATAAAATTATAACATGGTATAGTTGTAGAATTTTATTCAATTATGAAATTTTTTTTTTCTATTATGATTTGTAAAACAATAATAGGAAAACATATTAATAGTTTGGGCATTTTCTTAACATTTCTCTATATTACATGTTTCTCTTTTACTTATGACTGTTAAAATCTGAAATATTTCCATCATGAATTTACAATACACAAGACAAAGACTTAGGGCCTGATTCAGCACAGGATGGAATTGTACAGCAGCACGCAAGCAGCTTTGCAATTCCATCCTTGCAATTATAGTAATGCAGCAGGAGGCGTCATGGCTCCTGCATGTATTACTTATCTGAGCTGCGTCCAAGGACATTGGCCGGCTGAGTGACCCATGGGGTCAAGCAAGTCAACTGCTACAGATACAACAAAGAGGCCAGGAAACCTCTGTCAGCCGACAGAGATCCTGCCTTCTCCCCCTTCCCCCTTCCCAATGGCAGAGACACACCTCTGTTTCAGAAAACGGAAGCCATCGCCGCCCCCTCCTTCCCACAAACGGCAGCAGACTGTCAACCACTGACAGAAAAATAGACTTCGAGCGAACACGTAGGACCCGTACTACATGGGGCCGGTGCCTGTGCAGATTCCCGACCATCAGGAATTTGCGTTCAGCAATGCACTAGCGTGCACTGAAAAATAACGCCCTTAGTTAACCAGCTGCATGCATTCAAATAAGCTTCACATTATATGCATCTGTGGCTATTAAAATAGATTTTTTAGTTTAGCCAAATGAGAAAACTACCTACTGTATACCATGTTATTGCTATGGGATGTAGTCAGGATCCCAACGGATGGAATGCCGACAGTTACAATACCAACAGGGACATCCCAACGGTCACAATCCTGGCAGATTCCGACGGTGAGTATTAGGGTCAGGCACTAGGGAGAGGGTTAGGCTGCGTTAGGGGGTGGTTAGGGTTAGGTTGCGGGAGGGGACGATTCGGGTTTGGCTGCCGGAGGGGTGGGTGAAGGTTAGGCTGTGGGAGGGGTGGGTTAGGATACTTACCATGCCGCTGTCGTTATTCTAACCATTGGCATTGCGACCATCGGGATCCCATTCCCAACCTTTTTGTACAGTATGTTTCAGAAGTGCTTAATTTTTTGCTGGGAGACTTTGAGATATCAGTAGCAATGTACAGCAGGGATGTGTACAGCAGGGACGTGTACAGCAGGGACGTGCAGTCAGGGCGGGAAGAGCCTCCCCTGTCATAATAATTAAAATAATTAAAAAAAGATATTTATAACACAGAGAGCACTGCCTCCCACTGACGATAGAAAAGCAGGGGAAGCGGGGCCATTCCACGGGCTCTATTTTCAATGGGCTTTTACAGTGTAAAAGCCCATTGAAAATAGAGGGGAAAGTGGCACCTATACAAATGCCTCATTGACAGGCACATGCTTTCAGCCCAAATGAAAGCACGCCCCTGTCAGTCAGGCAGATGTGATTGGACAGCGGATCCAGTCATGGATCACTGGGTGGGTATGCGGTGGGGACACGGCAGAGGTGCAGGCGTTAGCAGCGGCAGGACCCGGTGGAGGTGCAGCGGTGCCAATTTCAAAAATGTATTTTTGAAATTCAAGATGGCCGCCACGTGCCAATCACGGGTATATAAGCCAGAGCAAAGCAGCGGCTGGCAGTCCGCCAATGGGAAGGGAGCATGCAAGAGCATGGGAAGGTGAGCCAGTGGCGCCCCCCCTAGGTGAAGACACCGGAAGCTCTGGGGAGGTGGTGGTCATGCAAAGTGATGAAAGACCGCAGCCCCACAGGTATACTGTATGATGAACTTTTCTAAAAATATTAAAGTGTATTGTGTTTATTTTAATATTTTCTTTACAGGGGACTATAGGTGCCAGCGGGCCCTTATTGTCCGGGAATGTAGGCACTTGTGGTTCCCCAAGTGCCGGCATGCTGGTGCAGGCTTGCAGGGACCTGTAGGCCGCCTGTAAAGAACAATGTAATACCATGTCTCTCACCTCTCTCCACTACAATCGGTTCTTAATGCTGCTGCTCGGCTCATCTTCCTCTCCAGACGTTCTACATCTGCTTCCCCTCTCCTTCAAGCCCTACACTGGCTCCCCTTCCCCTTCAGTTGCCAATTCAAGGTTCTTACATTCGCCTACAAAGCCCTCACCAAATCCTCTCCCGCATACATTTCTGACCTTCTCTCCCTTCACACTCCCGCCCGCCCACTTCGCTCAACTAATGCATGCCGCCTCTCTTACCAACTGATTACTTCCTCCCACTCCCCCATCCGAGATTTTGCCCGTGCTGCTCCCTACCTTTGGAATGCTCTCCCTCTCCCCATCAGACTCTCCACCTCTCTACAAATCTTCAAACGGGCTCTCAAGACCCACTACTTCATCAAGGCCTTCCAGCACTCATCCTAACCCACCTCATGCTCTTTCCTTCCCATCTTCCCCTTCTGTGTCACGCCTGCCTGTCTGCCCCTCCCCTTAGAATGTAAGCTCTCACGAGCAGGGACCTCTTCCTTCATGTGCTTCTCTTTACATTTTCTTCTACTCTCTACTCCCCATTAGGGCACCTAACATGGGGCCGCCAATTCCCGGCAGCTTATTGTGAGTGCTTTAATCACTTCAGCAATGTATATAAGTTGTGTCCTTGTCCTGTACTGTAATGTACTGTATGTTACTTGTTTCTTGTTCACCTATTAGTTCTATGTTCTATGTACTATGTAAGGCGCTGCGGAACACTTGTGGCGCCATATAAATAAAGGATAATAATAATAATAATAATGAACCCCGCACCCCTTGCCACCAGGGGTGTGAGGCATAGCATTGGGCTTTCAGATGGTTTTTGCTCAGGAGGGAGGGACCCCATTTTATTTTTTGGGGGTCACCACTTTCTGAGGAATTCCAGCCCTGGGCTGACTAGATAAGGGTGGTTAATGTGACATGCTATGGCATTATCCTTCTGGCTGGTTCAGCCTGGTGCTAGTTACTGTTATATAGGGGGGACCCTACGTTTTTTTTTTTTATGTTAAGGGAGTTGTCAATCAGCCAGTCCCTCCCCAGCCATTAACATCACAGCACGTCACTGATGTAAAGTATGCACCACACTAACCATATAGTACCATATTGTAGTTTATAAGATACTTAACCACACAGGACAACATAAAAAATACACAATATCACTTATCTATTGGACAATCAAGTTTTGAAGACCTAATGAAAAAGCATTCAAAGACAGCAGGTTGAAACACTTTGGTGGTATAACTGAGGGTATGCAGCTATTTTGAGAGTGAATTTAAGTTTTGATTGTGACACTCTATTAACCTCTGAAAGGGCTGGCTCCAGTGGTCGGAGCACCCTGTGCCGGCTCTCTACAGTGCGATCCAAAATCGCGTGCGACCGAAAATGGGGGTGTGGCCTAATTATCAAAGGTCACACCACCTACGTGATGTTATTTGGAGGCGTGCCCGCATGGCATGCCTCCAAATAACATCAGGCTGGGGGGAGCCTCACTAGCTGGGCTTCCCCCAGCCCTCTCTCGTCAATCAATGGATGCCGCGTGCATGCGCGTTGCATCCATTCAGACTCCGGGATCCGTCCCCAACCTCCCAATTTGACCACCCGCGGGTCATTTCGGCCCACGGACGGGATGTTGGGGAGGGGTGCGCCCTCTATGGGTGGCGCCCTGTTCGACAGCACTGGTCGAACACCCCTAAAGCCGGCCCTGCCCTCTAACCTGGGACATTCATCACCATGCTTCAGCTTCAATACAAATCCAGGCTGATTTTGCATTGTAAAAATTGCAGCTTTAAATCCTACTGCTAAGTTGAGTGGAGTGAGCAATTAGCATTTTCTCCTTCTGTTAAGGTGGCCATACATCTGCGACGGATCATCGCGATGGAGGGATGCGATCGGAAATTTCCGAACGCCCATCGGAAACTTCTGATCGCTCAATATCGTTGTTCTGCGATCCGTTGCCGGATCGCAGACATTTGCCATGTTAAATGTTGGCGATTTGACGATCGCGATAATTTTTTAATCGCGATAATCAAATCGCCAAAATTCAACAGGTTGGATTTCTGCGATGCCGGGTTGCAGCATCGCAGGATCGCGGCAATCCATCACAGATGGATGGGGCCCATTAGGAATCACAACTGCAAGAGAATAGGAAGCAATGTCATGCAGATCAAAATCCTTGCTTTCTAATGGGCCCCATCCATCTGCAATGGATTGCCACGGTGCTGGATTTTGCCGATTTGCAGTTCACAGCAGTAAGGTCAAATCGCCGTCATTTAACATGGCATATGTCTGCGATCCGGCGACAGATCGCAGATCATCGATGGTGGCCGATCGGAAGTATCCGATGGCATCCCTGCATCGCGACGATCAGTCGCAGATATATGGCCACCTTAATGCTGTGTTGCCCTAGTTGGTAACAATAGATTGAAGTGATTGGTCTTCTGGTCCAGTGCTAGAGCTACTGCTACTTCTGCGCATTGTTACTGTTCGGGTATCAGTAGGTGTGCCGAGAGGGGAGGTAGAGCGGGTATTGATTACCTGGACCAGTTGGAGGGGCATGGAGTGGGCCCGGGTCAGCTGCTAAACCCACTCACTACTGCCCACATGAAAGGGGACAGGACAGGTGTGTGATGACATGATTTGAAGTGAATTGTGTCATTAAGCCCCATCACCACTGTATGATGCCATGAATGACATATTGCAGAGGGTGGGGCGGTGATGATAAAAATAAGGACCCCATATCCCCCACATCAGCACCGTGGACGTTCCTCTCCAAGGGTTCCTGATTTTATGTATGGTTACATCTGACAAACTCATCAGGACAGCCAGCATAAGTTCATGTGGGACATTCCCATTGCTATCAGGAACAGAACCCATCAAGCTGCTAGTAACTAAGCTGACTTCCTGTTATGTTATCTCCTGGATTAAACTATTCAACCAATACCAATTTAGCCATTCAATTACAGATTTCATTGCTTGGATACTCTTTCCTTGCTGACGGGTGTGCTGGAGATACATTAATAGCTCTATTTCTTCCCAATGAAGTCCTGTTGGCAGTGCCTGGCCTAGTCTGTGATCTTGGAGAAAATGTTTCCAGGCTCATGTTGTTAGTACCTAGTCACTGTTCCTGAGCAGATATTTCTAGGCCCCTGCTGGCATTGAATGCTCCTGGAGTAGGTGTTTACAGAGTCCTTCAGGCATTGCCTGATTCCTACTCATTAAGCAGGTACTTGTATGCTCCTGCTGGCACGATAACAGGTCACTCCTACAGCAGTTTGCACAAAGTTATGCTTTAGACAAAATAAAATGTTCCATATTTTGCATTTCTAAAGTGACAACGATTTGTAAATTGATAATACAAATGAGCATACTAAACGCAAATAAATGTAAAAAGCATCTTTTGTGAATCTGCACTGAAGATGCACATTGTTATAGTGCCCATACACTGTGCGATAAAGCAGCCGATCCGATGGATTGGTACGATATCGCTGCTATATCATACTGTGTGTGGGCATGATATCGGACAGTACGCGCTCCCATGGGGTCGTACATCGCACCTCCAGTTCTTACTGCATGTTCAGTTGATGTGGGAATGCGATGTACGATCCCATGCAGCACTATGCGAGGGGGAGGGGGCTGCATATCGGGCGGTCGGGCAGCGGATCGCTCCGTGTGTGGGGAACATTCGATATGTCGGCTGTCGGATCGCAAGTCACAGCGCAAGGTGCCTATTGCACCGTGTATGGGCGGCTTTAATCCTCACAGCGCATGGCACTGTGAATCACATCAACAAGACCCCATTCTGCAATGCCACAATTTGCTGTATTGGGTAATAGGGCATGATGAATTGTATCATCAAACCCCTGGACACTCTACTTCAAGTGAACAGGATTCTAGAAGTTAGTGTACTCTCCCAGCACAGCGGGAGAACACCATGAAATGTGGGAGAGTATGTAAATAATCTAAGACAAGTTCCATTTTCTGTGAACTGATAGTCCGACTGGAACATCAACTATGGTTAATAAAAACTGTAATTCCGCTGCAGACGATGTTCCATTGAAATAGCACTGACACAGACCCTGGCCTCCTCCCTCCTGGAAAGTGGTGGCGGCACGGCGTTTCTGGGAATGGTGGCCAGCCACGCCCGACAAAAATGCCGCAGCATGTCAATCATGCTGTGCCTAGGGGGGTCTGTAAACGAGATCACAGGACCCGTTCTGCACATGGTACTGCACCTGCACAAACCCCTAAACATCGGAGATGTACGCTAACCATTGGGTTAGCGTACATCTCTGAATCAGGTCCTTAGTTCACAGGAGGAAGGATAGAAAAAAAATCACATTACGTTTATAGAGAAAGTTCTGCCTTAGAGCTGTTGTTCTCAGCTTTTCAGACTCCCAAGGTTTCCACTTCAAACAATACACTACTGGCAGCTGGGCATATTCTTAAGAGATAGCAACTAACCTGGAGATATTCTACCTATATTCTCTCTGCCTACCAATGTCTTTTGTTAAATACCAGTCTGCAGGAAGGTGCTAAGACGACTGCGACCAGGCGATTGGCACCAGCACACTTCAAAAGGTTCTGTCCCATCTCCAAGACAGCTAAACTTGAATCATTGGTACAATTCTTTCCTCCATTTAGTGGCCTGTAAGGCATTCCTATAAAATGTGATATGCTCTACAAAGGAGCTAACGGATCATCAATCACATCATAACTAAATTTAATTTACAATAGGAGAAGAGCAATAGCTAAACAAGAGAAAGAAAAAAAAAGTGAAATCATTAAACCTCTGCATTGGGAACAAAACCGATGCTCTTTTGTGGCTTCAGGTTTATGCCTCTGAATGTAAACATTGTTCTAAGGACCATATTTTCTCGCCCTGATCCTTAAATGGCAATAAATTAGATATTGGACAACCATACAAGCTGCTACTAGATGTGAATGTGAATGTGACTGTAGAAAAGACTGACTTTCAATCAAAGTCTATTGAAAGAATGGTTGGGTTTTCTAAAGAAGCATGTTGTGCCTATTAACCATCCTACAAAAGAGGCCATTTTCCTGATTTATGGAAAGTTGCTATAGAGATCTAGTTGCAAAGACTGGCAGGTGAAGCCTGTACTCACCATTCCCCAAGGTTAGTCTTCATTATACAAGAGCATACACAGCATTGCGCAGAACCTACATAATAAATAATCCACAATGAACCCCTTTAATTACTGCTTATGCTCAAAAATAAAGATACAGAGAATATATAATATTCACATATTGATTTAATCAACGTGGTAACCGACAGCATTAGGCATTACGCTGCAGATATTTGACTTTAATATATGCAAAGTATGGCCAACACAAATCCTTAATCCTCTTGCTGCCAGTCCATGTCAAATTTGCAACTCAAGAGGCACCGAAGGTTTACTACAATTATCGCTACTTTGGTTCTCTTTTGGTTTTGATGGTTTACACTACCATTGTAATTTTTACCATGTTATTATTATTATTATTTTTAAACAGACAGTACTTTAATTACCATGGTTAAGTTGATACTTATAGGCATTAAACAGTGGGACTGAGTGATAAGAAATAAACAGTTATTGCTGTCCTTGACTAAGCAACAACAATTAAATATACAGTATATAATTTTTTAGACAAATGTCCTATTTTGCAACTATAATAACTTCACGCTTTGGTTAGATACACTTTCTGCATACTTCTCAGCATATAGATATGTAAAATCAGGAGATAAAATGATTCGCCCCCGATCTGACCAAGCCGCAAATTGCCACCCAAACTGCTATACGATCCATTGGAGTCAGGGCTGGATTACAGACAAGACGGAACAGACGACCACCTAGGGGGCCCATCGGCAATCCACAGCCATGGGGCGGAACTCACAATAATTTGGGCCATGGGCAATGTTACTTACATACCAGGTCACCAAGCAGCTGATCTGCACAGCAGGGATGAGGCAGCCCCAGCCAAAGTGTCAGTAAGCCCCAAGTTCCTGCCCCCATTCCTGAGTTCCTGTCCCCTCTATTTCCCCTGGTCTGTACTGTCCAGACTACTTCTCCCCAGCAGGAGAGTGCAGAACCTTATTCAAGCAGAGGTAAGTACCTGGGAAGGGGGAGAGCTGTGTGCTAATATATGTTATCTGGGAGTGTGGGGATATAGTTATGTATTTGGGCGGGTGTATACTATTATTATTTAGGTGTATGGTGGGTTGGGGCATATTAATGTATTGGGGGTGTAGTAATTTTGTGCGGTGGGCAGTTGTGTAATATGTTTTATTGACATTTACTGGTGTTATTTAGGGGTTTAGTAATATTAAAAGGAAGGTGTAGTAATGCTATGTGGAAGCTGATAAAGGGATACACTAATGTATTACACATCACCAGCTATCAAACCTTTGTGAATCTGAAGACTGAGAAATCCAGCTGTCCAGAAGAGGACATTAGTGGTTTGAAGAGGTAAGCAATAGTTGTAATGTACACCCAAACACTATATATATGCACACACTTATACAGGGGGGGGGCAATCCAGTGCCTTTGTTATGTTCTGGGTTGTTTGTGGACCCGGGGTGTTAGCAGGAGCGATCACAATAGCAGATTTGAAAATAAAACTAGGATTTTTAATAAGTGCTTGAGTAGACATATAATGTGGCAGTAAATAAAAGTCCAGGAATATATAAATGTGCACAAGAGTTCTGTGGTGGGAGCAAAAGGGTTAATGTCCAAGTAGAAACAATTAGAGCTGTCCAGGTGTGCTGGTAGTGAAACTGAAAATAATCAAGCCAGGTAGTGAACTGAAAATAATCAAGCCAGGTTTGCAGGTAGTGAACTGAAGCGCAGGATGTCAGCAGGCTCAGGCACTCAGGTATGGGCAAGGGTGATGGAGGAAGCGGGGTAGTCCAGTGGGAGCTAGGAGCTGACAGGCAGACTGGCAGACAGCGAATTCACAGGAACAGGAAAGCACAGAGAACTCCCTCTCAGCTAGGCTGAGATACATGTTGCACTGGCAAAGAAGGAAGGCACTGACCCTTCCTAAATACCCCATGCCGTGCTGTTACTGGCCGGAGGGAACATGTGACTCACCAGGATTGGCCAGCCGCATCACATGGCCAGAAGGCAAGATGGCGGCGCCCATGCCAAACGGAACGGAGACGCCGCCAGGCCTCACCAGCGCAGAGTGACAACAGGGCCGCACAACAACGCGCGCAGCCAAAGCCCCCCGCCAGATACCAGCTCTGCCACCAGACAGCCCGCGCCACAACGACCTCACAGGTAATACCCGCCTAGCGCCATGCTGAAATACCCTGGCCGTGACAGCCTTGTCTAGGACCCCATCTTGGTCTGATTAGCCATAGGTCTCAGTGGGAGATTTCCCAGTGCGTCAATGGCTGGCTCAAGGGATATATCTTCCCAAACCCCAACCCCACCACCACTCGGCACCAGATCTGACTTATTAGTGGTCGTCCCCAACATGCATGTGCTTCCTGCTGTACATAAGCAGCTACATAAGCAGCACTGAGCTGTTGTCCTGCTCCTCCCCCTCCGGTATCTAAGTAGCACTGAAAGGAAACAACACATAAGCAACGACTCATGAGTATGTGGAAGGGAAAGGGGGGGGTAGGGGAGGGCAAAGGTAAGTACAAGGGGAATGAGAAGAAAAGTGCTGCATACAGATGTGTCCACATACATCTAGCCTCCTTGCGCGTTAAACAGCCCTTCTAGTCGCTCCATGTCAATACTAGATACAATTATGTACACCCATATATAACATCATGTTTTGGAACACTTTTCCCCATAGACGTTTTCATCAACAAATTATTTTCACCTAAATCCTAACCTAGGGGGTCATTCAGACCCGCTCGCGAGCGGCAGTACGCTCGCAAGCGGGTCGATGTTTCCCACTGCGCATGCGCACGACGGAAGGAGCTCCGTCGTGCGCATGCGCGAGACCCGGGGAGCAACGGCTTTCCATCGCTCCGGGTCTCGCACCAAAGGGGGCGTGCTGTCGATGTTGATTGACAGCACGCCCCCTTTGGTGGGCGTGCCGGGGGCGTGCCTGCCAGACGGAGGCGTTCCCATGGGAACGCCTACCGTCTGAAGCCGGCCCCACTGACATCACTAGTTATGTCAGTGGGAGTGATTTTGGCTCTATTAGAGCCAAAATCACTCCAGGGCTTGTGGCAGGGAGACCCTACCGCAGGGTCTCCGTCGCAAGTCCGATGCACGCGATGGTCAAGACCATCGTGACCATCTTTTTGGCCGCTCGCATATGCTGTGGGTGGTCACCCACAGCTATGCGAGCGGCCAGGAGGCAGCTCCATTTTCATGGAGGAGGGCCCTGATTCAGAGCGAGCGCTCTGATCAGAGCGTTCAGCTCTGAATCAGGCCCCTAGTCCCTATGATAACAAACAGAAAAGATACTTAAAAGGGTCTATTTACTAAGCCTTGGATGGAGATAAGGCCGACGGAGATAAGGTGCTAGCCAACCAGCTCCTGTCATTTTTAAAACATAGTCTGTGACATGGCAGTTAGGAGCTGGTTGGCTGGTCCATTATCTCCGTTCACTTTACCTCCATCCAAGGCAAATTGATCTATTAGTGAGGCAAAGTTTGTTACATACTGTATCATGCATGTCAAAGAATGATCCTGCCTCAGGCTTAAGATTTTGGATACATAAAAAAAACAAAAACATGTTGTAATAATTGTCACTGAACACAATAACACCTCCTGAGCACAGCCAGCAGACTGAAAGCTGCCCTCCTGCTGAACTCAGACACAAGGCGAGTTTTAGCACGTTGTACCTCATTCTGCAAGATGCAAGATATGTTTAGATGGAATTATTTTTTTCATAAGGTTATCAGGATACTTTCCAATGAGTATGCACCTTCTGGACTTAAAATATGTGTTATCAGATTGTACAATTAATCCATCTTAATTTCCAGATATGGATTCAATTATTACGTATTCCAGAAAACATGAGTTATCCTTTAATCATACCTGTCTGAAATTAGAAGGTTAAATTAAGGCTGAATAGTATCACATTCCAGAGATACAGTAAATGTGATTATTTATGGTCACCTACAAGTTGGAGACATCTAGGCCAAGTTTACCATAGGTAAATGTGGCTATCCTGCTGCCTTGGAGATCCACATGTTGCCTTCGGAATGCGGTCAATTGACCAACTGCCGAGATCCCGGTGCGGGAATCCCGATCAACTGGAGATGCCGACGCCTGGAATCACAATCAGCTGGAGATGCAGACACTGGAATACCGACAGCCAGCATCCCGAACGTAAGTACAGTGGGCCGGGTAACTGTTAGTGGCGGGGGGGAGGGTAAGGCTTAGGCTGCGGGAGATGGGAGGTTAGGGTTAGGCCACAGAGAGGGGGGGTTAGGCACAATCGGGGGGAGGTTAGGGTTAGGCACCCCCGGGAAGGGATAGCTTTAGGGTGCGGGAAGGGGGGGTTAGGTTATGATTAGGCACCCCTAGGGTAGGTTAGAGTTGGGCACCCCAAGGAAGGGTTAGGGGTGTGCACCGGCCACTTTTCGTGTTTTGTGTTTTGGTTTTGGATCTGGATCTTTCTTCGTGTTTTGGATCTGGATTGGTTTTGCCAAAACCACCCTTCCGTGTTTTGGGTTCTGGGTTTTGTGTTTTGGATCTGTATTTTTTTTTTAAAAAGCATAAAAACAGCTTAAATCACAGAATGTGTGGGTTTTTCTGCTCCTATGCAATTATTAACCTCAATAACCTTCATTTCCACTCATTTCCAGTCTATTCTGAACATCTCACACCTCACAATATTGTTTTTATGGCCAAAAGATTGCACCGAGGTAGCTGGATGACTATGCTAAGCGACACGAGTGGGCGGCACAAACACGTGGCCCATCTAGGAGTGACACTGCAGTGGCAAACAGGATGGCAGTTTGAAAAACTAGGCCCCAAACAGTACATACTGCAAAGAAAAAAAAGAGGTGCAAGATGGAATTGTCCTTGGGCCCTCCCACCCACCCTTATGTTGTATAAATAGGACATGCACACTTTAACAAACCAATCATTTCAGAGCCAGGGTCTGCCACATGACTGTGGCTGAAATGATTGGTTCGTTTGGGCCCCCACAAAACAAGCTGGCAATTAATGTGTCCCTGCACAAACTGGCTCTACGGAGACAAGATGTCGTCCTCATCCTCCTCATCCACCGATTCATTGGATAAAACATGAAAAAGGGATTTAGGTGTCCCTGGACTGCTTACGGATAGGAGAGTCAGTCATGCCAGAGACATGGCCTGCAGGACTACTTCCGATCCTGACTAAGGAGGAAATTGACGAGGAAGGAGTTGACGGTGTGGTTTGCAGGCGCTTGGATACAACAGGACAACGGGATTTAGGTCTCCCTGGACTGCTTACGGTCTTAGCCAAAGTTTCTGAACTTGACAGTAACTTTTTATGAACGTGCTGCAGGTGCCGTATAAGGGAGGATGTTCCTAGGTGGTTAACGTCCCTACCCCTACTTATTTCACCTTTACATATGGTACATATGGCAAGGCAGTTGTTGTCCGGATTTGGATAGAAATATTGCCAGACCAAAGAGGTGGAATGTTTGGTCTTCTGCCCAGGCATGACCGTGATGGGCTTTTTCATCCCACGGACAACAACTGTCTCCCCTGGAGCCTGATTTAAACAAACCACATCACCATCAGAATCCTCCTCGCCAACTTCCTCCTCAGCGCCAGCTACACCAGTATCCTCATCCTGTTGTACTTCAACAGTGACATCTTCAATTTGCATATCAGCAAGTGGACTGTGGGTGCTCCTTTCAGCACTTGCAGGGGGCGTGCAAATGGTGGAAAGAGCCACCTCTTCCCGTCCAGTGCTGGGAAGGTCAGGCATCACAACCGCCACCACACTTGGACTCTCCTTGGGGATTTGTGATATCTTCTTAGAACGCACAGTTCTTCGCTGTGCTTTTGCCAGCTTAACTCGTTTGATTTTTTTAGCGGGAGGAGGGCTTCCATCGTCATGTGAAGCTGAACCACTAGTCATGAACATAGGGAAAGACCTTAGCCGTTCCTTGCCACTCCGTGTCGTAAATGGCATATTGGCAAGTTTACGTTTCTCTTCAGATGATTTAAATGGTTTTTTCAAGGTTATTTTCCTGAACTTTGTCATTTGGGATTGTATGTGCCCTCTACTATGACATTGGGCATCGGCCTTGGCAGACGACTTTGATGGCATGTTATCGTCTATGTCATGACTAGTGGCAGCAGCTTCAGCACTAGGAGGAAGTGGTTCTTGATCTTTCCCTATTTTATTTTTATCGGAGAAAGTTTGCTCCTCCATTTATGTTACATTGATATATATGTGCGGCTAAGGCGCACACAAACACAAACAATAATTTTTTATTTTTGTTGGAGACTAGTGCACTTTGTGGGTAACACCACCCTTTAAGAAATGAGCCAGCCGGCCCTTTACTTATGGGACACAGGCGCACGCTTGGCGCTGCTCCTTTGTTGATGCACGTGCAGCTACAGCCCACACAATTCACAAACACAGAAAATAATTTTTATTTTGTTTGGAGTGCCCTTTGGGGGTTACAGCACCCTTTAACGGTCAGGCGCACGCTTGGCACTACTTTGTTGATGCACGTACGGCTACTGCGCACACAATTCACAAACAAATATATTTCTTTATTTTGTTTAGAGTGCCCTTTGGGGGTTACAGCACCCTTTAGCGGTCAAGCCAGCTGGCCCTTTATTTATGGGACACAGGCGCACGCTTGGCACTACTTTGTTGATGCACGTGCGGCTACTGCGCACACAATTCACAAACACAAAAAAATATATATTTTTATTTTGTTTGGAGTGCCCTTTAGGGGTTACAGCACCCTTTAACGGTCAATCCAGCCGGCCCTTTATTTATGGGACACAGGCGCACGCTGGGCTCTACTTTGTTGATGCATGTACGGCTACTGCGCACACAATTCACAAACACAAAAAAATATTTTTTTTTATTTTTTGTGGAGTGCCCTTTGGGGGTTACAGCACCCTTTAGCGGTCAATCCAGCCGGCCCTTTATTTATGGGACACAGGCGCACGCTTGGCACTACTTTGTTGATGCACGTGCGGCTACTGCGCACACAATTCACAAACACAAAAAAATATATTTTTTTATTTTGTTTGGAGTGCCCCTTGGGGGTTATAGCACCCTTTAGCGGTCAATCCAGCCGGCCCTTTATTTATGGGACACAGGCGCACGCTTGGCACTACTTTGTTGATGCACGTGCGGCTACTGCGCACACAATTCACAAACACAAAAAAATATATTTTTTTATTTTGTTTGGAGTGCCCTTTGGGGGTTACAGCACCCTTTAACGGGCAAGCCAGCCGGCCTTTTACTTATGGGACACAGGCGCACGCTTGGCACTGCTCCTTTGTTGATGCACGTGCAGCCACAGTGCACACAATTCACAAACACAGAAAAAATAAAAAAAAAATTGCACTTGGGGGGAGCACCCCTGATGGACAGAGCACCCCCTGGACAACACTACAGCACCCCTTTAGGACCGGGACACTGCACAGGACTTTGGAGTGGACACAGCCCCTATGGACAACTGACTGCACAACACAGTCCAGCCAGCCCCTATGGACTTTGAAGTAGTGGACACAGCCCCTATGGACAACAGCAGCACAGCGCAGCACAGCACTACACAGCCCAGCCAGCCCTAACTCCAACCCTCCCTCTTCACTGTCCACAGCCGAGTGAGAAAATGGCGCCGACGCGGGTACCTTATATAGGATCCAAAACCCGCGAGACCCGGTAGGTGGGATGATTACGTTTTGCCTCGATTTCAGATCCGAGTCAGGCGGGAAAAGTCGAGCCTGACTCGGATCGGCCTCGGATCGGGGGGGCTCGGGGGGGTTCGGATTTCAGAAATCCGAACCCGCTCACCCATAGTTAGGGTACTTACCAGCTGTAGTCGGGATTCTGAACAGCGGGCTTCCGGCATCGGAATTCTTACCGGCGGCTTCTTAGCCGCCAGCATATAATACCCAACCCGATGCCTACACCTGATCCACAACTGCCAAACATTCCGCTTTTGGTGAGACAGTCATGATTTTGGAGTACTGCCCACTGTTGGGGCAATCGTTATGATTTGCTGGGTGTAGCTTGGTATTTCAGTGCTACACAAGCTTTGTGTGGTGATCTACACTATGACATTGTTACCCCCACAATATGCAGCAGCAACTCTAGCTAGAACTATTCATTAATATTTTTATTTTATCTGCGCTTATCGTAGTATTAAATATAGTTTGCTTGAGGTTTTGCCTGCAGGTTTTGAAATGTAACTAATGTAAAACCAGGTCTGTTTTGAACTTTAAATTCTGCTGGCAACATTGTAAACAAACAGTGGCTAGGTAAAGCTGACATTTGAGTATATCCTCATAATGTGTTCTCTTTCCTCCAGAGATAGCATTTACCTGGCCTGATTACACAGCAATAGTTCCCTCTCTGGCTCATCTCTCACTGAATAAACAATGCATACAACGTTTACACATACTCTATATACACTCCCCACTCGTTAGCTTCCTCATAATGAGCCAAGCAATAGTTCAGTAAGTGCTAACCTAAGGACATAGGTGAAGGTGGGATGGGGCGGAGGAGGAGGCTTCATAAAAATATAAATAATAATAAAACAAATTACTAATAGGGCTACAATTATTTTTTTTTAATAGTTCCAAAAATGTATTGGTCAATCCAACTCTAAACAAATAAATATCTGAACGGTGCATTGTTCTGCAGTGATTAACTGAGATAAGAGGAGGAACCAGAAAAAGGTAAACTACCTCTTCACGGATTCTGCTGGTACTGTCTGATTTTATATTATAGTCTACAATTCGAAATCATCTAGAGAGGATGAGTGCAGGAGAAAAATGTCATAGCTGTAATGTTTTCGTTCCTGTCACCTAATGAATTAAGCATTTTTTGAACTCTATAGGCACAGGGATACAATCCTTCTGTCACTTCTAAGATCTAAAACTACCTATACAAGCAGAAATCAGGATGACCAAGATCACTTCATCTATGACTGTGACCTGCATGCAGTCATTAATGATTGTACCAATGGTGACACACATAAGTAGGTGGTAGAGTAAACTGGTTACAGACAGTGGCGTAACTAGAGGGTGTCTAGAGTGGCAAATGTCCAGTGACTCACAAGGTGAAGGGGGCCCACCATAGCGCACCCTGCAGGCTGTACAGCTGCTCCGAGCATCCTAAGGACACTTGGTGCGGTGCAGTAGTGATCTGGAGTCGGCAGGCCCCAAACTCACCTGGGAGTGTACACATGACGCCCACAACATACCTGCTGCTGTAAGTGGCCAGAATGCAACATTGTGCGCCACTGCAGCTAAGATTGCACAGAGAGAGGTGATTGGCTGGTCGCCGCATACAGGGCTGAGTGAGGAGGAGATGAGCCCAGGCATGTAGGATGGAGATGATGGACAAGCAGCAAAGTTCAAGACAAATAAGTGATTAGTAACAGGAGGAGGGTTATACTTGCAGGTGCTGCTGGGTATGAAGTGAAGCACCATGAGTCAAGAAAGATTGAAAGGTTAAAGTTGCCCATCCACTACTAGATGCGGGGACAATGGCACGATTACGACATCATAATCGTACCATCTTCCCCCTAGGGGACGATGTTCAGTGTATGTAGATCAATCATCACCGAACACGGCAAACTGACGGCGGTCGTCAGGTTGACCATCATGTTCGGGCGATGATAGATGTTAAAAACGACCAGCGGGCGAGCGCATCGTTTTTAACATTTTACTGCCCGATTTGCGGACGAATTGCAAGCGATTGCACGACGTCGTTATCGCAAAGGACAGCTCTTATTGGAAGAGCTGTTCTTTGCTTAAATATTCATGCATACAGTGTTACTAAACGCCTGTATGCATGCAATGATTGTCGGGATGCATTGCATCCAAAATGTGATGCTTAATGCATCCCACCCATTGTGTTGTATGTGTTGATCAATGAATTGGGAGTTTCACTGTAAACTGTATTTAGAATTGTTGCATGTTTCTAATATGCGTGATACAGAAATGTTTGTTATATGATAAAATAAGTAAACCTAACAGTCTATAAAAATCAAATAGGAGGCCCACCAAGCCTCTAGTTACGCCCCTGGGTACAGATCAGGTCTCTTGCACAAGGTCTGGTCTGGCTATAATTGTACAGATGGGTCCAGCTTGTTTGTTGCCCACAGCGTGACATTCAGGCTTCTGAATCGCACCTTGGAACGTTGCGTGATGGCTGTACTGTGGCGTTCTATAATGCTAGAGAATCCACAGCATGTAATACACCGCTTAACTGCTGGGTGGTGAGTGCTCCACTGATGAAATTTGTACTACTAAATACCATACCATAGCATGTTGGGCATAGCTGCATCCCTTTGTGGGTGGGTCTAACATGTGAGAAGCACCCACTCACAGGAGCATGGCATAGCACCCAGCAGCTGGGACTAAAGTATTCACTATTAGGATGGCGGGACAGTCCCATAATAGCTGCATTTTTAGCTGGATGTATTTAGACGCTAAAATGTAACAGACAAAAATTAAAGTGCGACAACTTTATTTTGTATATCTCATGTAAATAACACAAACTGGCTGGGTACACACACAAAGATTTTCTGTCCAATCGTCCAACTAGTTGATTGGTTGGAATGAAAATCTGGTAACATATGGGAGTAAATGATGATCAGCAATTTGTGTGTGTACCCAACCTAAATCTATTTTGTCATAGAGATAGATGAATGAAGGATCTAATTTTGACATAACATCAGGTTATCTTAAACACACACATTCCGCAGCATATATCCTAAGCCACTGCTCCATTCTTCTTCCTCACTATCTACCCCATATGTGTCGCCCCTGTCTGTCTGCCCCTCCCCTTTAGAATGTAAGCTCTCACGAGCAGGGCCCTCATCCCTCACATGCTTCTCTTGCCCCTACTTATACTATCATTTACTCCTACTCCCCAATTGGCACCTAACACTTTGTTGCTGACGTCCTGCTGCTTGTGTTATAAACCATGTCCTTGTCCTGCATTGTTTTGTATTATAGTAATACAAAACAAAAATATTATTATTATTATCCTTTATTTATATGGCACCCCAAAGGTTCCGCAGCACCTAAAGGCCCCATACATGGTGCGATTTGCATACGATGCATTATCGTATGCAATCGCCCTTGAAATCTCTCCGGCAGCCGAAGTGAACGATGTGCAGCAAAAGCTGCACAATGTTCACCCAATCGATCATACACAATCTAATGATTTGCATAATCATTAGATCATTTACGATCTGACACAGATGCATGTAGCCCGGACCAGGGAGATTCGTGCTACATGCATCTGTGCTGCTGTGTATTTCAATGATACAGATGCATGAACGGACCAGGAGATCTGTGCTACTTGCATCTGTGTCAAGCACAACCAGCATCGGGCTAGTCAGAACCAGCCCTGGTTGCCAAAATACGGGGGACAAACGATGTGGCTTTTTTTTCACGTTTGTTTTTTTTACCGCAGCAGCACAGACGGGTTTCGCAGACCCATCCGTGCTCTGTGTCATTGTTTGGTTTGGGTTTGGACACATAAATTGTCGACACATGATTATTTTTTTTTATTAGTATTTTTTACAGTTAATGTTTGGTCAAAAGGTCGACACGTAATTTTTTAGAT
Organism: Taudactylus pleione; assembly: GCA_031769625.1. NCBI lineage: Eukaryota > Metazoa > Chordata > Amphibia > Anura > Myobatrachidae > Taudactylus > Taudactylus pleione. Next base: position 20,318,897 of record JAUIMM010000052.1, on the reverse strand, counting down.
TTAAATACATTTTTTTATGGTTAAGGTTTGTTCAAGATGACGACACAAAAATAGTCGACACATGGCGATTTTTTTTTTCTTTAGGGTTTGGGTTTGGGATAATTCATCTCATTGAAAGCTGTGCGTGCGTCTGACCCATCTGAGCCCGAATCCCAATACGCTGTAGGTGCATCTGAGACTTCTTTGAGCCCCTGAAACCCAACACTCGAGCCCCTGCACCCCATAACTGTATGGGTGTCATTGCAAGGTGCGGGGAGTTGTGTAGCTACTTTATGTACAGTAGTGCCGTCAATGCTGTACTGCAACATTATTGAACAGGAAACCATGTGGTCTTATTGAAAATTGAGGATACGTTTGAGTCCCTAAACCCCAACACCTGTGGGTGCATCTGAAACTCGATTGGTGCGGATGGACTCACTCCACCACTGTACTTTATTAAAAAATATATATATATATAAAGAGGAATTAATCTAAATAATCATGATTACAAAATAATATTGGGCTGTGAACCATGGACAATGGCAATGTAAAACCACCGCTCTACCACTAGGCCAAGAAGGCTTTCACATCCATCTACTGAATACTTGTGCACTCCACCCACCCACTGCTGTTAGGGAGGGCACAGTGAGGGAAGCATAATAATAATAATAATATTGATAATACTTAATAGGGCAGCACAGACGGTGTAATGGCTAGCGTTACTGCCTCACAGCACTGAGGTCATGGGTTCAATTCCCACCATGGCCCTAACTGTGTGGAGTTTGCGTGGGTTTCCTCCGGGTACTCCAGTTTCCTCCCACACTCCAAAAATATACTGGTAGGTTAATTGGCCCCAATAAAAGTAACCAAAGTGTGTATGTGTGTGAGCATGTGATAGGGAACATAGATTGTAAGCTCCACTGGGGCAGGAACTGAAGTGAATGGCCAAATATTCTCTCTGTAAAGTGCTGCGGAATATGTGTGCGCTATATAACTAACTGGTAATAATATAATAATAATAAAAATGTGTCTTCCTTTCTAAATATTATACTAGTACATGTAAACACAGTACTCAAGCATTAGTGAATATTAATTCATTCTGTCTCATTGAAAACTGTGCGTGCGACCCGTCTGAGCCCGAGACAAAAATATATATATATAAAAAAAAAAAAGTACAGGACTCACACACATACTGTACTGTAATGATTTAAAACTTTATTACACATTCTTCTACAGCCCTGATTCCATGAGGAAAACGCTGTACTATAAAGTACCGAATCACAGGTTTTGTCAGCCAATCATCAGGCGGTGATACAGAAAATGTATTGGATATCGAACACATGTACAGTGTAGTTTAGGAAAAGCGACACCTGGTGGACAAAAAGTTGTATGACAAGCTATGACTTTTTCCAGCGCCACGGTACGTTCCGTTGCGATTAATACTGAAGACGCGACTCAAGGCGTACCGTGTGGCGCGAGATGCAGGGTGCACTACATAGCGTATGGAGCAACAAACTAGCTGGGTCCATCTGTAAATGAAGAGGCAAGTGTATGAAGGTGTTATGTAACAATTTTCTGAAAAATTTATTTTTTTAATGGATGAAGGTCTAGGGATCATAGTAACAATGATATTTTAAATGTTGGTAGTCTATTTACTGATATATTTTGGTGCTATGTCGAATTCATGTCAAATAATTATTTAACTGAAAATATGTCAATTTCTTCAAAGCGTAACATAACACCCTTCATCCACTCACTTCTTCAGTTGTTTTACATCGTAAAATATGAAGTAAAGGTATTACATTCCTTCCAGCGTTAATTTATTAAGTATGTGACACAGGTGTATACAGTAAAGTAGTATGTACAATCATGATGGATTAGAATTTTTTTTCCTTTATGTGCTTTCTGCCATCGCTTTAAAATGCTCGTCAATTTAATAACTTTTACATGTGGACCGCAAGCTGTGAATGTCCTTGTTTGCCTTTTCGAAAATCTCCAGGTGGTGTCATTTTACTAACTCCTAAACTATTTTGCTTATTTTCTCATTGTCAGCAAATTTTAATATAACTGGAAGCTCAAAAAAATTAAATAATCTAAAAACATAAAATTATCCAATAAACCAAAGAAACAGAAACATTAACTAACAGTGATTCTTATTCAAGTAGTTTTATTTGCCATAAGGTAGGCTATATAATCGGAAGCTATAGATTTAGAGCTCCTTATAGCCACTAACTTTTTAAATGCATTTTTTAACATTTGTAGCTATTAAGTGTTACATTATGAAATGGTTATTTTTGCTCACATTGCATCAATAAAGTATTTTTCCAAACATAAATTATTTCACTTTTGCCTTTGCTGCATTCAAATACATTATGAGGCCCAGGGGCATAAGTTCATACCAGGAGCCCGGAGATGAGATAGTTGTTGGTGCCCCCTCTGATCAAATTCACTGCCAACACCCAAGTTCTAGCTCCATTCTCACACACTCACCCTAAAGCACATTCACTACCAACACCCCAGCAACACACTCTCCTGCCCCTGCATTCACTTTCAGCACCCCAGCAGCACCCAGACACACACTCTCACCCTCCACATTCACTTCCAACAGCTTAGCAGCACCCAGACACACACTCTCATCCCCCTGCATTTACTGTCAACACCCCAGCAACAACCAGAAATACACACACCCTACTGTCACTACTAACACCCTAGCAGTACCCAGACTTACTCTCCACCCTGCTTTTACTGCCAACACCACCACAGGAGAACCCATACACTCTCCTACCCTCCATTCACTGCTGTGCCAACACCCCAGCAGCATCACCCAGACACACATTCTTCCCCCAATTAACTACAACACCCCACCACACAGACACTACTGCTGCTGATCATGATCTTCCATTCTTGCTATTTGCTGCTTCCACAATAATAGCAGAGGAAACAGGTCCCAGGTGTTTGAGTAGGATGAACCAACAAAGGAGGGAGGGACCATGCACTCCAGGCTCTGCCCCACTCCTTTTATGTACATTGGTGTGGTTTTCCTGCTGGAGATCCGTACCTAGAGACCAGACTCCAGGGTGGAGGACTGGGAGATGATTATTCCTGCTCTGGGTCCATAAAGCAGAAACTGAAACAATGGAGATGGTCAGTGTGCCCCCTTCAGGGCTGGCGCCCGGAGGCGACTGCATTCCATGGTCTCCTATATTTACGCCCCTGATGAGGAATATATCATACTTGCTGACTTTTAATTTATCTTCCCCGTTAGAGAAGACCAGAGAGGAGATGAAGATAATCACTCTGGTAGCGGGTACCAGGCTCTTCACGTAACAGAAAAGCGTCATATTAGCCTGTCCCCCTTCCTACGGACAACCGATTCCTGGTATGATCTTCCCATCCTGCCCACTTCACTAGGAAGAGGGTGGGATGTGGGAGAGCCACCAACTCTTCTGGGGGTGTGGGGGACTACCTGAAAAATTGTGAAAGAGAATACAGATGTGTCCTCACTCAACTTTCCTGTAGTCATGTCAAACAACCCCTTGTGACGCGACTGGTCGCGTGAGCCTCTGCTAGAGCTGGGCATTTTTTTGCGTCTTTTTATGCCGAAAATGAGTAAGTTACATATGATGCGACTAGGATGCACCAGGAGACTGTGCTGATTAATTTGATGTGTGACACTTGTAAATCTGTGTGCGACTGAGTCTCTCAATCAGCATGCGAAGTGCTACAATGCGGCTGTTTTCCATGCCAAGTGCCATTTACATTCTCAGCTGCACACAGGTATACAAAGAGACGCGAGAGCTGCATGGGACCTGGCGGCTCACTCACGCCAGGCATATCGTGTTGCATAGCTGATTATGGCTAGATGAGCAAGGACACATCAGTATGTCAGTATGGCCTGCAGTAATGGTTAGCTAAAAGGCAAGAAAACATCATATTGAACACATTTGTGTTTGATGTGTGTACATGCTTTGTAAAATACTTACTGGGTATAAGGCCTTAAGCAGCTACCACATGGAAGTTTTTATGCAAAACCAAATCAATAAAAAATTGTTTTATTATAAAAAAAAACCCATGGCAAATACAACAATAATCTTGCTATATTGCAATTATTATGTTTTTCATATTGGCAACAAATTCATACTTGCCAACTCTCCCTGATTGTCAGATAGACTCCCTGAAATAGAATCAATCTACCTGACTCCCTGAAGAGTCTAGCAATCTCCCTGATTGTACCTTAACCAATTATGAGTAAATAAATAAAAAAACAGAGATATATACATTCAAATTGGATCATTAGTATCATTTCCCTGCATTGGTTATAAGGCACAATGATCCCTATGGCTACCTGCATTTTCTGAGAAGTATCAGTGTGTTTTCATCAACAAGTAGATTTTACTAACTGCTTTGGGCTCATTTACATTTGGCTGTATGTAAATTTTATAAGTATAAGTATAAAAGCAGTATACACCCACATTACACCGTGCTCATAGGTGCTGCTTTCACAATCTCCCTGAAATGCTTTTTTCAAAAGTAGGTAAGTATGGTAACAATGCTCTTTTAAACTGTGGCATGTGGAAATACTGGCTGGAATATCCTATTATACTTTTTAGATCTTTTTTTTTTCTCCTAAAAAGAGCACTTTCTGATTGTAAAGTCCAGAGACAACACTGGATTCATACAAGGGATTTCATTTTAACCCCATTTAGCACCCGTATTTGTAATTTGAGATAATGTAGACGTAGGGCCTGATTCATTACGGACTGCTATTCCGATAGTAGCTGCGAGCTGAGCGCTCGCAACCGGGTTGATGTTTAGGCCCTGTGCACGCGTAGTGGCCGCAATGCGCGTGCGCATGCCCCGGAGCGAGAGAGAAATTCTCTCGCTCCGGAGCTCACTACAAAAGGGGCGGCTGTCGATGTCAGCAGTGATGTCAGTGGGGAGCTTCCTGCTCGATCAGAGCAGGAAGCTCCCTGGGGCTTGCAATTGCCGAGACCCAACCTTAGGGTGTCGTCGCAAACCCCGATGGTCGCAATGGTCTTGACCATCGCGACCATCAAGCTGGTCGGTCGCTAAAGCTGTGGGTGGTAACCCACAGCTTAGCTAGCGACCAGGAGGCCGCACTTAAAAAGTCAAGCAGCCGCCCTCATTCAGAGCGAGCGCTCGCTTCTTGCGACTGCCTCTGAATGAGGGCCTATGTGCTTTTGCCCAAAATATCCTATTTTTTCTTTTGAAATAATATATGGGGAAAAAAAACATCTGCGAAAAACAGGGAATATCAGGGATAATTGGATACTCCTATTAGAATCCAATGCAATAGCAAACTATGGGCCTGATTCAATATGGATCGCAATTGCAATCACAGCTGCGTAATTGCACGCAATGAAGCTGCGAAAATATGCTAATGTCTACCACAGCTCAGCCAGCATAGAGACACCCACTACTGCTTTCTCACATCCATAATACCTCGCAGTCCTGCGTATACATTGGTAACATCGAAGCAAATCGGCCCCAAACGCACATTTACAGCAGGTCTGACCCGTTGCAGAAATGGCAAGTCTCGTCACACGCAGTGAGTACACAAGCTGTGTATGCAATCGCAGTGGCTAATTTATGCACGCCCATGCAATGGCGTTCAGATGGACAGACACGCCTGCATTTCTACGACCACTCCCTGGTCACCACCCCCAAATGCTTACGGCCTGTCACTCACTCTGCGATGGATTCCTATATGTGTGCTTCATCACAGTGCGGTGCATACGTGGGCACAGTCCTGAACAAAATCGGCCAATCTGCGTAGATAGTGGCAATTGCGTACGCTGCTGAATCAGGCCCTATGTACAGTATATATTACTGTTAATGTGTGCGTATGGAAGAGCATATTTGCGCATATATGCAGAGCTGTACACATCAAGATATGCGAACAGTTCTGCATCAGCAGTATATGAGGTATATTTACTAAAGTGCGGGTTTTTAGATATAGAGATGTTGTCCATAGCAACCAGATTCTAGCTATTATCTTCTAGAAGGAGCTACATAAATGTTATGTAGAATCTGATTGGTTGCTATAGGCAACATCTCCACTTCTAAAAACCCGCACTTTAGTAAATATATCCCATATACTTCTGATTTTTTACGCTTACGTACTAGTTTGTATGGGCTGCATTTTCTGTGAAAGCGTTCTTATTCAAATTTGCCTACATGAGACAGCAACAAAATGAAACCTGCTTATAGTAACCAGCACCGAGACATTATACATCCCTTTACTCCATTACATGGCAAATTACAGAGGTTTTTGAACAGACATAGAAGGAAGGTTCATTTGGTGCCTGTCAGGATTACTGTCTGACAACACATGGGAAAATAAAGTTTTATGTTTAACAATACAAAGCGGCATAGGCTTGGGAGCAGAGTGTGACAGAAAACATGCATCGTCTTCTGGCTTTCCTCTAATTTGCATTATTCAAGGCAGGACACATGGGAAAAAAAGGAAACCAGACTGGTTTTATTTATTTTTTTAGGATCTCTATCTGCACCAAGTGTCGGAGCTGAGAAGGTTTAAATCAAAGCAGATCACTGTCTTATATCCATGTTATAACTGTTATGATTCAACTGAATCGCCTATTTTGGCTCTATTTAATAGGCGAGCCCTATTAAAGCTGCTAACAAAGGACTGCATTATTATATTTCACAGTAATGACTTCCACTTTGGTCACCCTTATATATGCCTGTGGTGCACTGGCCTGCTCTGCCTCTGTCAGGTCACATCTACACAGTGAACATTAATTGAAATAAAATGATGATGATGAATATATCACCAAAAGAAACACTTCAACAATACTCACTATGTTTTGAGCAAATATCAAACCATAAATAAACAATTGTACATGAAATTATGGGGCCTGATTCAATAAGGATCGCTAAAGCGTACACAGACGGCCGATTGTTGCATACTGCGCATGCATATACATAACAGTGCGCGTGTGCGAAGGCACCACTGCGATCGCATTGTGATCATACAGACAACAGAGAGCCATCGCAGAGTGATTGACAGGCAGTGAGCGTTTGGGGGTGGTGACGGGAGAATGGTCAGAGAAACGCAGGCGTCTATCCGTTTGAACGCCGTTGCATGGGCGTGCATAAATTAGCCAGTATGATTGCATACGCAGCTTGAGTACTTGCTGCGTACAACGTGGTTAGTAATTTCTAAGTAAGGTCGGGGCTGCTAAAATTCTGCATGAGGGGCCGATGGTACTCGATGTTACCGATGTTTATGGAAGTTTGCAATGTATTACAGATGTGAGATAGTGGTAGTGGGAGGCAGTGGGTGTCTCTATGTTGGCAGTGCGACGGCATTACGATAGCATTCATTAGCATATTTTTGCTAATGATTTTCCTTATAAGCCCATTTAAATAGATGAGCCACTGAAACTCATAGGCCAGTGAAATGATTGGAGCTCCACAGCATTGTTAATTATTTTTCCACATAAAAAAATAAGGATGTTAGGGGTCTATTTACTAAGCAGTGTTAGGAGACAGAGTGAAAAGTGATAAGGAAATGATAAGGTGCCAGCCAATCAGCTCCCAACTGTCATCTCAAAGGCTGGGTTTGAAAAATGACAGTTGGGAACTGACTGGCTGGCACCTTATCACTTTTCACTCTGGGCCCGATTCAGATCCGCTCGCGAGCGCTGAGCGAAACTGTTGGCCCAGTGCGCGTGCACACGACGGAGCCAGCTCCGTCGTGCGCATGCGCGAAACCCGGATAGAGAATGGCAAACCGTCGCTCCGGGACTCGTACCAAAGGGGGCGTGCTGTCGATGTTGAGTGACAGCACGCCCCCTTTTGTGGGCGTGCCGGGGCCGTGGCTGCCCAGACGGAGGCGTTCCCATGGGAACGCCTACCATCTGGGGCCGGCCCCACTGACATCACAAGTGATGTCAGTGGGAGTGCTTTCGGCTCTGATAGAGCCGAAAGCACTCTATGGCTTGCGGCAACGAGACCCTACCACAAGGGTCTCGTCGCAAGCCTGATGGTCGCGATGGTCTTGACCATCGCGACCATCTTCCTGGCCGCTCGCTATAGCTGTGGGTGGTCACCTACAGTTATACGAGCGGCCAGGAGGCCGCTCTAAAAATCGAGAAGGACGGCCCTGATTCAGAGCGAGCGCTCTGTCAGAGCGTCCGGCTCTGAATCAGGGCCTCTGTCTCCTAACACTGCTTAGTAAATAGACCCCATCGATGTGAGTGTAAGGCAGTAACTCCCCCACCCACCAGATAATCACAAGCATTCCTAGTTCAAACCCACCCATGATTGGCTGATGGCAATTCCTGAATCCTTAAAATATTTAGCATACCCCAGTATTTCACCCACGTCTGGACTACTGTGGCACTGACACTGAATGCAGCTGCTGTGTGCGACTCGCTAAACTAGGTAAAAAGGCAAAAGACAGAGAGGACAAATACGAATAATACCGAAGTGCGTAGGACACAATAAGCAACTTTGTATGCAGCTACGTTGAGAATAAAATGCTAAATTCAGGAAAAAGTGGCAAACCCTGGAACCGCTACCCGTGGCAGAGTGTCTAATTCGTTTCATTTGTTGTTGTCTTTTTTTCTATAAATTTAATGTTGTTTCTTTAAAAACAATATAAAGATATATAGAACGAAATCCCAAATATTATACAGTTCATATTCAGATGTCTTGAAAAAGTCACAAAAAAATGAAAGGTGGAAAATAAAAGAGAGAAGACATCCGTAAATGTAAGGAAATGGCAGCCTGGCCTGTGGGTAGATTACCGATCGTAACATCCTTATTATGTTGATGCAATCTTTTAACTTCATATTATAACTCTAGATGAATTAGACCAACTCTACATAAAAAAATAATAAATTCCCTTTCCTCTACTACAACAACATCTAGGAGTCCTGTGCTGGTCTGGCGTCATAGCTAAACATTCACTGCAATTAGAAAGCAGTTTTAGTGTAGACATATGCCTTGCATATTGTTTGTACATCCTACTATAGCTTTACTTCCTCTACAGGCCCATTCTGGCATGGTTGAAATCTTATTGGACTTCCAATATTGTGGATGCAGAATAATACCTGCATTAACAAGATGTTTACAGGGGATGTAGTTATGATCCCAGGTGCTCAGAATACCGACACCAGTCAGAATCCCTTCGCCAGCATCATGAACATTGACATCACAACGGTAACGGGGTGGGAGGTTTAGGTTTAGGCTGCGGGGAGAGACTATTATTGCCAGGGGAGGGTTAGCCTACTTACCGGTAGGTGATGGCATTGTAACCCAGTCGGGAGGCTGGCGTCAGGATCCTGAGTGCCGGCATCCCGTACCCAACCCGTTTACAGATCACAGAAATAGAAATGAATGATACATTACAATGAAGTGTATATAGTGGTAAACCGATAGTCTGTTTAACCAAACAATGGACATTTCCAGCAGATATGCAATTGGATACACTATTTTTGAGACCACCAACAATATGACAATCATCTACAGTACTTATGTACAGAGGGCCTGATTCAGACCCGCTTGCGAGCGGGTCGATGTTTGGCCACTGTGCATGCCGGAGCCGGCTCCGACGTGCGCATGCGCGAGACCCACAGCTAAGCGAGTGGCCAGGAGGCCGCACAAGAAAAAAAAACGCCCTGATTCAGAACGTCCGGCTTTGAATCAGGCCCAGAGTACACGTACCATCAGCGTTTAATTGTTTTCAGCAACTTTCAGATTGAAAGTAAATTACTGAAAAACTTCCTGAGAGATTTTCCTTCCCACCTTTGTATACCATAGGTAAAAACACGTCACAGTTGCCAGCTTTCAATAGTGTATACATTTGTTACAGTATATAGCATACAAAGGTGATCTGTGCAGTTAAATAATCTTTTCAAAACAAATTACTGACCTAATCAAATTTATGTACTAATTTTTCCATCTTGGACATATTAACCTGACACATTAGTCTATTCGGGTTGATTATCCCTAATACGAATTAATCCAAAACAGTGGCTGAGATAGTGACACCTTTGCTTTTTGAGGGTTCAGTATACACAAACTTTGTTTCATGCTCAACATTATTAAAAATACTGCATAAAATTCCCTTCAGGTTGTGGGCCTGATTCAGCGAGGATCGCAATTGCTAATACACACACAATCGCCATTGTTTCGCACTGCACATGCATACGCATCGCAGTGTACGTGCGCGAACCAGCCACTGCAATCAAAGCTGCGATCGCAGTGGCGACGTAGACCCATTGCAGAGCGATTGACAGGAAGTACCGTTTGTGGGTGGTGACAGGGAGGGGGTGGGTATTGGCCGGGTGAACGCAGGCGTGCCAGTGCGTTTCAAAGGTGTAGCAGCGGCATGTATAATTAAGCCAATGCAATACCATATACCGCCTGAGACCTCATAGCATGCGCTCAACTTAGCAATTCCTGAGTGAGGTCTGACCTACCTCAACTGTGCGTACGGGTCCGATGTTACCGATTATTTTGCTATGTTGCCAAAGTATACGGACGTGTGGTAGGAGAAGTGGGTGTCATTATGTCAGGCTGCGATCGCAATGCAATGCAATTATTTGCATATCACCGCTGATATTAGAAACTGCATTGCTTGCGTATTAGCAGAATAGCGATCCTTGCTGAATCAGGCCGCACGTGTATAAGGTGTATATGAAAAATAAATTAATTTTGTGTTTAGACTTGGGTCCCATCCCCAAGATCTCTCTTTATGTACATACAGTATACTTCAAAATCCTAAAAAATCTGCTATCCAAAACACTTCTGATGCCAAGCATTTTGGATAAGGGATACTCAGCCTGTATTGCTAAAACAAAATAGGTGACATCTGATACTACCTGAAGTTTGGGACCCTCAATAGATGACATCTGATACTACCTGAAGTTTGGGACCCTCATTTCCCCTCCAGGCTTTGAGGCGCTTCATACCGGACACCTGTCAAGCCATTGTGAATGTCCTTAAGTTCCACTACTTTAAGTGAGTAAAAACACTACACATTTGTTTCTGGTGAAAGAATTTTTTTTTTTTTTTCACACTGAGAGAAAAATACTCAGCCAACATGGCTGTAAATATCACTATATATGGCTGCTTTTTAATGGTTACCAAAACCAACATTTTATTTGAAAATGTTTAGAAACTGGTATATCAACAAGTTTTATCTCTCCCAATAGATAGCCAGCTGTATGGTATACGGTGTGTCAGATGACGGATTTAATAGGCCAAGAAGCACATGGCGCAAGTCCAGATTGAGGCCCCGGCATTCCCCTATCTGTCCTTGCGCCATGTGTTTAGTGACCCTGTCCAATCCGCATCATCCGCACTGTGGGCCTAATTCAGACCCGCTCGCAAGTGGGTCGATGTTGGGCCAGGGTGCATGCGCACGACGGACCCAGCTCCGTCGTGCGCATGCACGAGACCCGTATAGCGACGGGCAAGCCGTCGCTATGGGTCTCGCTACAAAGGGGGAGTGCTGTGATAGAGCCAAAAGCACTCCAGGGCTTGCGGCAACGAGACCCTACCACAAGAGTATCGTCGCAAACCCGATGGTTGTGACCATCGTGACCATCTTCCTGGCCGCTCGCTATAGCTGTGGGTGGTCACCCACAGCTATACGAGCGGCCAGGAGGCCGCTCTAAAATTAAGAAGGACGGCCCTGATTCAGAGCGAGCGCTCTGTCAGAGCATCCGGCTCTGAATCAGGGCCAGTATACCATGCAGTAGCTATTGGGAGAGATAAAACTTGTTGATATTAAATGCACTATAAATTTCAAAATGTAAAAAATTGGGGTGGCTCCTCTGCCTCCGCCAACATGGCTCTGTAAAGAACCTCAGAGGAGGATGTGGAGGGGTTGGTGGGTTCGGGAGTAACGTAAGTAGGATGGGGTGTAGGGTGGGATGGAAGTGGCATAGTAGCTTGGTGGCGGGGATGACTGTGATGAGGATGACCCATAGCGGGGATGCACCACTGTCAGGGGCAGAGGCTCATCCGTCAGTCTAGTTGTGGTGCCCTGCAGCTTCATACGCCCCCAGATCACTGTCTCGTATATGACCCTCTAGGCATGGATTTGCTGACCTTCGTCCATTTCACGTAGACTACTTGCTATGTGAGTGCCCAGATGGTCGAACATGTCTGGGGGCTTTTGTAGGGCATGCTTGACCTGTTTAAGAAGCGGATCTTGCTGCGCCTGGGTCTTGCGCTGGTAACGACGCCGTCTTGCAGCAGGCGGGGGAAATTTGCCTCACACTCGCTTCGGGAGGCTATTTGCAAACTAGTGATGAGGGGGGCAAGGTCTGGTGTTGTAGACTGTTGGAGGAGAGAGAGAAAAGATTAATGTTAATAATATGAGATATGGTAAGAACTTACCCTTGTTATCTCTATTTCTACGAAGTCCATAGGGTTCCATAGGATACCTTGGGGTATAGGTGTGACGTCAATCATCGGGCACCATAGAGTTAAGCTTTCAGCCGCCTCCCAGGTTGCACTAGGGTCCCCCTCCTATACCCCGCCCCCGAGCCAAGGCACCTCAGTTAGTTACCAAGCCATAGGCCGGAGGAGGAGAAGGAAGAGAGAGAAAAAAAAAAATCTGGACACACACAAGAATCACATTCTCACCAGAGGGAGACGGAAAAACCGGTGACCAGAGCAAAGCCCATCTGCAGCACAGGTGCGACAGGGCGGGAGTCCTGTGGAACCCTATCGACTTCGTAGAAATAGAGATAACAAGGGTAAGTTCTTACCATATCTCATATTTTCTACTTCAGGGTCCATAGGGTATCCACAGGATACCTTGGGGATGTCCCAAAGCAGTATCCTTTAAGGGTGGGGACGCTCCTGTGCAGAAAGGAGAATCCGCCGCCCGAAGGAAGCATCCTGAGAGGCGAAGGTGTCAAACCTGTAATACCTCACGAAGGTATGGACAGAGGACCACGTAGCAGCCTTGCAGATCTGGACTGCAGAGGCACCACGTCGAGCTGCCCACGAAGGACCCACAGACCTAGTGGAATGAGCCTTCACAGAAGGAGGAACCGGCAGGCCTTCATGAAGATAAGCTTCAGAAATAGCCATACGGATCCAGGCTGCCAAAGTTTGCTTTGAAGCAGGCCAACCCTTTTTACGGAAACCATATAGGACAAAAAAGGCGTCCGACTTCCTAAACGAAGAAGTGCGGTCAACATAAGTCCTTAAGGCCCGCACAACATCCAAAGAGGCCTCACCCACGGAAAGACCAGGTGAGTTAAAGGCCGGAACAACGATTTCCTCGTTAACATGAAACTGGGAAACAACTTTGGGAAGAAACTCGGGCCGAGTGCGGAGCACTGCCCTGTTCCCATGAAAAACCAAGAAAGGGGGTCTACAAGAAAGAGCCACTAAATCAGAAACACGTCTGGCCGAAGCAATAGCCAGAAGGAAAACAGTCTTAGCTGTTAGCCATTTAAGATCCACTGAGCCCAGTGGTTCAAACGGCGGTCCCTGGAGAGCCCTCAGGACCACAGCCAAATCCCAAGGCGCCACAGGTGGAACAAAGGGCGGCTGAATGTGGTGAACACCTTGCATAAAGGTACGCACATCCGGGATTGTAGCAATCCTACGGTGAAACCAGACAGATAGGGCCGAAACCTGTACCTTCAAAGAAGCAAGGCGAAGCCCATGATCTAGTCCCGCTTGTAGGAAGGCGAGTAACCGAGACAGACGAAACTCCCGCGGTGCATAACCTCTCGGTCGACACCACTGGAAGAACGTATGCCACACGCGATGGTATATCCTCGCGGAAGACGGTTTCCGAGCTCGTAACATGGTACGCACTACAGAACTGGAAAAACCCCTGGACCTCAGCATGGCTGTCTCAACAGCCACGCCGTCAAAGACAGCCGAGTCAGGTCCGGGTGAAGACAAGGACCCTGTGACAGAAGGTCCGGTCGTAGCAGCAACCGCAGAGGACTGTCCACGGACAGACCCTGAAGGTCTGAGAACCAGTGCCGTCTGGGCCACGCGGGAGCTATCAACAGGAGCGTCCCTCCTTCCTGTTTGAATTTCCGGATTACCCGTGGAAGAAGGGAGACCGGAGGGAACAGGTAAGCGAACCGGAACGTCCACCGGACGGACAGAGCATCCACCAGAGACGCCCCTTCGTCTCTTGTGCGAGACCCGTACACCGGCAACTTGTTGTTGTGCCGGGACGCCATGAGGTCGATCTCTGGAAGACCCCATCTGTCCACCAGCAGTTGAAAAACGTCCGGGTGCAGGGACCATTCCCCCGGATGAACGTCCTGGCGACTTAGAAAGTCCGCCTCCCAATTTAGCACTCCCGGAATGAAGACCGCTGATATGGCCGGAAGATTGCGCTCCGCCGATACCAGGATCCGAGAGACCTCCACGAGAGCCGCCCGACTTCGGGTTCCTCCTTGCCTGTTTATGTAGGCCACGGTGGTAGCATTGTCCGACTGGACCTGTACCGGACGACCCTGGAGAACCCGATGTGCCTGCTGAAAACCGCATGGAGTTCCAAGATATTGATTGGAAGCTCCGCTTCTGTTGTCGTCCACCTGCCCTGGAACAAGTGTGGACCCGAAACTGCTCCCCAGCCCCGAAGTCCCGTTGTCAACAGGACCCAATTTGGAACCCAGAACGGACGTCCCTTGCTGAGATGGGTCATCTGTAACCACCAGGCAAGGGACAGGCGAACCTCTGGGGTGAGCACAATCGTCTGGGACTTCAGAGACTGAGGCAGCCTGTTCCACTTGGACAGGATCAGGTGCTGCAGAGGTCTGGAGTGAAACTGGGCATATTCCACCATGTCGAACACCGACACCATGGAGCCCAGTAACCTCATCGCCGAGTGTAGAGACACCCGGCGGCTGTGCAGACAACTGCGCACCCTCGACTGTAAAGCAGAGATCTTTTCCCCCGTCACGAAGATCCTTTGCTGTTCCGAGTCCAATAAGGCTCCGAGGTGCAGAATCCGCCAAGACGGGATTAGAGTGGACTTCTGCCAGTTGATTAGCCAGCCGTGCCGTTGCAGTAGCGCAATGGTCAGGTCCAAGTGGCGTAGAAGGAGCTCTGGAGATCCTGCCACCAATAAAAGGTCGTCCAAGTACGGCAACATGCGGACTCCCTGCAGCCGCAGAGAAGCCGCCATGACCGCCATCACCTTGGTGAACACACGTGGTGCTGTCACCAGGCCAAAAGGTAACGCCCGAAACTGGAAGTGGTCGCTGCGGATTGCAAACCTGAGGAACTGTTGATGGCGCAAAAGAATAGGGACATGCAGGTAAGCATCCTGTATGTCCAATGACACCATGTAGTCCCCAGGTTCCAGCGCCAGAATGATGGACCGTAGGGTCTCCATCCGAAACTTCGGTACCAGCAAAGACTTGTTGAGAGCTTTGAGGTTGAGAATCGGACGATACGACCCATTGGGTTTCTGTACCAAAAAAAGATATGAATAGAAACCCTGGCCCCTCCGGGAGAATGGAACAGGCACTATAACTCCAGCCTGGAGCATAGTGTGCAATACCTTCCGCAGCTCCGTAGCCTTGTTCCGGTCTGATGGTAGACCCGTGGTGAAGAATCGAGCCGGGGGTCTGTGCCGGAAAGAGAGGGCGTACCCGTGGGAGACCACCTCGAGAACCCAAGTGTCTGTCGTAGGGAACGACCAACACTGGGCGAACTGCAGCAGGCGGCCTCCCGCTTTGGGATCCCCCAAAGGGAGGCCCGGACCGTCAGGCCGCAGGCTTGTCATCTGGCTTAGGGGCCGGATGTCTGGTACTCCATGCCTGCTCACGGGGCTTGGCCGATTTCTTAGGGCAAGCCTGTAGAGGAAAAGACTGTGGTTTGGGCCTGCCCTGGGCCCTATAAGAACGAAAGGACGATGGTCCAGAACCAGAAGGAGCAGCGGCCGACGGGAGACAAGCTGATTTGGCTGCCGCCAGCGTGGCCACAATCTTGTCCAGATCCGGACCGAAGAGAACTTCTCAGGTAAATGGCAACGCCTCCAAACCCTTCTTCGAATCTGCGTCCGCCTTCCAGGATCGCAGCCACAAGGTGCGACGAGCAGCCACCGCTGCTGAAGAAATTCTAGACACCAGAGTACTAATGTCTAAGGCCGCCTCGTTGATATAAGTGGCCGAATCACGGAGATTACCAATCAACTCCGCCTGTTTGGCCGGACAGTCGGAATCAAAAGACGCCTCTAATGAATCCGCCCAGTGCTCCATCGCCCTGGCAACCCAGCAAATGGCCATAGCCGGCCGTGCTGCCCCCCCCCCACAAGGGAATAAGTGGACTTCAGGCAGATCTCCACCTTGCGGTCCGTAGCATCCTTAAGGGAGGACATGGATGGCATCGGCAATGTGGCACTACGGACAAGACGGGTCACGTGAGAATCCACCTGTGGAGGGGATTCCCACTTTGCAAAATAATTATCCGCGAACGGATAAGCCACTGCCAGGCGCCTCTGCGGCTGGTATCTTTTGCCAGGCTGTTTTCACGCCTCCTCTAAATGGTCCACTAACTGACCCGAAAGAGGAAAGACCGTGGCATCGCCCTTCACATCTTTAAAAAAGGCATACTTGGATTTAGCCGCTGGGGGAACTTCGTCCTCAATCACCAAGGCTGTGCGGACTGCCCGAATAAGTCCAGGAATATATCCCTTGGACTTAGCGTCAGCGTCCTTAGTATGGAGAGGTTCCTGATCGTAAGGATCCAGAATCTCCCCATCATCAGACGTCCCCTCGTCATCCTCATAAGGAGCCGACAGAGACGCCACCGGCCGTTTATGTGGCCGCATCACAGACTCCCCTTGCAACACATCCGACAAGTGCTGTACAGAACTCGTCAGGGAGTTAACCCACGCCGGCTCCTGAGAAACCGGGAGCGGGGAAATAGGGAGACTGTGGGGTACCACCAATTGTCGTGAGAAACCCTGCATGGGTGACGACACCACTGACTGCTGGGACAAACCCATCGGCGTAAACGCGGGCTGCGGAGCTAACTGGCCCACTAAGGTTGTAAGCGCCTGAGCGAAACAAGCCCAGGGCGGCTCCTGTACCGGTGCTGTAACCGTAATAGGCCGCGCCATAGACAAACACTGCCGGCAGAGGCCCTCCGCGCTACCCTCCCCCTCCGCTAACGGTACTTTACACATAGTACACTGTAGGCGGAGAGGAAAATCACTTTCAGACATGATGGCACCAAGTATGTGACCCCTCTCACCAATTATATATTAAATAGGCGAGAGACCACCCTGCAGCACCGCACCGCAAGGGCTTACCAGAAAGGACAGGGACAGTAATAAAGCTGACAGTTAGAAGAAAAGTTACAGGCAGCAGCGCTAGCACAGTCACATACAATGCAAAGAAAAATCAATTCCTGCACTAACAGCGCTGATCACTCAACTACGCAGACACAGGGCCTGGTAGGACACAGCGCAGCATACACAGACCTGACCCAAATTGGAGGAGAGGTATGCGGGGGGACCCAGACCACGATGCTTCCGTCCAGCGCTTCCAGCAGCGTTCACCATGCGTTGGAAAGATGGCCACCGAGGAGCAGAGAGGAGGCTGGCCTGGGGGAGGAGCGCTGCTACAGGACCAGTCGGCAGTGTGCAGAGAGGGCTGTGTGCAGCGGGGGAGGCGCCGGCTGTGAGACAGGGAAGGCGCGCTCCCCTGGCATGCATTTAACCCCCGGGACGCCGCAGCGCTACCGCTCTGCTGCGGTCCGCTGTCCCAGGGGGTAGTGGAAGCGCAGGTTCAATACCTGGCTCCACGCTGCAGCCAGTCCCCAGGGAGGCCCCTGCCTGGGGACTCTGGACCATGTAACAGTGGGGACCCACCGCGGGACCCCGCTGCTTACCTGCTGTCCCCCTTGAATCCGGCCATGGTCCGGAACATCTGGGGTCACCGCTAGCTGTGACCCCAGATGCTCACCAGCATCCCTGGATCAGTACCGGCGTTCTGGTACCGGCGGGGGTGTAGGGAAGACAGCATGGATGTCAGGACTGACTGTCCATGCTGTTCATCCAGATGTGCAGCCACAGCTGCATGAAGAAAAAGCTTCAGGGGCTCTTCTAGCCCCCACTCCAACAGGTGCACCCGACTCCGGCCGGGCACCAAACGAAACTGAGGTGCCTTGGCTCGGGGGCGGGGTATAGGAGGGGGACCCTAGTGCATCCTGGGAGGCTGAAAGCTTAACTGTATGGTGCCCGATGACTGACGTCACACCTATACCCCAAGGTATCCTGTGGATACCCTATGGACCCTGAAGTAGAAAACATGTTTTCTAATATTTTGTTTTTTCTTTCTTTATTGTAGTTCCCAACAACGGTGGAGGAGTGGCAGACCATTGCTGAGGAATTTAATCTTGGGTGGAATTTCCCCAACTGCGGTGGAGTCATTGATGGCAAACATATCCTATTAACCCACCTGCCCACAGCGGATCCTTTTATTACAATTATAAGGGTTTATTAGTATAGTGCTCATGGCGGTGGTGAACGTCAATTATGAGTTTCTTTTTGTTGATGTGGGCAAAAATGCCCATGCTTCTGAAGGAGGGTCATTTAAACAAACCCTCTTCTATGAGAGACTTAACACCAACCGTCTGAATTTGCCAAATACAGAGTCAATGAAGCACGGCCTAAACTACATTTTTGTGGCTGATGAGGCGTTTGCTCTCCATGAACACTTGCTGAAGCCATATGCATAAAGGGGTCTGACAAAAGAAAAGAGCATCTTCAATTACCGTCTATCCAGGGCACGGAGGATATTGGAAAACACCTTTGGCATTCTATGCAACCGTTTCTGAATTTTCCATACGGTTATAAATCTACATGGACAAAATAGATTCAGTCGTCTTGGTCTGCTGTTTCCTCCACAATTACCTACGAAAAACTTTGTCTATACAACAGAGGAAAGCAGACACAGCTATGGCAGACGACCACAAACATCCACAGGAGACATTGCAAATGCACTCTGTGGCCCCATCTGGACTGCGTGGGCTTAAGAGGTAAGGAAGCAATACCTGGCCTACTTTAATGGAGTGGGGGCAGTAACATTGCAGGAGGACAGTATCCGCTAGTGTGATATGGACAATTGTAGACTATTGAACTTTTAAAAAACATTTGGAATGGTGTGTATGCACTATGTCTGTACTTTCCACATCCAAAGAGGACTGAAGTTCTGTTTCCGTGGAGTCCTCTTGCTGCTCCCCAGGGACATTCTCAACCATAAGTGCTTGAGATGGGAGCTGCGGCTCCTGCTCGTGCGGGAAGTTGAGGAGGTCGAAGTACACATTTTATTACAGTATTTGCAATTGTAAAGCACAACAGAATATGCTAGCATGTATATTAAGAAAAGTTGTTAATAATAATAATGTTATTAATAATAATAATCCTGAAATTCAGAAAAAAAAACAACTGTGCCCATATTGGAGGTTAGGCACAAAGCCATTCCCATTCTAAATGAAAATAGGGTTTCTAATATGTTAGAGGATTCTTGTGTCATTCTGTAAAGCTGTAAAGAGTCTTAGATATTTTCTATTATATGTTACACCTAGGGGTGCTTCGCTTGGTGGAATGTTATACAAACCACTTTGTTTTTGTTGCCTTTTCTTTAAGGAATTTGCAAGAAATGTCCCACAGTATTACTGTGTAGAGCAAACTACTGAGTGCTTATTTCAGAAGCCCTTTTAGTCTGTTCATCTAGTTTGGTTCTCAAAGTCCACTGGATATCTGTGAGTTCTCAAATTATTTAAACTAAAGTGTCATGCCTGTATCTTATTATGTAAATCCTTCATCTGAAGGCTTCTCTGCCTTTTCTGTTCTGCTTCTTAAGGCTCCCTCCTATGGTGCACTTACCCGATCCCTATACCAATCTAAGGTTAACTAAGATGATACATTTTTCCTAAAGAAAAGATGAATATATTCAGATTGTGTTTTTTATAATTTGAGGTCCACTCACTCTAAAGGTAGGTACACACCTGACAGATATATCTGCAGATGATGGTCATTCACACACACTGAACGGCCATCATCTGCTTGTGCAGGCCAGTGGGCGGATCAGGGGCATGTCCCGCCCCCCTCCTCGCGGCTGCCGATGTGTGTGTACAGGCGGTCTGCCGACCATCCATACACACCTGCCGATGGACAGATATATCTGTCCATCGGCTGTGCAACACAGCCAATGTGATATGTCGGTGAACGACACTGGCCGACGTGCAGCAGATATATTGGCCAATCAATTGATCGGCCAATGTACCTGTCAGTGTGTACCCAGCATTAGGGATATATTTACTAAAGTGCAGGTTTTTGAGAAGTTGCCCATAGCAACCAATAAGATTTTACTTATCATTTAACTAGCATCTTCTAGAAGATAATAGCTAGAATCTGATTGGTTGCTATTGGCAACATTTCCACTTACAAAAACCTGCACCTACCACTAAGCTATGGAAGACTGCTTCTGTACCCACTTTATTGGTTATTGAGAATAAGATACAAAAGCATTGGGAGTTTGAAAGTGCAGATTGTAAATACTCTTCCTCTGCTTCTCCTTTAATGCTTTGGTTCAGATGGAATGAGTATATGGAGGAACAGGGTTGATCCTTTTTATATAGTAATGCTATAGACTTGACTACCTTACTGTCTCCTAGCCCTTGAGGTTTGCCGATATTCTATTATACTGTGTTATGTATTTTAATGTGCACTATGTGTTTAGAATGTATTCTCATTTATGAACCCCCTTATATTGTTCATCCCCCTTTTTCTTTTCTGTACCCCCTTCTCTCTAAAATTCAATAAATATTATTGTGAAAAAAAACCCTGCACCTTAGTAAATATACCCCTTAAAAAAGAACAAAGACTTAAAATAATCACAATAGGCCGTGATCAGAATCGCAATAGAGCCAATAGTGGCTTCTTGATGAAGATGTAAAACATATTTGAGGGGTACATCACCTCCTTCTAAGAGAAATGTACATCCCTTCAAATCTTCCAGCCTATATAGAATGTTTTGCACTATAAAACCTGACCTTAGTTTGGTAACTATATAGAAGTCACTGTAAGGACTGCATTTGTAATTTGCTTTCACAAAAAGGTAATTGCCCTCAACATGGCTTCCGGCAATGTGTTCTTCAGGCAGGTGTCACGTCACTGGGGTTTTGTTGATTTTGGTCGGGACCCCAAGGGCTAGCTATAGGTGCTGCAGATGAAACGAAGATGGCCTGATTATATTTTTCCTCATGCAGACAAAGGCTATAGGAAGAGATGTTTATGTAGCAGAATACCAAACAGATGGAGGTATCAGTATAACCTGAGATGGCAATAGTTTGTGAGAAATCTGGAACAGACTGAAGATACACTGGAGTAGTGTGCCGGTAGCACAATCTAGGTCAGGCTGAAGACATGCTGGACTTGGATGCTGTAACGCAGCGTAGGTAGGCTGCAAGAGGTATCGGAACTGAGTGCTATGCACAATAGAAGCAGACTGCAGGTGATGTTGGAACTACATGCTGTGCACAATAGAAGCAGGCTGCAGGTGGTGTTTTAACTGACTTCTATGCATAATAGAAGCAGGATGCAATGAAATATGCTGTGAAGCAATACTGGAGCAGGGTTTCTGGGTAGCACTGAACAGAATGCTGAGAAGTAAATATGGTACAGGTTTTATGGATAGCACTGAGGCAGAATGCTGTGAAGTAATTACTGGAGCAGGTGTGCTGAAAAACACCGAGACAGTGTGTTTATGAAGCAAATACTGGAGCCTGGTAACTGGAACAAGTGCAGAATGCTATCAGCAATACTGGAGACTGATGACTGGAACTGATGCAGGATGCAAAGTGAACCAGGAGCCAGGGTTCTGATATCTAGGGAGAGAAGTTGTTCTAGCAATGAGCAGTCAATAGTTACTGGTCTAAATAGGGTGTCCTTAGCACTGATAGTCTAGATCAGTGGTCTCCAACCTGTAGCTTGCGAGCTACCGGTAAGCTCGCGGCCGTAATTTGGGTAGCTCACCCAGCTGCAGTACTGCCGAGTCAACTAGGAGGAATCAACCTCTGGCAAAGCTGTGGGTGGAGCCATGGGGACGCACATCAGGTGAATGCCATAGGGCAGCACAATATGTTACGGACACCATCTGGGCATCACAGGAGTCGACTGCATTTGGGGCGAGTGACTCCCAGCCAGCCCTGCTGGGAAAATCACACTGCAGCCCTGCCATATATTTTGCTCCGCTACTACACTTACCTCCTTGGAGCTGGTAATTATAAGTGAAATTTGCAACAATATCACTGTATTAATTAAATGCATTGTTGTTTTCTATAAAACTTTTTTTAATTTTCCTTCAATGATCAAATTTTCAGTTATTAAACAATTTTTTTTTCTTTTTAAATGTTAGTAACTCTTCAGGAGGTTTCATTTTTCTGGAGTAGCTCACACCTCCAATTAAGGTTGGCGACCACTGGTCTAGATGAATCATGTGGCCGGAGTTGCTGGAGACTGGTTTGTCGGAGTAGGTCATGTGATACTGTCCAAGATGGTGGCGCCCATGATGCCAAACAGCAGAAACTGCTTATTACAGATGAGTAACCACAAATCTCAGGGATGCCGCAGGTAGCCAGTGGGGTCTCAGGCAGTAAGATGACACAATCAGATCTGGTAATGAGGACTTTGATCCGATGTGTGATAGGTTATGAGATACTGTATATATTTTACTATTGTACTCTTTGACAAATAAGAAAATACAGAATACACACAGTTTAACAGGAGCGGACTTCCCATCTGTTACTTCTAACAAACGCCAGATGGGCCGGCCCACCTGCAAACCCCGGCCGAGCAGTTCCGCCTCCTGGCCTGGACACTGAAATATGGGGCGTGAAGCAGGGCCACACCCCCGTGACTCGCAACCATGCTCCTTTTGCTGTGAGGCCATGCTCCTTTTCCAGGCGCACGCATTAGGCAGACTGCCAGGGCTGCTGAACAGCCCCATTCCGTCCTTGCAGTTTAATGTTTGCTACACAGTGGCGGAACTAGTGGCGGTGCAGCCGATGGCTTGCACTGGGGTCCGCTGTGGTGCAGGGGCCCAAAGCTGCCACTGCACCCACTGCCAGTGTCCCCGCCGCTACTGTAGTGCAGACCGCAGTGAGCGCGGTCCACAGTACACAGTAACAAACACACAGCCGCCAGCAGCTGCTGTGTGTTTGTTATAGCAGCCAGTGACAGTCAGACAGACTCACTGGCTGCTGCGTCCACGTAGGGAGCCAGCTGGAGCTCACTCATGAGTTCTGTCTTCCGTCTCCCCCTGCAGCGGGTGATGGGAGAGACGTCATGACGTCTCTCCCATAGTTCAGGAGAAGAGCGGGCCGGGACTCGGAGTGGACAGCGGCGGTCGCGTCAGGGGCGGGGATTCAGGTAAGTTGTGGGGGGTTTTTTGTGTGTGAATAAGGGGCACTGGCACTGTATAGGGGTGGGGGTGCTACAGGGGGCACTGTATGGGGGGGCCGCTACAGGGGGCACTGTATAGAGGGGCCGCTACTGGGGGCAATACATAGGGGGGACTACTACTGGGGGCAATACATAGGGGGGACTACTACTGGGGGTAATACATAGGGGGGACTACTACTGGGGGCACTGCATAGGGGGGACTACTACTGGGGGCAGTGCATAGGGGGGACTACTACTGGGAGCAATGCATAGGGGGAATACTACTGGGGGCACTCCATAGGGGGACCACTACTGGAGGCACTGTATATGGGGCACTACTTTGGGCACTGCATAGGGGGACCACTACTGGGGCCACTGCATAGGGGGGCCCAAAGCATATTCTTGCACCTGGGCCCACCACTCTCTAGTTCCGCCACTGTTGCTAGAGTAATGGTAACATGAACATATGCAAAGGGGAGATGCCAAAGGCATCCCCCTCACTCATATGAAAGCCTTGTGAGTCATCCAATAATTAAATGGTGCTCACATTAACTCTAATCAGTGAGAGTATAATATATGGGCCGCATATAAAAACATGAGCTACATACAGTATGACTGCTATTAGTAAGCCAGAGATAGAGATGTATTAAAATGAATATAGCTGTCATAGTTGTATTCTCTTGTAAATTCCTTATCAATGGAAAATTGTAGCAAGTCTGACCACTTAACAACCAGGTCATTATCACTCTGCACAATAATGTAAACTAATGATCTATTTAGTTGTTAATGGCTATATATTTGGTTCACACTACATATTTTGCTGTAGAATGTCTTCAGTTTATTCCTTAATGATTCACAAGTCATCTCCAGAAATAAACACAGTTCACAACTTGTACCCCACTCATTGACTAGACCTATAACAACTTAATGCATTGGACAGCTGGTACATGTCCACCCACAGCAACATAATATCCTTTTCTGCTCTGTAAGTATTCCTGTTTCTATCCTGTTTGGTGTTTCCGCTATCCAGGCTTCACTTCTACCTGCCCGACCTTTTTATATCTATAACTCCTTTTTCCTACATACATGGCTCCCGCCATCTACCACCAGGATGGCACTTGCTGGTTCCAAGCCTCATTTTCTACTAGTGCCACTGAGCTCAGCTAGGTAATTAGCAGATTTGTCGGTAATCACTTCTCAGAGACACACCCTGCCAATGATTGCTGCTTGTACCAAAACTCCTTACATACACATGAGATAAGGTTTTAACTTTGTTAGCATCTATGCATGGTTATATATAGATAAAGAAAAACAACAATCACTTTGCCATGTTTCTCAATGTATAAGCCATCGATGACCATCTGGTAATATTAAGGTCCAGTACAATCCTGCTATTTTGAGACTGAGGCCAAACAAAATATTATCTGGATGTGAGTGACCCAGCTTTTATCCTGCTGTGCTAGCACCTTAACTCAGCGCTAATTCTGCCATTTCCTACAATTATTTCTCACTTTTATGTCCTTAGTGCATTCATTATTTATATCTACTGCAACATTTCCCTTATGTCTAGCAATACATATGTAAATGTAATGTTTGTTCTACTTTTTGGTGTTTTTCTTTTTAAATAAATAAATATATTAACTTAATGAAGTGGGTTAGGGACCCAACTATGTTCTCCAAAGACAACAGTGAGATGCCACAAAACAAAACAAAACACATAACAAAGCACCACTGGCACATGGCATCCGGAAAATATGTGTAATTTTATATCACTAACATGATCATTACTCATTAAATAAGTAATAGATATCAATGGATGTTCTTGGATACTCTCATTGTAATCTCCCATGATCATATGCAAAACAGCTCTACACAAGGCTTGCATCTTGCAGTTGCACAAAGTAATTATTAAAGAAAGTAATTACTTTAATATACACATTAACTTCCCAGTCATTAAAATCCACCAAAACACAGCGACATGATGGCTTAGGCTATTAGAAAGCTTGGCAGTCACCCAACACCAACAATAGCTTCTAATTAATTGATCTCACCTCTAATCTGCTATTGTTAGCCTAGTGCTGATCATTTGTTTGGTCTACAGATCCTATTGCGCCTTTTATTTGATTGTATTTGTTACTGTACCCTTTGTATCTCTTTCAATTAAGCACAGGTTAAGTGGTTCAACCGCAAGAGAATAGGAGATAATGGCACCAATAAAAGTAATCTCTTTAATTTGCTAAATGGATTACAGGGAAACCCCAGCCAAAGTGAAGTCATACTGAAGCAAGTGGCCTTGACTTGAACTATCTAATGTTTAACCTCCTACATACCAAATGCTGCATAATAATGTCTAGAAAACACTGCATTTATCTTGTCAAACATAGCTAAGTGTTTTATCCAGCACATTCCACCTCAGACATTCAGGAAAGACCATAGAGTATTCTATACTTAGTTCATCGCCACTGCCCTTATTCAATGATCACAATAGTGCTCACCCACTAAGGTTATAGAGAACATCTTACCTGAGGTGCATTTAGCTAATACAGCTATAAACCAAAGGTGTTATAAACATAGTTATGTAGAGGTCATTTACAAAGCACAAAGTGGTCGTCCTGCAGCAACAACATGGCTTCACATGCGATGAAGTAGATGTTTACACAGGTAGAGGGGAGGAAGCAAATGAAAATTGGCAGGGATCATTACCACATAAAGGGGGTTATTCAATTTGGATGCGAAAAGTCGGAATCGGCGATAAATTATCGCCGATGACGTTATTTTCGCATGTTTCAATTATCCCCGTATTCAATTACAAAGACTTTTCGCCGGTTCGAAAAGTCTTTGTAAAAAAACGGGGATACGTTTTCACCAGGGAAGCTCCCATGTGGAGCGAAAAGTCCAGCATGGACTTTTCGCTCCAATATTGAATATGGGCCAAAGTGTACAATATTAAAACACACTGAAACAATGTGCCCCCCTGGTGTGGCAACATTGGCATCCTAATGTTTCTGGTATAATGGGCAGAAATTCCTAATTATAGCACAAGACTAAAATATAGACCTTCATAATTTTCATATAAAGTCAGACATCCATCAGGAAGGCTCCCAACACATGGTATAAATTATGTCATACAGAAACAAACCGCTGTTCAAATATGCACCACCCCACACTAGTGATACAGCAGTGGGGCCGTTCAGTGTGTGGGGGCCCCATGGCAACCGCCTCGCCTGTCCTGTTATGAATCCAGTGCAGTGTATATAAATCTTCAAGTTATTTAAAACTTCAAGTTATTAAGTTAGGCATCCCAGACCAATTGCAACCCCTCTGTGAAGTTTTCATCCAAATCCATCCAGTGGAAGGCCCAGAACAGTCTCCCTGGGTCAAAGTTCTGCCCAGTGTACACCAATGGGAGGTCCTAATCTTCAGTATATATAGGCTTGCCATATATAATTTTAATCAGCAGAAGCTGGTTGTGCATCATATTCGCCTTAGCGAATAAGACACATTTAATTGGACAAGTCGAATGAAAAGACGCTCTGCACTACCGAGTCACATGATGCTCACTCGTTGTGTGTAACGCGACTTGTAGCGCACGGAGGACAGATATATGTGTGTGTATATAGATATATATTTTATTAGCAAAAAAATAAATAAATGTGACTAAAGTTCTAACTTTTAAAGCACTAATACGTTTATTTATTTATTATTTTACCATAAAGTTGAAAACAGTTATTATTATATTAACTTTTGGCATCCACAGACCAATGCGAAAACCAGGGGAATTAAGTCATAACAAGTGAAGCCGTATGGTTTCACTAGCACATTTTATTTTCTTGGTGAATTTTATATTCAAGAAAATCTAAATTTGTGCTTTACAATGTTTTTACATCTAATGACATTAATGAGTACTAAATCTGTATCTACAAATTTGTAACATTTACGTTTTTAGCATAACTGTGAGGTGTGATTTGTTTCAAAATGTGGATATGGTATTTTTACCATACTTGTTTTTATGTTCTCTTTGTATTTGTGTAATGGAAAATACTGTATATATGAATAAGCACATACAAATCTGCTGAATGGGTAGTTTGTTACATTAAGGCGTTTATATAGGGAAGTTGTTACTGATATAGGGCAATATACAGCTATTGCAGAGCTGTATTACAGATCTCAGGAATCCTATATCATAAACAAGAGTGAATTATGATATCATTGGCCAATAGATGCAACTCCAAAAATACAAACAGTATAGGAGACAAATATATGTCCGACACAACAGCTTAATAAGTTTAAGTTGACCATAAAATGATGCCCAACATAAGCCTGAAAAAGCTATCTATTTTTAAATGAACACAGTGCTTTTCACATATCATATTTGCAGGAATTTGTTTTAACAACTTTTCAAAAATGTTTTATATGTTTCATATTGGCCCACGAGCCCCTAGTTTTTGTAAATAGGTGGCACTGGTGAATGACACGGTTGGTTGGATGTGCAGGAACTCTATGACCCTGCCTGAGGATGCTGGCCAAGCCTCTCATAACGTTTTGATACAGGCGACATATTGTTACCTTCTGTTTTGCCTCCCACCTTCTACCTTTTCCTCACAACATGCCTACCCTGGGCAATGCAGTGCTGCAACTCACCGCCAAGTATCTTGCTTGTTCTCACGTCTCTGTATAATGAGCATTATTCATTTAGCGGTCGCCTATTTTATTATGCTCCACTGTGGCACCTGTCACCATTAAGCTGTTGTACATGTACTCTCAGCGGGAAGCAATCGGGAAGCCGACTGCCTAAATACCGGCAGCCGGCTTCCCGACTGTCTTATCCCGGCATGGGTGAAATGCTGGGCGTCTAGATACAGACGCCCGCAATTCCCTGACGCCGGGAGACCAGCGCCCGACATCACGATCGTGATGCTGGGCGCCGCGAGCAGAAAGCCGCGGGGGGGAGGGTTAGGTTTAGGGCTCCCGGGGGGGACTTAGGGTTAGGCACCCCCCGGGAGGGTTAGGCTAGAGGGAGGGAGGGTTAGGGTTAGGCACCCCCGGGGAGGGACTTAGGCACCCCCCCGGGGGACTTAGGTTTAGGCAGCGGGGAAGGCGGTGGTTAGGGATAGGCACTTAGAGGGGGGATTAGGGTTAGGCACCCCTAAGGAGGGTTAGGGTTAGGGGGGTTAGGTTAGGTTAGCAGATACTTACCTAGCCACGATCGGAATTTCCAGCGCTGTCGGGCTTCCGCTGCTTCGCACTCTGCTCCTGTCGGGCTGCCACTGACGGGAATCGAACCGCCGGCCATGCGGCCGGCGGTATATCATACCCATTCCCTCTCAGCACCTTTGGGGTTATGTTTTCTTTTGTACCCACTTTTGATTTTGAAAATTGTAATAATAAAACACTTGCTTTAAAAATAAATAAACAAACAAAAAGTAAATAAATGTTTTCTAGCGTGCTTAGATCTCCAAATTGAAGTTCCACAATTGTTTGGTTAAAGTACAAGAATTATGATGTGCCATAAGCTCAAAATGCTCTGAGAAACTCTGGAAACTCAGCCACTGTACAGGAAAAGTGCACACTGCTTGGATCTCACATGTACTGATTGTGTGAGAATTTCAAAATACATACTAAGAGGGAAATCAATTAAACAGAGCAACCAATCAGATCCTAGCTATCATTTTATAGAATGTGCTAAGCAGTGGCGTAACTAGGGTATTTGGAGCCCAAGGCAAGATGAAAAATGGAGCCCCCCCAACATGTGCGCGCACAGAAAAAGTGGGCGTAGTCACATGCCACAAGGGGTGTGGTCATGGAAAATTGGGGCGTGTCAACATGACACACAAATGTTCTTGTCACTCTGGGAGCATTCTTTTCCATTCCATATGCACCTTAATGCCCCCAGTAGTAGTGCCCCTTATAAAGTGCCCCCCTGCTGTATGTTGTGTGTCCATTATGCAATGCCACTAGTAGTTGTGCCCCTCGTGCAATGCCCCTGTAGTAGTGCCCCTTATGCAAAGTCCCCAGTAGTGCCCCTTAAGCAATGCCCCGTTGTAGTGCACAATATTCAGTGCCTCCAGCAGTGCCCAATATAGTGCCCCTTATACAGTGCCCATCATGCAGTGCCTCCTGTAGTGCCCCTTATGAAGTGCCCAATATAGTGCTCCCAGTAATGCTCCTTATGCAGTGCCCCCAGTAGTGCCCCTTATATAGTGCCCAATATATAGAGCCCCCAGTAGGGAAACTTATATAGTGCCCCCAGTAGTGCCCCCTATGCATTGTCCAATATAAAGTGCCCCCTATGCAATGCCCCTTATGCAGTACATTATATATTTTGCCCCCAGTACTGACCCTTATATAGTGCCAATATAAAGTGCTTCTTATGTAGTGCCCCTTATGCAGTGCCCCCTACACAGTGCCCAATACACAGTGCCCCCAATAGTAGTACCTTTTACTCATAAAACGCGCAGACACCAACAGACAGACAAAATTACACTTACCTGAATCCCCGCTCCTCCGTCCTCCTGCTTGGAACTATAGGAGAGACGCAAGTGAGCTCCAGCCCAGCTCGGGCCCTGGGTGCGACAGCCAATGAGAGTCTATCTGACTCTCATTGGCTGCTAAAACATACACACTGCCGCCGGGTAGTACGAGTGTACTACTCAGCGGCGGGGATGGTGTGTTTGTTTTATGGTGTAGTGTGGACCGCCCTCACTGCGCTCCGCACTACACACTAACCACTGACCTGGAAAGTGGTAAACTGCTAACCAATCAGCGCCTAACTGCCATTTTTCAAACACAGCTTGTAACATGACAGATAGGAGCTGAGTGGCTGGTAGTTTATCACTCTCTTTGTCACATTCCAGAGCTTAGTACATCTCCCCCTATAGCTGCAATTTACTGAACAAACTATCACTATAAGTATTTCCATTTAAGAAGAGGTAAATGTTTATTTTCCCGAGTCTGCATGGATGTCTGTGCAACTTCTTGTCCAAAGAGTATAGCTCTGTATGCTCAGTGGTCAGGCCAAAGGGCAAGATGAAACAAGGCCATATTACTCTGGTTATACAATAGGGCCTCATCGGGTGATCTGTTTTCAGCAGGGAACTAGAACAGCTGAGTACATTGCTACTGCTTTCAGAAGTCACTGTTGGTCTAAATCTGCCAAACTGGCTGACCAAGTTTCCTTGTGTTGCTTATATGAGATCATACTAGCTTATACAGCAGGGATGGGGAACCTCTGGCCCGTGGGCCATATAAGGCCCCTAGAATCATTTGGTCTGGCCCTCTGAGGTTTTTCTGCTAGCGTCATCTGGATAGCAGGGTGCCTATAATGGCACCGTGCAGCCAGAATCTATCCAGTAGTGCCACCAGGAGCATCCTTAGCACACCGCTGCCCTTACAGCTCCCGAGCATTCTCAGGATGCTCCAGGCATTGCTGTAATCACTGGTGATTGTGGCCCCATCCCTGTGTAACATCACACGGAGGAGGCGTGGCCTGCACCAGGCCCGCGAATAATGTTATATATATCAAAATGGCCCTTGGCAGAAAAAAGGTTCCCCACCCCTGATATACAGAGTTAAATACAAAGTCCATTTGTGAAGTGTATTATGCATGTTTTCGATCTACCTAGGCATACCCAACTACAGACGGACAATGAAAAGTCATAAGCATCCCAGCTACATCTCCACTTGTGACTGAAGGACATAATGGGCTGTTATGGGGTCAGTGAGAGGACCCGGGCTATGCATGTGCAGTACGGGTCCTGCGTGTTTGCATGCAGACTAGCAGGAGACTGTAAGTGATTGACAGTCTGCTGCCATTTGTGGGCAGGGAGGGGGCGGTTGACGGCCTCTGTTGGGGGGGAAGGGATGAGGCCAGGATATCCGTCAGCTTTTTCCCATTGTAGCGGCTGGCTTGCGTGACCCCATGTTCTCGCAGATTATCCAATGCTGCATTGTACAACGCAGCTCGGATAAGTAATGCATGCAGGAGGCGTGATCCCTCCTTCTGCATTACCATATCTGCAAAGACGGAATTGCAAAGCTGCTTGCATGCTGAATCAGGCGCTTAGTGCTGTACAGGCATTGCAGGAGCAATTACAGCGACTGCATCAGCCAAAAGATAGGTATCTCATAGGCAGGTGTGCCGGTAGAATTACCATAAGAGTCTTTCTGGATATAAACAATCCAACAGCGTAATAGTTCAATTCTGATTTAATTCTCCAAGTAGACGCTGTTTCATAATAGCAGTTCGAGTTTTCGGATTGCAGCCTGCTTCATCAGATAGTATACTTCTAAATGCTTTCTAATACTGCTTTTAAACCTAAATTCCGGGTCTGACCCGGAGGTTGGAACAGGGGGCTCGATTCAGACCCGCTCACTAGATGCGTTCACACGCAGCCAGTGTATGCAAATACGGCAAGGCAGGCGATCTCACGGCAAGGCATTAGCACGTCCACTTTGTCTTGGCGTGCAGTCGCTCTGTATGCAGACGCCCACCAGCCTATCTTAAGATGTCCACTTGCGCACGTCATCTCCAGGAAGTGTATGCAACCATCGGTAACATCGGATGTATACGCAGAACTTGAGGTTGACCATACCCTACCGCAAGCACTTCAGTGTAAAAATCAGCCAAGTGACGTGTACTATGATGCTGCGTCTTAATTATGCACGCCTCTGAAACGGAATAAAGACGCTCAGGCACGCCTGCGTTCGCAACACCACTCCCCCGTATTCATAGACCAACCCCTGTCACCACCCACAAACGGCTTGTCCTGTTACTCATACAGCCAGGCTGTCTATGCGCAGCGAGTGAACGCTTCGCGATCGCTCAGACTGGTTCGCGCACGCGCACTGCGATGCGTACGCATGCGCACAATGCAAACATCGGCAGTCTGCGTGCGAAAACTTCCTAGCGAGTGGGTCTGAATCGGGCCCAGGGTTCCAAACCGCATCAGGAATTTAGCCGGCGCCGAACCAGGAAATTCCCGAGTCGGCACCGTTCATACCGGCGTGGAAGTGGACACTTGGAGATGACGTCATCTCCAAGCGCCACTGAAGTTCACCATTCGGCAGGGATGCGGCGCGCTCCAGGCCACCTTGACCCGGATCGCGCTGTTTACACTAAAGGGTTTCACAGGTTATTCCCGTGTTAAACCGTGCAAGTTACCTTGGTTGGATTGCCGGGTCACAACCCTGTCCCCTTTTACACCAAGGAGCTACCTGGATTAACCCTGTAATAACCCGGGTTTTAGCTCTGGTGTAAAAGGGGTATAAGGAGTACAAACAGGTGACCTGGAATGGACATTTGGTAACTAGAAATGCAATTTCTGGTGGGATACTTCCAAAGGATACAAGCCATTCCTGTGTTACATGAAAAAAGAAAAGTGTGTATGTTATATAAATAACTATTTATACATAGCGTACACAAATTCTGCAGAACTTTCAGTACTTCACATCCGTCCCTGCCCCAGTGGAGCTTACACCCCATGCTCCCTATCATATGGACACATACACACTAGGGTTAACATTTTGTCAGTAGTCAATGAACCTACCAGTATAAGCACCTGGAGGAAATCCACGGAAACTCAGAGAGAACATACAAACTCCACATATAGTTCTTTGTCCAGAAATGTAACTCTCGACATCAGGGCTGTTAGGTTATAATATTAACCACTGCACTGATCATGCTGCTCTAGAAATGTTGCAAAATATCTTGCTTTCAAGAAGGTATCCATTTGTTTTTGTGGTCACTGCCATTAAGGCGTACACCATGGATCTACTTTCCCCACCAAGCACACTACATGTTACACTACCTTTCTTGTTAGTTTTCATATTAACATGGATTCATGGGTCAAAAGTAAGTGGATCTTGTTTAATTAGCACATATATATGGCAATAGCATCAGGCAACCATCTACGGCAAACACATGTGAAGATAAAAGTAATATTATTACTGGTTTTTATATAGTGCACACACAGGGTCTGATTCAGACCCGCTCGCGAGCGCTCGCAAGCGGGTCGATGGTGCCCAAGTGCGCATGCGCACGACGGAGGTGGCTCCGTCGTGCGCATGCGCGAGACCCGAATAACGACGGCCAAACCGTCATTATGGGTCTCGCACCAAAGGGGGTGTGCTGTCGGATGGTGATTGACAGCACACCCCCTTTGCTGGGCGTGCCGGGGGCGTGGCTGCCCAGACGGAGGCGTTCCCATGGGAACGCCTACCGTCTGGGGACGGCCCCACTAACATCACTAGTGATGTCAGTGGGAGTGCTTTTGGCTCTGATAGAGCCAAAAGCACTCCTGGGCTTGCGGCAGTGAGACCCTACCGCAGGGTCTCGTCGCAAGCCCGATGGTCGCGATGGTCATGACCATCGCTACCATCATCATGGCTGCTCGCTATAGCTGTGGGTGTTCACAATGAAGGAGGGACGGCCCTGATGCAGAGCGAGCGCTCTGTCAGAGCATCCGGCTCTGAATCAGGGCCACAGTCAGCAGCACTTTACAGAGAATATTTGACTATTCACATCAGTCCCTGCCCCCGTGGAGCTTACAATGCCCCCAGCTACACACAATGGTTCATTTCTTTGAGGAGCCAATTTACCGACCAGTATATTTTTGGAATATGGGAGGAAACCAGAGTACTTGGAGGAAACCACAACCACAGGGAGAATATACAAACTCCACACAGTTACGGCCACGGTGAGAGTCGAATCAAATACCTCTGGGAGAGAGTAATGCTTACACCATCCCTGCTGCCCTTTTGTAGCAATAAATCTGGAATATATTTATATAAATACATATTCTTTGAGTCACCAAATCACCTAATAGTATGTATCAGCAAGCTCTGGTTCAGAAGTCACAAAAGGAAATTATGAATATGTCGGATTTCAAGCTTCTATTATATGAAACAAGGCACACTAATTAGTAAGCTTTCTGCAAGGTACACTACAATTAACCTTAATAAATGACAATTAAGTATATTTTTAGGACTGGATGAACGTGGTTAATGGTAATTCTTATACTGAACAGCTTTAAACACAATAAACACATTTGCTTTGTCTGTTTTTAAGGGAATAAACAAAATCCAGTGCAAAGTTTTTTGTTTTTTTTTAAATGTTTTCCTCACAGTGTTTACTTCAGTTTAATTAAGAAGGAAATAAAATGTGAGGTAAACAGATAATTAAGGTTACTCTCTTCATTACTGATGCCTATACACAATTACCGATGCCAGCAGTGCTCACACAGTACCTCTGTAATCCAATTATATATATCACCAGTTGTCTTATTTTGGATCACAGAAGTACATTATTACCATTGGAACACAGCAGCTTTTCATCTCTTCTCTTACTTAAAGTGGCTCTTCACCTAAAACTATTTTTGATGTGCATCGGGATATTTATAAAGAAAAAGTGCAATTACATCGGGAGATTTAGGTTTAGGCTGCAGGAGGACAGGGTTAGGGTTAAGCTGCGGGAGGGGTGTGTCAGGGTTAGGCTGCGGGAGGGGAGGGTCAGGGTTAAACTGCGGGAGGATTAGGGTTACGCTGCGGGAGGGGTGAGTAATGGTTATGCTGCGGGAGGGGTGGGTTAGGGTTAAGCTGCGGGAGGGGTGGGTTAGGGTTAAGATTTGGGTTAAAATTTTTACCAAAATCTGTTGGGATGCCACTGTCTGTATTCTGACCGTCAGAATACCTTAACCATGCTGTAATTTTAACGGAGTACTTGTACCATTTTTCATCGGAAAAAAAGAACTGATCTTGGCCAATTGTTACACAGATCATTGGAAACGGGCGATAAATAAGAAATTTAAAACAAATATATATATATATATATCAGACATGTTCAAAAACATAGGTACACTTTATGATGCATACACACGGTCAGATTTTGTTAAAGATCTGAACGACAATGATTGTAAAAATCGTTCATATCTTTGACATGTGGGGCATGCATCGACCAACGATGTGCGTTCCCGCATGTCAGATAACGATATCTGACATCGACTGTAAGATTTGGACGATTTCACTCATTTTAATACTGTCAGAAATTGTTCAATTGTTCATAAAATCGTTCAAATCATTGATGAAATTGTTCAATGGTTCATTGTTATCGTTCAACAAAATCGATGATCTGACAAGTCTGACCTTGTGTATGCACCATTAGAGAATTTTTTATATGAATGTAAAAAAGATAAGGCATTTGATACACCCAATCAAACACCTAATGGTTGAATAATGTGACATTCAGTCTGTAACAAAACATTAAACAGACTTTACGGTGGGAATATATTAGTCTCTATATTAGGACTTTCTGGCAAGTTTCAAGTCGATGTATGTGTAGATGCTAACTCACAAAAAATATGCGTGAATCAATTTCTGCAATAGTTTTTTGAATCTCGAACATGCAACTGACCAGATGTAATGGCCAACGAGTTCTAATTTGCCAAAAATGCACCAGAATAACTTGCTAAACAATAGATGAGGCTCCAAGTTGCCAAATAGCTGGTAATGCAGTTATCGCGCCTGGCTTTGTATGTCTTCGAGATAAATAAAGCAGCCTAACCAGCACTTGCGCTTATGCCTAGGCTGGTATTGTATGGGATGTCCCATTGTCCAGTCCCGACATCCTCTCCGCCCCAATCCCCTCCCCTCAATTTTTCCATTACTAGCACTAGGCATTACTAGGCAGGGCTGGTGGTATTATAGCAGTAATAGGAAAAAGATAACCAGGGGCTGCGCTCAACCTAAACTAATGGAAGTATGTCAATTAAACCGTGGAAAATGAGTACAGGGTTAATGTAGTTTATGTAATTTATTATCAATAACTGTCAAGAAGTGCTAATTAATCAAAAAAATATGATTGCACAGGGACCAAAGTCCTGTTTGGTCAGCATATATAAAAAATGAAACAATAATATCGATAGTGTTACCCAGCAACTAACGAAGTGTGAAAAATTGATATATGAAACACTTGTAAGGTAAGGGATGATTAAAAGAGTCACATATGCCGTGTTACCACCTGTAGTCTTCTGATGACGGTTTATGAAGAAACTTGTGTAAAGATAGTGTCTGGAAAAAAGATCTAACGGCGTCCCGTTAGTCTTATTACACAGTACCTTTTATCAGTCCGTGTGCGCGTTGCCCGGGAGGATTCTTCTTTCGATCCGGGGACGTCCAGCTAGAGCCGACAGCGGGGATCTCTCTGTGTCGCGCCGCACTGTGCCGCACACTCACGAACACTGTCCCTGCAACCAGGGTCAGGATCGCGCCAG
This sequence comes from Taudactylus pleione, assembly GCA_031769625.1. Lineage (NCBI taxonomy): Eukaryota > Metazoa > Chordata > Amphibia > Anura > Myobatrachidae > Taudactylus > Taudactylus pleione. The sequence continues at coordinate 20,282,210 of JAUIMM010000052.1, read as the reverse complement.
CGCGCCCAGAGCCTACTATAGCAGGGTAGAACACATGGAATGTAGTTGCGAGAAATACATCCTGAGTTGTGCAATGGGTGTGGCTAAATAATTTATAGTAAAATACAGATATAATATTCTTCTTTACTAGTGCACTACAGGTCCCAGTTAGCCCTCTCAAGCCGGCACTTGAAGAACCACAAGTGAAAGAATGTCCTGGCAATAAACCCAGGACTTGGACATTGTTGTAAAAAGTGTGAAACGATGCACTGAACACTGAACCACTAGTCTACTTCAGAACTCGCATGCACACACACACCCATCTTAAAAAAGCCCCCAAACGTAGTGTACCCAAAATAAATCACAACCATATTCTGCATTGCTGCATGTCATAACACAAGTTACTGAACCATAAACTACTATAGAATCATTCCAGACATCATAGTACAGTATTACAGACAAGTTGTTATTCATTTGAACTGTAATTTAATTTATCTCTTACTTCCCACTAGGGCAACTAACACTCGGCTGCTTATGTGGGCGTAAAGGTCGCTAATATAGCAATGTTTATTATACATGTCCATGTCCTGCTTTGTATTGTATTGTAAGTCACTGGTTACTTATTTGTTTATATACTTTGTAAGGCGCTGCGGAACACTTGTGGCGCCATATAAATAAATTATAATAATAATTGGAACACAGATTACAACTTCCATTCTTAACACATAATACTCTCCTCATTCACATGACTGTTCCCAGATACTTCGTTCTTAGGACTCCATTGCTCATTGTGTAATCCTTGTGGTCTGGTAGGAAGGGATGAAGAGAGTGTGACGTAATTTGGAAAATCAATTCCCGATGTCTCTGAAACATCAATATTCCCATACGTTTTAATGCAATACTGGGCGACATATCAGACGGCTTGATTCTAGATTTGACAGATCTTTAAGTGCCATTCAGCTGCTATTTCCCACAAACATCAGCCCCATAGCTGTTGAATATTACTACTGCGAATACACAGTCTAATACATCGTCATTCAGAAATATTGTGTTCTCTTCTGAATACATATATTCTTTTTTGCTATACACAAACTGATTCCGTATCGATTTGGAATATCTATACAGAACCGGTGATTGGCCGTCCCTAGATTGAAATGCCTTATGTGATATGTTTTATCACTTTGATTCTGGTTGGGACCCAGCCATGGGAAACTGTAATCAAGCCACTGACACAGTAATGAAGGCACTGACATGTGATCTTCTTGTGGCCAATGCTAGTGCTTTTCAATCTAAAAGAGGTTTGACCAGTTTTCTATAGCATTGGTTACAGCTAAGCAGGGAATGAAAGTACTGTGTCCCCCTCGGTTCACTACTTAAATGGATAATTCTCACATATGTTCTAAAAACCAGATTGATTACTATGACTTAATCTAGATTACTGAAATAGAGAACATGCACATGTCATACATGCCTACTCTCCCAGAAGTCGCAGGAGGCTCCCGATTTTTTGGGTAAACCCCCGCACCCCCAGTAGAGTAGCCACTTTTCCTGCATTCCTGCCCAGTGGGTAGAATGGGGAGAATTTCTACTGAGATCAGGGGTCCCCGAGTAGGGGATGGGGGTTTAATAACTTGATTCTTCAAGAATCGTTTCATTTGGCCTCACCCCTATTAAATTATGTGCTATAATTGGCAATTTGCCCGTGAGGGGCATGGCTTAATGACACAAACCATAAGGCCCCAGCCCGCATTGCCACCCATCTGCTTGTCCTTCCTGGGCTTCTCCCGTGGAGGAAAAATTAAAAGTAGGCAAGTATGACATTAATAAGTAGTTCATAAATTACACTTTGTGTATCTATATTGAAATACGCTGCAAAAAGTATTAGTCGTTAATATTGGTTAAGCCCACAAAATGACTGCCTGACTAGTGGCGGATTATATCTAGGCACTGCAGCCCCCGATAAAATCCGACACCCGCAGGGACTGTCTAGCAGTGGCAGTGACTTTCCATTGGGAGCGCTCCATGCTAATCACAGCCGAAAAGGCAGTCTAGGGGGGAAGATGTTTTAACCCCCCCGGGACTGCCAGTCCGGACTGTGATAGCAGAGAGCGCTTTCCATGGGAAGACGCTCTCCTGCTATAATGGCAGCCCTTACCAGCTTCTATGGGCTGCAGTCAATGCAGTCCATAGAAGCCGGCCAGTTTGCCAATTTGTGTGAATGTGCGGGATTGAGATCCTGTGCATGCATACAATTACAGATCCCCGCAGCCATACAGGTAAGGAGCCACCGCTGGTAAGCAATAAGTACATTTAATAACATTGCTATTAAAAAAAACTGAATATTATGTGCATAATGACATAGCTTTTGCTGCAGCCAAAACATAGCCCTAATACACATCAATTACCTGAAAGAACAGCACTTCTCTAAAATATTGTCAATTATATGCTTCAGTAGATACTTACTCTTGTAGACGATAGAACATCACCCAGAGCTGCCTGATCACCATGGGCATTTCTCATAACCGGGGGGTGGGGGAAATGAGAGAGGTACATTATGTGTATTTTTATTATTTGTATTTGCCATATAGACACCAGTAATTTGTCACACTAACTGCTAAATTGCCGGGACTGTGAGCGGCAGATCCCTCCCAGGTGCTTTTGTTCTAAGCTTGAACGAGGAGAAATTTGTTTTCTGACCAGCAGAGGTGAAACGCATTACTGTACATCTGCTTGAAAGCTGCTCATTTCTATATTTTTGCTTAGAGAATTGTTCTTCTCTTCCCCGAGGTGTCTGTTAATCCTGTTGATACAAGCATAATACTGCATAATGTAGAGTTATGGCCACCCAGACTGTTACATTTCACAGAAGTAAATCTGGGCTAAATGCATTTTATTGTTTGTGTAGTTGGCTTCCTGTCTTTATGTTTTATGTCAGGGGACGATGAGAAAACATATGTTATTGCTGCTGGACAATGTAGACCAATTTAAAAGTGACTTTATGTGCCTTGCTGATACAGAATTATATGAGCTAGAACTTTCTTCTCATCCTGTAAAAACAACATAACATATTTAACCTAGTTATTTTAAGTATATCAGCATAACAGACTGCTAATTTAGCTAACAGCATAAAACTTGTGGTTACCATTAGATAATGTCAGTGCAATTTGCCAATTTAGAATTTTGCAACTCTGCTTCTCCCTGATGAAGGCTCCCTACGTGCTTGCTCTTCAGCATAACAGCCACAGAAGCAAACGGAAAACAAAAACAGAAAGAGTGTCATTTTTGTAAATGAACATCACGCCAACGGGTTTAGTTGGTTATATGCATTCTCTATCAGAAGTGATGAAATAGTACATTTAGGAAAATAATCATCAGTTTTCAAAAGGAGGTATTGCATGATAGCACTCCACACTATCGCATCATGTGCACAATGGCTCTAGCAGTTGGGATTTGCGAGTACATTTATATTGTGCTAAAATTAATTAAACAAGTATGTTAACCACTTCTATTTACCAAGAGGACAATTGGGTGTGAACTTAAAATATAAGGAGTAGAAGCCTGCAAAGATGGATCGTCATTTCTAGGCAGTGTTACCATAGGTTTAATAAGTTAATTTCTACATGTCTTATGCAGCAAATGTACCATGCCGTATTTCTTCATGTTTATTTTTAGAGAATGGGCAACTGTTAGGTCAAACAGGACATTACGGGACCTACGTGCAGTGATCTCATAAGAAACAGTCGGTAATAGAAGTACCTTATATGGTGTGAGCAAACCACATGCCAAGATTGGTCAGTGTGAGATAGACACAGAATAGCATGGTCAGCAAGAGAGAGAGAGTATATGAAGAGTCTGGTCAAGGGGGAAGAGTAGGAAGAGTACCTGTTGGAAGGAAGAATGGGGGATTCCTGTAAGTCAGTGGGACGACATGTACCTGTGCTTAGATGTCTGCAAGTATGACAATCCATCATAGATATGAAGCAAACCTCCCATGAATGAAGACATTAAGGACATACTTGCCCACATATAAGTTGAGTATTGCTGCACCAATAGACTATTTCTATCTATGTTTTGTTCTTTGATAATAAACTGCTTTTTGTTTTTATAACCTGACATATCTGGTTATGCAAATCCTTACTCAATTACGTGATATTTCTTCACCGATAACCGTGTGTTATAAACATACCACTGGGAACAGGCAGCCTAGAGGAGGATATTATCATTATTATTATTCCAGTCTCTTATCTGAATCAAGATTGTATATGAATCAATCAAACAATCTAAAAAAGATAAAGCCTTTAGTCCATCATGACAAAGTATTTTATACCTTTGTTAATCACACCAAAAATACAATACTATGACTTAATAAAACAAATATTAAACTTTTTACTTGTTTTATGTACCCAAGTGGAAGTTACTCAGGACATAAAGAGCCTTTTTGGTAGCAGGATGTAGTTAATTTACCGGCGGCCGGGAATCTGGCGGTCGGAAATCCGTTGTTAGAAGGCCATCCGGGACTAAAGATAGGTGTCAAAATCCCGAAACCTACATATCTTTATTCCGCCGCCGAAGTCCTGACAGCCGGCATCCTGAACAAAGGTAAGTGGGGGTCCTGTAAGGTGTTAGCTACGGAGGGAGGGTTAGTTTTAGGGACCCCAGAGGGAGATTAATGTTAGGCACCCCCCGGGGAGGGATGAGGGTAGGCTACGAAGGAGGGGTTAGGCAGAATCGGTATGATATCCCGGCTGCCGCATGGCCGGGAGTTTGAATCCCGGCAGCGGCAGCCCAACAAACCAGCAGAGCCCAGCAGCGGAAGCCCCACAGCGCTGGAAATCCCGATCGTCCTAAGGTAAGTATCTACTAACCTAACCCTCCTAACCCTAACCCTCCTTAGGGTTGCCTAACCCTAACCTCCCCCCCTGTGCCTAACAATAATCCCCCCTCTAAGTGCCTAACCCTAAGCCCCCACTTCCCCGCTGCCTAACCCTAGCCCCTGGCCCTAAGTCCCCCCCGGGTGCCCTAAACCTAACCCTCCCCCCCTGTGGCTGTGCGCTAGTGGTACCCGGCATCCCTTCGATTGGGATGCCAGGCGCCTGTCTCCCGGCGTCGGGGAAATGACAGGCGTCTAGATATAGACGTCCGGAATTTCACCATCGCGGGGATATGACAGTTGGGAAGCTGGCTGCCGGTATTAAGGCAGCCGGCTTCCCGATTGTACACTGGGTTAGGCACCCCCCCGGGGAGGGTTAGCTTTAGGGTGCGGAAAGGGGGAGGCTAGCGTCAGGCACCACCGGGGGTAAGTTAGGGTTAGGCACCACTAATGGAGTGTTACGGGGGGTAGAGGGGTAGGATTAGGCTACTTACTGCCCCTGTTGGCATCTTTATTGTTTGGGCTTCTGGCGTCGGGATATGAACCGCCGGGATTTCATACCCAACCCTTGGTAGCATATAGTAATAGATTCGATTTTTATGTTTTTTCATTATCAAGAGGAAACATACCAAATATATGCAAATAGGATGTTTTGCTTGTTTTCACTTAAATTGTTAATAACTAGATATGTCTATAAACAAAGGTGTAGAGTTGGTGTTTCAAAGTGTAATTATTAATTTCATGATTCAGGAGAGCAAAGGCCTTAGCTTGCTAGAAACAGTAAAAACCATGGTGGGAGTCATTCACATTACCAGACACCAAAAGACAAAAATATTATTTGAACATCTAGAACTGCTCTGATTTTCAATGTATTTCTTTGTACATTACTTGGGGAAACAAAAGGTTTTTTTTTTTTTTCCAATACCAACACATTTGTGCATTTTATTTATTATTTAACTAGCGAAACATGCTCAAAATAATTAACTTAAATTTACAGGGACATGTAATACTGCAGTTTAGATTTTGCATATACAACATTCTCATGATTTATACATGCAACATGGTTTCTGGTCCTGTCCGAAACTAGCAGCTGTTTGGAGGTATAACATTGTAAAGATACTTATGCCCAGCTCACTCTCATATTCACTAGCTCCGAAACTTATTCCAAACACCCCAAAATATATCCCAAAAAATTTAATGGTAATATCGTAAATGCCACTTAATGTAGTGGCCCTCCTCATCCCTGTATTTGATCAAGGAATCCATGTGGCTGATCCTACAGTGATGAAATGCATAGACTGCAACATTAGCAACTCTGATTCTAAAAATATAGTTGCCTTAGCTCAATATTTATGGTGCACCTCTGCCTTTCTGCTTTTGGATTATAAATTTCAGGGCACTGCGGGCCCATAGGCTGCACCATTCTTTATAAGTCTTCCACTGACACTTTTGCTATCAAATGCTACCTTTAATATGGAGATGCAAGTTTCTTCTGAGGAATTGTGTTGCATCTCTCTCCCTACAATCCCCAACCCTTTTCTTTTTTTGTAACCCCGCCTTCACAAAATGTAATGATGATATATGTTATATATAATAAACAGATATTCCCTGAGGAAGTCCTAATTGAATGAAATGCGTAGGTGTTGCTCCTGGTGACATTGGGCCTGATTCAGAGCCGCTCGTAAGCGGCCGCTCGTTCGTTCCGAGCGATGTTCGCACAACTGCGCATGCGTACGGATCGTAATACGCATGCGCGAACCAGTCAGTGCGGACGAAAATCGTTTGTTCGCTAAATAGCGAATGCCTGCTATTTTGAGTGACAAGAGGAGGCGTATGTGGGTGGTAACAGGGGAAGGTGCTTGAAAACGGGGAGTGGAGATCCGAACGCAGGCGTGCTTAAAGGTCAAAACGGGCATTTTATGGGTGTGCATAATTAATACAGCAGCGTCATTGACCACGTCACTTGGTTATTTTATAGTCAGAACTGCTCGCAAGATTGCGGTAGGAAAAACCAACCACAAGAATAGCGAGCAGTTCATACGCTGGTCGATGTACTCGATTAATCTAATAAATAGCGGACATGACGTAGGATGCGAGCGGCCAGGGGGCTTAGTGTTCCAAAAAAAGACCGCATGTTTGGTTCACTCGTTCAGACCTAAAGGCGTGAACAGACCGCAAGGAGCGAACGGTTCATTTGAATAGCCACCCCTTTTTACTGAACGAGCGAGCGCAAATAGCGTCCGGCTCTGAATGAGGTCCATTGTTTCCCTTACTGGGCTGTGGACGTATTGATCGGTGGTTAGTTCCTCCATTGCCTGATTTCTTCTAGCAGAAATCAGACACATTCTTCTATTCTGGTTATATGTAAGGGTATTTTATAAATTGATTTAATTAAATGACTGGTTTTTTTTTTTAAATACTACACTATGGCATTTTCATATTAATTTCTTTAAGCTACATTGGAAAACTGTGTCTGTTTTTTTTTAAAGATAAGACCCAGAGAAAAACAGTGTACACTTCAAATGCTTTGGAGTATTTGAAATATGAGATGGAACATCATGGAATGATATACTGATGAGCACTTTGAAGTTATAGAAGTTATTTTGTGACTCTACTGTGATATTTGTGATATTTACTTTTATCATGTTAGATGCACTATGTATCTGTATTATGTACCTATAGACCAAGCGGAAGCAACAACTTTATTTATTTATTACCAGTTATTATATAGCGCACACATATTCCACAGTGCTTAACAAAGAATATTTGCCAATTCACATCAGTCCCTGTCCCAGTGGAGCTTACAATCTATGGCCCTGATTCAGAGCCAGACGCTCTGACCAGAGCGCTCGCTCTGAATCAGGGCCCACCTCCATTAATATGGAGCTTCCTCCTGGACGCTCGTATAGCTGTGGGTCACCACCCACAGCATATACGAGTGTGCAGAATGATGGTCGCGATGGTCTTGACCATCGCGACCATCGAAACTGCGAGCAAAAGCCTGCGGTTGGGTTTTTCAACCGCAAGGCCAGGAGTGATTTTGGCTCTATCAGAGCCAAAATCACTCCCACTGACATCACTAGTGATGTCAGTGGGGCCGGCTTCAGACGGTAGGCGTTCCCTTGGGAACGCCTCCGTCTGGCAGGCACGCCCCCGGCACGCCCACCAAAGGGGGCGTGCTGCCAGTCACCATCGACAGCACGCCCCCTTTGATGAGACACTCCGAGCGAAGGAAAGTCCTTAGCTCGTCGGGTCTCGCGCATGCGCACGATGGAGCTCCCTCCGTCGTGCGCATGCGCAGTGGGGACCATCGACCCACTTGCGAGTGGACAGCTGCTCGCGAGTCGGTCTGAATGAGGGCCTATATTCCCTATCAAGCTGTAAAAATATTTCTAAGTAAGAACACAGTCTATCAATTCACAAAGAACATGATGCTTGCGTATTGAGTACTAGCTTATCCCAGGCAACATGGTTACCATGTCTATGTACGGTATAAACAACGTGTTGAAAGTGGAGTTAGAAAACTCTCACTAGTTCTAATAGCCATGCCTTGATAATGCAAACAATGACACTAACAAATGTAATTTAGCATTTTATATATTGATATATTTATTATGTTATCAAATGTATTTGTTATCAAATATTTTCTAAAATCTGTACATGTGAAATTATACTTTGGGGCATAGATTAGACTGGGGGTCAGCTATGTTACTGACTAAACATTTTGCCTCTGTTTTTTTAGTGTTCAGTACCAGAAAGATAAATGAAACTGGAGACGGTTCATTGTGTTTTGGAGAAGAGAAAGTGAGTATTTGATCATTTATTTATACAGGATGTTCCAACAAGGTGTGCAGCTGCCGCAAATGAAAACATGACATGTACATTTTCTCTCTCTTGCTTGATGGATGTTTTCTTGAAATTTCAAGAATGACCTAATGAAATGACAGTATCTTTTCATTCCAGTTCCATTTGTACTGTAAGAATTGTACAGTTCTACACTGAAATAGCAGATAACCGGCCAGATAGAATTCTCCACAAAACACTGTTACGCATCATGGCCTTCCTAGACCCATAGGAATGATGTACTGTTTGAACTTGCACATGTATTTATCAATGCATCCATATTACTATATCACTTACACATACAAAAATAGGTTAAGTAAGTTTATATTACGTATCATTAAATCCATGCGAGTATTAAAGGAGACAAACATAGCTGATAAGTACATGGTTTATTATTTTATACTTCTAAAAACAATTTAATATATCATGTCTATTAACATCTTTCTCTTCCCATTAAAACTAAATAACGAAGAATAGTATTTTCCCCGCATACTATGACTGTTTTGCACTTAGAATTTACTGTAATAATATTTAGTGTTAACCTTTCAAAACATACTTACAAAAATATATATATAAAATAAATTATATACAGTCAGGTGCATAAATATTGGGACATTGACAGAATTTTCATATTTTGGCCTCTATTCACCACCACAATGGCTTTGAAATGAAACAAACAAGATGTGCTTTAACTGCAGACTTTCAGATTTAATTTGAGGGTAATTACATCCAAATCAGGTGAACGGTGCAGGAATTACAACGGTTTCTATATGTGCCTCCCACTTTTTACACTCAAATTAAATCTGCACCTGACTGTATGTATATATATATATACAGCAAGCATAGTGTGAAGACATTAGTATTAGCGTCTAGTTAGTAAGAATACCGGAGTCACAACCAGTGATATGTGCTGAACTATCTCAGGATTCATTTAAAGTTTGTGCCACTTACTTCACCAATTTGGCTGGTCGATATGGCTCTCAGGCTATTGAAAACATTGTTTGCAGGGTGGGAAGGCTGCACAACTCCCAGCACTGTTTGAAAGTATCAGCACATGTGCTACCAACTAACTTCTGTGATCAGAATTACGCCCCTTAGCATACCTAGCAGTCAGTGCTAGGTGATAATTCTGTGAATCTGCATTTGTGCGCACCCTGTGAAGTTTGAATGAACATTGGCTTCTAATTTTCTTACTTCTTGACTACTCGCTTGCCTGCTCCGTTACTGTATTAATACTGTGTACAGACTTGACTTGTTACCTATCCTCTGCTTGCTTACATCATTCTCTGCTATTACCGCTACTGTGTGTCGTGAATTGCTTTGCCTAACCCTTGTCTGCTGATCCCTGTACCGGCTCTGGACAGTTTGAATACAAACAATTTGTGGCTTGATACTATTAGACAGGTGAGCAATGTGTTAAGAGGGCAGTATCAGTGTGGTTGCTCACAAAATATTGTCATATCTAAATGATTGCCCTTGCCATTGGGGTCCAGCGTGAAAAAGAGGGTAATAATACAAAGTTGCCTATAACAACCAGTAGTTGTGGGAAACCTGAGCTGCAAGGCCCATATAGCTGCCAACTGTGCTACTGTGAGCAGTGCTCACCTCTGCAGTGTGTGTATGGGCAGCAGGGATCTTATTGCAGTCCATGGACAATGCAGGGTTTTGGAAGGCGCAGAACAACACCTGCACAGTGTTATTTTCTTTCTCAGCACAAAGTAAAGCACACAGTGGCACAAAACAGTGGCAGGAAGAGGAAGTGTAACCCACAAAAAAGAAGAAAAGTAGGGCTTGTTGTTGGGGCACTTTTAATTAAACATTTAGTATGAAGTATAAAATTAAAATATAACTTTTAATAAACACAATTAAAATTACAAAGGGACCTGTGCTACACAAAAAAATTAGTATCACAAAAAATATATTTTTTAAATGATTTAATGGTAATAATTTATGAAATGGCTAAAATATTTGGATGTGGGTACCATATCTCCTGCGACTTATGAGATTGATCTGTATATCATATCAAATTGATGTAAGTCTTATATAGAAAGATAGGTACCCTTTTAACCCTAATAGTATATTAACGATGTGATTTGCTAATTATCCAAACCAGATGAGTGTGTGGAAACAAAATTATATAGATACTTTGCTGTATTACCACTTTTTCCCAATCCACCTCCTTGTATATGAACCTACAGTACCTGGTATTCCAAGGTGGTCTCACATCCAAGTACTAACCAGGCCCAATGCTGTATAGCTTCCAAGATCAATCGAGATTGGGTACATCCAGTATGGTTTTGCTGTAGGTGTGTAATCACTCTGGAAAGTGTGAATGCCCAGGTAAACACAAAGCAAGGTGGTTTCTAGGACTGTCTCTTTGAAAGAGTCCACTTTGTTAAAAATTACACATTACAAAGAAAGTATTGCATAAGCGTACCTTAATTGTTCCACAAAGTATTCATCACAACTTTTTACCAGTCAAATAATATCACATACATGTCAAAATGATAGTGTACTATCACACATATAAGACAAGTTAGTAGTGTGATTGAGCCCCACATAAGGCTGTACATTGGATCAGCAGAGATCAAATAGGGTTAAGACAATAATTAATATTTATATTAACTGTACCAAAGAATCTCTATAAGTCCAATTGTATATGTAAGAATATTTGAATACATGAGAGTAGTTAATTGCATCAACTATGTAGAGATGCTATGGATACTGTGCTCATAGCAATTCAAATACTACTGCTAATGAGGCAGTTTATTTAGCAGAGTTGATACAGCAAAAGGATTTCAATGACACAAATCCCTGTACATAGAGTTCCTTCTGATCCACAAGGTCTGTTATGTCAATATTAATCCACGAAATAGCAGAGCACAAATATCACCTTTACATGTCATTAAAGTAAGTACAGATATATAACACCCATGAGATTGTTTCCAAACATCAGGTGTTTACATATGTAATTAATGCTACATGAGGAGCAAAATCGCCTCCAAATGAGTGTAATTATAAATCCAATAAACAGCCAGCTGGTATACATACGATTCCCGGGTTACGTCTGTGGGAGTCCGGACCGTGCACAGACAGGACCTCCGTGGTAAAGTAAGGATGCGCGTTTCGCCAGAGTGGTGGCTTGTTCACATAACCCGGGAATATTATGTATACCAGCTGACTGACCGTCGTGTCAGTTTCAGCTGTTGAGCTCCACATTTGTGGAAAGCTTTCCGTGATTTTCTGTTTAACACCACTTATCAGTTTCCAGTGTTTATTCTGCATCATATAAATCATTATTACTTTTTTCACTCGGATTCCATACATATAGACAGACTTTCTCTGTTTTCTTTATGTATTGGCTAAATTACATTTAATTATTGGAGGGCATATGTGCTCCTCACACAGTACCAACTACATATGTAAACACCTCATGTTTGTATATTGGATTGATAATTTTGAGCTTCATGGCAAAGGCTGTGAATACTTATGTACATGTTGTCATTATGGGGTATTGTGTGTAGAATTTTGAGGACAAAAATGAATTTATTCCATTTTAGAATAAGGCTGTAACATAACAAAAGGTGGAAAAAGTGAAGAGTTGTGGATACTTTCCAGATGCACTATAAATTCTAATAGCCAATCCATTAATTGCTAATTATTTATAAAAACCTCTGTGATGGAGACTATAAACCATACTTAACCACCCTATCAGTTAGAATGAAATGATGGATCGAATATTTTTTTTTTATTATAATCCTTTTTAAAAAAAATGTAAATAAAAGTTATATTTTAACTTATAAAATTGCCCCAAAAAAGAGGTTTTTCTCTTTCCGTTCTGCTCTCTTGCAGAACAACCTCCTGTTAAGTATTCTAATCTCTCAAGGTCTGCCCACGGCAGCCCGAAGGTATGCGATGTCAACAAACAAAAAAACGGATGTTGCCGAGCTTCACCCCGGCAACCACGAACCTGGCAAATCAAAGCCCAATAGTAAAAAAATATGATTCTCACATGGCAAAAGATCCACTAGTAAGTTAGAGTAGACTAGATCAGTTGTCATGAATAAGGGGGCTATCTAGCATTATAATAATATAACTCAGTGTCAGTGGTGCTGTGCCTTGTAACTACCCAATAAATATTTTAGGATGTGCAACATAATACAACCATAATCAAGTGGAAAGAAATTGCTCTTGGACCATATATATACAGTATCTAATACACTAATGGATGGATGCATTTATTATATTATATAGAAGCTGCAGCCTGCATCACCACAGTGTCAAAGTCACTCACAGACTCCTCAAAGTAGTAGTAGTTGCTAATCAGTGGCACGCTCGGCTCTTCCCTCTTCAGTCACAGACCACTGGCACTAGTCCGGCACCTGATTCCAACTTACTGCACCACAGAAACAAGACCCAGGTTACACACACAGTCACCCAGCCTGCATTTCTGTTGTCCCCAGTCCCTGTCTGCCTCCCGGCTGGTGAAGCGAGAGAGAGAGCCTTACGAGATGATGTCATAATCTTGCGAGAACATTACCTCCACAGCAGCACTGAGATGGAAGTGAAACTGTGAGTCTGTGACATTATCATAGACAAAAAAGACAAATCGGTGACTGGATCCCCACCCCCCAAACTGCCAGCCACCACCCTCTGAGTTTTAATAAAGGAGAAGTAAAAAAAAAATCCCAGCAAAACAGCTACTGGTGGTGTGCTGCGGCCCAGGACCATTGGGATGGCCGGGCCTGGGTAATCAGTATCCGCCCCTCTCGGCGTCTCTGCTTTTAAGCACGTATTGGCGCTCTGTATCAATTTCACAGTTTGCAATTTAATCTTTATAGCAGACCGCCACTGCTATAATCTTATTGATTGAGCTGACGCCCAAATATCTATCTATCTATATATATATATATATATATATATAATGAGGGTACTGATCTCAGCGCTAAACCCAGTTCACGGTGTAAATACAGTTAGTTTTAAATAGGCACTTCCGATCTTCAACCACTATATATCCCAATTCTGGGGATGGCTGCTCGAAGTTTCCCAGACAAAGCCCTTGATGTATGGTCCTCAGAGATTATGAAAAAAATAGAAATGGAAACAGGCACACAATAGTGTAAATCCTTTAAAACAAACGGTAAGACGCACCACATATATAAGTTCTGCGTACCGTATTGCTCTATTTACAGAACGTGTAGTAGATAGTATAGATACTCTTATTGGGATACCCCTTCTGTATCTTCAATGATTCAATGTATAAGGTGTCACAGATCGATTTAACCAGACCTTTACTAATGGCATTTTTTGCATGTGGTCGATTTATCCCAATCACAACAATTCCTTGCTCTTGGAGAGAGTCTTACCGTTTGTTTTAAAGGATTTACACTATTGTGCGCCTGTTTCCATTTCTATTTTTCATATATATATATATATATATATATATATATAAAATCAAATGTCCTGATTGACTGACTCACTAATCAACACCCAGCCCATACCCCTGGACTTAGAAACAAGAAAATCGGGGAGTATGTTCCTTCTATGACGTAGGTGCCCACTAAGAAGGTATTTTTCAAAATTCTACTCCTAAGGGGATGAAAAGGGCTAAAATGTTTCCTCCCCCTGTGCAATGTCCTGACTGTCTCATCATGGCTGTAAAATAGTAAAATATTCAAACATCAACTGTCATCCCATGTGATGCCAAACATCACTGGCGGTTGGTGTGGCTCTCATATTTGAATAGTGAGGGAAGAGAACGTGTTACCCACCACATCCACTAGGCGACTAGTGAAGGACTGAACGATAACGATATCGTTATTGTTCAGTGTAGACACCCTCCCTCATCGCTGAATATGGTCAATCTGTCGTTATCGCCGGCAGATTGACCGGCATGTTCAGGGGATGATTGATGTCGGAAACAACCAGCAGGAGCGCACATCGTTGGTTGACATTAAAGTGCACAATTAATCAGCGATTGAACGATAACGATGTTGTTATCGTTCAATCGCACATTAATATCGCCTAGTAGATTGTGCCCCTTTACTACACAGCTATGGGAATGGAAAGTGTTACGACAGGTGAAGGAAAAAAATTTGTTACAACAGTAGTGGGAGGGGAATGTGTTATCATATAGGTGATGGAGTGGAATGTGTTACTACACAGGTGAGGGAGGGTAATGTGTTACTATAGAAGTGAGGAAAGGGAATGTTTTACTACACAGGTATGGTAGGGGAATGTGTTACTAAACAGGTATGAGAGGGGAATGTGTTACTACACAGATGAGGGAGGGGATGTCAAATGTGGTACTACGAGGTGAGGCAAGGGAATGTGTTACAACACGGGTTAGGGAGGATAATGTGTTACTACAGGGGTGAGTGAGGGTAATGTGTTACTTCAGAATTGTGAGAGAGGAATAAGTTACTACAGGTGTGAGTGAGTGTAATGTGTCACTACAGCTGAGAGGGATTGTATTTCTACACAGGTATGGGAGGTGAATGTGTTACTACACAAATGAGGCAAGGGAATGTGTTACTACACAGGTATGGGGGGAATGTCAAATGTATATCTATAGCAGTGAGGGAGGGGGTGCACTACTATAGAGATGAGGGAGTAATGTGCTACTGGACAAATATAATTATGCCCTCCTATTTGAGATATATATATAAATATATATATATGTATATATATATATATATATATATATATATATATATGTGTGTGTGTATGTGTTCACCGTGGATACTGAAAACTTTGAGTGCATTGCAATTTGTCTACTGTGTATGATTGGAACAAAATGGCTGAGATTGGCATTTTGTCTCTACAGCAGCTGTACAAGATTTTATGGCTATCCAATTAACACTGCACGAGCATATTCCTGAGTCAGTGAGAGATAGATTTCTTACAGAGTGGTCTGGTTTGAAAAATGTACTTGTCCCTAACAGCAAAGACATACAGTAGTCTCTTTTGAACTCCTAAAGTGCCCATATTTTAATTTTAATGCAGAATCTGAGAGAAGAGCTATATTAGAAGAGTAATAAAGGACAAGTTATTGTATGTACCGCTTCATTTCCGAATAGCAGAAAAGATTAATGCACTCATCTACATTACTCTGTGCAGCTCCTCTCCAATGAAACACTGTGAACACTAACTTGTCCTTTATTGCTTAAATAACATATTCACTGCTAATTTTACATTGTCTTTCTTGATTCAGTTTGTCACTGACATATATATATATATATATATATATATATAATATATATATACACACACACACAAACCTCATTGAAATGTAATTACCTGGAAACATTTTCCAGACTTTCATAGACAATTCCTTCTGTTATGAAAGCCAGTGAACAGCACAGAATGTTCCATCTGAGCATCTGAAACACAGAAAAATAGGCTTTTTGTGCATTCTTGGAAACGCAGGAACAAAAAGCCAGTACTCTGCTGTGATCATCCCTGAGCTAACCAAATACAATGGACAGTTCTGTGGAAAATGTTCAGAGTCTTTGTACAAGTGTACTAAAATGTACATTTACTTTGTTGGTTTATAGTTACTTTTTAATGTAATGTTTTTAAGCATGTTCACAGATTACATACTTTCTTGGCTTAAAGCGATGGCACATTTGAACCTTCTTCATGTTTGCTGCATGTCTATCTTCTTCCTATTCACAGACAGGCAGCAAATAAAGTCTATGTGCAGAAGCAATGGAGCCTTAACATTAAGAACTCCAGGCATATGGTCAGTGAGTCAATGAAATAAATATACTGTAGTAGGAGATATCTGCACTTTATCTTTTGACTTTTCACTATGTATCAGAACCTTTTTGGATACAACCCAAGAGCTGTGGGGTTTGGCAATAGCTGTTACAGAACCCTGTGTAAATAATTTAGGATCAAATTAAGTCACTAATTTACATAAATATATATCAAAAGGCAGAGCCGTAACTAGACTTTTTGGTGCCCTGTGCCAGAAAGAGCATTGGCGCCCCCCTCATTTTTCAAAGGGACATAATGCACCCAAAAAAGGGCAATGGCTTCATGGGGAAGATGCTGGGGATGAAATAAGAGGAAGCTACAAGCAAGAATGATAATAAACAGAAATATGACAGGCCCAAACAGCGCTCCCTGACCTGTGGTGCCCTGTGCGATGGCACCGGCCGCACTACCCTAGCTACGGCCCTGTCAAAAGGCTATGTATTACTGAGTTGAATTGTATACAGAATAAGAGAAGAGCTTATATGTAACATGGCACCTCATACTTTTGATAACAGGAATCCAGCTCAGAAGGGCCTCAAAAAATAAAAAAAATAAATATGTATAGAGGCTGATTCAGGGTTGCACATAAGCCGGCCGCATTGTGTGCTCTGAAATAAATAAAAACCTGCGCCAGTATTCAGAGTTGGCGGGGTCTCTGTGACGGCACAGCATGTATACAACCACTTGTATATCATCACTATCAATGCACATTTGCACCAGTCCTATCCTTGGTGCAAGAGATCTGTCTAGAAACAGACTGATCTCTGCAAACACTCAACTAAAGGCCTAGCATACCCCCTGCATACCCACAAGATGCTCTCAGAACACTCAAGCAGGGTACACATTAGACGATTTCTCAGACGATATGCCCTATTCCGACGGATCATAACGACATATCGTCAAAATCATCTAGTGTGTACCACTATGGGCCGTAACAAATTAGCGGCGAAAACGCCAAAACAAGGTAAAATTTTCGCCAAAAAACTGGCGAAATCGGAACAGTCAAAAAAAACTGGAGAAAAGTTCTCTACAACCCAAAAGAAAAAAAATTGCAAAATCCCTATTTCTTGCTAAAAATGTTAGGATTTCTTTCAAAACCCTTTGGACACCCCCCCTAATGATAAATTACTGGAAAAAAAATTGTAACTTGCGTAGATTGGCGAAAAATGACCGCGCCAATTTGGTGCAGAAAAAAAAAACTAAGAAAAAAGATAGAAAGCAATTTTTTCCAGGAAATTACTGTTCCATGTAAATTGGGGGTACGATAAATTGGGGGAAATATATTTTCGTGTCGTAAAAATGCAATTTTAAAAACTTAAAAACCGCCTGCTGCGACCACGTGCGATGTTTAAAAGACTTGACGCATCCATACCGCCCATCGAAAAATCAGACCCAATACGTTAAAACCATTTTCAATGATTTTTTTTTGTACAAAATTTGCGCGGTTGTTTTTCGTTATAATTAGGGTGGTTTCCAAGGGGTTCTGCAAGAAATCCCCACATTTTTAGCCAAAAATGGATTTTGCATTTTTTTTCTCCTGGTCTCGGATGGAGAAAACTTTTCTCCAGTTTTTTTTCGCCTGTTGCTGTTTTCGAAGATAAAAAAATTGCGAAAAAACGTCAGTTTACACCGCTAACTGAATACGGTACCAAGTTGGCTGTTCTGTGCTCCTATTCGGTCATCAGCCGCATCGTCAGTTCGTCCCTACATGCAGCTCAACCTGACGATGTGGCTGACAACCCCATGCTGCGAAATGTGGCAGGCTGACATTTTGGGTAACCTTTAGGAACCTAGTGGTTCTCACCATTAAAGTCAATGCTGGGAACCTTTCATTGGCTGAGAGAGGCGGAGGCTCACCTCTCTCAGCAAATGCTCAGCCCAGGCATTTCTATAGAGAAATGCCACAGCTGAGCTGTCATTTGAGAAGTATTTGTGGGGCAGGAATTAAAAATTTTTTGTTTTAAGATGATGGTGGGTGCCTACATGGAGAAGAGGACGTGTCCAGGGATTCTAGGTGTGAGTGTAATAAAGTTATACTTTCACATTGTGTGTCTTGTGTTTATTTTAATATTTCTTTTGCAGGTGAACTACCATATTGCCCTGCATGCTGGAACTTGTGGTTCTCCAAGTACCAGCATGCGGGGGAGGCTTGCTGGGACCTGTAGTTCTCCAGCAAAAGACAATATTAGTTCATCTATTTTTTACACCACACTCTACACAATCAACCCGGCACCCTGGAGAGGGGAACCCCTTTAATGAGGGGGTCCCCACCTACCCAGTGATCCGGGCCTGGGCTGACAACAGTCAGGTGTAGTGCTTTGGCCGGGGGACCCGGTGAACGGGTTCCCCTAGCTGTGGCATTACACCCCGCTAGAAAGAGTCTGGTGCTGGTTATGGCAAATACAGGGGACCCCCTACTCATTTTGTCTCCTGTATTTCCAAAACCAGGACCGGCTCACTGAGCCCAGTGCTGGTTGTGCTAAATACAGGGGACCCTAAAACTTTTGTCCCCCATATTTAGACAACTAGGACTGACTCAGAAAAGTCTGGGGCTGGTTGTGCTTTTAGGGGGGGGACCACATGTCACTTTTTATTTTAACACTTTACAAGCTTTTACACAGATGCATGCACGGATCTCACTGATCTGTGCATGCATTTGTGTCGGATAGTACAGCCCTCTACTTAGATTTAAGATGGCTGTCAGGTGTTTTGCCAAGTGGACAGTATATCATTAACGATCTAACGATTTGGAAATCGTTAACAAATTATATATTGTTTGGTCGTTGACAAAATTGCACATTGTGTATGCACTATATCGTTAGTCCAAGAGTTCCGGGCAGTTCAGGGGAAATCATTGACGACATCATTTGCAAGACGTGTAATGTACTCAGCTTATGTACTAACACTTGATCTAGTTAAAGAAGACCTTATCTAAATACAAAAAAATGGTTTCTTGTAGCACTCACAAATGTACATGCAACCATAGCCATCAGCAGCCCTAATTTTGATGAGCAAAGAGGGTTGCGGTCTTCTATGGAAGTAGGGTACTCTTACCACCGACGGGCATGATTAAAGCAGACTTTGGATTAATTTAGGCAAATTAGTGGTGGGGACTATTTTGATGGCAAATATGATACACCTATATGATCTATTGTCCACAAAGTCATGTGTGTGAGGGTACAAGTTATTGTTCTTTAATGTCAGGAATGTTCAGAGTAGGTTGCTTGCTTTATTAGTATTCCAAACAAAAGGGAGATGTGGAGAAGCGGTGATGCTGGGGATAATAAATATGAATGCAGGTTTACGTATTATAGGTCCCAGTCCTGAATTTTCCCCTCACAAGGAGTACAGAGGAAGAATCAGGGCCTTGCCCCCAACTCTTATACAGAACAAGCTGTTGCCCACGGCTTCGCCCACGATGAAATCAATCTTGTTGTATTGCTTTGCATAGAGGCCCTGTCGCATGATTGGCCCATGTGATCAGATGCGCTATACAGACTGGTGGCTGCAGCTCCTTCACTCACCACTAACACCAATGTCACTGTGTGCCCTCTACATAGACTGCTATGTAGCTTGTCCTATTCAACTGAATGTGGCCCAAAGCACCTCTCCCACCACCCCTTACCGGCCGCGCACATGGTGCCACACCTATTTCTTGTATTAATGATGTCAATAAATGCAGTTTTTGTTATTGCTCAGCTTTAACTTGACGGATCGAAATAAAACAAAGTGTAGTGTAGGTTATTTCTAGGAGTTTTCACTACAACATGATGATGTTTTCATGGAAATCTGTTCAGTAGTTTTTGTGCCAACTTGTAACAAACAAACACAAAGTTCTTATTATATTAGTATAGATTTCAGTGTGTGAAACATGACCTGATTTTTACATTGAAAAGCAATGTACCTGGAGGTTATAAGGAAGTGGTTTTTGGAAAAAGTATGATTAAAAAAGTAAAATGCAACCTGCTTTTTCTATAGTCTGGCTCTTATGCCTTTTGTTTCCTACTTACCCCCATTCCCCTCATTACATAATAACACTCATCCTGTCATATGTAACCCTGTCCTCTCTATCAGTGGTGTGTTACCAAATGAGGAAACCTATCTATCTATAAGTGTTTGTGTTGTCTCCCTCAGCCTTCACAGACCTTGTTCTGAGGTGCAGAGTGTGCGGCATGGGCCCCACTTGATCTAGGGGACCTGTGCACTGCACACCCTGCAACCATTAAAAGTGCAAAGGTCACTGATTTCTATAAAATCAGCTGACTCAACAACTGAAAAAGTCTCCGTCACTATGGTCATTCTATCTTGGTATACAGATGTGTCCGCATACACCTACCGTGCCAAATAGATCCATTTATCGCACCACATATATACAGTAGTTGCGTCAAAACACTACTCCTAATAACCTAGTAAACTATTTGCGAACTGAGACGCAAAATATAGGAAAAAGTAGCACAATGAAGTCATAAGTAGCAAGGCTGAGGAAAACGTTGCACAATTGTGGAAAAATTACAAAAGGGCAGGTCTGTTACGAGTGATTACTCTACGACTTTATGCCAATTCTTTGTGACTTAAAAAACTAGTGAAACAAACACAATGCT
Organism: Taudactylus pleione; assembly: GCA_031769625.1. Classification (NCBI taxonomy): domain Eukaryota; kingdom Metazoa; phylum Chordata; class Amphibia; order Anura; family Myobatrachidae; genus Taudactylus; species Taudactylus pleione. The sequence goes on along the minus strand of JAUIMM010000052.1, from coordinate 20,261,156 downwards.
AAGGAAAAAGTAGCACAATAAAGCAAACGGTAGGAGGAAAAAGTAGCAAGGTTGGGGGGGAGAACATGACAAGTTCAATATAAGTGACACACGCCATGGATCTTTATGCTTAATCTGCGACTTTATACTAATTCCTTTGTGAAACAAAAACTATAGAAAACTATTTGCAGACTAAGGCCCTGATTCAGAGCCGGACGCTCTTTCAGAGCGCTCGCTCTGAATCAGGGCGATTTTTTTTTCTCTACTGGAGCCGGCCTCCAGGCCGCTCGCTAAACTGTTTGTGACCACCCACAGCTTTTGCGAGCGGCCAGGCGATGGTCGTGATGGTCTCGACCATCGGGCTTGCAACGAGACCCTTGTGGTAGGGACTCATCTGCCGCAAGCCCCAGTGAGCTTCCGGCTCTAATAGAGCCGGAAGCTCACTACTAACATCACTGGTGACAGTAGGGACGCCCCCAAACAGCAGGCGGGACGGGAACGCCTCCGTTTACACAGCCACCCCCCCCCTCCACGCCTACATAACGGGGCGACCTGTCAATCAATATCGACAGCCGCCCCGTCTTGTAGTGAGCCCAGGAGCGAACGAGCTGCCGTCACTCGCTGGGGCTCGCGCATGCACACGCCGGAGTCGGCTCCGGCATGCGCAGTGGGGGACCTTCGACCCGCTTGAAAGTGCTGTGCACTCCTGAGCGGGTCTGAATCAGGCCCTAAGACGCATGACTGAGGAAAAAGTAGCAGGTAACAGTAGTAAGGTTGGGGAAAAAGTAGCAAATTTGAGGAAAAAGTATGCAGCACGGAATTGACGCCAGGCTTCTCGCACCACATGTTGGAAAAGGGATAGGACACATTTGTATTTATGTCCACTGATTTCAGGACAAGGTATATCTGGCCTTGCAGAAGATAAAGTATGATAACAAAGAAGTGTTGCGACCATAGCCAAACTCACCTTAATAAACAGAACATCAACTCCCAAAAATTATTTTGCAGATGAAGTACAGGATGGACCCATAGGGTTAGAAAGATGGCAAAAAAATGTATTGCCTATGTAAAAATGAGCACCATGCCATGTCCAGGAGATATGCATGCGCTGGCATGTCTTTCTGTACTAGCTACCTGGGATTATACCTTCAAGGTTGTCTATTATACAGTTTCTGCAATCTACATTGTAATAGCATAATGGACTATTTCATATTGCTCCATAAAATACTTAGAAATGAGAGACGATCATAAACACAAGCACCAAACATAACAATTTATTATGATGTTTTACTTGTTCTATCTTTTAAAGTCCCTAAACACTCACCATTAAGCTAATGGAATGATGTTACTGCCAGACGCTTTCATAACAAATCTTGTTTAACATAAAAGTTAAAATTGTCATGATTTAGGAACCAGAGATAAGTAAGTGTTGAGGTCATAGCTGTCCTGAGTGTGTAGTTGGAGGGTATTTAAAGAACTACAGCATAATGCAATAAATTTATGAGCACTGTTCAAAGCTCTTAGTGCTTAGAATAAAACATTTAAGGGACGTAAAACATTAATATGTGGCATGTGTTGGCAACGTACACAAGAAATCCCATTCATTGACTAAAGCTCAGCAGAAGGCACACCATTTACCCTGACTTGCTGCATTGCGAGAATCTTTAGTTTATCCAGCCTCACCGAGGTTACGACTCTTTGTGGCGGTTTATCATACATCCTGTTGTCATTTGTATTGGAGATAAAATAAATGCTTTCTCAAGGATGGTATGAAATATAAGCAATTGCAGCTTATAGGACCCTGTAGTCTGATTTTAGTGATTCTCAGCCAAGTGTTAGAGGAGCTACAATTTTAAGGTTTCCGTCACATAACGCTTCCATTAATTGGCTCCTCTATTACTAATAATCTTTGTTCCTCTTAACATTGGTAGATAATTATAGGGATCAGCTTTGTCATCTGCTCACTGGCACATACCTCAAAAATAGCAGAATTCTGGCTCCATTACCTGGCCATACACTCACCTATATTGGAAGTGAAACAGGAAAACTGACCAATAATAAGAGATATGGAAAGAACTTACCTTTGTTATGTCTATTTCTACGAAGTCCATAGGGTTCCACATGATACCTTGGGTTATAGGCGATGGCTCTGCCGTCGGGCACCACACAGTTAAACTTTTGCTCCCAGGATGCACCGGGATCTCCTCTCCTATATCCCGCCCCCAGGCCAAGGCACCTTAAGTTACGCACCAAGCCATAGGCCGGAGGAGGAGAAAAACAGAGAGAAGGAAGTCTGGACCACACAAGATCCACATTCTCACCGAGAAGGAGACATAAAAACCGGTGACCAGAACGAAACCCATCTGAAACACAGGTGCGACAGGGTGGAACCCGATGGACTTCGTAGAAATAGAGATTACAAAGGTAAGTTCTTACCATATCTCTTATTTTCTACAGCAGGGTCCATAGGGTATCCACAGGATACCTTGGGGATGTCCCACAGCAGTACATTCAAGGGTGGGGATGCTCCTGTGCAGAAAGGAGAATCCGCCGCGCGAAGGAAGCATCCTGAGAGGCAAAGGTATCAAATGCATAATACCTTACAAAGGTATGGACAGAAAACCACGTGGCCGCCTAACCAAACTGAACAGCCAAGGCACCATGGCAAACTGCCCACAAGGGACCCACAGACCGAGTAGAATGAGCAGTAACAGAGGGCAGCACTGGAATGCCCTCAGGAGTGTAAGCCTCAGAGATCGCCCTGCGAATCAACCTTGCCAACATCTGTTTGTTGACAAGCCATCCCTTCTTATGGAAACCGTAGAGGACAAATAAGGAGTCCGACTTTCGAAGGGAACTGGGACGGTCCACTAAATACGGAGAGCACGTACCACATCCAATGAGGCCTCACCTGCTGAAAGGTCTGGTGAGTTAAAGGCTGGTACTAAAAATTTCCTCATTAATGCGGAAACTAGAAACCACCTTAGGAAAAAAACCAGGGCGAATCCTAAGAACCGCCCTGTTCCTGTGAAAAATCAGAAAGGTAGGGCAACAAGAAAGAGCCCCCAACTCTGACATCCTTCTAGCTGAAGGACTAGCTAGAAGAAATGCAGTCTTTGCTGTAAGCCATTTGAAGTCCACTGAGCCCAGGGGTTCAAATGGAAGTCCTTGGAGAGCCCTAAGGACCACAGCCAAACGGCATAGATGGACACTGGTAATGGTGGTCTAGTACAGCAAATCAGAGAAAACGGTGATGAGCTGTGGCAATGGGGATATGCAGGTAGGCATCCTGAATATCCAGAGACACCATAAAGTCCCCAGGTTTCATAGCTAATATAATGGAACGCAAGTTTTCCCTGAACCTGGGTACCCATAGAAACCTGTTTAAGGACCTGAGAATAGGTCGATAGGAACCGTTTGGTTTTGTAGCAGAAAGAGGCTGGAATAATAACCCGTCGCCCCTAGGGGTAACGGGATCAGCACTATGACCCCTGATTGTAGCATAGAGTGTACAACCTATTGGATCTCAAAGGTCTTGTCTGAACGCAGACTTGTGGTGAAAAACTGATGAGGAGGCCTTCTGCGGAAGGAGACAGCATACCCATGAGAACCCAAGTGTCTGGTGGTCTGGGCCTATATTGCAGAAGTCGACCTCCCACCTTGGGGTCCCCCAAGGGGAAGCCTGTCCCGTCAGGCTGAGGGTCTGTCGTCCTGCTTATCGGCCTGACGTCTAGTGCTCCAAGCCTGTCTCTTGGGCTTACCAGTCTTTCTGGCCCCTGAGGGTCTCGGAAAGGACTGCATCTTAGGCTTACCTTGGGGACGATAGGGCCAAAAGGAAGTGGTCCCTGACCCAGATGGAGCCAGAGCTGAAGATAGACATGAAGATCTTGCTGCCACCAGCGTATCCACAAGTTGTCTAAATTAGGGCCAAAGAGAACCTGACCCTTATAAGTCAAACATTCTAAGCCCTTCTTAGATCTAGCATCAGCTCTCCGAGGAGCGGCGTGCGGACACTGCTGCTCTATAGAAGAGTAGGCTCATGTCCAAAGCTGCTTCATTACTGTATGCAGCGGAAACTCTGAGATTGCCAACTAATACAATTTACTCACTGGGAACATCTGGGGAAAAAATTCTCTAAAGCATCTGCTCACTCCATAGCCCGAGTCACCCAACAGATGGCTATAGCCGGTCTGGAGGCACCTTCAGCGAGGGAGTAAATAGACTTAAGACACACCCCCACCTTACGGTCCGTAGCATGAGAGAGAGATGACATGGATGGAATAGGTAAGGGTGCTTCACTAAGCGTGTCACATGAGAATCCACCTGAAGAGGAGCCTCCCATTTGATGAAGTAGTGCAAATGGGTATGCAGAAGCCCGACGCTTTTTAGGTTGAAACCGTTTTCCCGGAAACTTCCACGCTTCCTCTAAATGATCCACTAACAGGCCAGATAGGAGAAAAAACAGCAGCTGTACCTTTAACTACCTTAAAGTAAGCATATGAAGGCGTAGCCGCAGGAAGGCCGTTGTCTGTAATGAGCATGTCATATGGACGGCCCGCCAGAAGTTCACCCACATCTGACATGTCATCATCATTATTGATCGGGGGTGACAATAACGGTCTCTTAGCAGGCCGAAACGGAGGTTCCTGTAACCTATTCATTAGGTTCTGCACCATAGTGGTGAGTTTACCCAGACAGGTTCCACTTGAGAAGTGTCTTTCAAGGGAAACACTATGCCACCATCTGTCCCGGGACCCCTATATGGGGGATGGGACTACTGCTTGCTTACGTAAAACCCCCATTGAGTGAACGCTGGGGGTGAAGGGGGGGCAGATAATCGACCCACTAAGGCGTTCAAAGCAAGCACAGGGAGGTCAACATAGCCCAGCAGGGTACAGAAAAAGGCATAGCAAGCTGTACATAACTACTCAAGTATATCCCCTTCTCCAATACCTACCTGAAATCTGGAGCAGGTAGGTATGAGCACTAGTCAGCGGTGAATCACTCCCAGACATTATGAAAAACAATGTGACCCACCACACAGTAAGCACTTCTGACTGTGAGGTAAATTCCCACCCTGAAGTACCTGTACCGTGAGTGCTGAAGGGAGAGAGAAACAGGGATAGTAAAATGGCTGACAGTAAGAAATCAGACACACAGCGCTAGCATAAGTCACACACTATGCAGAATAACTACCTGCACAATTGCACTACAATCAACCACAAGACCTAAAGTCTAGTGGGAATAGTGCTACATACACTGACCTTCTGTGAGGAGAGGTATGTAGGGGGAAACCCAGGCACCGCACCACGTTGAGACCAGCGTCTGTATGCACAAAAAAAGATGGCCGCCGGAGCTCAGAGGAGGCGGGCCTGGGTGAGGAACGCTGGAACAGCCTGCTTAATCACAGGAAAAAGTGGTGCTGTGTGCAGCGGTGGAGACGTCGCCTGTGCTGTACAGGAAAGCGCGCTCCCCTGGCATGCATTTAACCCCCTGGATGCTGGCACGCAACTCCGCGGCGTGCCAACCCCATATCCTGGTGGTTCAGTGGTATCGCAGGCTCTTGCCTGGCTCCACTTTCAGCCGTCCCCAGGGAGCCCCCAGCCCTGGGAACAAAAACGGACTGTGTATCAGCGGGCGCCTACCGCAGATGCCCACTGCTTACCTGAATGTCCCCCATGAAGTCCGGCCACAGTCTAAGTCCCCCAGGGGCTCCCGCTAACTGGAACCCCCGGGAGCCTGCCGAGTTCCCCGGATCTGTACTGGTGGTCGGTGCCGGGGGGGTGTTGGAGCAGCAGCACGGACGTCCTCTGGACTGTCCGTGCTGACTACTTTTGAAGTTCTTCAGGGGCTGATTCAGCAGCCCCTCTGTGCATTGACCCGACTCCGGCCGAGCACGTACGAAACTGAAGGTGCCTTGGCCTGAGGACGGGGTATAGGAGAGGAGGTCCCGGTGCATCCTGGGACCAAAAGTTTAACTGTGTGGTGCCCGAAGGCAGAGCCATCGCTTATACCCCAAGGTATCCTGTGGATACCCTATTGACCCTGCTGTAGAAAGAAATATTTGTTCAGCACCAAAACATTGGGCATGAATGATTTAATTGGATTATTTTGAGTATGTGACTGGTAAATTGATCACTATCTGGCTGTGTGTGGTGATCAGATGACTCACGATGTACCTCAAGCCCCTAAATGCCACATCTGTCCCAAACGTTTGAAAATATCTTCCTTTATATTTGTTATAATTAGAAATATAATGTTCTGTGAGACATGATAAGCAAAATTGTTGATGTTTATTGACACATTATAAGCAAGTCAAAAAATGCCCTAATACTCTACACTAACTAGGCTAATTAGTAATGGTATATAATGCAATGTTGCAATGTGTTTTGATAACTGGTCAGGAAATTGCAATAAAATAACAAAATGCACAGAAAACACAGCATGCTTTGATGTCCGGGTAATTTGTCTACAATCTTGTGAGAGGGGAACAAGTTTGTAAATGCAGTATACCTATGCGTTTGAGGGCCTTTAAAGAGGATGAAAAAAAATGGAAATTATAGTTTCAATATTTTTACTATTACTTTTGAGAATGCTAGTCTTCCTCTGACCTCTAAATGCCATGGCCACTTATTCAGTGATGTACTTTGACTTAATAGTTTACCTTCCATTTCCAAATGTTGAAACTTCTGTTATAAATTGTTCTTCTGTACAAGAGATTTTTCAATTCTAGCTGTAATTTAGGCTGAGTGAAAATCACCGACAATATATTTTTGAATGATACAAGTTAGCATTACATGTAGAATCAACCTTTTACACGTAAACACTAAACTCTATTGGTTGGTATGACAAATCATCTTTGATATACAGTACAGTGAATCATCTTCTGTGAAGATATCTATTTACATACTGTCACATCAAATAAGTATGTCAATAGAGTATATCTACCTATTTCCTTCAATTAAAATTATAGCCTTCACTTGTAAGCCAAATGAAGACCCCAGGGAGCAATACAGAGACTGGAAGGGAACTCACTGCAGAGTGAACAGATGATCATCATACTGATTTAGGACTGAGATAAAACACTGCTATAAGTAGATTAAAAATATATGATATAGTTTACAATAAAATGTTTATTAAAAAACATAACCATCAATAATAAGCAAATTTGCATTTTCATGTGCTAAAATGATACAATCTAAATAAGCAAATATTTGTATATGAATTAATATAAAAAAATCACTAATGCAATGCATAATAAAATATTTATCTATTTGGGTGGAAAGTGGAATCTGGATAGTTTTCTACTTCTAAAACCACGTGTAAAATTAGCAGGGGTGTATCTAGGGGTCTGAGTGTCCCTGCCAAAGTAAGGTACTGGTGCCTCCCTCCCGTGTCACTCCAGGCTCCCCTGTGTCACCCCGTGTGTATCTCCTGGCCCCCCTCTGTCACCCCCTGTGCTTCTCCAGGCTTCTCTGTGTTTTCCAAGGCCCCCATTGTTACCCCTCTGCCTCTCCAGGCTCAATTGTGTCTTTTCAGAGGGTGCCCTGTGCGGGAGGGTGCTGGCAGAGGGGTCCAGAAGGTGACGTGGTGCTGGCACAGAAGTGCAGTAAAGAGGGTGACCTGGGTTGCTCGGCTGCTCTCTCTCAGCCTCCTCCGGGTCCCCCATCGTCAGCCACTGTTTCAGCATGGATGCAAGCTGAGCTTGCCAAGCTCGTCCGCAGCCATAGTCTCGATCCTCAGTCGGCACCTGTTGCATCACAGTTAGAGAAAGAGCCGGAGACTGCACCTGGCATGTACTGTAACACAATGTGATCCTACCCCATAGCCATGAGTGACACAGCCGGGCGGTGCCTCCATCGGCCGGCGCCCTTGGCGAGTGCCATCCTGGCCAGTGGGTATATACGCCACTGAACTGTAGTACCTTGAGGATGACACTCACAATGTAACAATGGTTTTAACAGTATACAGATTTGTCCTAGCTCAACTAGACTGTACTGAATAATTTGATATGTGACATTTGTATATCTGTGTGCGACTGAGACTGTAAACGGAACTTGGCACGGGAAAAAGCTGCAGCTGCTGCATTGTAGCACTTTGCATGCAGACTGAAAAACTGCACACAGATATACAAGTGTCGCCTATCAAATTATTCAGCATAGTCTCCTGCTGCGTCCTAGTCACATTGCGACTTAGGGCCATATTCAATTAGATGCGAAAAGTCCGTTGCCAGACTTTTTGCCGACATCGGAGGTTTTGGATGTGAAAAAGTATCACGCTCGTTCCCGCGTATCCCCGTATTCAATTCCAAACCGGCGAAACCGAAGTGAGCGAAAAGTGTTGTCATTTTTGGGGAAATCAGCCTGACACCCCCCTAAAGATGCTGTGACATGGGGGTTCACTATGGGTACCCCAGAATAACCCTGCTGAAGGTATTTTGGGTCTTTAAATGGTCTCAATAGGTGCTGTTTAGCGTCTTTGAAAAAGTGATGAAGAATAGCATTTAGCAAGTTTTTTGTGGGAAAAATGAGTAGTCCCAGCAAATTTTGGGTACATGAAAATGAGTATAAGCACATTTTAAAGTGGCTAATGTGAATTTTTAAAAATTGTGAAAAATCCACCTGCCGCAACCACCTGCAATAAAAAACACACCTGTGGCATCCTTGGGGACCCCCCTGAGTCTGTTTAGCTAGTTTAGAAGTTTGTCCCCAACTTTGTTTTTTTTGCCCCCAAAACTAAAGTACTTTCTTGGGGTGTCATGGGTTTACCTTTGGGGCACAGTCCAAGGGGTGCTGGGTGGTTTCTGGAAGTATGTACCCCAAAACCCCAAATCTGCACTTTTTTCCGACACCTATTCATAGGTAGTACTTTTTTGCAGGGTTATATCCATTGACTTTCCACACCGGCGAAAAAGTCGGAATTATTTAATACGTGGATAAGTCCAGATTGGCGAAAACTACGTCATCGGCGAAAAAGTATCGCCGATAACGGCTTTTCCACTGCAATTGAATCTGGCTTAGACGCATTTTCTGCAAAAAAAAGACACAATAAAGATGCCCTGACACAAAAAATATGCTACCAGAGTCTCACAGAACCAGGCGCATTGAGAGGAGAGAAATGCAGCAAAGAGGACACACCTGTACTTTACTTGTCAGTATGGCAGACAATTTTCACATAAACAAAATAATTTCTTCATGCATGGAGATCCCTAGCACTAATCTAACACAGTCCATTGACTATCAGACTGACTAGCTAGTCCGGCGCCGATTGCTCCTCCCACAGGAAACACAAACCTTTTGAACACTAAGGGCTATATTTACCAAGCGGACGATTTGGTGCCAATTGGAACCCGCCGTCAATTTACAGCAGTTTCTATGTCTAGTTGTCAGCATTTACTAAAGATCGGTTTTGATGTCTAAACTGAAACCCCTGTTGTGCCCGGCGGTTTCTAATTTTGAAACGACTGCAGATAAGACAGTTTTCTATTCATATTCATTTCATGGTGCTTTTGTAGAAACAACATTCAATTGGCATCATTGAAAGAGGCCACTGTGGAATAGAAGCTGTTCTTTTCATATTCATTTACATGTTTTACTTTATTTGTTATCGATAGCAACATTCAATTGATATCATAGAAACAGACCACAGTGAATTATATTCTATTCATATTCCTTTAATGATGTTTTTACAGAAACAACATTCACCTGACATCATAGTAACAGACAGCTGGCTACTTTCACTTTGTGGGTTGTAGGAGAAACTTGCAGGAAAGTATAAGGAGAATAATATAAAGTGATTGCTAATTGTGGTGAGTTTGTTTTTAGTAGTTGTCATGTTTCTTGTTCTGTATTTATCCATTTGAGCTGTGCTTTCCAGACTTTTATTTTAAAGTTTTGTGGGGGCTTTTTTTGTGTGAAATATGTAGTGTGATTGTTTTTTATTTTTTTGTTAGCTTTGCTTAATATTTTTATTTGTTTGTACATTTCTGTTAAAGACCAGTCATGTGGAGGGCGTAGCTTGGACACTGGGGGGACGGCAGCATGGCGCTGGAGCTCCATTACAACTAGTGCCTTACCATCATCTTGCACCTTACTGAGCCGCCTGTCTGCAGCTGTCCCGCCGCCTAAACGTCATCTGTGCTCTACAGGCTAATGTACCAGGTGACCGGCCAGCACCGCACTCCCAGTCGTGGTAGAGTTGGCGCCTGCGGCATGATGGGACAGTCAACATAGCGCACCCGATCCCCGGACCTCCGTCTCTGGGCCCCTGAACAGCCGGGCGCACCTCTTCCCCGCTGGCTAACTGCTGCCTGCATCCTCCGGAACATACAGGGTCACCACTGGTCGGGACCCTGCTTACTGAATACCTGCACTATCCCATGCACACAGGATCTCCGCTGAACTTTCTTCTCCCACGCTGCGGGCACCATCTTGGAGAGCTGCCTGTCAGCTTCTCACAGCTGCAGTTGCTGCAAACAAAACCAGCATGAGCATCCCAGCTCTTTTACACAGTAATAATACCATTTTCTGAGTGAGTGCTTTTCCCTATACCTCTTCCCTAATTGGAGAATAAAATACCAGTAATTTTTGTCTATCTAGTTTCCAGCCTCTTATATATGTTATATCAACCTACAATTCCAATTTGCTGTAAAGATTAGTTACCTCCTCTTTGATGTGTTTATTTGCTATTGTACATTCACACAAGGAAGGTGCCTACCTACTCTTCTCCATATTGCTTATTCTTCAATCAACATTTCCAGCTCTTAATACAGTATGTGATTTTTTTATGCTATAGAACCCCACCTAGTGGTCATTACTACATGTGACACTATTACATGACAATCTCTATCTACACAAAGTTGATGATTCTTCATTCATGCTGCCTGATCTATTTCTATACCCTGTGTGATGTGCAAATCTGTCCATTCCAATTCTTCAACTAGAGCGAAGTCACAGCACCTACGCCCAAATAATCGTAAAAGCTTGCCTCCCACCCCAGTAACAACTTCCCCCTTTACCACCGGTTATACTTGCCTCTCCTACGACAATGGACCCTTCTCGGCCTCCAATCATGTTTTCTGATGTTGTGTGGGCCATCCGCGAGACTATGGAGCCCCCAATGCAAGCTCAGGCAGATAAATTCACAGCATCTATCCAGGAACTACTACATCACACCACTAAACAAGTAACGGCTAAAGAACATTGCATTGGGGAAAATCTGCAGGATACATCAGAGCTCAAAGATCTTGTTTTCCAACTACAGAAATCCAATCACCAAATGAGAAAAACTGTACGATCTAGAAAACAGATCACGTCAAAATAATTTTCGCCTGATTGGCCTTCCAGAACCTTTTATAGGACCAACCCTGCTCACCTTCTTGCGTAAAGATCTTCCTGAAGCCTTAGAGGTCGCTGATGAACTTTCCTCCTTTGAAATTGAATGTGCTCACCGTCCTGGTCCATTTCGAGACGGCCTGTATTCCAAACCTAGAGTTGTGATTTTCTGTTACCTCAACTTCCATCACAAAATGATTTTGTAGTCAGCTGCACATCAAACTGGTAACATCAAATGGAATGGCCTCTCCCTCCTTATGTTCCAGGACTACTCCGCGGAAGTTGCCAGGGCTTGTCGTGAGATGGCACCAATTTGTACCAAGTTGGCCAGGGCGCACCGAAAATTTGCTTTACTTTTCCCAGCCCATCTTCACATCTATGAGGGCAAGGACTTTAAGGACTTCTTCCCTCCAGCTGATGCACAAGAGTTTCTTAATTGAAGAAGATATGGCACACTCTGAACAGGTTGAGTGCCCCGCTTCTGAGAGCCCATTCTGAGTATTTGGCAGTTTTGTTACTGGCAATATGTATACTGTTCTATTACTGTGTCTGCCTTACGCTATTTGATACTTCGTTTTCCAATTAATGTTATTATGGACCGTGCTTTCTTTCTCAATAATTAACAATGTTTTTGGCATCTATGTTTTATATATAGCAGGTTACCATAATTTCTCTACCTTAAACAGGTTAAACAATGCCGCTAGGTAGAATATTCATAAATATTAGTAAGTTATTACTTATTTCTGCTATACACATATTGTTGTTATCTTTTTAGCTTCATCTTATTCATTGACCACTAGGGGGTCTTACCCCATCTTTTATTCTTTAACTTTTGTTTTTTCTTTTTCCTTTTTGTTACCTCAATTTTCCCAGTCACATGGTTCTCGCCGCGTTTCTTATCTGCCCTTTGGTTTTATGACTATCCTTTGAGTATTTTCTTGGAATATCAAAGGTGTAAATTCTCCCATAAAGAGGAAATGTATATTAACATATCTTAACAAACCTCATGCTGATATCTAAAAAACACCAAAAAAAGCAAAATGTAGACAGCGCTACTCGACAAAGATTTAATACATAGCACAATTAACATACAATAAAAAAATCCAGCATTATAAACAATTACAATTGATAAGTTATATAGAACCGGCCGGTATAAACACTCATCAACAAATACAGCTAAAAAATTATGATTTTAGCCATCCATATAAAACCATTAAGCCATATGAAACACACCATAATTGGTATTATGAACAGAATAGCAAGCATAAAAATAAAAATAAATAAGAATAGAACTCCATCTGCTCAGAAGGTAGGTTCAGTTCATACCCAAATCAAGGAGTTAATAGGTATTCATTGCAGATAACTCCATATATTAGTTTATATTGCAATTGTTGTTAGACATGCATGCATCCAGGCTTTAGTTATATAGTTATAGGATAGATGTTAGTCTTTTGCCCAGCGTGTTAGTAGGCAGAGTATTTTGCCTGGAATGTTAGTAGGTAATCCAAAGAATTAAAAGTTAAAAAGTTTTCAGATCTGTTTTCATGCAAACAGGGACTGTTGGAGTTAATTCCCTTTGAGGGCTCAGGGACACAGCCTGTTAGGTTTGTTTGTCCCGTACTCACAGTTCTCCCGGGAGATGTGATAAATGTTCACGACCAGCTGGTTCCAATTGACAGACTTTACTCGTTTCTTTGCCTCCGTTTGTACTCAGCGGCTTCCTCAGAAGTAGTAGTGTTCGTTCTGGGTCATCCGGTTTTTATCCCGGAGACCACTGGCTAGCGCATGTGTCACGCATCTCAAGCCAAGCCTCGTTTTCGAGGGGAATCACGTGGTTGATACTCGACAACCTAATAGGTTGTCTCTGTTTTAGTCACAGGGGGAAGTCACGTGGTTGATACTCGACAACCTAATAGGTTGTCTCCGTTTTAGTCACACACCTGTGTAAATCTTTGCCTTCATGCGTTCTAACTGGATATTGTTTGCGTGTCATCAGACAGCTGATCTTATATATGCATGGTGACTCAGCTTGCACATTGCAGTCTCAAGACACATTCCCCAAAATTGGGGGGAGAGATCGGATGATTCTGATTAATTAAAACTAATGTTATAACAGCTTAATTTGATATTATTGGAGCAACACATGAAAATTAATATCCAGCATACTTGTCATATATTTAAAATCACAAATATATTATGATATATTATATCAGTCCCTACCATTAGATCACTATAAGTTTTTATAAAGGGACATAATTATGACATCATATTACAAAAAGGGGGAAAAAGGACAAAAAATATCTGAAAATAAGACTAGTTTAATATAGCTGATGGAGTCCCATCATAAGTTCAAGGGATAAGAAAATTAATATAATACACCATATTTAATATATCGCTTAAAATATTTAGATAATAAATACCAAATATCAAAGAACAGATAATATATACTAAAATAATATATATTAAAATAATGGGCTTAATGCCCTATAAACGAAAAAAGGCAATAAAAATATCTAAAAGTAAAGCTAATTTAATAAAACTTATAGGATCCCAACGTAAGTTCAAAGAACAAAAAATTATTAATAATATAGTAAACCATATTTGATATATCACTTAGAGCATTCAAACACAGAATATCAGAGGGTAGATAGTATATACCAATAAGACATGCAGAATGGCCTAACATGATGGGCTTGATGCCCTAGTCCAAAGGGACCTTTGGTAACCGGGACAAACATCCCAACATATATTAACCCATAATTAAACTTAAGTCAACCTAAGAGAGAATACCTAGGATTAATCATTGTTTGATTATTGTTTTCAGCATTTCATTGACGGTAATTACACATTCATATAACAAGATCATATGTGGTCACTATTCAGACATTATTCAGTTCTACCATGTCATTAAGACCACCCGGTATTAGTGTGCCTAGCCTGTATATCCAATAGGCTTCCCTTTTACAGAGTGTTTTAAACCTATCCCCTCCGCGGCATGTGGCTTTAATCTGTTCTATCGCTTTTATTCTCAGAACTTTTAGATTTAGACACTGAGTGACATGTTTTGACAACGGGTGTGTCTTCTTAACACCTTTGAGAATATTTCTGCGATGTTCCATAAAGCATATATGTAACAACCTTGTTGTTCTACCTACATATTGAATACCGCAGCCGCATGTGATGACATAGATCACAAAAGAGGAGGAACAATTCATAAATTCTCTGATTTTAAAACACTACTTTTGCAATCAGAGAAAAAAAGTCTAGACTATACTTCAAGTGTGAATAAGGAGTGTTTTAAAATTAGAGAATTTGATAGCAGCTGGACTAAGATTGTATTAATTCTAATTAATTGCTGTATAGGTGGTTAGTCTAAAGTGCCTGGTTATATATATTTTCCATGCTGATATCTGTCTACTACAAAAAACCCACCTAACCGGAGCTGAACATGCTAAACTCGGGATGCTTAGAAACAAGGTTGTAGCTTCAGCGTCATATTCATCAAAATCAAGAAGTGTGGCTATATTGGCCCGTAAAGACCTACCAGTCGAGGTACACCATACTACAGTAGACCCAGAGGGCAGATTTGTATTTGTAGACACCCAACTGATATTCTAAATCTTACTTCCAGAGACTTATTAACAAACTATATCCCCATGTGGGCTCTCATATTGTTTTGGGAGGTGATTTCAATATAGTTGCATCTAATACTTTAGATAGGAAATCCATGGTTTCCCCCACTTCTCATTCTTATAAAGTCGGGATTCAATATATGTGGTCAATTGTCTCTGATTGATGTATGGAGACTGCACCATCCTACAGATAAGGAATACACCTTCTTGTTAACCCCTTATTTATCTTGGTCCTGGTTGGACTATTAACTTCTCTCTAACACATGAATGTCCCAAGTTCTTGATACATGCATTGCCCCTATATCGGTTTCTGACTAGATCCCTATCTAGGTAACATTACAAAATTTTAGTAATGCAGGATCTTCTAAACAATGGCATTTTCCATCATCCCGAACAAACTCCCAAAAATCTAAAGATATCTTAATATCGGCCTGGGATGACTTTGCGCTTTCAAATTTGTCTCTTGTTGAGGATCCTATGATGTATTGGCAGGCAGCTAAAGCATCCCTTAGAGGTACCATCATTTCCTGTACTTCTAAATTCAGAAAAAAACCTAATGACCTCCTTTATAAATGCCCAAAAAACTTTAACATCTACATTTCAAACTATGAAATCTTGTTTGTCTCCCTTTAATGTTCTAGCTAGCATATAAAACCGCAAAATCCCATTACGACAATATCCTTACCCAAATAAGTGATCGGCAGGTAAATAAGGGACGCTATATATTTTATAAACATGGCAACAAATCAGGTTGTTTATTATCTAACCTACTCCAGGGTACCAGATCATCTAGTGATGTTACAGCTTTAAAAAATGCAAGGGGTGAATTGAAATCTATGGGTGAAGATATCTCAGAGATTTTTAAAAGTTTTTTAACAAACTTATATTCTCAAGTTGATATCAATACGGCCAACATGAAAACATTTTGGGAAGACGTCTCTATACCCCAAATTATGCCTGAACAGGTCGCTTCTCTGCTTGCTCCTGTGACCACTGAAGGCAGTTATTAAAGTAGTAAACACTGTTAAAGCCTCAGATGGACTGACTAACGAGTTCCATAAAATTGTATTGCCTAAAATCCCACTCTCTCTCACGTCATTTTTTAATTCTTTGACCAAGACTGACACTCTACCCTTACACTTTAATGCGGCCACTATAAAAATGCTTCTTAAACCAGGTCGGAACCCTTTGTGCCTACCTCATATAGATTAATATCACTACTAAACACAGATTACAATTTACAAATTCTTTACCAAATCCTAGCTGAGCATCTGCTCCCTAATATTGTACACAGGGATCAAACCGGGTTTATATGGGGAAGGCACTCAGTCACGAATATCTGTAAAGCTCTGGCAGCTGTGTCTCATGTGGGCGGCACTTGTAGGGGTGATGCCAGGTTTTTATTATCACCTGATGCAGAAAAAGCTTTTTACTTGGTGACCTGAGGTGACCTTTATGAGACTCTCCGAAGAGTCGGTTTTCCTATTCAATTAATTTAATGAATACAGACTTTATATTTGTCCCCTTCTTCTTATGTCCTGGCAAGGGCCGTAACTAGGGTGGTGCGACCAGTGCCATGGCACAGGGCACAGCAGATCAGGGGGCACTGTTCGGGCCTGTCACTTTTCATGTTTATTATCATTCTCGCTTGTAGTTTCCTCTTCTTTTATCCCCAACATCTCCTGGCCTCCCCTATCTCTTCCCTGGCCCTTCCCCATGAGGCCATGGCTCCTTTTCAGGTGCACTATCTTATGTCCCTATTTAAAAAAATGGGGAGGGAGGACACCAATGCTCTCTTTGGCACAGGGCACCAAAAAGTCTAGTTATGGCTCTGGTCCTGGCCAATGGATTCTTATCTTCTCCCTTCCTTATACAGAGGGGGACTAGGCAGGGATGTCTCCTTTCCTCTTTGTTGTTCGCCTTAGCATTAGAACCATTTGCTGTTGCACTATGCAAACTTCCATTATACTCTGGGAAACGTATCGGGCAACTGGAGCTAAAGTTTTCACTTTTTGCTGACGATATGATGTTATTTATATACAGTACAACCCAGATTCGTCTATCCCTGCTATAATGGATTCTATTGCTATGTTCGGCTCTTTTTCTGGATATCATATTAATATTCAAAAATCAGGAATCCTTCCTTTATCCACCTCCTGCCACCCATTCCTATCACTACCTATATTGTCACAATTCCACATTACACATCAATCCATCAAAGACTTGGGCATTCAAATTTCAGCCTCCCTCCACTTATGCTTTATAATCTAAACTTCTCACCAGTGGTCAGGAAGATACTAAGCCAATTAAATAACTGGCTACATTTGACTCTTTCATTGCTTAGGAGAATTGCATTAATAAAGAGTGTAATATTTCCCAAACTTTCTTACTGCACTCAAATGCTTCCTCTAGCTATATCGAAGGCAGACATTATAATATGCTCCAAAACCTTCACTAAATTGATCTGGCAATCTAATAAACCAAAGATACCCGGCTTCATTTAACACAGGCAAGGAAATCGGGTGGCTTTGGTCTTCCTCACATTTGTGCCTTTTCGTAGGCGGCGTTTTTCCGATATGTGTCTAAATGGTTATTAAACTGTGAACAATTCTCTATCCTCTCGCTAGATAAGTCCCTTTTTACTGCATTTGCTGCAGCAGCTTTACTTCACCTCCGCAGAGCATCTATCCCCCCACATATACAAAATCACCTATTTTTCAAAATTCAGCCTGGGTGATGATCAATAGGAAATTCGGTGAGGATCACATTAAATCCAGATTTTTTACCATCTTTACACAATACTTGGTTTATACACTGGAAATGTAAAGAGATTAAAGCCAGTTCAGATGTGACCCAGGAGGTCATATGTTTTCATTTCAGCAATTGTGTGATAACTTTCATATTCCCAATACTCACTTCTTCATGTATCTTTAACTACAGAATTTTATAATAAGACAATTCCCTCAACTCAATGTTCAGAACCACTTTCATACCAACACATTTCATTCATTATTATGCTTATTGACCTCTAATTTGTTTCGTATTAGATATCTCTACCCCGATCTTGTAGCTCAAGATCCTCTACGTCTTTGGAAATATCTCTTGTCAGTTTGGTCTAAAGACCTACCTAAATCAACATATTATTCTGATATTATACACACTACAGACATAATATTGAAAACGCTAAATTCCTTGGCGCTTCAAGAAATTAATTTAAAAACCATACATAGAGCCTATTTATCACCATTTCAATTCCATTACATGTTCCATGAAGCATTCGGTTCTTGTCCATAATGTGGGGTTTCACGCACAGATTATATCCATGGCATGTGGTCGTGTTCGAAGGTTCGTCGTTACTGGAACAAGGTCCTAAATTTTATCAATCAATCGTCCCATCTTCACCTATCCCTTCACCCCATTCCGTCTTGTTCGCCAATTTAGATATATGGAAAACAGAGTCTGATATTAATCACCTCATCCCCATTTTTAAAATCATTGTCACAGTGGAAAAAAAATTATCTCCATAAATTGGTTAAACCATACCCTTAATTAGTGAATTATAATCTGCTCTTTTAGAACTTATTTATTTAGATCGTAGAGGTACTTTTTCAGATATAGAGTGAGGTGTCCAACGTTTCTACAAGAAATGGGAACCTTATATTATTACTCTCCCATCATCTTCTCAATCCCAGATCATTAAGATCTTTGAATCGACCACATGGTATTTGTTGCACCAAATTAGGATGTAGGTTTTCCTTTTCTCTTTTTATTTGAGTTGATTCTACGGTCTCCAAACACTTGATATGTTTTATTAAAGAGTTGTCACACCTTTGACATATTTTGGTAAATGTTAAATACTAATGGTATGCTTTTTCCTTTACTTTTAACTTACTGATGATATGCAAGTTCTCTCATTGTGATTAACCTTTCCCACCACTTTTTGATTAATCTTTGTCTATTTTTATTTAATTTTTGTTTCTTTCCTTCTCTCTCCATCCCTCCCTTTTCTCCGTCCCATTTATAGTTCTAAAATACAACATTTCTTTATCTTTATTTTTCTCAAATATATGTTGTTATTCAATACGGTGTTTTGATATTCACTTTATCACTTGCTTGAACAATGTATTTTAATTTTTTCCTCTCTTTTTCTGTTCATGTATTTGAATGAGATAACTTTGTATTTTATATTTGAAATGTCTCAATAAAATGTTTAAAAAAAAAAACAACCAGTCATGTCTGGTGAGAGACATAACGTGCCTACACACAGTACAATATCTATGAAAGATAACAATATAGTTCAACGATATATCGTTCATATCATTCATTTTTATGCAGTGAATGACCAACGATGCACGTTCCCGCATGAACGATAACGATATATATGATTGTTCGTACATGCAGGCCAATCTGGACGATATCATCAACTTTGCCTGTTCAGAGATGTGGCAGGATGACTTCACTGAAAGATATCTTTCAAAGATCTTTTGCTGGGTACACATGGAACGATCATCAGCGACAACAATATCGCTGAACGATCTTCCTTTAAAAATCCTGGTGTGCTGGATGAACGATATTTTTCATCCACACAACCAAAAACCACCAATGACCAATGA
This sequence comes from Taudactylus pleione, assembly GCA_031769625.1. Classification (NCBI taxonomy): domain Eukaryota; kingdom Metazoa; phylum Chordata; class Amphibia; order Anura; family Myobatrachidae; genus Taudactylus; species Taudactylus pleione. The sequence continues at coordinate 20,241,599 of JAUIMM010000052.1, read as the reverse complement.
TCGCGGATCCCTATGGAGACATAACAATATCGTCCAGGTTGGCCTGCGTGCATGAATGATGCTCGATATAGTTATCGTCCAGCGGGAGCGTGCATTGCTGGTCGTTCATTGCATACACAAGGAACGATATATCGTTGAACGATATCGTTATCGTTAAGATATATCGTTCCGTGTGTACGTACCTTTTGAAAGAGATCTTTGAAAGATATCTTTCAAGTCGTTGGTGGTACAGATTGTTCCATGTATACCCAACAATAGTTCAATTCCATGATATTCATGTCAGTCAATCGCTGCCTGTCAAAATTAATTCATTTATTTACCCGCTGTTTAAGCAAACATGCCTGTCTTAGGCTAGTAATTTATTGCATCAGTTTTGCCAGTGATTTTATGGTGGTTTCTAAAAACCCTGCTTGATAAATCTGGGGTTTCTTTTCTATTCTTTCTATGGTCTAAAACATTGAGGGTGCTTTGATATTCAATTCTGTTGTACTGTATTCTAAAGTATTTTTCCAGAGGGAGTTTTGTCCAGCCTCTGTCACACCAAACTCCCTCTGGTAAGGAGATCGTTGTGAGAGGAAACTAATTCTTGCATTTTACTTTCCATATTATTAGCACGGTCTACAATACCCGTCACCTCACCGGTAAGTTGTTTAACGGAGGCTTGGAAGTCAGAGGTGAGATCTGTCCGAAACGCATCTGATGGCACGTACAGACTGCAAGAGGAGCATCAGCAGAGGGGTCAAGGGTGGGATCAGTGCCAGGGGAAGAGGTAGCCATAGAAGTTGACCCCACCCAAGACTTTCCGGCAAGTACTGGATCAGGGGCTTTCTGTGGTACAAATCTAATGGGAGGTATGAGGGTAGAAAGTTTTCCCCCATCTAACAGGCAAGTTTATCCCTTGGGGTTAAGACTAGAGGCAGTATTAGAAAGACTAGTGGTTTTAAATGTACTGAACACTATATCAGATATACATGAACTGCAGAGGCGTCATGAGTGTTGGCAGAGGAAGATCACTGGAACAGCATGGAGATGAGACAAGAGATATTGCAACCCTGCAGGGGAGGGTGGGGGTAGGTGTAAATAGAAGGCAGCTAGTCAGTCACCAACCTGGACTCTGAGGTAGACTGGGGTCTTGAGAGCCATGGAGGATATTGTAGTTGGTGCAGGAGAATGAGAAGAAAAACCCATGGACACTGCAACTGGTAAGCTGGGTCCCAAAATGGCGGCACCCCTCGACTCCTGGAGAATATCTAGGCTGGATAGACAAGTAGCAGCTCCCGGAGGGGTGAGTCTGGGTCCACCAGGGGAAAAGGAAGCAGCCAGAATATGCACAGCGGCGATCGCAGCAGTGACGTCGCGTGACCCGCCACCGTAACTCCAAAATAGAGGCCGCGGCTTCAGGGGGCCTGGGACACCGTACCTCACGGGGAGCACCCAGAGTCCTGCAAGTAGTCCGGGGGCAATGCGGGTACTCCAGGAGTGGAGGATGACCCGTCCAGGCGGCGATGTGCAGCAAAAATCTGCCATTAGGAGGGCTGAAAACAGGAGTCCTTGTTATGGTGCATACACACGGTCAGATTTTCCTTCAGATTTGTACAATAACGATTTTAAAAATTGTTCAATTGTTCATATCTGAAAGAAAATCTGACATGTGTTCCTGCAACGATGAACGATGCGCGTTCCCATTTGTCAGATAATGATATCTGACATCTGATGTGTTTGCAGTCAGATTTGGTAAATTTTCATTAATTTTAATTATGTCAAAAATCATTCGTAGTTTATGAAATTGTTGGTCAAATCGTTCGTCGTTTATCAGTCGTAGTTCATCATTCGTCGTTCGTCTGACAGATCTGACCGTGTGTATGCAACATTAAGGCACGTCTGTCCAGTATGCCGGTCAGGCCACGCCCCCCCCTGGGGCTGATTCTGAGTTGGCAGTTAAGCAAAAAAAAAAAAAAAGTGACTTTACACTGGGACAAACCAAGTGGCAGTGCAAGGAGGGCAAATACATTTATTGTTTTTGCATGCAGGGTAAATACTGGCTGCTTTCACATGTAGTACACACATACTAGGCAGCTTTATTTTTACACCTGGAACTTAGCTAGTTGCAGTACTTGTGCGTGCTGTGCAGCAACAACAAGCAAAATGCAGTTTCACATTTCCTCCATTTGATCTGTTTGGCTGGGAAGTGGAATCTGGCTTCCCTCTTCTAAAAACACTAGTGACATGAACACCTTCAGGATGATGCTCACACTATAACTTTAGTGGTAACAGTATGTTTTATTTGTCAGGATGGCAGACAATTTTCTCATTAGCAAAACTGCTTCTTTTGGCCATCCCTAGCACTAGTCTAACATAGGGCCTGATTCATTAAGGATCGCAACTGCTATCGCAGCTGCAATTACGCACGCAGTCTCACTGCGAAAATATGCTAATGACTGCTGTCACAGCCTAATATAAGGGCGCCCACTTCACCTTACACACATCCGTAATACTTAGCAAAACAGTGAAACCATCGGTAACATCATGTACCATCGGAGCCTCAAGCACACTTGCAGAAGGTCTGACCTTACTCGGAAATTGCTAATCTCATCGCACACAGTGAAAACCCAAGCTGCGTATGGCATCGCGGTGGCTAATTTATGCATGACCCTGTAACGGTATTCAAAATTAAACGCACTGACATGCCTGCGTTTCGCCGACTACCCCCCCCCGACACCACCCCCAAACGATCACTTCCTGTCAATCACTCTGCGATGGGTCTGCGCAGTCACTGCGATCGGACTGCGATGCATATGCATGCGCAGAATGCAACCATCAGCCATCTGCATGCATAATCGCTGTTGCGATTGATAATGAATCTAGCCCATAGTCCACTAACTACCAGGTCAGCCAGCTGTGGGTGATTGCCTCGCCCACAGAATGCACAACATTTTAAACTGTGAGCTCCCCTCATGCTTTAGCCAGACTGACAGGTGTCAGACCCATGTTTTCCTCTCTCTGAGTATACCGGCAGTCAACAACCGTATATAAGGGTGATTACAGCAGGTGTTCTGTTTGGTCTATTTGCAAGACTTCATTACAGCTAGACCCTGGGGACTGCAAGCTGTCAGAGCATCACACAATCATATATAGAAACATGCATGTGTGTTTGACCAAATAATTGACATACATTTTCATGATTTTTTGTTTTGATGGCTATCAAAGTATGAACTATATATACACTGTTTACTGGGCAATTTTTCTTGGACTATATATACACTGATCAGCCATAACATTAAAACCACCTGCCTAATACTGTTCAGGTCTCCCTTGTGCCGTCAAAACAGCTATGACCTGACGGTGTTATGGCTGAGAAAACATGTACCAGACCATTGTAATAGGTTAAGAAACACAAAAAGCCATTAAATGACATCACACTAATCATCCAGCTGGGTAATCAGAGCCATGCTAGAAAATACAGAAAAAACTCAAACTACAGAAAACAATAAGTGTTTAAACCATAGGGACAGGCTCCAAATCTTCATATGCCATAAAAATAATAAAAACAACACATAACAAAATTACCATTAGAATAGTTAATACAAAGAAGAATGAGACAAACTGAGGCAAACATACTGATTTATTGATATGTGTTGCTAAAAGGACAAGTGAAAACAAATTAACAGCTGAATGCACCATACTGCGCAGTGTGTCCACAGCCGTGAAGTTCAACCAGTCACATGTGAAAACAATACGGGATGTCACAGAGTATAATAACAAAGTAGCAAATGTTGCAACATTGTTCAGGAATATGCAACAGTAACAACATGGAAAAAAAAAAATCTATGAATGTCAGGAACAAATATATAAAAAAAACGTAGGAAATTGCAGAATAAAGGTGAATTGCTGATGGTGTAATAATTGCTGGTACACAGTAATATGCAAATGAGCAGTAACTCATTGCTATGACATGAAAGAATATGCCACAATTAGTACATACAGACTTTCTAATCCTGGCATGGTACTAATGACAGGCGTCGAAAACGCGACGCCTGTCATTAACCATACACCGGAAGACCGACGCCAAGCATCCCCAACGAAGGTAAGCCGGGCGCGGACAGCCGTTAGGGGGGAGGTTAGGTTTAGGGCTTCCGGGGGGATTTAGGCCTAGGCACCCCCCCGGGAGGGTTAGGTTTAGGCTAGGGGAAGGGGGGGTTAGGCACCCCCCGGTGGACTTAGGTTTAGGCTGTGGGGAAGGGGAGGTTAGGTTTAGGCACTTGGGGGGGAGGTTAGGGTTAGGCACCCCTTAGGGGTGGGAATTAGGTTAGCGATACTTACCTTAGGGACGATCGGGATCTTCACCCTTGTCGGGCTGCCGCTGTCGGGATTTGAACCGTGCCATACCTACTGCACCCACTGAAAGGGCAGAAATAAATATGCATAAAAGTGAAGTGAAGGTATATAGCTATACAGGAAATTACAGACTGTTGGTGAATTTTAAATAAAACTGCAAGTAAATATTAGTAGGCAGATGGTGCTGCCCTTAGAAATTACTAATAGAATTGCATCAACCCAATAGTGTATTATATCAGCTCTCAAGGTGCCTACACACTTGGCGATATTTTACCCGATCTGGCCGATTCCGACGCATCGGAACGACAGATCATGTAAAATATGCCCAAATCGTGAGTCCCCACTCACGATCACGATGTGCGTCCCCGCTGGTCGCACATCGCATCTTCAGATCTGCCGTGCTGTAGGGCAGATCTGGCAATCTGGGACACAATGCACTGGAAAAAGTCTGGATGCAGGATAAATCGTTTGTAAATTGGACACTTTACACACCAAATCGTGTGCAGAGCTGCCAGGGAGGAGTTTCAAGGGAAATCGTACACATTGTGGGATTGTGTGCAGGTTGCCAAGTGTGTAGGCACCTTAAGAAACATACTCCTGATGGAGATCAGATGGAGCTGCACAAAAGAGTCACAATGAAACAAAATAAAGAAGAAAAAAATAAATAAAGGAGAGAAAACAGGGCAAAGACGTCTGACAGAAGAGCAATAACAATCAATGCATGAATAAGGACACTGTAAATAACAGCCCATTTTAAAGTCTTCATTTAGACCATGTAGTTCTGAAGTATACAATTTGTAGATCCATTCTCTCCACAGGAGAATTTTATCTCTGTCACCACCTCTTCTTAGAGGTGGGATATGGTTGGTAATTGAACATTTAATTTGTTGGACAGAGTGTTGCAAATCCCATAAAGTGTTTGGCCACTGGAAGATTTAGTAGATCTACTGTAGAAGTGGTACCAGGTTTTTTAATAGAAGGTCTGTGTTGGGATAATGTTTCTTTTAACATTCAAGAATTCTTTCCAACCTAGATAAGCCCACAAGGGCAAGTCAAAGTGTAAATAACAAATTTACTGTTACAACTACAGTAAGCTTAAATGTGAGAGGATACTTCTTGTGTGTGTGTGAGGGTGTAGAATACATTGACTGTAAGCAGAAAGGGGCAGTTGGTCAGCCCAAGTTTCTGAATAAACCTGGATTAGAAGTAAGCCAATTATGTTTGGTCGACATAAAACAAATTGAACAAGCTGTGTCAACAATCACATCCTTCGGGGTTGGTCCCCAATGATAGGCAAGCCTTGATAGATCTGTGATTTGAGAATCAAGGACAGGAACAGAAGAGGGAAGGTGCCAATGTTGTAGAATCGCCCTATTGATGAAACTTGACGCCAATGTGTAGGTAATGTATACATTAAATCTGACAGAGGACATGTCTGTAGGGTTAGCTTTAGAATGCAGAGGTGTTTCTCTTTGAAGGCTACTGTATTTGATAATAGCATACCTAAAGTAATTTATATCATAGCCATCATCTACATATGTTTTTGATTGCAGGGGCTTGCGGCAGGTGGATTTTTCACAATTTTTTTCAACTTAACTTTAGCAACTTTTAAATATGCTGGCCCCATTTTCAAATACCCCAAATTTGCTGGGATAACTTATTTTCTGGAAAAATTACTCCTGAATACTATTCTGCACCACGTATAGAAAAACGCTATTTAGCAGCTATTGAGCCCGTTTAAAAACACCAAATACCTTCAGCAAGCCAAATCGGGGGGTACCATAGCTAACCCCCATGTCATAGCATCTTTTGGGGGGTATCAGGCTGATTTCCCCAAATCTGACAGTACTTTCCGCCTGTTTAAGTTTTGCTGGGTCCCATTTTCGCGTACTTCCATATTGAATACGGGGCAAAGCGGGCACAGCCGCGATACTTTTCAGCCAACAAAAGACGCGATGTAGGAGAAAAGTCTGGGAGGCGGAAAAGTATTGCAAATCCGCTCTAAGTGAATACGGCTCTCAGTCGGATATATTGGTGTAGAGGCTTTATCAAGTGTCTCCAAGATAGTGATTTCTGGAATCAGTCCTAAGTTGCCAACACATGTCAAAAAGTCTGTGGTGTCAGAGATAAAACTCTTTACAGCTTGAATAACTGGTTGTAAACAGAAGTTTACATACTAAGGTAGAGATTGGCATAATGAGCCCACAGCTGGGATTAGCAATCTTCCTGGTGATATCAAGTTCTTGTGCACTTTTAGTAGCGTATAAATTATAGGTATTTTTGCGTGTGATTGCCAATCCCCAAACCTAGTGCTGCATTCATCTCTTTCTTATATGACCATGTTTAGTCATATGTCAATATCATGTAGCACTTGGCTACTTCTTTATTGTTTTTTTTTATTTCTGATATGTAGGCATCATAATTCCGAAAAACAATCCCTCCCCTTTGTCAGAGGAGCAGATAATCAACATTTTATCTGAATGCAAAGTGTTGATTGCTCTTTTCTCAGTCATGGTTACATTTTGCTATGATGCTTTTTGTCAACAAGCAGAAGGGTATCTCTAAAAGTTTGGATGAAAGGATCATCACTTCATGGGTCAAAAGTGGTGAGTTTCCTGAACCTTGATATTGTATCAGAGCTTGGATTTGGCCGTGACAAGCTTTATTGGTTAAATCCCTCAGTTTTAGTTGTTTCCCCAGTCTTTGCATAACTCATTTCCAAGGAAAACGCTTTTGTGGAAAAGTAGTTATAAAGGACAGTTTAGCGGAAGTTCCCACACCTAGACCTACTAGCGCAGCCACACTGATTCCTGTGGAGTAAGTCCTTCAGTGAGCTCTGATTCGCGGATGGGGCACCTGGAGGGCAGTACCATCAGTAATTGGCTGTAAATAGGTAGGGAAAATATACCTTGTTGCGTATTCTCAGGAACAGGTAGGCTGCAGATATCAGTCCCTTTATTACTCTGCACTAGGTGGCATCTTTGGCTGCTTGGACCGTGTGTCATCATAGCCAAGCGTCACACTCCCGCATAACACTGATATACAGGACCAGTTGCCAGCAGCTTCCCATGTAAGAAGCTGTTGGTAGCTTCTACTCAATTTCAGCCATTGGATGCATTAAAGTCACTGGATGAGTGACATCACTGATTCTGTGTTTTGGGCGTCAACTAACCATGAGAGCCCTAGGCAACCACTTATGTGTGCCTAATAGCAGCAACAGTGCTGAACCAATATATGCTCCTGAGGGGTTGCTTTACGTTACATAATATTTCCCAACAGTGAACTGTGCACCAGTTTTAGTTTTTTTTTTCTTCTTTTAAGCATTCTCGATTATATTTCATTATACCACACAAGTGAAAAATATGTGTAAAGTATAGCCTTATAATTGTGAGTAGCAATATCATTACATGGTGATGTCGTGCCTGTACTACATTAAGCTTATGGAGGACAGAAACCTCCCTTGGAGCAGAATTAGTAAATAGCAATGTCAGTGGTGTCACACGAATAATTGTAAAAGTGATGGAATGCATTATTGTCAGAGACTTAGATAGTATTTAGAATATTGTAATGCCCTACTGTTAAAATATATGGATATTAAGTTCCTTTTATATAGGCAACATTTTATTGTTGGCTTCTAATACCGTCATATTTTATAGCAGGAAGTACTTTGTTATATTACTAGTTAGCAGCCCATCAAAATGATGATCATTTCTGCTCACCAACTCAGGGGGCTGCGAGTAGAAATGTCAGTGCTGGTGGCTATGCACGCACAAATAGAGCAAAAATGTAACTGCCCCGTCGGGCACCATCTAGTGGCCGCTGGCGCACAACACACTTGAATTCTCCCCATAGAGATGAAGAGCAGCGTTAGCCATATTATATATATATATATATATATATATACAGAGAGAGAGAGAGAGAGAGCGCAAAATAGTGGATGGCACTCCAGGACTCGATAATAAATACAGGCAGACTGTGTCTAATGAAAGTCAATGTTTCAGAGCTCTGGGCTCTTTTATCAAGGCTATACGTATAGTCGAGTCTTGGGAGTGCCATCCACTATTTTGCGCTTTATTTAAAGTTCCTTTCGGAGGGGCACCCAGGCATCTATTTTATCTGAGTGCCGGTGCACAACTGCTTTATATATATAAGGTTTAGTCAGCCCAAACTGTTTCCATTACTTAGTTCAGTTTATGCAAACTGTATTGCTAACATATACAATCATTTGTGTCAATTGTATAGGATACTGATAATTATTATTTTGTTTCCCTTTTTTAGATTGTTTTAGTTACAATTGTAATTAAACACATTTATGAGAATATTCTGTTCTTCCAGGGCAGTTTATATACCAGAAACAATGATCGGTTATCCTGCTTTGAAATGACACTGACTATGCTTTCCTGTTGCCCTCTATTTACTTGAATGACATTTGAGAAAGAATGACAGTAACCGTGGACTATAGCTTTGTAAATCTTCTCTTGTATAATGTCACATTAGCACTAATCGGCTGAGCTTGCCTAACCACAAATTCTCCTTTTACCTGTCAACACAAATTCTTCTAATGTACACACACAGTCACACTGACCTTTTCCATAAATCCCTTTCACTTGGTCTATTTTAGGTATAGGAATCTTCAATGCAAATTTCTTTATTCGATACACAGAAACCTATATTAAACACTTTACTCCCTGTGTATGCTATTTAGCGATCACACTGGAATAATAAACAAAATGTTGGTATAATCAGCTATTTGAGCATTCAATAAACACAACTATAGAATTCTCAGCTAATACTAGGTTTTATTTCATGCTACCCTTAATAGATTTCCACTATGTGCATAATTTTATCAATGATACACAACATTTTTACTTTGTTTGCAAATTTGTACTAATGCATTTTGTTACTCAAGTCAATTTAGGAATCACTGTGTTTGATAACTTTTAGTTTAACTATCGCAACCATTTCATAATACTACTATAGGAAGGGAATGTCTTTTTCAATAGCTCCTAGGGGTAGATATTCATGGAGGTGTGCACAAAAATGAGTGATGTTCAGCTCAGAGGAGATTCACATTGCAGGACTAATAATTGAATTGGTCTCTGCACATTAGCAGCATTAATACAATGTGAAATGCAAATCACACTTAACTGATTAACCCCCTAAACAGAAAGAACAAATGTTCCCGTCCCCATAATAAATTAAATCATGGTAGTAAAAAGTGAATTGTACTTTTATTATACTTTTTGAATGTGGAAACCATTCTGTTAGCTAGAGATAATATATGTTTACTCTATGGTGCCATATTTCACAATTTCCATGGTATTAGGTCGATAAAAAAGTTAGTAGTACAAATTATTATGAATTATTTACATATGACTATGCTATTATCTCTGGCCCACACTGTTAATGTCTGTTCCATGTGAATGTCTCAGTGCACTGGGGTGTTATGCTCACAACAATGCCGCTTTCTGAATACAGGTCAGTGACAGCAGTGCTAGCGATTGGGTCAATGGCTCACTCACATAAATAAAAGTGCAAGTTTACTTGATTTACACCCCATACTAAATTAAAAATGTACTATTATTATTATTATTATTATTATTATTTTCTGCCATGATATAGGAGCTTTTACACATAAATCTGAGAATTTCAGAAAATGCTTTCAAAGTGAGTGAAGTAGTATATTAAATTCAAAGGCCATTTAATGCTTTAAATAAATGTGAACAGCACAATATACAGTTATAACCACTTGTAGTACAGATTTATATGCACAAGCGGCAGTCGGGATCAAATAAGCAGAGGGATGTAAGTACATGTTGAGTCTCCCATATCCAAAATGCTTGGGACCAGGGGTATTTTGGATAACAGAATATTCCGAATTTTGGAATATTTGGATATCATAATGAAATACCTTGGGAATGGGACCCCAATATACACACAGAATGCATTTGTGTGTTATATACACCTTATACACACAGCCTGCAGGTCATTTTAACCAATATTTTCAATAATTTTGTTGCTCAAGCAAATTTTGTGTACAGAAATGTAATTCATTTATGTTTCATATACAGCCTATACACACAGCCTGAAGGTAATTTGTACATTGAACCATTAAAAATCAAAGGTTTCATTATCTCAGTCATGACAAAATTATTCCGTATTTTAGAATATTTGGATATGGGAGACTCAACCGGTATATATACTTAAGACGTTTCAATGTTTCACTTCACATTTTCCTCAGGGATACGAGTAAAACATTGAAACGTCGGAAGTAAAGTTAAGTTGTTGTTAACTGCGAGTACCAACACTGTGGATTTTGGTATTTGTCATATTCATATATATATATATATATATACTGTATATAAATATATATATTGTGTAGAGATGAGCGGTTCGGATACTCCCCGCCTGACTCGGATCCCCGTTCGGGGACGAACAGCGGCCGCCTGATGTCGGATTCTCGCTACTGGGGGCCTGCTAAAGGGAGGCATACCACTTGGGGTCCTGCTAATGGGGGGCATACTACTACTACTGGGGGCACTGCATAGGGGGCACCACTACTGGGGACATTGTGTAAGGGACACCACTGCTGGGGGCATTGTGTAAGGCACAACACTGCTGGGGGCATTGTGTAAGGGACACTATTGCTGTGGGCATTGTATAAGTGACACTACTACTGTGGGCATTGTATAAGGGGCATTACTACTGTGGGCATTGTGTAAAAGGGTCACTACTGTGGGCATTGTGTAAAAGGGTCACTACTGTGGGCATTGTGTAAAAGGGTCACTACTGTGGGCATTGTGTAAAAGGGGCACTACTGTGGGCATTTGTAAAAGGGTCACTACTGTGGGCATTGTGTGAAAGGGGCACTACTGTGTGTCGTAACATAAATAAGAGACACTACTTGATGGTGTAATGTGAATCAGAGGCGCTATGTGCGGTGTAATGTGAATAACATTGTGCACTGTGACTCCTTGGGCCGTAGCCCACTTTGTAAACAAGTACTGTGATTCTGCTGGCCATACCCCACTGGGTGGGTGCACTACTTTTCATTTCTGCCACTGCTGTGTGGCAATGTGTCATAGATGTGCTTTATACTGTGGTGTCTGTGTCGTTGTGCCGCTGCTTTGTCACTAATGTTGAAAACAATATTATAAGCTGTGAGGTGTTCTAAATTGACTGGAAATTAATGTTATTGAGGTTAATAATACTCTAGAAGGAAAAAAACGACCAATTTATGTGATTTTAGCTTTTTTTGTAAAGTTTAGTAAAAAAAATCCAAATCCAAATCCAAAGCCAGTCACCGCAGTTTTGCAAATCCAAATCCAAAGCCGGACAACGAATTAGAACCAAATCCAAATCCGGCAAAAATGGTCTGGCGCACATCCGTAATATTGTGACTAGAATCACATAGACTGGGTAAAATCCATCAGTAGCTTTTATTGCTCACCACAGCCAGGTACACAGGATATGGCAGTTTCACAGGCAAGATGTCATACAAACTCTTCCAGTACAGCAATATTTCTTCAGAGACTCTCAGGTCCAGGAACCCTAACACTAGTTGCCCCCAGGCCTATAAGCTGGGCGACTATTTCACCGTCAGAGGGCTATAAAGTACCCTGGCCAGTGCCTTTCTATTAGTCTTGGAGTGCATGGGACACATAACCAAGTTCACAAGATGACAAAGCCATGTCCCCTAACACTGGGGCTCAGCATAACTGAGTCTTGTAGGAACCGACAGCGCCACAGATAATACTTAATCTGATCTTCCAGAATTCATCCCAAAACCATTTTTTTTACAAAATTCAGCCCCCTTACTTCAGAAGTTTACACAACAGGTGATATTTTGATGAAATTATTTCTCCACAATACACATTTACAGAATGTTAGCATTCTTTAATCAATGTAAGAGATACTTTTGAAAACCATTCACTGCCACAGTGTAAAATGTGTTAGAGATTAGACTAGGAAAGCAGAAGAAATCTCTTACCTATTCCCCTATTACCGGCTGCCTGCCAGTAGGCATCAGGCATGCATGAAGAATGATAGAAACAGTGCCCTAGCAAAATTAACCTTATCTGCAAATTGTAAATGTACAATATGCTTGTTCACTAGAGACATTTTATTTGAAAGGTACTAGAATTAATCAACAAATATCTTGTGAATTACTGTCAGATACCTTCCTGGAGAACCGCACTGTTAATGTAGAGAGACAGGAAGCTTCCAACTGTAGTTTTTAAATAAGCAAAGAAAAAAAAGCCGTCAAGTAGGTTATCTCTGCTGAACCAGGCTACTCAGCTGAAATCTGCTGCTAATGGACTAGTTTAATTATTGGGCTAAAAGTGCAGATTGCTTACAGCTGCATTACAATACGTTATCGATCTCTGTCACCAGAAACAAAATTAATAATGATGGAGTTTTGTTGTATAGTGATGAATATACTGCACAGCACCAGTATAAGAAAGCATGATAGATAAAACCACTAAACAAGTAAAACTAAACCAATATTAAAAGAAGGTGGCAATAGCTACTCCTATATATATATATATATATATATATATATATATATATATATATGTGTGTGTATGGAAAAAAAAATCTTATTACAATGTATGATTACAATGTAAACCTTACTGAGTTTATTTCTAACAATAAACAAGAATAAAGATGCCAGAATGAAGATGCCAATTGCAGAGGATACACAAATAAGGATGACAATTGCTGAGGGGTTTTTGTATTATTTTGCATTATTTAGAATTGTTTTAACATTAAGTTCAACTATTATGTAAATATTATATAAATATTATGTAAAGCAGTATGTTAAAATTTTTAATGCCTACACCGTTACAATGCTTTAAATAGCATTATAGCAGTGTCAGCATAATCCCATCGATAGCATGCTGTAAACTATTGTTTGTCAAGATCATAAAAATTAAGAAGATAAAAACTAGTTCCTGTGTGCAACTCATAATATTTAGTGTATGATATTTTGTATTTTTCTTAAAGCATTTTACATCTGTATTTTGGATGCAAATACATTTAAACTCAGTACCAGCCCCTATGCCTAAAGTTGGGTACACACCTGAGAGATATATATGCAGATTGACTCGCACCCCTCTCCATGGTGGCCTCTGCAGCAAGTGTACGGACGGTCGGCTGTCCGTCCGTACACACGGCACGATGCACCAATATGTCTGCAGCATCGGCTGTGCAGCACAGCCAACGTGATATGTCTGTGAACGATCTATTTACAGTAGTTGTAAAGGATTTTTCTCACTTATTGCTTATTCAATACAGTCTATTCTTTATATGGAGCCTCATCTTTGCGCTTATTTGTATTTACAGTATTAGCATTACTAATAGTGCCTCATGTCTCACTGATATGACTAATACCTTAGTGGATTGAATATATTTATTTTTCTCCAAAGTTGAGTCCCACCACTTGTGTAGCAACAGGTGTACTTAGATCATAGGCTACAGTCGAACGGTGCCTCAAGTGGTGACATCATATCACAGCAAATAATAATATGCACACAAATAATTAGAAATATATGTATTATAAGTTCATTACTAAATTACAGTACTTTTTCCTCTGTCAGCCAATATTGCCAGGCACTCAATCAACTGCTCTGGTGATATTTTCTTGTTAAAGTGCACAAACATAAATACTTGTTATCACCGCACAATGATAAATAGACCTATGTAGATCGTTCAACACATATTGCTACTTTAATTCTATTGCTTCATATACTATTTGTAAAGAATGTACAGTAAAGACTTGAGCAATCCAACTGAATTAACAGATACCCAAGTTTATTTATCTTGTGATTTATTGTTTTGGATCTTTACCGATCAATTATTCTTATAATAACTCACAGGTATATAGTGTTATAACTACTTGTATCAACAACACAAAGGGATTAATGCCCAGAAAAGCAAAACTGTAAATGAAAGTGAGGTTTTCTTAATGAGTTATATATTCAAGTATGCTGCATTGCCAAAGATATGATAACAAGAAAATATGTCATATGTGATATGTAGCAAAAACAGATGGCGGGGCTGTGCAAATGGGGTGACTATAGTATTCTTTACTGTCTACATAGAGGTCAATAAAGAAATATTAATGTGGCTTTATGGAGAAAAAAATATAAAAAAATGAGACAGACCAAGTGGTCAATACAATTAGCCATGAGTTTCCTCACGGCGCAAGTAAGTGCGGTTGCATACAAAAACCCATGAATCCGGGTTGATATTGGGCCGCTAATTGTGGCGTTTCTATGCCATTAACAGGGCAATTCGCCCTCTTTGTGGCTAATTGTATTTACCTCCTAGTCTTTGTCCAAATTTGTCAGTAAATCTATTGTTAGCATTTGGTTACTGCTGAAACAAAATATTTGTTCATCCTGTAACATTGTATATACTGTACAGCAGGGGTCTTCAACCTTTGGGAAAGTGTGGGCCACATAACAAAAATTGAACGAAGTCTGAGGGCCACTAAGCTATACGCCACACAGTAGCACAATCTTGATTCACCTCGATTCATGTATGACACACAGCAGTAGTGCCCCTTTTACACAATACCCACATTTGTGCTCTTAAGACACAATGCCCCTTATACACAATGCCCACAGTAGTAGTGCCCCTTACACATAATACCCTCAGCAGTGGTGGCCCTTATGCAATGTCCCCAGTAGTGGTGCCCCTTATGCAATGCCCCCCTGTAGTGGTAGTGCCCCTTATGTAGTGCCCCCAGTAGTGGTGCCCCTTATGCAGAGCTCACAGTGGTAATGCCCCCAGTAGTAGTGGCCCTTATGCAGTGCCCCAAGTAGTGGTACCCCTTATGCAGAGCCCACAGCAGCAGTGCTCTTATGCAGTGTCCCCAGGAATGTTGCCCCTTATGCAGTGCCCCCTATGCAATGCCCCCATTAGTAGGTCATGCAGTAGTAATGCCCTTAGTAGTAGTGCCCCCTGTAGTGAAGATGCTTACACAAACAGAAAAAAAAAACCTAATACTTACCTTAAACCTCCCTCCTGCGTCCGTTGCCGTCTGGTCTGCCTGGCTGCTCCTCTGAACTATCCAGAGACGTTATGATGTCTCTCCCATAGTGCACTACACACTGCGCAGTGGTGTAACTAGAGCCCCCGCAGACCCGGCGGTGGCTTGGGGGCGCGGGGGCTTGTGGGGCGAGGTGGCTGCAGATTCCATGCGGACTAGCTGTCCGCATGGAATCTGCAGAAAACGGCCCTCCAAAAATGGCCGCCGCCTAGGAGGAGACAGATGCTAGAGGTCCCACTGGACCACTAGCATCTGTTAGTCACGCAGGCAGGGTGGTAGTGCGGACCGCACATAAGTGCCGTCCGCACTACACTAGTATAACACACAGCCGCCAGCGCCAACAGCTGTGTGTTTGTTTTAGCAGCCGATGAGAGTCAGACAGACTCTCATCGGCTGCTTGTCTTGCGCCCACTGCCGGAGGCGGGCTCTTCTGGCTCCCGCAGTGGGTGATGATGGGGGAGAGGTCATGACGTCTCTCCCATCATGCAGAGCGGGCCTGCCCAGGGGGGCGCCAGACGGAGGAGCCGATGCTGGAGCGTTGATCAAGGTAAGTGGATTTTGTGTGTCTCTCTGGCGGGGGGTGGGGTGGGGGTTGTTTACTACTACTGAGGGCACTGCTGGGGGGGTTGTTTACTACTACTACTACTGGGGGCATTGCTGGGAGGGGGGACTACTACTGGGGGCATTGCTGGGGGGGTTGTTTACTACTACTACTACTGGGGGCATTGCTGGGGGGGTTGTTTACTACTACTACTACTGGGGGCATTGCTGGGGGGGTTGTTTACTACTACTGGGGGCATTGCTGGGAGGGGGGACTACTACTGGGGGCATTGCTGGGAGGGAGGTTGTTTACTACTACTACTATTACTGGGGGCATTGCTGGGGGGGTTGTTTACTACTACTACTACTGGGGGCATTGCTGGGGGGGTTGTTTACTACTACTGGGGGCATTGCTGGGAGGGGGGACTACTACTGGGGGCATTGCTGGGGGGGAGGTTGTTTACTACTACTACTATTACTGGGGGCATTGCTGGGGGGGTTGTTTACTACTACTACTACTGGGGGCATTGCTGGGGGGGTTGTTTACTACTACTGGGGCATTGCTGGGAGGGAGGACTACTACTGGGGGCATTGCTGGGGGGGACTACTACTGGGGGCATTGCTGGGGGGGACTACTACTGGGGGCATTGTTGGGGTGGAATTACTACTGGGGACATTGCTGGTGTGAGGACTACTACTGGGGGCATTGCTGGTGGGACCACTACTGGGGGCACTGCACTGGTGGGACCACTACTACTGGGGGCATTGCTGGGGGAGGTCTACTACTACTGGGGGCACTGCTGGGGGGTTAGTACTGTGATCACTATTTAAGGGAGTCTACTACTGAGGGCATTATATAAGGGTGCATCATGGCCAAACTGCTAATTGATTTGCACCTTAATATGTGTCCGGCACATCACACAGAAATCCAGGACAGAAGTCCTATTACCCTTTGCAAAACTCCTTTCTAGCATGCTAAACACAGAGCTACTATGATAATAGTATGTATTACCAGTGTATCCCCCATGGGCTAAATAGAGGAAACAATTAATATGTAAATGTATATAGTTTAAAACCAGATATCTTTATTAAGGTCATTTTCATACATATAATATTTAATAATTATATATAAAGTGCATAATTCCAGTATACTAGACAAACAACAAATTCAATTACATAGATCAATAAAAATATCCCATCAATCGTTCAGAAATAGGGATAAAAAAAGAGTCTTATAATATTGATGTTTTAAAAGGGCTATTTGCGCCCTGCTGGTCCTCGCATTCACTAGGAAAACCCTACATTGTCCATAAGGTAAAAGCATTATGCACCCTCAGCAGCTTTCTAAGTACTGAGATGCAGGTAAAATGACAGTACACCTTTATTTATTACATTTTTTTCTATATGTGTTGTTTGTCTAGTATACCGGTAGTAGGTACTTAAGGTCTATTATTATTATTATTATTATTATTATTTATGTATGTATGAATATTATCTTAATAAAGATATCTGGTTTTAACCTATATACATTTACACAATAATTGTTTCCTCTATTTGTACCCATGGGTGATGTGCTGGTAATACATACTATTATCATTTGCTGTCACAGGCTTCTAATATACCTGTACTATATACAGTACTAGCAGCAACCCCGATTAAGAGTATGATTTTTTTTTTTATCCCTCCCTAAACAATAATTAGTGCAGCCTTATTTATTTTATATATCACAGAGCTACTATGAGCCTTGGAAAGCATAATACAGCGAGTATAGGTGCAATTTTTGGGAAAATGATTTACAGGAACACAACTTAACAAGAGAAACAGTTGTATCTCGTTCCTCAGCAGAAAGAAAACAAACAAGACAGGCAGACTCCATCTTGTCACCTATGCACAGATACAGGCAGAAGCATACAGATGTGTCCAGTGGCGTAAGTTCATCCCAGACGCCCGGAGGCAAATTTTAATTTGGGGCCCCTTTCCTGCCATGCTGTAGGGCAGATTTGACGATCTAGACTCAAATGCACTGTGAAAAAGTCTGGCTGCAGGAGATCGGATGAAGATTGGATGATGATTGGGCAGCATATCGTGTGCAGAGCTGCCGGGAGAGTTTCAAGAGAAATCGGACACATCGTCAGAACGTGAGTATAGTCGGTATGTGTGTGGGCACCTTTAGTGCAAGGAGAATTGTCTTTATTACTTTTGGCATGTTTTATTTTATGCTTTTTATTACATTGTGAAAAGGAAGGCTAGAAATGAACTTTCCCACAGAAGTTCAAATGATTTGTGTAAAGTGTATGATATAAGAATAGTAATGATCTTTTGATGGTTCCAAAATTCAAAGAAGAGAATGCTCCTAAAAATGTACTCGTAACCCCCAAAGTCCTAGACCAGCCTCCCCCCCCCACCACCACCGCCGACTCCAACGCCAGGCAACGACTCCACCCCACCCTCATCAGGCTTGACTTGCCAGACACTGAGACAGACTTAGCTTACTATATTGATTTTTACTGTCTGTCTCCAGTCACAGTGCCACAGCCCACAGACACAGCTTCTCCCGGGTCACGGCCACTAGTCTCTCCATGGTCCGCACTCCGCATCCGCAGTAGTCAGTGCAAGCCGCCGATGCAGTGCCAGAGGCTCCTCAGAACGGGCAGGCACAGGGTCGCGGGCGGTCACATGATACGTGATGTCCGCGGCCCGACGAGACCACAGAGTGTAGTGGAGCCAGAGAAGGAGCGCCGCTGATGCTGATCGGCGCTCAGCTCAGCGGCTCCTCTGGCTCTGTTTTTTTTTACTGTTAGAACGAAGAAGCCGGTACTAGGCATAGGTGGAACGGCCGGGACCCGGGTGACAATGGAGCCAGGTGCCCCCTTCAGAGCTGGCGCCCGGCGGCAACTGACTCCATTGTCTCCGGGAGTTTCGCCACTGGATATTTCCTCATACACCCATACTTTTGCACCATATGGAAGCGATTCCCGTACTTATTTCTGAATTTAGCATCTTATTAGCATCGTACATTCAAAGTCACTTACAGTGTCCTGGGAATATAGGATCAGTATTTTTGTCGCAATGGAAATGGTAGTCAAAGCTGTGTGGTGCAATGCATTGTGCGACTCACTCATATTGATTCTCAGTCTTTTGCCTTCTTACCCAGGTTAGCGCACAAGTCACACACAATAGCTGAACGCAATGTGTGCACCGGTACTTGTGTGTTACGCTTTTGTCGCATTATTTATGTGAATAAGACACATTTTTGGTATAAAACTGTGAGACGTGAAGTAAGGGCTGGTGGCCTAGACACAAAGTTGTGATTTGATGATAGGTGTACATGGCCACATCTGTATGCAGTAATAGGTTTATCTTTCTATTTATGTGATTAAGAAATGATTCAATATTCTATCTGATACATAAGGGAAAAAATGTTGATGTTTTATCCAGACATCTCCAGCGTCATGCTGCCTTATGTTTCATTTGTGGATACCTGCAACTAACTGCGCAAATTATGTTTTTGGAACAACTCTGCATCAGGGCCAATGATTTTACAAGCCCTGAACTCTATTTTGTACTATTGAACAGATAAACATAAACACACACAACCTTGTATTTTACTGTTGAGCAATGTCTATCTCCTGATGCTAATGAGCTCACAATCAATATACAGATTATATACAAGCTGGCAGCACAAAGGAGTCAGAACTACAATTTATTGCAAATAATCAAAGAAAGAAAATGAAAGCCTAAACTGCATTAGACATTAGTTAATGTTAGTTATGTATTATTATAGCAAACTAGACACATTTTAATAACAGATCACTTATAGTTTACTAATAGACTCTTCTTACAAATGCCTCAATAATAAAAGCACAGTTTTATCAAGATCAGAAACCACATGACGCTTTCTAGTTCATTGCCTAAAGCTCATCTTTGTATGTTCCATCTCTTTCATTCCATACATGCAATCTGTCAGTGATCCTGACACTTTTCCCTATAATTCATTCCCTATAAATACATTTCTTTCTGATTCAATAGTCAGGCAAGATTCAAGTCCACACATTCTCCTACATCTTGCTAGTCGTAGTGAACCCCCACAATGTGGCACCCTTGTAGTACTCAGTATCCTAAGGGGTCTATTTACTAAGACGCTGCGTTAATGCCACTCCTGCTTTGCCTGCTACCGCTGAGAAGCAGGAGCTGGCTAACGCAGCACTTACTAATAATAGACCAGCCGAGGAGGGGGAACGTTAAGTCACCCCCTCAGCGGTAACAGCTGAGACTCCCATCCCCTGACAGCCCTGTGTGTGACTCACCATCTCCAGGCTCCGGCCAGCAGCGGCAACAGCGACTTTTTTTTTTTTTTTAACAAACTTTATTTAAAAACGGCATCCTGACAGCTGAAGTCCTGCTTCTCCAGTGAGGAGAAGCAGATACCGGCAGCTACAGGGGGCAATATCAGCGCTGGAGAAGTCAGCAGACGGTAAGTGACATCTCCACTTAGTAATACCTGGGACACTTAGCGCTGCCATAGGTGTTTATGGCAGCGCTAGTGACCCAGGTGCAGTGTGATATTGTAGCCAGCACTTAGCGCTGGCAGGCTGCAGGCAGAGAAAATCCCTTCAGTACATACTTAGAAGCGGTATGTACAGGGATTTTCTCTGCCTTTAGCATTTTTACACCTTTTCTCCTCTTAGTACATAGACCCCTAAGATTGCTGAAGATAGATTTTTTAGAGACATCCAACCTACACACTAGGTAGCCACCATATTTATTCTGCAAGTATATAGAACATGTGTCTTAACAAATGCTAAATTGTTGTCAAACACAAATGACAAATCCCTTGCATTCCTTACCCCTGGATGTACAGTCTGAGAAACTCAAGGGTCTACATTCTCAAAATATCCTCATCCTTCACTATATACTGATGCACATACACACCCACACACACCTGATTTTAGCATTATTGTACATTATTCATTGAGAAATGCTGCAGTGCTCAGTAAACTACTATTTGTGGGCTATGGATGAATGCTGAAAGTGGGCCCTCAACGCAGGTATTCAGGGAATCATCCAGGCTGGATGACCTGGTAACAAATTGCTAACATACGTAGCCATCAGTTTTTCCACTCTCTAAATAAATATTGAAGAAAACTTCAAAAGCAGCATAAATCATTTATATACGATTATACATGTATTAATCAGCAGCATAATCACAGCTGACCATTATATTATAAGGCTGACCTTATGTTTGATGTTAGCACACCCCCCTGGCAGCTGGGAATTCCCTGTAGCTTTCTGCCTGTAAAAGGACTGAGCTGCACCAGGACTTTTCAAAGAGGAAAAAATAAAGATTGTGATGTGTGCCATGGATTCGTCATTATGATCCGGAATCTAAATAACAGTTTAGTGTATGAAAGCACGCAAATTTGCCTCTGCCCAAAAAATGCACACGGTATGATCCCACAGCACTGGATTCCCCGTGGACAGACAATTAATGGTGACTACTATGCAAACGTACTGAAAACCCATTTGCGTGGAGCCATGAGGAGGAAAAGACCATATTTGCTGAAGAAACAGTGGTTTTTGCTCCAAGACAATGCCCAGTCACATGTTTCTGCTGTTGCATTGGCAGCACTGACTGAAATTAATGGGACAGCACTGGAATATCCTCCATATAGCCCGAACTTAGCGCCCTGTGATTTCTGGGCATTCCCAGCCCTGAAAAACAACTGCGCGTAAAAAAGTTCTCAACAGATGATGAAGTGAAAAATTCCACAACTGCAACACTGAAAGTGATGTCACAAGACAGTCTACTGCACGTCTTTGAATCGTTGTTGAAACGCTGCAAAAATGTTTTATTGAATGTGAAAGACGCTAATTTGAAGAAGAAAAATGTTCAGATCCTGTGGAGTCATCTGATTCTGAATAAAAAAAATCAGTCTCATTACTTTTCACTCAGCCCTCGTATTTGCATCCTTTACATTGTCACCCACCAGGGAGGAAATACAGGGGAGAAGAATAAGAAGGCTGTGTGCTACAAGAAAATGGCCACTGATCTCCAGCACACTGATTGTTACAACAATCCATCTTCAGTGCCACCTGCATAGGTGTTGCTTTCACAATCTCCATGGGCGGAATTCAATTGATTATGCAGTCTGGATCTTCCGTCTAAAGTGACAGGAGATCGCGGGCCGCTATTCAATTGATGCCGTTTTTTGCGCTGATCGCGCCCATAGAGGTCAGGTTTAGCCGCGTAAAGCAGCTAAACCTGACCAAAGTGCTGGGCGCGACCGCGAAAAGTGCTGTTTGTGCGCCCAAACAGGTCACTTTTTCGCACATTTCAGCTCTCATCCCCCTGGGGCTGCGAGCTGAAGTGTAGCGCTGGCAGCTAATCGCGCCCGACAGGAGCAAGAATTGAATAGCTCCATCGGGCGCGATAGGGGCTGGAATCAATTGAATTCCGCCCCATGAATTGCTTTTTGAAAAGTAGGCAAGTATGGTTTAGGGTATACTTTTAAAAGAATCAGGTATAAATTAATTTGCGTACAGCTAAGAGAAACATTAGGAATCACATATACAACAGATATGCCAGCCCTGGATTCCCATCCGTCACATCTATGCCTGCAGTATCACTCCTTCCAGGAAGTCAGCCCTAGATCACTATGTTGGGGTGTTACAGCAGAGAGTTTTAAATCATGACTTTATTAACCTGAGGATTTTTTTTTATAAAACTATATCTGCTCATGGGTTTTAAAATGTTCCTTACCCATTGGAATAAAAACGTTTGTTTATATTTATTTTTCATATAATGTATTAAATTTGTTAGTTGATTAATATTGGTGCTCAATTTTTTAAATATATTTTGCTACTTAAAATGAGCGGGCATTGTCTGTAACATTCATGTGATGCTTCCGTATGTTGTTGCTAATTTATTGCCATTGAGGAGACTTGATCAACCTTTCATTTATTATTATTATTATTATTGTATTAAGTTATAGCAACATTATTGTGAGAGGCAAATTACTTTAATAATTATTAGAATATATATTAATCATTGGTAGCACGGCGCTTTAAAAGACAATTTGTTACTGCTATGGATGGTGTAATTCATCATTCTTTGTGACGCAATGGTCAGGTCATCTCTGCATTGATTGTGCAGAGTTCATAATTTTGTGGAACCCAGGGTCCCATCTATTTTTGGAGTCCTACTTCACTGTTGCTGGGTCCCATCATAATTTATGACAATGCAGAGCAACACTGCTGCATTCCCTGCATCCACAGTATGACTGACAGTAATAAGCTGGATAGTGACAAAGGAATCTCACTGGCTGGAGCAGGGCCTGATTACGGGTCTCAGTCACCCTAAGTTAAAACACTCTGAACAACCCCAACCACCACCATCACCAATGGTTACATTTAGAGATAATACAATGACAGGCATTTTAGAAACCTATATACAATACAGGGTGCACTCCAGTGACCACCTTACAATGCAGATAATTTTGTCTCTACTATCACTCCATGGAACTATATACTGTAGATTATAGAGGCATCCTGCCCCATCAGACATTCCACATGCCCATTCAGCTTTACAGTCCTGTGTGTAGCAGGGTGGGAGAGGCACTTCAGCATAGAAAAATGACACCTGTGAGTTATAGAAGTGGTTATATTATAGAAGTGGTGTGATATGGGTGCAGTTATGACAGCAGGAGCACTGTGACTCCCCTGTATCTGTGTCTAACACAATAAAGGATTTACCCTCATCTCAGAGTGACAATTTATTTTACCCCCAGCCACACACATTAGTCCACCAAATAAGTTATATAACCCCATTAGTTTACAACCACACACCAATACACATCCCACCCCACATTCCCCATCCCTCAATTCTCTCCACCCACCCCCATGCAGCGCTGTGTCACCTAATTACCTTCACATTATGGTATTACAGTCACACAGGCCTGGTTTATAATGACACAGCATATACTAAAGAAGTGGCCCAAATTACTTCTTTAGGTAATATGCAAGTAACAATGTATGATTAGAAATATATGTAAAAGTGTTCATCAAATCACACACACACACACACACACACACACACACACACACACACACACACACACACACACACACACATTGCTTTTCTTTTTAAGTATTTACAGGCTGGGTGGGGCCGCTTAATGACATCACCACGGCTGCGACTTATGTCTTCAGAGTGTGGACGAGTGAGCCAGACAGCAGCGTCTCACAGGTGAGTCCTGATTTGATATGGGGTGTGGTAATAGGTAAATATTGCTTGTATGTGTATGTTTGTATCATTCTTGTGTCCCTGAAGACGGAGGTATTCCCTCTGAAACATTGGAAATAAAGGCTGTATTTTATACTTATAAAAGTCTGGAAGAGTGCCGCCTATACCTCCGAATCTGTATACTGAGTGGGCAGACACTCTAGGAGGGCACCACAGCAAGATATATGTTTGGAACCATCAAGTGCCGGGCTGGCAGGGTTCATATATTATTTATATATATATATATATATTTATATACACACATACATAAATATATTTATACAAACATATATACAGTACATATATTACACTTTCTCTTTGTTTCTTTGCCTTATCAAACTTTTAACATCCATTTTGAGCAGGTATAGGAGAATGGAGTATGAGACACTAAATAATCTCCACACATTTTAACAAAGCAAATTACAAGTCCCTTACCCCCACCGCAGTTACCCTCCCGATAATCCTTTATCAGTTAATTTTATACTCACACTACTGCTGATTTCCCTAGTGCCCCCTTAAATGGCTCGCAAACCATGCAGTGTACTTAAAAGTGATCATTAATTGTTGTGTGAAAGTGAAGATACTAAAACCTCTTATTTTTTTTTCTTAGTGCATTGGCCTTTATGTCTTTCTGCATCTAATTTGTCCATTAGTGAAAACTTACTTAAAATCTGTATCTCATCCTTTTCGGTTGGAGATGAAGCCATATCTTCATGATGGCTTTTCTAGCCACTAACCAGGTCTTGTTAATAACAGTTGTAACCAATTGCAATTCTCAGCAAGTTGGATAATAATTACAAATGAACAGTAATGGTTCTTGCGAAGTTAAATTCCAGCTAAAAATTCTACTAGCACTGCCTATCCCCCAACAGACACCTTCCATCAGGTACAATATGCTCTGCTCCTGGACTTCCTTGTTAATTTATTATTGCAGCCACCTGTGTTGAACTAGTTAATTGATGAGAAGTGTTTCAACACTGGTTTCTGCAATCATAAATTAAGAAGGAATTCCAGGAGCAGAGCATCTTGTACCTCATGTTGGAGGGTCGGGTACTGTATTATGTAGGAAAAATCTGGCCCAGAATTCCTGTATACCTGGACATACACTACATAGCATGCCAACCCTGCCTGTGGCTGTCCATGTCTACGGAATGAGGGAGAATATTGCATCACAGAGGGGATTTTTTTTTAAATATTTTCTTTCAAGCAAAAGCATATATTGAATCTTTAGGTAAAATGATGCTTCTCTCATTGTACACCCCTTTATTTAATCGTGTTAATAATATCCAGATCATTGAATTCCATCCTCCAATTTTATTCTCCAATTACGATTACCAACAGATAGCCAACAGTTTCCTTATTTCATTATATAATGGAAACAGTAATTGTCTATTTAGTTCAGGATTTATTAGTTTGTCAATCCCTTTCATTTAAGCTACAAAGGAGGTTTGTGTAAATGGACATTACGCTGGGATACAACACAGAACATTTGTCCCACTGATGTAATAATTAGAAAATAATTACCAGATTGTAAAAGCCTTATTATGCAAGCTAGAGGGCAAATCAGGACATCCATTAAAAGGTAATAGCTGAGAGGTATCACAGGGGGGAATTCAATGTTGAATAGCTCCAGCAGCTATTCAATTCACCGAGCTATTTGGGCACGCTAAGGATTTCTTCTCGCACCCCCCTAAAGCAGCACTACTGGCTATTCCAGGCACCCTGCTGGCCAGATGTACGGAACGAGGGGCGACAGAGGTGCAGCCCCCAGGGCCATGCGTCCAGTAGGACGGCACCGCTCACACAGCCCTCCCTACAGCCCTGAATGGTAGTATCAACAGCAGGGATTTAAGAGAAAGTGGACGGTAGCAGTGGAAGAGTCTGATTGTTACCAAATATAGTAAACAATGAAATTGTGTCAGTAGATTGGTGAACATGTTTAATTTGTACACATTTTGGTCAAGGAAGGAAATAATAACAGTCATCTTTGTGTGTGGACACAAAAGTCTATTGGTACTGTTTGGGGATGTACATGACATTCTTCATTTGTCCATTAGCCTGTGGATGGTATGGGTTGGGTACAGGCTTCTGGCAGTCGGGATGCCGGCGTTCAGAATACTGACTGCGGCATCCCGACAGTCAGAATCCCAATGCCAGGAGGTAAGTACCCTAACCCTCCCCTTCCGCAGTCTAACCCTAACCCGTAATGCCTACACTAATCCTAATACTGACAGGATGTCAGTGGTCGGGAATCTGGAGCTGGGATTCCAACTGCTGGAAAGCCAACTACATCTCGATGATACACATATGAATAATTCATTGTAAAATACAACTGTTTACATAAGACCCTCCAATATTTGGACGCATACTACACATGCATCATTAGAACACGAAAAAAAAAAAAAACCTTTAAATCAAAGACATAAGTCACCTTTTTGGCACACGCACATACACAATGGTTCTAAGATGCACATCACATGCCTGCCGCTGTTCCTCTGATACTCTACCAGTTCAGGGTGTAATTCTTACAGCACCCCTAATGTGTGCTTTCCTGTACCCTGGGTACTGCTGCATTGTCACTGAGTGCGCTTGTAGTAACTTAAAATAATTGAAAGCACCTGATGAAGCTACACAATAACACTGAGCAATTTGCAAAGCAATGAGCTACAAACAAGTATCAGCTTGGCATGTACCAAACACTTGTTTCAGGGGTTTAAGTTTAATAACGGTGGTATTGCCAACCTTCATTTTATTTTCCCATATGGATATAAAACAAATGAGCTTGTGTTAGTGAGTTCTCTAAATCTGTCACGCTCCAAAAAAACCCCTTCTATTCCTGTCATTTTTTGCCATTTAGTTTCACAATATGATGGCTGTAAAGTCATATAGAGTGTGGTTATGTGTTTGGCGTCACATCATGCATCCAACGTGTCATTATTATGAGTTGTTTGAGCTGGAAGTGGGAGTGTTCAGACACGAGCAGCATAACAATCCTGACACATGATCCACAATCAGTAAAGTGCTGTTTTGTGTTAGCAGCTGCTGGGTGAAATTGATGTGGATGATCATTCTCCTCCTATTGTCCCATAAAAGTTTATTTTTGTCTTTCTGATGTTTATTTTTGCAGCGACAGCTGCTTCTTGATCTCTAAGACGGCAAATAAAACATCTTTTCCATGTATTAAAGTGAATTGGAATGTGAGGATAAAAATGTATTTCAGAGTTTACAAATATAGTACACTTCATAAGCTCTTTATCCACTGTATATCAGGTTGCCATCAAAAGTGTTATTTTTTAAGATATAATGGCTTCATACAAAGCAAATTACAAGACACATTTGTAGAACAGCAACAGACTCTGCACATTCTTCACTAACACTCACTTATGCAGAAGGTTAGTACTTCTGTGGGGTGAATGACTGTGCAATGGCTGCTGGTCGTCATGTCTCTGTCCTGAGCAGTGGAAGCTGCCCCAGGGTAAGGATGGGGACAAGCCTGTCGCCAGATGGACCCAAGACTACTAGTTATGTATATTTTAAAGGTGGCGACATGTGTCCTCATAAATATGGCCTCAATACGCCACACAGCGTGACATGCCTGGCGTGAGTCAGCCACCAGGTCCCGTGCTACTCTGCTAGCGTCGGGCATCTTTCTTTTTGCCAAAAGTGCGTCTTAATCGCAATGTGATGCAACTAGGACGCATCGGCAGACTGTGCTGATTAATTTTATATGTGACACTTGTATGTCTGTGGGCAACTGAGTCTGTATATGAACCACAACGGAAAAAAGGTGCGGCTGCTACATTGTAGCACTTCATATACAGATTCAAAGACTCAGTCGCACTCAGATGTACAAGTTTTGTATATCAAATTAATCAGCTGAGTCTGCTGGTGCGTCCTAGTCGCCTCGCGACTAAAATTTTCGCCAAAAAAAGACACTTGGTGCTAGCAAAGTCTCTCGGGACCTAGCGCGCTGAGAGAGGCTTTTTGGCGAGACTGTGGCAAAAATGTGTAAAGACAAATCTGTAATGTATTTCAGAGTCACAAGGAATAGCACACATTAAAATGATGAACTGTTAGTGTAGGGGAACATGCCCTTTATGCCTTTCCCCTCTGTTACTGGAAGCGTTGAGCGATAATCCATTAACACCCAGTGTTTCCCAACTCCAGTCCTCATGGACCCCTAAAACTGCATGTTTTACAGATCTCCTCAGTATCACAAGTGAAATCATTAGCTCCACCTGTGCAATTTTTAAAATGTGTCACCCAGTATGAATACACCTGTGCACTTCCTAGGAGATCTGGAAGACTTGCACTGTAAAGCTGGCCACACACTAGACCAACTTACATCCAACCATCCAACTAGTTGATTGGTTGGAATGAAAATCTGGTAACATATGAGAGTAAATGACAATCAGCAATTTGCTCCCAAATGCTGGAAAATGGACCAAAACTATTGTTTGAACAAATAGTTTAGATCACACATTTAACAAACTTGTCTGAACGACCATTTTCATCTGTTTTCTGGCATTTAGGAGCAAACTGCTGATCATAAGTTACTCCCATACGTTACCAGGTTTTCATTCCAACCAATCAACAAGTTGGCTTGTTGGATGTACAGTAAGTTGGTCTAGTGTGTGGCCAGCTGACAGACCATTCTGACTGTCCAACATAACGATTTTCGATGTCGTAAGGATGTCCATTCACTGTCTGCATGTTTTAAAAATCGTTCGTCGTTCATGAAAATCAATCACAAAATCGTTCATTAATTTAGTAACCAACGTTTTTTGTAAACGATTTTCGTTCACTTCTTCAAGGGAAAATCTGAACGAAAATCGTTGGTTAATAAAATCGTTACATGTGTATGCACCTTAAGAGTTCTAGCAAGCATCTCATTCTTAACAATATATATGTATATATTGATTAGTAATGATTGAATCTGCAAATTCACTCCTAGACTATTCCTTTTCATAAAACAACATTGTGGTAATGTCCAGGGCCGACAAGAGCCGCACGGGGCCCGGGTGACAGGGGGAGTGGCCTAATCGCAGAAGGCGTGGTCACACCCCCTTAGAAGGAAAAAATATATATTTTGCAATGCCGGGACGGGGGCGCTGTGAGCCCCTCTGCCCGGCGCACAGCCAATGGGGGCGCGATCAGAATGATCGCTCCCCCCATAGGCATAGGAGACTGCTCCAGCTGCTGCTTATCAGCTGTGAGCAGTCTCCCACTGCAGCCCAGCACACGCTGCTGCTGTGATGTAGAAGGGAGGTGGGGGGCGGTGCCAAACCCAGACCCCCGCCGGGCCCCTCCAGCAAGCCCGGGTAATTTGTACCAGCTCCCCCCCCCTCTCGGCGCTCCTGGTAATGTCTTGTGTCAGAAACTTAAGAGGAATTAGAAAGTCAAACAAGCAGGAAAGGGTTGTGGATTGGAAAGTGTACCAGCCAAAACTCTCTCTACCAGATAGGGAAGCGGAGAACCCCAAATAACCAATACGACATCAGCAGGGAAAGTATTTATCTATGAAGATGATGGTGGGAGCAGGTGTCTTCCTGTCCATGTAAATCCTGGTATAATCAATGAGTGGAACAAGGCAAATTCTTGTTGTATCTTACTTTTCATGTCCCTTGTACATAAGCACTTGCAAAATATTGACAACTTAACACTTACATACAGTACATCCCATCTTCACATTCTGTCTCAATTTAATTTTGCTATTTACTGATTTATTCTATGTGTGCCTGTATATCCCCATCATAAGATATGATGTATGATTAACATTCCTGTTCTAGTAAGACAAGCATTACTACTACATGTAGGCACAGTATTAGACTTTATTGCTACTATTACAATTCGATAGTGGGCCTGTACTGTTAGTACACCATGGATGTGTACAGGTGCTAGCTATGATATCACCCTATATATGATATCTGGCAATTTCTACAGCAGAGAAGCAACAGACACTTGGCGAATGCTGTATGGCGGAATACTTGTACATTAGGGAAGATCTTAACACTGGTAGAAACCATAATAAATCCCCATATCACACACTAGAGATCCACAGTAAAATGCAGCTAAAATATTAATACAAGTTATATGCACTGTTTTCTTTATTAATTTTAACACTAAATAAAATATGCTGCCCTTTGGAGGAGTCATGGACTGCATTCAAGGTCCCCAAATTCAATCAGGTTGTTCCCACATAGCATAAACTGGAAAAGCAAAAGAAAATATCTGGGCGCTGGTCTAACTGGTGACAATAAATCACTAATCAAATTGCAGCTTTCTAAATGGTATTGTCCCTTTGACTTAATAATGACTTAATAATTATTAGAATCAATATACCGTCTGTATATTGGATTCTGGAGGATTAAATTCAGAATTTAATATAATAAAAATAATTGCTGCTGTTTGTGATAATTTTTAC
The DNA here is from genome assembly GCA_031769625.1 of Taudactylus pleione. Lineage (NCBI taxonomy): Eukaryota > Metazoa > Chordata > Amphibia > Anura > Myobatrachidae > Taudactylus > Taudactylus pleione. Next base: position 20,210,963 of record JAUIMM010000052.1, on the reverse strand, counting down.
ACATTTTTTATGGAATTATTTTTAATAAATTGAATGTCTCAATTCTAACTAATTGAATGGCGCTATCTTTTTATGGAAGTTTTTTCATAAAGATAATTCTTAAACTGGAAAATAATGATATTTTTTATAATCATGCTCAGTGGTTACACAGTACTGGGGAAGCAGAGTGTTGTTTACAGTAAGTGCAAAACACATGTTCTGCAAATACACAGTAAAGATGCCTCTTCCCAGCAGCAGAGTGTCTGTCCCTGAAAGGGTACGCAGGCAGAAGGTCCACATGGTCTGAATGTGAACATGGTCTGAATGTCAACATGGACAGGATGCCAACATTTAACATGTCAACATTCACAATATCGACCCTGATATAAACTAAAGTGCAGGTTTTAGGAACTGGAGATGTTGCCCATATCAACTAATCAGTTTCTACTTAACATTTATCTAGCACCTTCTAGAAGATAATATTTACTGTAGAATCTGATTGGTTGGGCAACATCTCCACTTTTAAAAACCCGCACTTTAGTAAATATACCCCATAATGTCAACGTTGTCAAAATGTGGACACTGTGAAAGTTGACAGCCATAATGTCAACATCTGATTTTAGGGTGAGGATTACATTAGAGTTAGGATGAGGATTACATTAGAGTAAGTGTGAGGTTTACATTACAGTTAGGGTAAGGATTACATTACAGTTAGGGTGAGGATTACATTACAGTTAGGGTGAGGATTACATATTACAGTTAGGGTAAGGATTACATATTACAGTTAGGGTGAGGATTACATTACAGTTAGGGTGAGGATTACATTACAGTTAGGGTGAGGATTACATTACAGTTAGGGTAAGGATTACATTACAGTTAGGGTGAGGATTACATATTACAGTTAGGGTAAGGATTACATTACAATTAGGGTAAGGATTACATATTACAGTTAGGGTAAGGATTACATTACAGTTAGGGTAAGGATTACATATTACAGTTAGGGTAAGGATTACATTACAGTTAGGGTGAGGATTACATATTACAGTTAGGGTAAGGATTACATTACAATTAGGGTAAGGATTACATATTACAGTTAGGGTAAGGATTACATTACAGTTAGGGTGAGGATTACATTACAGTTAGGGTAAGGATTACATATTACAGTTAGGATAAGGATTACATTACAGTTAGGGTGAGGATTACATATTACAGTTAGGGTAAGGATTACATTACAGTTAGGGTAAGGATTACATTACAGTTAGGGTAAGGATTACATTACAGTTAGGGTGAGGATTACATATTAAAGTTAGGGTAAGGATTACATTACAATTAGGGTAAGGATTACATATTACAGTTAGGGTAAGGATTACATATTACAGTTAGGGTAAGGATTACATTACAGTTAGGGTGAGGATTACATATTACAGTTAGGGTAAGGATTACATTACAATTAGGGTAAGGATTACATATTACAGTTAGGGTAAGGATTACATTACAGTTAGGGTAAGGATTACATATTACAGTTAGGGTAAGGATTACATTACAGTTAGGGTGAGGATTACATATTACAATAGGGTAAGGATTACATTACAATTAGGGTAAGGATTACATATTACAGTTAGGGTAAGGATTACATTACAGTTAGGGTAAGGATTACATATTACAGTTAGGATAAGAATTACATTACAGTTAGGGTAAGGATTACATTACAGTTAGGGTGAGGATTACATATTACAGTTAGGATAAGAATTACATTACAGTTAGGGTAAGGATTACATTACAGTTAGGGTGAGGATTACATATTACAGTTAGGGTAAGGATTACATTACAGTTAGGGTAAGGATTACATTACAGTTAGGGTAAGGATTACATTACAGTTAGGGTGAGGATCAGTGGCGGCTCCAGAGGTGGTGCTGCTGCGCAGGCCATTATTCAAATAGGGGAGCCACACCAACTGCCAGTGAGTTTTGGCTGGCAATATTTGGCAGCATTTGTTACGACAGTTGGTGTGGCTCCCCTATTTGAATTTTAGATTGCACTGCAGCCCCACCTCTGGAGCCACCACTGGATTACATTACAGTTAGGTTTAGGATTACATTACAGTTAGGGTGAGGATTACATTAGAGATATGCTGGCTATACACTAGTACGATGCGATTCATCGTATGTTTTCTCTTGAACTCCCCGGCAGCACGATTTAGTGCTTTTTCACACATACGATTATGATAGATATGATGGGCTGCACATCTGATCATACGATACGTTTTAAGTGCGGCCTGAGCGCACATCGGATCGTAACCTACCTAAATGCTACACGATTTTGACACAATTCATCGTACAGTGTCGAAAATTGGCCAATCGGCCCAAAATAGCGCTAAGGTATGGCCAGCATTAGGGGCATTAGGGTGATGATTACATTAGAGTTAGGGTGAGGATTCTATTACAGTTAGGGTGAGAACTACATTAGAGTTAGGGTTACGATTACATTAGAGTAATGGTGCGTACACACGGTCAGATATTACAGGACAATAAGAACGATAATGATATATCGTTATCGGTCATATCGTCCTGTTTTTGGGCCCTTCCAACCCTCAAACGATGGTTGATGCGCGGGCACGGATGGTCAATATCAACCATCGCCTGTGCATGCAGGCCAACCTGGTCGATATCGACTAGGTTAGCCGGGTTACTATAGGGACCAGTGATCGTTATCGACGTTTGGGGGGTTGGTGCATGTGCTGGATGTTCGATATCGAACATCCAGCATTTGCAGGACGATCAGACAACGATATCTGATCGTAGTCTGATCGCTCCGAGTGTGTACGGAGCTTTAGGCATACTTGCCTACTTTTGAAAATGCATTTCAGGGAGATTATGAAAGCTAGACCTATGTGATATTTTGTTGGTAAATCATCTATACTAATTCCATATATATTTTTAAGCTTTGCTTTATTTAGTATTTTAAGTGGATACCAGTCTTGTGTATATTATTGCTGTTTATTAATACTGCAAATTGTATAGATGTATACATTTTATTGGTCTGACGAACAACGCTTCATTTTCACTAAATTCTTCTTTTTTTTCTTTTGAGGGTTGCAGTAATCCCTCTTTGTGAAGCTTGTCAGAGTGCAATAGTTTGTAATAGTAGCGCTCTGGTGGTTTCTGTTTGTTTCCTAAAATACTTATCTGCAGATGCATCCACTTATATTATTAACACAATTATGTGAACATGCCCTTACTGTAATCAGCTTGCACTTGGCTATCAATGCTGACCCTAGGTTCCCCTCCACAGGCTTAAGAAGATGCATGAAATTATATGAAAAGTCTGTATACAGGGCTATACCACGTTGGTACAAATGCATAGTACAGAAATGAGTAACCTACGCAAAAAAAAAAAAACAATCCCCTTGTTAGCTCTTTGTATAAAAAATGTAGTTTAAAAAAAAAAAATCTAAATTAAAAAAAGTAGACAAAAAAAACAAAACTTCTTCAATCAAGTGCTGTAGTTCTTTGGTTGGCAGAATTACAGAAAAACAGGTTTAAAATGTCCTGTCAGAGAAGAAACAAAACTGCAAGATTCATCTCACACGTAAGAAGATATTGAGCAGATCCCTCTCATTCGTTAAGAAAATTCACAGCAATCAGATAAAAGAAGATTTGTAAGGATTCCAGGTCCCATCAATTTTGAGAAAAGTACTACTTAGTCTAGAAATATAGCACTTGTGGAAGAACAGTAAATCATTGCATTTGTATAAGCAGAGCAGCACAGGAGATTTTCTACCAGGATAGCAAGTGTTGAAATGTGATTACAATCCGACACATTACCAGAGTTCAAGATAAACACACAAAGTGCAACTTCCTGGAGGAAAAGAACACATACTGTATGCACTCATTTGCTGATGTAAAAATGGACTCACTAGATATTGGAATTATTTCCTATAGAGAGATTACTTTACAAACTGCTGGGCTGTTAGATCTACAAGATCAACAATTCCTTATTTTTTAATACAGGTTGAGTCTCCCATATCCAAATATTCCGAAATACGGAATATTCCGAAATACGGAATAATTTTAGCATGACTGAGATAATGAAACCTTTGATTTTTGATGGCTCAATGTACACAAACTTTGTCTAAGGCACACAATGTTAAAAATATAGTATAAATTTACCTCCAGGCTGTGTGTATAAGGTGTATATGAAACATAAATGAATTTCATGTATGTACACAAACTTTGCTTGAGCCACAAAATTATTGAAAATATTGTATAAAATTACCTACAGGCTTTGTGTATGAGGTGTATATAATACATAAATGCATTCTGTGTGTATATTGGGGTCCCATTCCCAAGATATTTCATTATGATATGCAAGTATTCCAAAATACGGAATATTCCTTTATCCAAAATACCCCTGGTCCCAAGCATTTTGGATATGGGAGACTCAACCTGTATTATATTTTGTACAACACTTAAAGCATACCTATCACTCACACACATCTGTATCTTAAACAAAAACCATGTTACATGTACAGTACTGTCTTACATCAATATAGATGTTTAATCTTTTGGGCTGGTATAAATATAGTGAGTGTGACCATCCTGTGTACAAGTACAGTTGTGTCCTCATACGCTTTTGCCGCTGTTGTGCAAAACTACCCTTCTCAGCTTGCTAGGTCATGTGTGACTCGGCTTGCATTACATTTCTTTTTTGCTTGAATGTGCGTCTTAGTCACAATGTGAGGCGACAAAACATCGTAACCAGACTGCACTGATTCATTTGATATGTTACACTTGTACATCTGTGTGCGAATGAGTCTGAATCCGTATACAAAGTGCTATGACGCAGCAGCCGCAACTTTTATTCACACCAACTTCCACTGTGCTTCATCTGCAGCTTAGCACATATTTTAAAAGTAATCCCTGTGCGTATAAAGTCGCAGCACAGTTTCTCTGTTACAGATTGAGTGGTGTTTAGCGTGGCTCACTTGTCCCAGGCGTCTCGCACCGCATGGCGTATTGAGGCTAGATGTATGGGGACATATCTATAAGGTCATTATGCTTCTGAAAAACGTTCTGTAACATTGTCAACAGTTATACTCAATTCATCCATCACTCGGTTTAGATTCACCCAAAGTATCATCATCTGGAGAACCAGGCTAATCACACTGCATGGAACGTAAAGAAGCCAATCACAAAAGAATTAACAAATGTCATATAACATTAATAATAAAAAAAGACCTCACAGCCCTTCTGGCACTAACTCCACCTGGACTGTTGTAGGTGAATATCAGTTAATAAATGCTACTACATGTGATTGTTACAGGAGATTTCATTTATAAATGGCCTGGCCTATTCTAATCTTCATCTTCGCTTATGTTCTATGTACACATGATACATTTACGACATATAAAGTTACCCATAGCCAATTGGTCACAAAAAAATGGTAGCTTAAGAAATTCTGCTTTTCAAGTTTGTTGAATCAGTGAATTGAAGTAAATGGAAGAGACTGTGATTTGTTAGCAGACTTTAAAAATTTAGCCAAGAATTACAAACATTTCTTGAATTGCAGCAAAAGAGAACTTCTAGGACTTCATACAACTGCCATTACTAAACTGCCGAAAGCTTGTACATTTTCATCAATTCGCTTTAAATGAACAAACACATTTGCCAAGAAACCAGATTTCCATAGGACAGCCTCAAATGTTACAAACAGGATTGTGGTCTCAACAGAAATGGGCATGGACTGGGCAGATAGGAGCAGGATTTGAGTCATTCATAAATGCATCAATGTAAGAAGATCTGCAATATACACAACGGTTAATTTAAATAATCATTGAGACAATATAGAAGGAGGTGCTGCACAAAGAGGGAAGGGCCACATGTTTAATTTGCTTCTCTCAAGAATTGTGGACATTGTTAATAACTCTGCAATTCAGTAAAGCTTTTAACAGTGGAACTATTAATGTTAGATTACTGAAAATGGCATGATGGACACACTTTAAGCAAGATGGCAAAATGAAAGCTCCCTTCTCCCTAATTGTAGAACTGTGGCTTTCGATCTCCCAGGGTAAGGCAGGTTAGAAGATGCTCAGTAGAGCTATCTAGTTTATCTATTTATAATTCTACTTTGTCTTTACAACAATTTGTTGTACTATTCCAAATCTCTTTTATGTATGGCAATTATTTTATGTATAAATAGAACCTATTGGTTCCTCTCTTTGCTGTTCGGATGATATCATACACTTTTTGCACTTCTGTACAACTATTGTGATCATTGTATTTGTATTATTGTTTAGTGAGATGTCTATAAATGTGATGCTTGACGCTTCAATAAAAAAATGTAGAAAAAAAAACATGCTCAGCATTTCCAGCAAAACAATACAATAATACAAGATTTATTGTCATTAAACAAAACAATACTATAAATTGTCAATAATATATCAGTATAAGTCACCCCGACAACGGTAAACAAGGAAATATTCCTTCTCACACAAAAGAACTAATATCAGTGTGACAGTTTCACACTCGCACAGCTGATACTCGTGCAAAGCACTGACTATTATATCAGCGATGACTATTATGTCAGCACTTAGTACGAGTCAGCATGGTTATAAACCCACTGATGTTAATTTATTAAATAACCTGTAATTTAGACTACTTTAATCAGATAAAATCCCCCATGTACTCTTTAAATTATTTTGCTCATAAAGGTCCTGAATACATGGAACTTTACCGTAGTCTTAAACAAACATTCATGAATACCTTGCTCGGGAACAGTACAATTGCCATACAGTGATAGGATTAGTCAAGGCACTCTCACTAAAAATGTAAAAGTGTTGAAGTATTGCTTTACTTATGCTGGGCATACACGGCCAGATAAAATGCCTGTCAGACCGACAGACATTTTATCTGGCCGGCTGCCAGCCGCAGATGTCCGCGGCATACACTGTGAGATTTCTCTCACAGTGTATTCGGCAGATATCCGCGCTCCGCCCCCGTGGGAGGAGACATTTCCCTGTTCCTTCCGTAGGAAGGAACACAGGAAATGTCTGTCTGTCGGCCGCGGCTGGGCATACACTGCCCGATGCGGCCGACAGTTTACTGGGAAATATCTCATCGGAAGGGCATGCTGGACAATCCGGCATGCCCGACCAAGCAATATTTAACCCTCGGTCGCCTCCCTACACGCTACAATTATCGGGGCGATCCACCGATATCAGGCGGATCGCCCCGATAATTGTAGCGTGTATGGCCAGCATTAGACAAGCCGCCCTTAACCGATTCAAAAAGAAAAGGCGTTGTTGCGACTTTTTCATAGTATTTACTTACCATGACATGTCACTTGTGATCTGAATATCCCAAAATGTTAAGGATCCCACCACCTCAATGGTTGAACCATCTAAAACTACCGGCAGCTTAGGAATTTTACTTTCCTTCCTGAATCAATGACCAATTTGTTGATGTAGAAGCATATAAAAGTAAATAATTATTTTACTCCACTCTGCTAATGTCACAACCTCATTTCTATAAGTACCCTCATCCACGCTGCCTATCAGACAACAATGGCGATATCATCTGCAAATGTTACCATCTCAACAGATTGCAAAGATGATGCACAATCATGGGTAAATATGAAATAAAGTAGGGGACTAAGGAAGTAACTCTGTGGGGCACCTGTTTTTAACATCACTTCTCCTAAAGTGAAATTAACTAACTTACCCACTTGAGACCTGTTTATCAGAAAACCTAAAAACAATTACAAGGGTACCCATTTATCCCCACGACAGATATTTGGATACCTAAGAAAACGGGATTATGGTATTAAAAGCAGAACAAAATTCAGCAATAAGTGCTTTGCAATAGCCGGCTTCATTGCTGTCATTAAAATGATTTTATGTGTTTTGAAATTACAGCAATTGCTGTAAGTTTACCGAAAATTATGTGAAAAAACACAGGTTGTCCTAAATAAAATAGCAGTTTGTAGCATCCACTAATATATATGTAAATGATATCATACCATTGTAGAAGCTATTTGGATCCGAGCTAGCTGCTTCTAGACCCATTGCAAATGCAATTTTGCTTATGCCTTTTCTCTGACTACCTTCCCAGCATGAATCAGCACGGAAAGCTCAACCAAAATTCTAAATAGTATCAAAATGGACACTGTATTGATTTGCTAAATATTAGATTCTTTAAAACTATTAAATCAGTTACTGTAAATATTCCAAAATTATGTTTTACGTAGGAGCAAATTTTAGCAACACTTTTCCTGTAAATTCTTAATTTTACAAATCGTAATAAATGTGTGAGTCGATGTTCAGCTTCTTTACTGAACCACACAGTCCTGCTGATTATGGCAGATTTGTAGCCTATGTATTAGTCAGTTTACTGCATACATACAACTATATAGAAGAAAGCCTCTACTGTAATATATTGATGTATTTAATGTTACAAATTCCATAATGAAGACATATATAACATTTACCATAGCTATACCAGTGCTAGAAGTGGTCCCTGTGTACAGTGATCTGGAACAGCAGTGTGAAAGGACATTTAATAGGCCTTTCAGACATGAGCTGGGACTCTGGCATGGCTCCAACCCAAGTTTTTGAACATGGCTTCAACCAGTGTCTCAGCTAGGGACCCCATTTCACACTACTCCTTGGACCCGGTGTCTGCCCTGACATTCAATGTGAGTCATTGTAAGTGGACGCTGTTTTTGGCCACAATAATGAGCTAATGAAAACTGGGTGGTGACTGGCTGCTGGGTGCCACGAACAGCCAATAAAGTATTTTTCAGAGCAACCTGGGTCTAAAAACTCGGGTCACACTATTCACAATACAGGTGACCTGGGTTGGTCCCGAGAATAACCCTGGTACCGAGCAGAGTCGCAAATCCGGGACTGGTCTGTTCACACACAGCTAAGACCAGGGTCAAGCTACAAGCCCCGGCAATATCCCGGGTCAAAAGGCTACATCTGAAAAGGGCTATTATTTTGTTAATGGCAACAAAAAAGAAGTTTCCTTCTGTGGTCTCATGAACACAAAGCTTTAATGTAATATAATTATAATGTATACTATATGTGGATAATTCAAATAAAAAGCAAATTACACAGTATATTTGCTGTGTTGTGTAAAAACAAGTCCTCATTTGAACAATATCCGTTGGACTTATAAAGTAGCCTAATAGAGAAATATATTTACACACAAATGCACCTCATTTTCTACAATGGTGCATTTGAAGCAGCTTTTAGGGAGCATAAATACAGGTTTGGCATAGCATCATTTAGGATGTGTAGTGCCTGCAGGTTATTATAGAATACAATTTATTATATTAGAGGGATATTTATGGTGAAGGCATGCTCTGTACACACAAAATATTCACAAACTACAAGTAGAACATACTGAGGACACATTTAACATATGGATCAATTATCCATGTGAAGTGACAGCTGATAAAAGAGCAGTGTTACGGCTTCATTTAGTAAACTAAAAAAAAGGGTTTTCTACAGCATTTAGCTGGAGAAAGTGTAACAAAATCACATCTCCATATTTAGTAAAAAAAAAAATTTGCGGAAAAAAATAGTATACTTTCTACTCGCCGGGAAAGCTCATCTCCGCATCGGCTGTCCCAGCAGGTAATTTAATTCAAACACGGCGGTGTTTTATTTGCGAATATCTGCGAAGTTTAAGTCCTTGTGATTTTAACATTACTAAATATATTAAATTTGCTTGGTAAGTGGGTGGTTGTGGACTGATGGTAGCCGGATCCAGGAGACTTGCCCACTCATCCAGGCGGTTGGAGCGCCACCTGATTTTTAGCAGTATCCCGGCTCTTCCGAGAAAGAAGGCTAGTATGAGCCATCTACAGCCAGGTTATAATTATCTCTATAACAAATGTAAGTCCATATGCATGGTGGCTGGAAAGAGACAAGAGTTTAAAGCAGCTAAAATTTTATATTAAATAATATTCTTACATGAAATTAAAAAGGGAGAAATGAGTAAAGAGATAATGAAACATAACATCATATGCCTAGATGAAGGTTAAATGTAATATTTAAGACTTAACGAATTAAATGAGCCTTAAAGGCCTTCTATGTATCCAACATGACATAAACTGACATTATAAGTCAAACATCCCTGATAGTGAGACACATAAATAGTGTAACACCTGATGTACACATTTGTCTTTCTTTAAACAGCAGTCAATATAATGTCAGAAAAGGTCATGTAACATTACAGAGTTCCATATTGATTTTAACAACTGAAAATCAATACAGCCTTGTATTGACATTAATAACCTTGCATGATATATTTATTATATTCAGTCTAAACGTCATATGAGTGTATCAGAAGACCAAAGGTCAGACTCAACAACGCAAATCGCCACTTGTATAGATTTATATAATATCAATGTACTAGTATACTTGTTGTATAATATAATTATAATATAATATGTCTTTGCATGTTCAGTAAAGCTAAATACAATTAGCATATAAGAATAGGAGTAAGTGTATTTCTACCAAAGAGTGAGCCTGGGAGATTTATTTTTATTTCAGTCACAATGCTGCTCTAACCCAGTGGTTCACAAACTTTTTTGAATCACGGTGCCCTATAGTATCAGCATTGTTTTCACAGCACCCCTAAGTTTAAGTTTGTTATTGAGAAATTCAGACAAAAGCAGTAAAGTGAAGTAAATTGTGCTGACCTGTCATCCATAGGGTCAGTTATGTGGTGATGGACAGGTTTGCACTTCTGTTTGTCCACATATTTATATTACATTGGCCATACATAATTTGATTTGGTGCTGGACCACCAACCTGAGGCACCCCTGCAAGTGTCTCGAGGCACCCCAGGGTGCCACGGCACACAGTTAGGGAACCACTGCTCTAACCTGTTAAAAATGAAGTAATTGATAAAAGAAAAAATATGACTGTATACAGTAGTTCCAAAAAGATGATTGCTTCAATTTTGACCCACGTTCCATTCAACATAACTACTGGCCTATTAAGAGGGAAAATACTTTAAATATCTAAAGTATGTAAGTAAAATAAGATATGCTGGAAGAACATAATAAATCTCTTCCTCAAATTACAAAAAAAAATGCAATAGTAACAAAGATTTATATTCAAGCAACTGTATTAATTTACTATTTATGTTACATTTTTGTTCTCTCAACACAGAACAGGTGGAAATCTTTGATTAATCACTTTCTTGGAGTAATTAATTTGCTGATTACATATGTTTGTGAGGCAATTACTTATGAGAGGGGTGGTTATCTGTCACTGGAAATATGAATGCTAAACATAGTGTGATTTAGGAGACTGCATGGCATTCCTGACATTTCACTAGTTTACAATATGTTATCAACAGATCAAGGAACACATCTCCTGTTGGGCACGTGTTTACGTCCAGTGAGCTCAGCTGGCTGCCGCCCTACCCCCCTCCTCCCACCCACCCACAAAGGCTTCTGGGTGCCAACGGCTTCAAAATGGATTCTCAGAATAAAGTTAGCTAAAGCTGCTGTAATAGTTCAAATGTTCATGTTTGGAACTGACCTGATGTAAAAAAAAGTGTAGCACATGGAAGTTTACACCTATATCGTTATCATGTATACTCTGCTTGCTGATAATAAGTCAGAACCAATGATTGTAATGGTGGATGAGGCGATTACATAAAGATTCCTGGTTTCTTTGTTCTTAGAGCATGCTGGTGGAAATATGAACAAAACAGACACAAATATGAAATACAATAAAAATAAGTACTGATCAAAGATGCTAGAACCTCAATGTTCTCCAGCTGTTTACATAAGGTCCCTTTGCAACAGACACTTGCGTTTAGAGACCTCTGACCAATTTATATGAATTTACAGTTCTTTTTAAATATAAATATATAGCCATTTTATTGAGCACTAATTTAAAGATTTTTTTATGTGTGTATTTTCTATGTATTTTGTTATGGTATATACCGTAAATTGCATTATGTTGTTTACACTTTTAGGTTCATCTGAACTGTAAGTACTTAAGGATGATGATATCTAAGAACCACCTTGAAAAAAAAACAACCTTGAAAAAAAAGTCTCTTACTTGAAACGCATCAGTTTACGGTTCCTACTGCCAATGAAAACGGAGCAGAAAAAGTCTGGAACTAGCCAGTATCTTAATAATTGAAGCATGGAGGATCCGGAGTCTCCTAACTTTTAACTTATGTGTTAGTTTTACTGCTGGTTCCACTGTTTTAATTTGTGAATATCTTGATAAGTTCCTGTTTGTAAAAAAAATTCGTTCTGAAGTAAGATTAATCCCTGAAGTGTTGTAACATACCCTGAAAAATCTGGGAGAGATCTCATCTCTATCATTCATATTATTACTTGAATCTTATGAAAAGTCTGTGACTATGGGGTCTATTTATCATCACTTGATTACTATTTTCATCCGCAATTGTAGAAAATGAGTGTCCGCGCCATTCATCAAGACGGTAAAGCAGGAGATATCTGGGATAACATGATTGGCTGCCAGCAGAAATTGTCGGGCCCGGGACTGACAAAACAGGCAGCCCCCTCTGTGTTTTTGCAAAACCAGCCTCGCAGTGTCTCTCCAGTACAAGCCAGCCCTCCTCCTGTCACTGCCTGCCAGACCCCTTCTGTCTTTGCCAGCCAGTTCCCATTCTGTCTTTGCCAGCTAGCCCCCCTTGTCTATGCCTGCCAGCCCCCATTCTGAGTTTGCCAGCCAGCCCCCATTCTGAGTTTGCCAGCCAGCCCGCCTTCTGTCTCCACCTTTCAGAACCCCTTCTGTCTCCACCTTCAAGCCCCCCTTGTTTCCACCTGCCAGCCCCCTTCTGTCTCTGACCTCCAGCCCCCGCATGACATGCCACTTACCTTTTTCTCTTCTGGCTCACATGCCGCGGCTCCTCTCCCTTTCAGCGGCATGACGTCACGCGCGTATCGGCTTGCACAAAAAAGAACTTTATTGTACAGCTGCCGGGCTACAGCAGTAGGAGCTGGAGGAAGGTGGTAGTAGCTACTATCTAGGGAGCGTCCGGGTGGGTGAGCAGGCGGGTGGTAGTAGCATACAGGCCACCCCATCTGATTGTTGCACAGTGGGTGGTAGGAACAGACGGGCCCCCCACCTCTCTCTGAATGTCCGGGCCAGGGACTAGAGTCCCGGCAGTCACGCCATGATGGCGGCCCTGCTCGTGCTTACCTTTCTCTCCCGGAATGGCCCGCTGTCCCCATACACTAGTATGGGGACAGAATTTATCAAGCTCCAAAAATACAATATATTCGGAGTTTGACTGCGGATGGCGTTTGCTCCCGCTCGCAACCAGTCCAGGGTTGTGAAGAGGGAGCCTTACAGATCCCTCCCAACCCTGTCCGGCTCCTTCCGCCGGACGACGAGGCTCTTGTGCGCATGCGTCACACAGGTGCACTTGTCTCACTTCTTCGAAAGGAGCAGTGAAGCCACTCGCGGAGACAGCAAATTTTCGTAACATCTGTCTCCGCACTGGAGCAATGATGAATTGCTCCAGCGGTTGCTGCAAGTTAGTATGTCAATTATCAGGTAGGCAGTATAGATACTAAAGTGGCTGCATAAATATCTTCTAGGTGTGAACACAAGGGTGATAAAAAATAGTCCAGTCATTTTTATTCTATCATTTTCCTCTGATACATTGGGCATAATCTCCTGCACATTAACTTCATTCCAGAAAAAAATAGGATAACTGTATGGTCCATACACGGCAGATAATTCTAATTTACATCCTTTAAGCAGTTTTCTTTGAGAGTCTAACCTGTCCACCAATTTTCACAGATCCTGATATATGAAGAAATGACACAGATATGCTAAGCTACCTTTAATATGGATAGCCAATGACAGAAAGACAGTAGGCATTGAGGTCCCGTGTTGATCATGACACTCTCTAATTTGATTACCTGCATTGCAATGACGTCTTTGAGACTAGTTAACATTCATTAACTCTAGTTTTGCTGCAGAAAGCTAAAATAATCTATATACTATTATTACTATATATATAACATTATTCCCCTAATTGGATTTTAAGTCCCAGCGCACAGCTTTTCAAAGCTGCCACTTGTCAAGGGAGTTAAGAGGGCAAAAAAAACCATTTTGCATTTTATATTATTGCCCTTTTCAATCCTGCGACCAGAGCAGCCACATAGTAAACATATCCCTAGGAACATTTAAAAACAAATAAAACATTCACATTTATTAACGATCAATACCAGCAACTATTTCTATAAGATCGTCCAAATTATCATTGCAGTTCAAGAAAGAGAAAAATAGTATCATTTATTTACACAAAAAAGGGTTGGCAAAGCTATTTAGTTCCCATGATTATCTGTTAGCAAAAAGGTTGTGTTATGCCAATACCAATAATATTTTACTATGCCAAAGTGCTGAGGCTTAATACATTAAGGGCCCCATTCAATAATGAGTGATATGCTTGTTATCACTTGTTACTAATCTTATATTGTCCTCCAACCAATCAGCTTCTAACTGTCATTTTTCAAACACAGCCTGTAACATGACCATTAGGAGCAGATTGGTTGGAACACCTCATGTGTGGGTTGGAGGCACCAAAAAATGCACGATATGAATGATAACGATATGGTCGATATCGTTCATATCGTGCATTTTAATCGTACCGCGTGTACGCACCTTAAGATTAGTAACAAGTGGTAACAAGCCTGTCACTGGTTATTAAATGGAGCTCTATGTGTGTTACATGTTATCACACGCTCAATTGAGTTTATTGTTATAAAGATGATCAGACAATTAAATCTTCTATGTTTTCTACAAGGAACATAGATTAGACCTTGGTTGTAGCTTTTGTTCCTTAGGTATCCATTGCATAATACAGTACTTTGGGTGTTATCTAGCCCTTGTGGAAATACACAATGTTCACCACACTTCTTTTAGAAGTGTATGTGTGTTTTAGGGCATTTAAAATGTAACCTCCACTGGTGCAGGCACTGTTGTGGATGCTAACATGCTCAGCTCAGTATTACAGTGTAAAATAATTTACACTATATAAAGATGTGGTGATAATTATTAAAGGGTTTGCTCTGATCATATACAGTGAGTTCCAACAGTTCATCCACAGTGAAAATAAGTGTAGAAGAATGGCATTATACCTCGAAAACATGGGACAACACTTTCAAGACTTAATGAAAATAGGTACGAAAATAATTCTCTTTTATTTCATGTACATAAAGTGTTTAAAAACAATTGTTGTCATATTACTTAGGACACATTCTCTGCAGGGAGATTTCGTTAGCACACAGTCACTGCGGAGAAACTTGCTCAGCACACAGTCACTGCGGAGAGACTTCCTTAGCACACAGTCACTGCGGAGAGACTTGCTCAGCACACAGTCACTGCGGGGGAGACTTCCTTAGCACACAGTCACTGAGGAGAGACTTGCTCAGCACACAGTCACTGCGGGGGAGACTTCCTTAGCACACAGTCACTGCGGAGAGACTTGCTCAGCACACAGTCACTGCGGGGGAGACTTCCTTAGCACACAGTCACTACGGGGAGACTTGCTCATCACACAGTCACTGCGGGGAGACTTCCTTAGCACACAGTCACTGCGGGGAGACTTTCTTAGCACACAGTCACTGCGGGGAGACTTCCTTAGCACACAGTCACTACGGGGAGACTTGCTCATCACACAGTCACTGCGGGGAGACTTCCTTAGCACACAGTCACTGAGGAGAGACATCCTTAGCACACATTCACTTCGGAGAGACATCCTTAGCACACAGTCACTGCGGAGAGACTTGCTCAGCACACAGTCACTGCGGGGTAGACTTCCTTAGCACACAGTCACTGCGGGGAGACTTCCTTAGCACACAGTCACTGCGGGGAGACTTCCTTAGCACACAGTCACTGCGGGGAGACTTTCTTAGCACACAGTCACTGCGGGGAGACATCCTTAGCACACAGTCACTGCGGAGAGACTTGCTCAGCACACAGTCACTGCGGGGAGACTTTCTTTGCACACAGGACCTTATTCAGAGTAGGTCGCAAGCTCCGATGTGCTCGTAACCGACTTCGATGGTTAGGTCTGCACATGGGCAGCGGCCGCACTGCGCGTGCGCAAGCCCCGGAGCGACAGAGAAACTCTGTTGCTCCGGAGCTCGCTACCAAAGGGGCGGGTGTCGATGTTGATCGACAGCTGCCCCCGTTTGGTATGTGGGCCGGAGGGGGGTGGTTTCCAAAATGGAGGCGTTCCTTTACGAACGCCTACCGTTTTGTGGGCGGCCGCACTGACATCATCAGTGATGTCAGTGGGGAGCTTCCAGCTCCATCAGAGCTGAAAGCTCCCTGGGGCTTACGAGTGCCCAGACCCAACCTTAGGGTCTGGTCGTAAGCCCCGATGGTCGCGATGGTGATCATCATCGCAACCATCAACCTGGTCGGTCGTTAAGCTGTGGGTGGTAACCCACAGCTTAACGATCGACAAGGAGGCGGCCGTTCAGGATGCAAGCGCCCGCCCTGATTCAGTGCGACCGCTTGCAACTAACGACCGCCTCTGAATGAGGTCCACAGTCACTGAGGGGGACTTTTTAACTCACTGTATAATACTGCCAGAAAATTAGTACATACAATAACACTCCATGCCATAGCTCTACAAGAGAGCTTTATATTAGAGCTTCCATTGAATCTAACTGTGAACAATCGACAGCTGTGCTTCCCTAACACTGAGTCACATCACAAACCATGTCTTGGATTCAGGTGATAGAGGTGGTTCCTGCTGGAACCCCCCAACCATATATTCAGTATGAGGGAATCATGCTCTCAGAAGGAATTAGAGTGCTGGGTGTTATAAAGTTAATGGCCCTCATTCAGAGCCGCTCGTAAGCGGCAGTACGCTCGTTCCGAGCGATATTTGCACATCTGCGCATGCGTACGGTTTTTAGTACGCATGCGCGAACCAGTCAGTGCGGCCGAAAATCGTTTGTTCGCTATATAGCGAGTGCCTGCTAATTTGAGTGACCGAATGAGGCGTATGTGGGTGGTAACAGGGGAAGGTGCTTGAAAAGGGGGAGTGGAGATCAGAACGCAGGCGTGCTTAAAGGTCAAAGCGGGCGTTTTATGGGTGTGCATAATTAATACAGCAGCGTCATTCACCACGTCACTGGGTTATTTTATAGTCAGAACTGCTCGCAATATTGTGGTTGAAAAAACCAACCACAAGAATAGCGAGCAGTTCATACGCTGTTCGATGTACTCGATTAATCTAATAAATAGCGGACATGACGTATGATGCGAGCGGCCAGGGGGCGTTTTTATCAAATAAACGAGCGTATGTTTTGCTCACTCGTTCAGACATGGAGGCGTCAACAGACCGCAAAGAGCGAACGGTTCATTTGAATAGCCACCCCCTTTTTATGAACGAGCGAGCGCTAATTGCGAGCGGCTCTGAATGAGGGCCAATGTGTTACCTATAGCCACATCACATTTCTTTCAATGCTGCAGTCTAAAGAGGAGAGCTCCATTTTTTCATCCCTGCACTTTCATAAATTACTCCAGCATGTATTGTTTTATTTATCTAAAGGGGGGTATCCACTAGGCTATTTTAGCAAGCGATTGCACGATAATGACGTCATCGTACAATCGCTTCCGACATCTATCATCGGCCGTACATGCTGGTCAACCTGACGATCCCGAGTGAACGTTCAGTCTAGGCACATCACTAGATGTACAAACGAGAGCACGATTGCAATGTCATAATCGTGCTCTCGTTTGTATATCTAGTAGTGGATACCTGCCTTAAGTGGAGTGCCTTAGTTAATTTTAACCTACAAAATTTTTATAGACAGCTTTCAGCTGATGGCTATATTATATGGCTCGTACTGTACATCTCAATGCACAGCAGTAAAAAACTGATCTTTACAGCCAGTACGATATAGAATAAAAAAAATGTCTTGATAACTTTTGAATCCAGAATCATCTCTGTAAAAGCCCATTATTTTGCAATAGCATACAAAAAATAAAATACATACAACATAAAACAATTGTGCATGAACACAATACTCCTAATCAAAAGAAAAACAACCTACATTTTTTGCATTTCAGGGATTTTGAGGCTCTTTTAAGAAACCAATGAAAAGCAAGCAATGTTATAGATAACATAACATGTCCCAGCATTGTACAACGTGGTTATGTTACACTTACTTGCTGGAGATGGTGTGCTGCAACTGCTTGTGGGAGGATGGCCTTGAAATCCATGAAGTGCTGGCAGAGGGAGCCCACCAATAACAGGAGGAAACAGGAAAGGATAGTGGGTGGCTGGATAGTGATTCATATGTCCGTTCACAGCTGGTAGAGGACATGAACGACTGCTGGTTGTCATATTAAAATATCATTGTATACGATAACTCATCTGTGAATAGAATGCACCATCCCTTCCAGCTGACAAATAACTCGTTAGGAGGAAATACATTAAAAATGTATACAGAATTTCAGCTTGGTTGAGGAATGATTCCGGTTACAATCGCAGAAAATTTGATAAATGTCTTCAGACTAAAATTGTTGCAGATAAAAGATGGCTTAATATTGTGCTTCCAATCCTGCTACTTTGTTGTTTTTCTCTTATATTATTTTTGCTTTGTTATGATGCCAGTATATTTATACCCGGAACATTTTGTGGAAGTGCATTTCACCCAAATCACTGAAACAGAAAAGAAAAAAAAAATGATATATGTGTATATATATATATATATATATATATATATATAATAAATATAAAAATACATGCAAATCATTGAAATGGTGCATCTAATAAAATTCTGTTTGTACTTAGATATTTTAATAAGTGCAGAGTTTCAGAATAGAAATGATGGTATTGTGTATAAAACAAAAGCATTTAAAAGCCAGAAACCATTTTCATTAATGCATTTGTTACAGCGATAAACAAATCATCTAACGTCTTGGGAAATATTTGCTGTCTTGTACATTCTTGGGTAAAGGAATAAGATGCATCACACATGAAACAATGACCTAGATATACTAAATTCATGAAAAGAAAGTAAAAAATTGCTAAAACCTTGGACTCTGAGACAGTTTTTCACACAAATTCAGCCCTCCTGGTTTCCTATGCTGAAGCAATGCAAAGCTCCAGACTTAACTTTTAGTTACCGTATATACTCGAGTATAAGCAGAGTTTTTCAGCACATTTTTTGTGCTGAAAAAGCCCCCCCTCGGCTTATAATCGAGTGATGCTCCAGGACCAGAGCCGGTTCTCCCGTTACGCAGCTGAGTAGGGTGCCACATATTGGAGGGCGCCTCACTCAGCTGCGTACCATACGGGCCGCAGTGCAGACTGTGGGCCTAATTCAGACCCGCTCACGAGCGCTGTGCGCTCGCAAGCGGGTCGATGGTGTCCTAGTGCGCATGCGCGAGACCCGCATAGCGACAGCCAAGCTGTCGCTATGGGTCTCGCACCAAAGGGGGCGTGCTGTCGATGGTGAGTGACAGCACGCCCCCTTTGGTGGGCGTGCCAGGGGCGTGGCTGCCCAGACGGAGGCGTTCCCATGGGAACGTCTACCGTCTGGGGCCGGCCCCACTGACATCACTAGTGATGTCAGTGGGAGTGCTTTTGGCTCTGATAGAGCCAAAAGCACTCCTGGGCTTGCGGCAGCGAGACCCTACCGCAGGGTCTCGTCGCAAGCCCGATGGTCGCGATAGTCTTGACCATCGCGACCATCTTTCTGGCCACTTGCATAAGCTGTGGGTGGTCACCCACAGCTATGTGAGCGGCCAGGAGGACGCTCCATTTTTAGGTAGGAGGGCCCTGATTCAGAGAGAGCGCTCTGGTCAGAGCGTCCGGCTCTGAATCAGGCTGCTGCTCCCACTGCGGGAGCCATCTTCTGGCTCCCGCAGTGGGTAATGGGAGAGACGTTATGACGTCTCTCCCATTATGCAAAGCGGCCGGAGGTGCCGGTTGCAGCGTTGGGACCAGGAGCGGGGTTTCAGGTAAGTGTTTTTTTTTTATTACGTCTCTCTCTTCTGGGGGGGGGGTAACTACTGGGGGCAGCACCAGAGGAGGGATTACTACTGGGGGCACTACCAGGGGGGATATTACTACTGTGGGCACTACCAGGGGGGGATTACTACTGGGGGCACTACCAGGGGGGATATTACTACTGGGGGCAGTACCAGAGGGGATTACTACTGGGGGCAGTACCAGGGGGGATTACTACTGGGGGCAGTACCAGGGGGGATTACTACTGGGGGCAGTACCAGGGGGGATTACTACTGGGGGCAGTACCAGGGGGGATTACTACTGGGGGCAGTACTGGGGGGGAATTACTACCAGTAGCTGCTGCATTTCCCACCCTAGGTTTATACTCGAGTCAATAAGTTTTCCCAGTTTTTTGTGGTAAAATTAGGTACCTCGGCTTATATTCAGGTCGACTTATACTCGAGTATATACGGTATATTATTATTATATTTTGACACTATAATGCAATATTATATCTTTACAAACTAAAAAACACAGCTCTATAAAACACAATATAAGTTTATCCAGAGAAGGGCTGCCATCAGAAATTGTGGGACCCGGGACTGATAAAACAGGCAAGGGCCCCTCCTGCCAGTGTTTCTGCAACTCTAGCCCCACAGAGTCTCTCCAGTACCAGCCAGTTCCCCCTCTGTTTCCGCGAGCAAGCCTCCTTTATGCCTTTGCCAGCAAGCCCCCCTTCAGTCTCTGCCAACCAGCCCCCTTCTGTCTCTTCCTGCCAGCCTTCCTTCTTTTTCTGCCAGCCAGCCCCCTTCTGTCTTTGCCAGCCAGCCCCCCTTCTGTCTCTGCCAGCCAGCCCTTCTTTTTCTGCCAGCCAGCCACTCTTGTCTCTTCCTGCCAGCCCCGTTCTTTTTCTGCCAGCCAGCCCCCTTCTGTCACTTTCTGCCAGTCCCCTTCTTTTTCTGCCAGCCAGCCATCCTTCTATCTCTTCCTGCCAGCTTCCTTCTTTTTCTGCCAGCCAGCCCCCCTTCTGTCTCTGCCAGCCAGCCCCCTTCTGTCTTTGCCAGCCAGCCCCCCTTCTGTCTCTGCCAGCCAGCCCCCCTTCTGTCTCTGCCAGCCAGCCACTCTTGTCTCTTCCTGCCAGCCCCCCTTCTTTTTCTGCCAGCCAGCCCCCCTTCATTCTCTGCCAGCCAGCCCCCTTCTGTCTCTGCCAGCCAGCCCCCTTATTATTCTGCCAGCCACTCTTCTGTCTCTTCCAGCCAGTTCCCCCTTTGCTTCTGCCAGCAAGCCTCCTTTATGCCTTTGCTAGCCAGCCCCCCTTGAGTCTCTGCCAACCAGCCCCCTTCTGTCACTTTGTGCCAGCCCACTTCTTTTTCTGCCAGCCCCCTTCTTTTTCTGCCAGCCAGCCTCCCTTCTCTCTGCCAGCCAGCCCCCCCTTCTGTCTCTGCCAGCCAGCCCCCCTTCTGTCTCTGCCAGCCAGCCCCCCTTCTTTTTCTGCCAGCCAGCCCCCTTCTGTCTATGTCCACCAGCCCCTGCATGACATGACTTACCTACTATTCTGGCTGGCATGGCTGCTCCTCACACGCCGCGGCCGTTACACATACGCTGGCCCAGCTTGCAAAAATATGAAATCTTTATTCCACAGCGGTACAAGTGGGGCCCCTGTCACTAGTCACTGCATTGAACGGGGGTTCTAGTGGCTGGTGAAAGGGAGGTAGAAACAGGAGGGTGGGTGGGAAGGCGGTAGAAACGGGCCCAGGACTAGAGTCCCGGCAGTGCCCCCTGATGTCGGCCCTGATCCAGAGTATACTGCAATTAATGACAGCATAAACCCAGTGAAAAGCTACAAAATGACGATAAGGGTTATGTTATTCTAGCGCTCTGCAAGCTTTAGAAATGCTTGTACATTATTTTCATAGTGTTTTGTAGCAGGAAAAGTACAGTGCTTTTATTTCTCATAGCTTATAAGAAGCACCTAAAATGTGTCAATGGTATGGTTAATTATAATGCATTTCAATTGTAGAGTGTTAATATTAGCACTTTTGACATGAACAAATCTCTGCAATCTGCCTTTTGAAAATCTTTGGAGTGATTAACGTGCTAGTTTTACCTTCTCTCCAAGTTACCCACAGTAATAAATTATTTCAATACTAGTATGCCCGTGGCGAACATTTTGCGAAGTTGAACCCATAACATACGTATGGAAAATGCTTCGCTACATAATGGCTAGATCATATGTTAATACAATGGAATTGGGTAATAACAGATGTGTGTGAAACATAACCGGCTAAGCCACACCCTTTTATAGTTTTTGGGAATGTTTTTATTGTAACATTTCGCTAATTTGTAAGTGCGATGATATATTTGGCCATGGACTCTGAAGCAAAATGGACCATTTCCAGGGGGTATTGCAAGCTGAGCCCCTATAGATGCAAATGATAATGCACTGTTACTCCGCCTCACCGTCTCCCAGCCTCCCACCAATCAGCGGCTGCCGGCAACTGTCATGGAAAGACGAGAAAAGAGGTGTTGCTTTCGAGGCGTACACCCGGTGCTGATTGGCTGGGATTTGCGAGCCTGGAATCAACGTGTTGGAGAAAGTAAGTGAGGGAAGAGCGCACCCTACGGCAGCAGCCTCACGTGTTGTTCCGCCCGATCGCCCTCCCTCATTATGTAATAGCTATGTCACGCAGCCAGGTGGCGTGAGAACAGCTTCCCTTGTGCCGGCTCTGTGTTCTGGTAGTTTTCTTGACATTTTAAGGTTAGCTATACTAAAGCATTTATTATGGTTTTTGTAGATTTTTTTTTTCATAAAATTTTATATAGTTTTCCGAATTCTGTAAGGTATTGCTGATTGAAATCCGTCGCAAAAGAATCACATTAATATCTTAATTAGTCTTTGAGATATTCAAATTCAAAGAGCGATCCGGACAAAGCAAATTATATATATAAGATTGTAGCGTTTTAAACTTTACTTGAAAAACATCAGAGTGACGCCAACCTTAGCTTGGGTGGCATTCGGTATGATTTACCGCCAGCGGCAGCCCGACTGAGGAGGAAATCCTGATCGTCCTAAAGGTAAGTATAAACTAACCTAATTCTACCCCCTAACCCTCCTTTAGGGTGCCTAACCCTAACCTCCTCCCCCCTGTGCCGAACCCTAATCCCCCTCTAAGTGCCTAAACCTAACCCCCCCTTTCCCGCCGTCTACACCTAAATCCCCCAGGGGGGTGCCTAATCCCAACCCCCCTTCCCCTAGCCTAACCCTAACCCCCCCTTCCCCTAGCCTAACCCTAACCCACCCTCCCCTAGCCTAACCCTAACCCCCCCTTCCACTAGCCTAACCCTAACCCCCCCTTCCCCTAGCCTGATGCTAACCTCCTGGGGGGGTGCCTAACCCTAACCCCCCCTTCCCCTAGCCTAACCCTAACCCCCCCTTCCCCTAGCCTAACCCTCCATTCTCCTAGCCTAACCCTAACCCCCCTTCCTCTAGCCTAACCCTAACCCCCCCTTCCTCTAGCCTAACCATAACCCCCCTTCCCCTAGCCTATCCCTAACTCCCCCTTCCCCGAGCCTAACCCTCCCTTCCCCGAGCCTAACCCTAACCCCCCTTCCTCTAGCCTAACCCTAACCCCCCCTTCCTCTAGCCTAACCCTAGCACCCCCCCTTCCCCTAGCCTAACCCTAACCCCCCTTCCCCTAGCCTAACCCTAACCCCCCCTTCCCCTAGCCTAACCCTAACCCCCCCTCCCTCTAGCCTAACCCTAACTCCCCCTTCCCCTAGCCTGACGCTAACCTCCCAGGGGGGTGCCTAACTGTAAGTCAGGAAGCCAGCAGTCGGCATTGCGTCCGCTGGCTTCCTGACCGTATACCCTTGGGTGCACACTTGTCCAATCTGCAGTCAGTCTGACCCCCGACGATCCAGTTGGTCCGACATTGGCAGCGAATGGCAATCAAACGACAGGGAAGGAGCAGACAAGACCTCCTGAATACAAAAGAAGCCAGAAGTCCTAGGAGGCGGCAGGCATGCAAAAGAGCTTAGAGGCCGCCGCTCACCAGGTGAAAGTGTTGGTCAATAAATCACTACAAAAACCGGTGTCCTGTTTTTATTTTAATATTTTCCTTACAGGCAGACTACAGGTGCCAGCGGGCCCTTAATGTCTGGACATGCTGGCACTTGTTATTCTGTGGCAAACTTGTAGGGACCTGCACTCCGCCTGTAAAGGGTAAGATTATCTATTTTTAACAACATGAACCCTGCACCCACAGCCACAAGTCTGACCAGTTTGGGGCTGGTTAATGTGATGGCAGGGGGACCCCAAGCTGTGTGTCCTCCTGCTATGGCATTACCCTCAAAGCTTGTTCAGTACGGTGCCGGTTATTGGATAATAGGGGGAACCCCACAAAGTTTTTGCCCCCTATAATCCTTTCAACAGACTGTTTCAGCAGATGCAGATTGGAGGTCTGCTGAAAAATTGGACAAGTGTGTATGCATAGACTCGATGTAGACTCTGACCAGGTCTGCAGAACGATTGTATAAACAGTCTGATCTAGAATCTGATCTCCTGAGGAGGGACAAGTATGTACCCAGCTTTAGTCACATTTCTGTTTAGCATATGTAAATAAATATAAAGGGTCAAAAAAAAAGGGAAAATAAAACGGAATGTAGCTAATAGACCAGCGGACGCAATGCCACCGGTCTAAATCCCAATACTACCTGCCCGACACAAGACTTAAGATAGGCATCGAAATACTGACGCCTATCTTAATCCTGACGCCAGAAGACCGACTCCGACCATCCCGATCGTCGTGTGCCGGGTAAGTATAACACTTAGCACGGGGATGGGGGTTTAGGGTCCCCCGGGGGGACTTAGAGTTAGGCTAGGGGGGTTAGGATTAGGCGCCACTAGTGGGGGTTAGGCACCCCTCCTGTAGGGTTAGGTATAGGCTGCGGGAAGGGGAGGGTTTAGGCACCCCTGGGGGGAGGTTAGGGTGAGGTTAGAATTAGGCACCCCTAAGGGAGGGTTAGGGGGGGGGTAGAGGGGAGGATTAGGATACTTACCACCGGGCGTCGGGATCTCCTACTGTCGGCCTTTCACTGTCGGGATTTGAACCGGCGGCTGTCGAGCCATCGGTATTTCAATCCCATTCCAATAAAACATTTATTGGCAAAAACACAGATAAGGCCCATCTTCTTCCTATTTACATCTATATGGTATTGCTGACGATAGCTTTCCCCAGATCTGATGACAGCTTCATCATGTACAGATGTGTCTCCATGCGCTATAAGTAGTACTACACAAAATCCGTGAGCTTTGTGTGACTCTGTAATGATGAGCGTCTTTTCGTGCAACTTTTTATTCACACATCAATACACATAGGATGCACAAGCTGCTCCTGCTGATTAAAATGATATGTGGCATGCCTATGCTCTGAGTGCAACTGCAGGTGTATGGAAAATTTGCACGAAAAGACCCTTGGCGCTACCGAGTCACTCTAATGGCTGTTTAACCCGCAAGGAGGTTAGATGTGTGAGGACATATATGTAGTAAAGCATTGGAAATCTATTTAACAAGGATAATGGCTGCATGTTTTATTATTTAAATAAAGCATTTTTTGCTGGACAGCAGATGGGATGATTCAGTTAATGGTATGGTGTAGTTACAGTACATGCAGCATGATACATTGCGCCATCGTACACTGGAATGTGCAGTGTGTACGCATGCACAAATTATCGTTACATCGCTCACCACAGAGCTGGGTCGCACTATCATATGGTGTGTACCCAGCTTTATGCAGATGCATAAATGTGCCTGCTGTGCGAAAAGATGTAATTGTCGCACACCTTGAAGAATGTATTGAATTTCAAACCTGCGGCTTTGCAAGTCCAATCATCTGCGTACAAAGACGCAGCATGGCTCACAAATCCTTAGATTATTGATTTCCTGAGTAACCCTATGGACGTGCAGAATGGATGTGGGAACTGAGCCCTGGAGATTTTTTTCTTGCATACGGAACCGCAGACACAGGATAGGACATGGCCCAGAAACGGTGCATCTCGTCTGCATTCCTTGCCACCACAGCCCGTTACCTCCCCCAAATGCTCCCTAAGTGTCAATTATACTGCGAGTAAATAGTCGCTGAAAGAGACTATGGTGATGTACTGTGATGCATGCGCGGTGCGATTTAGACTAATGTGCAGTTTATAGATCATTGCTGAACTGCGAAAATATCGACATAGCGCACAACTCTGAATCCGTAACTAAGGGCACTAATATTGATACGGATAGAGACTGCTCGCCAACATGCGCACAAACTCTGCAAAGAGGCAAAACATTTAGTAACGTGTAGGCAGTGCGGGAGCAAATGTGTCCGACTTACAGTACGTTCAACTCAACATTTGCCCCTCTATGAGCATCAGAGGTTTTACTTCAAGCAACTTTAATTTGTAAATTGTACATGCCCTCCTGCAAACTTTACTATTAACTTTCTGCACACTTCAGTCATACAGTCCAAGGTAAACTTGATTAATTGTTTAGCCACAATCACTTCGGGAAAGCAGCTTTGAGTCACAAGGAAACACAAACACAACTGATTAAACAATAACACCATGAAATTCACAGAAGGAATGTTTATGGTAAAAGGTTCAGGAGAACATGTAGCAGCCAATACCTTGGTAACCTAATCATTGATTATGCAGAGCTGAACTTTCCTAATTTTCAGCACATAATTACCCAGCTCCAATGGGTTCTATTTGAAAGACCGACAATAAAAAGGTCAACAATGAATAGGTTGACAGACACCAAATGGTCGAAAATCAATAGGTCAACAGGGCCAAAATGTTGATAAGTATAAAAGGTCGACACACAAAAGGTTGACATGGATGTAAGTAGACAGGATCAAAAGGTTGACATGGGAATAGTCGCCACACCAAAAAAAATTGGTCAACGCGTGGTGGTATTTTGTTTATCTTTAGGGTTAGGCACTAGGAGGGTCAGATCACACACAGTCAGATCAGACAATGATAACGATATAGTTGTCTGATCGTCCTGCATGTCCTGGATGATCGATATCGATCATCCAGCACACCACTAATCCCGAAACGACTAAACGACCCTCACTATAGTAACCTGGTCGATATCGAACAGGTTAAACTGCATGCACGGAGGATCATTATCGACCATCCGTACCTGCGCATCGTCCATCGTTTGGGGGTTGGAAGGGGCCAAAAAATGGACGATATGAACGATATAACAATAAACTATATCATTACCATTTATATCGTCCTAAAAAGTCTGATCGTGTGTATGCACCATTGGAGTTAAGCACTTACACCAACGGTTATGCTTCGGCACTAGAAGTGACTGTTAGATTTAGGCACCAAGGGGAGAATTAGGTTTAGGGTGAAGATTAGGTTTAGAAAAGATACTTTCTGCTAATAAAGAGGCAGAAGACCCAGGACCAAGACCTGTACTGTAGGTATATTCCTGATGTCTGTGATGCTTTCTATCTAACACCAAGGGATCCTGCTCTCCAAAATACTGCACAATGGTCCTGATTCAGTACGGATAGCAATTGCGATTGCATGGAATGAAGCCTCGAAAATATGCTACTGCCTGCCACAGCTCCGCCCACTTCTGCTTTATCACATCTGTAATACCTCGCAGTCCTGCGTATACATCGGTAACATCGGAGAACATCGGCCCCTCACGCACAATTACAGCAGGTCTGACCTGTCTCAGAAATTGCAAGTCTCGTCACATACAGTGAGTACTCGCAGTGGCTAATTCATGTAAGCCCATGCAACTGCGTTCAGATGGACAGACACGCCTGCGTTTCTCCAACCACTTCCCCGTCACCACCCCCAAACACTCACAGCCTGTCACTCACTCATTCCTATGTGCTGCGTAATCGCAGTCGATTGCAGGGTACACGCAGTGCGGTGCATACGCAGTAATGAACAATCAGCCGATCTACGTACGTAGTTGCAATTGCGTACGCTGCTGAATCAGGCCCAATATTAGCAAACACTGCTCCTAGGTGTGGGCTATTCATAGTTTTGGCTATTAGATTAAAGATAAAAAGCAATACTTTCTATCCATAGGCCTGGCTATTAGATTAGAAATAGAGAATAAAAAGTGATATTTTCCAACTTCAACAACTGTTTTACGAAGCAAACACTGCAACATGACACACTTGCACAAAGCATCAATTTTTGAAAAGCCTTGGGATAAAATTAAATTGTCTCAAAAACATGGAGAGTCTGAGAAGAGTAAAAATCAATGTTAGTTAAGCTAAAACACAGCCCTTCACACTATAACAATATACCAAACAGACACAAGCGCTGCCACCTTACAAAGTGAAAACGTACAACTATGTGGCACAGACAAGATCAATCAGGGCAACTGCAAACACGTCATGTCTCAATAATAATGAAGCACTAGTGTAAACAGGACCCTACTTTGAAACATCTTATTGGTAAATTTCCTACACAGGAGGAAATTTTTTTTTTTTTACAATTTTATAGTGCTATGATATGTCACATTTACACTGCCACACAGGGCTAGCAACAGGTCTGCTTTAACAACGTGTGAGAATATTTGAAGTGCCCCCGTCCTCTGAAGCCAACTAACCTCCCCCCCACACAAACACAGTAACAAAAAAACAAACATTGGCCACCACAGGAAAAATAAAACACAATTTGGCCCCCACAGAAAAAAAAAACATTACCCATCATATGCCTCAAAGCTTCCTTCAACCTTGCAGCCAATAGCTCCCTCATGCCCTTATATGTGAGCCCCCTTCATGCCCTCCAAGGTAAGCTGGCTCTCAATTCAGGTATATTTGTATTTGACATTATCATGTGGCCTTATTTTGGGCAATTATATGACTCAAATTGGATATAGTTATCAGTTTTGGGGATGGGTTTGGGGTGCGGTGCCCCCGGGGGTTAGTGTAGCTGGGCTGCTCTGAGGTGGCACATTTTAACACTTTATTTAGCACTTTAACACCTTCAAATTATATTTTTTTCTCTTAGTATATGTACATATTTATATTTATTTATATATATATTTTTCTTTTTTATTCTTTTTTTAGCAGTTTAATTACACCTTTCACCTATGTATCACTTATTAACACATAGTTTTTGCTTTATTCTTATTAACACATATTAACACTTTAGTCTTTCATTGGTGTGCTTCCCTAGGGTGGCTGGCCTTCGCCGGCTTTTTTGGGGTTCTGCACCCAGACCAAGTGATAGGGACCTCCAGTATCAGAGATGCCGTGATGCGGCCTGGAGGCTTAGCCATATTTTTGCAAATATATGCAATTGAGATCTCTGAATTATCTACCACCATGTAGTTTTTCAAATCTTATTGCTGATTTCATTCTGAGTGCAGGGATTACTTTTTGTCCCTTCATGCCCTTGCCTTGGTGTACTTACTTTCACCACTGAAAGTTCAGTCCAAAATATAATAGATGTATCTGCTCTCCAGATTCCACAACTATCTCTCTTCCAGGATCCTGGCTCACTGTTCACCAACACTCCAATCATGCCTGCAGACGGAAGGGTTATTTAGAGGACTGCGTACAAAAATCCACAAATCTGGGGCTATATAAGGCCACGAGGGGGGTGACTTGCGATGCAGTTGCCGATGTTTACATGCCATTGCAAAAGCAACTCGCCCCACTCGCACATGGGGGCGAGATAATTGGATTGAGTCCTATGAATGCTAGTTTTTTTTGCTAGCTGGATAAGTGCTAGCATATCATGCCCCAGTGTGACACCACCCCAACTCCAACTGTGATGTCACACAAGAAGAGATGAGAACTGATTAAGTTTAAATCTATATAAGAGTCCTTAGTTTTTTGTAATTGGTTGGAATTTGTCAGCAGTTGCTAGGTAGAGTAGTTTGGGGGCTATCATGGTTGGTTGGTCGCTGACCATGTGGGAGCTCGTGGGAGTGGTTTGGTGGACTTTATAAGGCTGGTGTACGCCCAGCAACTTCCTTTTCTGGACGGTGCTTGTCCCTTGGTGCCATCCTCGGTAATCGTATCCGGTGACATTTATTCTTACATTCTCCCTGTCTGTTTTATCTCCCTGTCTGTTTTATTTTCCCTGCCTCTTGTATTCTCCTCTTTTTGTGACCCGCCTGTCTGTTTGCTTTCCTCCTTATTTGCACTTTTTCTATTTTCACTCCCTTGCTCCATCACCCCCCTCCCTCCTCTTTCATCTCTCTCTCCCCCTTTCCCTCGATTCATGCCCGCCCAAAACGTTCAGTACCCCCCCCGCCTATTCATGGATTCCCCTGTTCCCACCCCCCCTCCTGCACGGCGCCGCCTTAGCTTGCCGACCCTGTTGCTGCCGGCCGAGGTCCCCACTTCTGCCTGGGGGCCGGCCACCCCCCCCTCTGCCGCCTACATGCGCTCCCTTGCCGGGCCCTCCCCCCCGGGCGAGCGGTCTTCGTCTCCTGCGGGGTCGCCGGTCACCCTGGCTACCTCCCACCAACACCTCACGGGCGCGCAGTTACTTTCGGTGCCCGCGTGTAGCTACAGCCCGGCTCTTCCTCCCGCAGCTCCTGACCTTCTGCAGTCCCCCTCTGGCGGGTGTGCCCCCGCGACGCTGTATCAAGCTGCGGGGCGCCTGGCTCACCAACAGCTCGCGGGCACGCGGTTACTTACGCGTGTAGCTCCAGCCCGGCCCATCCTCCTACCGCTCCTGCCCTCATGCAGTCCCCCACTGCCGGGTGCCCCCCACGACACTGTATCAAGCTGCGGGGGGCCCGGTCCTCCAAACGGCCAGCGCCGCACCCCCCTTTCCCCCCCATGGCCGCCATTTTGTCCACTTGCCTGCCTCATTTCACCATCCTTCAGCCCCTATTTACATGGGGTCCAATTTCCCTGGGGGTTCCTTTGATCATCACCCCGCAGTTCCTGTCGGGGGGGGCAGCTCCCTCTCTCTATAACCCCCCCGTTCCTCCCAGCCTCCACCCTCAGCCTGTTTCCTCCCGCCCTCCCTTTCCTCTTTCAGCAGCCCATCCTGCTTTCCCTGTTTTTTCTTCTGCTCCTTCCCTCACTTCATGGTCCTCCCCAGTTTTTCCTTCAGTTTCCCAACCATCTGTTTTTCCTTCTTTTACTGGCCAAGGTTCCCATTACCCTCTTTATGCTCCTGCGGGGGCCCCCTTTCCTTACTGGCACCCCTCTTTTGCTCAGCCTTACCCTTTCCCACATTACCCTGTGCCCAGTTATTTACCTTCCGTCCCTTCTTGGCAGCAACATTTTGCTCCCCCACAGGGTCCTGCCCCACGCCCACCAGTGCCTTCTCACAGTGTGGTTTGCACCGCCCCTCCCCCTTTACTTCCTTCTCCTCCTGTCACGGCTTTTCCCCCAGCGACCGTTCCAGGTACCCCCACTGTGGTGTCATATGATTTATCGTCCTCTATGTCTCGCCGCAGTGTTTTGCCTAGTGTTCCCGTGATGGCTTCTGGTGGTGTTGGGATCTCGAGTGGTAGCGCCGTGGCCGGTCCTGATACATGTGATGTGATCGTTGCCCCTGATGTCGCGGTGCCTGAGGCTGTCGGTGACGGGATGTCGGGTCTGGCCGGTGGGGAGTCTGCTGTCCCTCCTTTGCTGTTTAATACGGAATCTTCAGGGTCTAGCGATAGTAGCTCCTCATCTAGCTCTCCGCCACACCCGCGTAAATTAGCTAAACTGGTTGAGCAGCCTTTGGTTAGGAAGACAGCTAAGCGTCAGTCAGCTCCGGTTCCTATCATAGCGCCTGTTGAAGATGCTGGTATTGTTCACTGTGCCAATACGGCAGTAGACAGGGGTTTACGTAAGCGTGTTAGGGACAAGATTCACAGGGGTAAGTTTGTGGATGGTTTTTCTCTAACCGATGACATGAAGAAAGCTTTAGATAAAGCCAAAAAACCTGGGGGTGGTGGGGAGGATTCTTGCCGTGGTTTTCATCATTGGCTTAGCGGCATACTGTTTTTTTCGGCCTGCTACCTTGAAACGCGCCCAACGGAGCACTGCAATGTAATAAAGTATATTCATCTGGTGCATGATATTTTTATCAAATCCAAGGGCTTTGTTTGGAGAGATTACGACGAACAGTTTTGTAGGAAGCAGGACGGTCAGCTGGTTATGCCTCTGGGCCGTAAGGATGTGGAGGTCTGGTTAGCTGTTACCCAGGAAGCTAAGGCGCCTGCGGAAGGGGCACAGGGTAGGAAGGCTTCTCTCCATGTGCGTGCCGGGGCGAACATGCTCGGTAAAGGGAAATGTTTCACCTATAATGAGGTGTTCCCGGGAGTCAGGGTGTCGTTTTCGTCACTCCTGCCGCATCTGTAATGGTAGTCACCCCGCTAAAGACTGTAAGTCAGGAGCAAAGGGTTCAGGAGGCAGGTCGGACGATACCGGAGTTGACAAGTAAGGCCTATTCTCCGGTGGTACTAGAAGAGTTAGCGAAATGGTTGGGCTGGTATCCCTTTGCGGGACGATTCCCAATTTTTGCTGGATGGTTTTAGTTTAGGTTTCCGACTACCCATATCTGGCGCTTTGCATGTAGTATCCTCCCGGAATTTGCGGTCGGCCAGAGAGCTTCCCCATGTGGTGCGAAAGAAAGTCTTTGCTGAAGTGGCTTTGGGCCGTATGTCCGGGCCTTTTTCCTCCGCTCCTTTGCAGGACCTGTGCATTTCTCCTCTTGAGGTCGTGCCCAAAAAGTCCAGGGTAAATACCGTTTGATCCAGCATTTGTCGTACCCTCATGGAGGCTCTGTGAACGATGCGATCCCCCACTCGCTTTGCCAGGTCCAGTACCAGTTGTTTGATGAGGCGCTCGCTATGATTAGGGGTTTTGGTCCTGGGGCGTTGATGGCAAAATTGGATGTGGAATCTGCTTTCCGCCTGCTTCCGTTGCACCCCGAGTCCCTATGTTTTATGGGTTTTATGTTAGATGGTCAATTTTTTGTTGACAGGTGCCACCACATGGGCTGTGCTATCTGGTGTGCTTATTTTGAAAAGTGTAGCACCTTTTTGCATTGGTGTATCCAGGCTGGCACTGGCCATGCAGGCATTGCACATTATTTGGACGACTTTTTGTTCGTCGGCCCACATGATAGTAAAGTTTGTGGGGAAGTTTTGTTTTCTGCGCAGGCCCTTTTCCGGGTGCTCGGCGTTCCGGTGGCCACAGACAAAATGGAGGGTCCGACTTCTTGCTTGTCTTACCTAGGTATCGAAGTGGACACAGTTGCTGGGTGCTGCCGGTTGCCGGACGATAAGGTGCAGCGATTGCTAGGTCAGATTCAATGTTGCTTAGATTCTCGGCGGGTTAAATTGCGCCATGTGCAGTCGGTCCTCGGTTCATTTCACTTTGCATGCCGGATCATCCCGATGGGGAGGGTGTTTTGCCTTAAACTGGAGCGGGCCATTGCAGGCCACATTTTAGTGTTCGCCTTTCCCGGAAAATACTAGATGACCTCCGGGTGTGGGTTTCATTTTTGTTGGATTTCAATCTGGAGTTGATTTGGCCGTTGCAGCCGGTTGACAATGCTGAATTGCAGTTGTTCACCGATGCTGCAGGTTCAACTGGCTTTGGTGCATATTTTCAGGGGGAATGGTGCGCTGCTCCCTGGCCGACATCATGGATATCTCGCGGATTGCAGTATAACCTGTTGTTATTGTAACCTTTTCCGATAATAGTGGATGTGGATTTGTGGGCTGACAGATTGTCTAACCGAAACATAATTTTTTGGTGTGACAACCTGGGCGTGGTGCACGCTATTAATAATCAGCGTTCTTCTTCTCCTATGGCGCTGCGTCTGCTGAGGTTCTTAGTTTTGAGATGTTTAAAGGTGAATATTTTCTTTAGGGCACGGCACGTCCAGGGCATTGAGAACCAGATAGCGATATCCCGCTTTCAATTTGATAGGTTTCGGGTGTTGGCCCCTGAGGCTAATCCGATTGGGATGACTTGTCCATCTTCTGTCTGGCAGATTGTCAAGCAAGACTAATTGGTCTGGCCCGGAAGTCCCTAGCTCCGTCCACTTTGCGAGTTTACGAGGCAGCTTGGCGCGACTGGGAGGCTTATCGGATTAGGCATCCTGCTGTGTGTAAGTCTTTAGATCAGCGGTTAGTTGAGTTTGTGTGGGGCCATTATCAGAGAGCGGTCATGATCCCACAAAGTCTTTTGTGCTGTCTAAGGCCCTTAAGGGTTGGGCTGAAGAAAGTCCCATGGTGGCTGATTCTCGCCAGCCAATTGATCTGGCATTGCTGCAGCGGTTGATAGGGGTAGTTTCGTTGATTACGTCTTCCGAATTTAAATCATTTTTGTTACGTTTAGCGATTGCGTTTGCTTTTTTTGGTGCGTTTCGGATTAGTGAGCTTGTGGCATCTAGTAAGAGGTCTGCTGATTCAGGGCTATTATTTAAGCATGTGGTGATCCAGGCGGGGGCTATCCTGTGCAAAATTCCCTGTTCTAAAACTGATCAGTTAGGGTGTGGGCGTTGGGTTACCATCAAGCCTCATACTAATTCTGAGATTTGCTCTTTGCGCTTGGCCGGGTTATATGCGGGTCTGCGTCCGTCAGTTGGCGCGCAATGGTTATTACATGCTGCCCCTCCCCTTTGACTAAGTTTCAGTTTGCTGCTGTGTTTAAGCGCTGTTTGGGTCAGCTGGGTTTGGATGTTGCGCATTACGGTACTCATTCTTTCCGTATTGGTGTGGCTACTTGTGCAGCGGCTAGCGGGTTGCCTCCATCTGCCATTCAAGCGATTGGGGGATGGAGGTCATCCGCCTATAAATCATATGTTAGATGTGATAAGCTTTAAGTTGTGTTTTTCTCACCCAGAAACGTAGTTTACCCGCCAGTTTTTGAATGGCTAGCATTTAAAAATTGAGGGTGTGAAGGGATTTTTTAATTTTTCCTCCAAAAAACGGTCCATAATTCAATTGGCTTATTATACACGGCTCATGGAACACAAAAAAAAGGAGGTTTTATGGATTTTCTCCTTCGCCTGGGCATTGTTACTAACATTCTCCTCCTAAGTTACCACTCTATCCTCTTCATATAATGTTCCTTTACTGACGTTTTAGTTCTTTTTACTCTTTTACAGCTATGCCCGTGTCTTCTGAGCAAGTGGTGCTTGTGGGCCATTCGTTTATTTACTGGGCTGAAAGGCATGCGATGGCAAAAAGGGCATCCCTGTTGTTAGGGGGGCGTCAGTTTCGGTGGTTTGGAGTCAGGGGCATGCGGTGGCCAGCTCTTTTGGAATTCTTGTTTCAGCAGGAGATGCGCTGTGGGCGCCCGGCATGGCTGGTGATTCACCTTGGAGGCAATGATGTGGGGCAGTCTAAGGGTATAGATCTGATCTTGCGGATGCAGGCTGCTTTGTGCGCCCTTCGGTCCCGGTGGCTGGAGGTGAGCTTGGTGTGGTCGGAAATTATCCCTCACCATGTATGGAGGGGTTCGAGGGACCTATTGGCTTTGGATAAGGCTCGCAGGAAGATCAACAAGGCTGTTTCTCATTTTGTCTCCAGGTCAGGTGGTTTGGTGGTTTGGCACCCAAGTTTACGTTTAGAACAGGCTCCATTTTTTCGCCCTGATGGGGTGCACTTATCAGATTTGGGGTTAGGTGTGTTTTTGGGTGATGTTTTTTCCTGTTTGGATGCGGTCTAGTGTTTTGGTTTGGGTGGCAGGCTGCGGTTCTTTGGAACCTGGCGGTGGCGAGAAGGTGCTACAATCCAGCGGCCACGTAAAGTGTAAGAATATTCGTTGTGGAGCACATATCCTTTAAATGGTCGTAGTATGGCCTACCTCTGCGGGAGGACTTTGGGCGTCTGTCTCTGCGGACACGCTCGTACTATGCAATATCATAGGGGTTGTGAGTCTTCGCAGCTCAGCTTACAATGACCACAGGGGGGGGCGTTTCAGTCGCTCGCTAATATTGGTCACAATGGCCACAGGGGGTGTATCAGTCGTTCCCTAATATTGGCTAAGATCACATGGCTGGAGCTGATTGTTTGTAGAATACTTCTTTGCCTCCCAATAAATTAAATTCAATATTTAAAGCATAATTCAGGGTCATACCTTTAATAAAAGCGAGTTATGACCATTTAACCAAAGCAGTCCGTGTCCTGTCTTTATTTTTAGTATAAGTTAATGTAAGCTGTTATATATTGTGTTTTAATTGCAATAAAGTTATGGACGCCTTAGAAGTTTTTCTACAGGATTTTGTCCTTTAGCAATTTCATTATGTTGTAGTATTGAAATGAAAGAGCCTTGCCTACTAGACAATGGCCCTCATTCAGAGCCGTACACTCTGAGCAGAGCGCACGCTCTGAATGAGGGCCGGCCTCCATGAAAATGGAGCGTCCTCCTGGACGCTCGTATAGCTGTGGGTCACCACCCGTCGTGACCATCGCGACCATCGAAACTGCGAGCCGGAGCCTGCGGTTGAGATTTTCAAACGCAAGCTCCGGAGTGATTTTGGCTCTATCAGAGCCAAAATCACTCCCACTGACATCACTAGTGATGTCAGTGGGCCGGCTTCTGACGGGAGGTGTTCCCGTGGGAACGCCCCCGTCAGGGAGGCACGCCCCCGGCACGCCTACCAAAGGGGGCGTGCTGTCAATCAACATCGACAGCACGCCCCCTTTGATCAGACACAACGAGCGAAGGACTTTCCTTCGCTCGTCGTGTCTGGCGCATGCGCACGACGGAGCTCTCTCCGTCGTGCGCATGCTCAGTCCAGAACATCGACCAACTTGCGAGCGG
The DNA here is from genome assembly GCA_031769625.1 of Taudactylus pleione. Classification (NCBI taxonomy): domain Eukaryota; kingdom Metazoa; phylum Chordata; class Amphibia; order Anura; family Myobatrachidae; genus Taudactylus; species Taudactylus pleione. Next base: position 20,174,230 of record JAUIMM010000052.1, on the reverse strand, counting down.
ACAGCCGCTCGCGAGTGGGTCTGAATCAGGCCCTATGTCACAAAATAATTTTCTCTGCTGTGATAGCTGTTAAATAGTTGCCAACAACAACAAAAAATCAGCTCACATAAAAAAAAGAGCTTCATAAAAGTCATGATGTTATTTGTGTACTATGTACAACAGCAAAATAGCTCTTTTTTCCCTAGCTGTGATCCCCCCCCCACCACCAATGTGGATTATAACAAATAGCAACAATTGTTCAAGACTTATTTGAACAAGCCCATCTCACTTAAGCTGAGCAAACATGACAAGATGTGTACTCAGCGCAACATCACTGGTGACGGGACCCGCCATGCGCAAGTGCATACACACTTCTCGATGCTGGGTCCAACGGGAGGGGAGGGACATGTCATGCTGCATTCTGCAGCATGACATAGTTAGCGACATCCCACGTCAGTTCTGCAGTAGGGATGACGGGCAATGTCACTAACGACCCGTGGCATCGCGCATATGAGTACACCCTAGACGATGTACCAGATATGTCTTTCCGATCACGGGATCGGGCGCCACATCGTCTAGGCCTAGCATTAGGGGTGATGTACAAAACTGGAGGTGTTGTTCATAGCCAGGGCCGCCAAGAGTGTGTGTGTGGGGGGGAGCAGATATTACTTACACGGGCCAGTTGGAGAGGCCCAGGTCAGATAATGCCCCCACTGCTCTGTCCACTACCGCTGGCCGTGCCTGTATAACAGCACAGTCACAGCGGCACATTGGGTAGTGAGCACGTGGCACCACACATAGTAGTTTCTTTCATTTTTTTATTGGGAGGGCATGGTCACGCCTCCCAAATTTGACCACTCCCACTACTCTTGACAGCCCTGCCCACAGCAACCAATCAGAGCCTAGCTAGTATTTTTTAGAATGTACTATAGTGTTCACTCTTAGTCCGGTGCCGAACCTAGTAGGGGCACTTCTGGCCACTTCAAAAATTGGCGTGACCACGAGAAAAGGGGACGTGTCTTTAAGACGTACCCCTTTTCATCAATCTTGGGGGCGTGCCCGGCACTTAAGGACATGCCGGGCTGCCGCCAAGTTTTCCTGTCTCTGTAAATACATGAGCCCGGCATTTATTCACCGGCGGTGATCACTGCATCGCTGTTTTCCCAACCTGCGAGACACTGTGGCCCGTGGGGAGGGACGGCACCCCGGAAGGTTGTTTTAGCAGCGTGCCGCCAAAAAGGGCAGGGTGTATTCTGCCTTTTTTAAAATCGGGCGGGGCATGGTGCCCGCTAAAACAGCCTAGCGGGAACGCTAGTACTAGATAAGTATAGGTAGAATCTGAAATGGTTGCTATGACCAACACATCCACTTTTTCTTTTTACAAGCTTTAGCAAATCTACCCCTTAATGTATATTTTTTCTTTACTGAATAAAAATGTCTATAAAAGATATAAGACTGCATCTTTTTATTTAATAGTGTTATTAAAATACATCATAATTTTAATGTTGAATATAAATTAAGGCTACATAATAACATAACGTTGAAAAAATTAACCACCAATTAAAACTAGTCAAGTCGACAGTCAGTAAAATATCACGCTAGACTTAAGGCTCCTAATCATGAGTGAGCTGAAATTTTGTAGTTCTAAAGCCCCGTACACACTGGACGATGTGTGTAAGGAGCGATATCAGATTCGGCGGGCCCGACATCGGCAATGACGAACGGTGCTGGAGAGGGGGGGAGCGGGGCAATGCTGCATTCGGCAGCATGGCATCGCTAACGATATCCCCAGAATGAGTTGCATGTACAGATGACTGGAGATATCGTTAACGACCAGCGGGAGCACACATCGTTCATCACATAGTGCATACACACTGGACAATTTGAACGATATATCGATCAAAGATGACGTTATCGTTCATATCATTCAAAAATATATACTCCAGTGTGTACGGGGGCTTTACTCACACAGTTTATTTGAAAAATATGTGTGTTTTGAACAACACCTCTCTTGAGATAGGTGCAACTCAAAACAGGGCCGCAACTAGGGGGGGGGGTCTGGAGTTGCACGTGCACCGGGTGCGCGGTTCACCCTGCGCCAGTGTCCTCCAGCCCGGCGCCGCGGGGAGACCCCAAGCCGGGTGCCTGCTGAGCTTTTATTACCAGCGGGCGCCCGGCTCCTTCTCTCCAGCGCCGCGCTAGCCAGTGGCTGGAGTTCTCTCCTGAACATCAGCTTCCGGCTCTCCCCACAGGCACTATGGGAGAGACATCATGACGTCTCTCCCATAGTTCCGAGGAGCAGCCGGACGGACCCGACAGTGGCGGTGACAGGAGCGGGGCTTAAGGTATTTTTTCTCTTGTTTGTGTAAGCGGCATTACAGGGGCATTACCAGGGGGCTCTACCGGGGCATTGCCAGGGGACTCTACAGGAGCATTACCAGCGGGCACCAAAGGGGCATTACCAGGGGGCACTACAGGGACATTACTATGGGGACATTACCATATGGCCACTAGTACATGGGCATTATTACAGGGTATTACCTCAGCGGGCATTACTATAGGTGCACTGCTGAAGGGGGCATTACTATGGGGCACTGCTGTAGGGGGCATTCTTATGGGGGAATTACCACAACAAATGATCCAGGCGCCAGCAAAAGTGTATATTAGATTTAAATCCCAATCCTCTGCTGGTAACAATAGCTGCGCACCATTGAGAGGTTTTGACAACCCTCTCACAACAAAACATGTACCCAAAAAAGAGAATAATAGGTGGCACTTGTCACACACAACAGTGGATAAAAGTAAATATCTATTTATTGATGTAAATATAAGAACATTATTAACAGTAAATAACCAACATTATAAAACGCCTGGGAGTGGGGTCATAAGTACATATGTAATAAAAAATACTTCTGTCTCTTAAAAAAGCTTCTTAGTGCGGGGAAACGCGTCGAGGATAAGGGACTACTGGCAGAACACTATCTGGAATTAACCGTCACACCCTTGTTTATTCACATGGCACCATTAGGACCTGAATTTCATGCAGGAGTTTGCTGGGAGACCAGTGGAGAGGAGAACTGTGCCTTCACATTTAGAGGATTAATCGCCCTATTGATGACCGGAGGACTCACTGGTTATAGAGTACTGCTCACACCAGCTGCCTGGATACTGAGTACTGAGCTGTGGCTCCCAGCAGCCTTTTGTGTATTGCCACATACCTACTGCTACAATTCCAGTACTGGATATCGGTGATACAAAGTAACTTGCCAGGATTATGTGGATACATTTTACAGTATCTAACTATTTTTTATTATATGTGGGCTCATGACCCCACTCCCGGGAGTTTTATAATGTTGGTTATTTACTGTTTATTATGTTCTTGTATTTGCATCAATAAATAGATATTTACTTTAATACACTGTTGTGTGTGACAAGCGCCACCTATTATTCTCTTTTTTGGGTACGTGTTTTATATTTATTATTGCCCCTTTAAATCCAGCATCCAAAACCTCTTGAGTTTGAAAAGTGTCACATACTAAATAAATAAGGGTATGCCAGATTACAAGCACTGCTAGTTACACTTTTGAAGGTTGGGGGAAAGTTTTTTTAAAATGCTTTAAACTAGTAGAGGCACGACTGTCATCATCACTATGCAACTTTACTGCACTGCTCGGGAAGATGCAAGTTATATGCTAATCTCCCCAGTCCCCTCTCCAGATGCATAGGGCCACAAGTTGAATGTGTATTATTTATTCATTACCAGTTATTGTATAGTGGGAATCGATCCCACAACCTCAGAACTGTGAGATCAGGGCCGGCTCTAGGGATGTTCGACCTGTGTGGTCGCACAGGGGCGCCACTCATAGAGGGCGCACCCCTCCCCAACATCCCGATTGCAGCGGGACACTACTGTCCCGCTGTTCCACCCATGGGCCGAAGTGGCACGCGGGTGGTCAAATCGGGAGTTTGGGGACCTCCACCGCCGCAGCGGTCCCGGACCCCAGAGACTCTGAATGGATGCTGCGCGCATGCGTGCGACATCCATTCAGTGACGGGAGAGGTGCTGGGGGAGGCTCAGCTAGTGAGGCTCCCCCCAGCCTAACATTATTTGGAGACGGGCACGCCTCTTAATAACGTCATGTAAGGGGCGTGGCCTATGGTAATTAGACCATGCCCCCATTTTCAGCACTGCGCGATGTAAGGGTGCCCTCTTAAGAGCCGGCACAGGGTGCTCTAACCACTGGAGCCGGCACTGTGTGAGACAGTAATACTAACACCATCTGTGCTGCCCATGTTGTGAAAATCCACCCCCTCACCATATTTGACATGTAGTGTCACAGCCAATTATTGGGGTGGCCCTTGAAGACCTTGTTCACACATATGCACAGGGAAATTTAAATTTAAAAAAATGCATGAAAATCAATGTACGTTTAAGAGGTGTTTAGTGACCTTGTGCACAAATAGTTTTGAATAAAGCCATCTAGTCAGATTAAAAAGTGTTATTATGTAAATGCTACTTGCATGGTACTATTACCTTGTAAGTCCACAAGAGCATTATACCTCACACATACTATTACCAGATTCCACCAGACCACCATGAGACCTCACTCATACTATTACCAGAGTCCTTCAGACTGCCATGAGACCTTACTCATACTATTACCAGATTCCTTCAGACGACCATGAGACCTTACTCATACTATTACCAGATTATTCCGGACCACCATGAGACCTCAATCATTCTACTACCATTTCCTATAAACCACTATGAGATTTCACTTATACTATTAACTGATTCCACCAGATCACCATGAGACCGCATTCATACTATTACCAGATTCCCCCAGACTAACATGATACCTCACTCACACTATTGACAGATTCCTCCAGACCACCATGATACCTCACTCCTACCATTATCAGATTTTGTCAGACAACCATGAGACCTCACTCATACTACTGCCAGATTACTCCAGACCACCATATTTTACTCATACTATAATCATATTCTTCCAGACCACTATGGCACCTCACTCCTACTATTACTGTATTCTGAAAGACAACCATGAGACTGCACTTATACTACTGCCAGATTCCCCCAGACCAGCATTAGACCACACTCATACTATTACCAGATTCATTCAGACTACCATGACCAGATTCTTTCAGACCTCAAATATTCTATTACTAGATTCCTATAAACCACAATGAGACCCCACTCATGCTATTATTCCAGATTCCTCCAGAGTATCATGAGACCTTATTCATACTAGACTGACATTAGACCTTCCATAGATCTTGGCAGACCACATTAGATATCACCATAACTACAGCAGAACTTTATTAGACATCTTTGCATCCTAGAAAATGCTTACCGATACTTGTGTAGCGCAATTTGTCTGTACTTTTGTGACTTATGCTTAATCGGATTATGCTTGCCATCACTTTTGGAAGGCCACAGCTAACAATCAGCACCCTTCAGGTTATGCTATGCAAAGAGGTGTATGCAGTCAAAATGTCATCATTCAAAATGTCAACATGGTCTAAATGTTGACATGGGTGGTATTTCAACAGTTAAAATGTCATAAAATTGACAGGGACAATGTTGACAGCTCATGTTAGTGTTAGGCTGCCACTAGGGAATGGTTAAACTACTGTAAATACCATGGAAAACATTATGTTGACATGCCAACTGTCGCCATTCTCAATGTTTACATTCTGCCAATGTCAACATTATATCAATGTCCACATTCTGAATGTTGACATTCTGAATGTTTACATTTTGTACCACACCTGGCAAGGGATACATAACTGGATTATATGTCAAGGAGCCAGAAAAGTCACTCCAAGTGTTAGGTGGGTAATTTAATCTGGGATAAATTGTGAGAATGCAGACTGTAATAAGGAGAACATAATTCCATAGAAGAAAACTGAGTTCTCATGGGAACAACAAAAAAGTGTGAAATGTGGCAAAATGTGAGATTGTAGTATGTAAATTTGGGGTTCTACTGTATTGTATTTATAATAGGAAAAACAGGCAGTAAATAAATAAAGAGAGATAAAGACACTTCAAGATGCATGGTGGGAGTTTTAGGTCATTGAAAATCTGGGGGTGAAGCCCTCTGGTCGCTAAACTTTGAAGTGTTTATATATAATATTATATATATACACACACATATATATATATATATATATATATATAGGCATTGCTTTCGGGGACCATGAGTACATACTGCCTGTGGACCCCCCCTTAATCCAGCTCTGAAGGTTATGCAAGGAGTACCCTGGTCAACATAAAAAGTCTCCTTCACCATGTACCCTGTCCTGCCATGCAAATCTGTGTCACAGAACAAATCTTGGTGTAGGAAGCACAACAGTATAAGAACAGCTAATCGTGTTATCTAGTCATAGATTGTTTAAAAGCTTACAAAACCACATACTCATAACAAGTGAAATAAAAGCATAAAAAAGATATAAATGTGTGTCCATTTTAATTGAGCAAGACTGCAGAGGAAGAATCTGCAAAATTTCAGAGACAAGCCTATTTAATACTCACCACTAGCATCACATTCTGTTAACAGTACTTGTAGAGCTTAACATAAATAGAACAACGCAAGGAAGCAATTTATTACAAGAAAAGGGACAAAATGGCAGAATATGTGACAGCAGGATGCCTGGAAAAGTTAAAAATGCATGTAGCTATGAAAAGTACAGTAGTATGCAAAAACAGAGAAGACAGTAGGGGTTGCTAAATTATGGTACTTAGTTGAATAATTTAATAGCTAGGTTTTAAAACAAATAACTTTTTAAAGGGAACAACAAAACCACTGTATATTTGAAACTGTATTTTATGGAATCTTGACAATAATGAAGTTTAGAACTTTTAATAACCATATGTGAGTCTGCATAGGTAGCCTAAACAGAAACAGATCACTGTATTTATCAAAATGAATAGCTGTATCTCTACCAATTGAAACTGATTTGCAAGAACTTCAAAGAGCAGCCATCTTGTCTGCTTCAGTTCCACATTAGGGGACTAATTCAGAGCTGCACGCAAGCCCACTTTGTGGATGGACCTTGCGATATTTAGCAACTGGGCTTGTTTCGGAGCCTGTATACGCAATGTTAAATAACTACAGTATGGGCGATTCAGAGTTGTACACATCTCAGCCCCATCTCTATATGCGGCTTAGGTGGTGGAATTGGGAGGCAACTGGACATTTGTACATAAGATAACTGTTTGGGCATGTAAACAGAATTATGGGCTATTCAGTGGGGAGACTACACAGAGATCGATCTGATTTCTGGTGCAAATGTTCAATGATAATGATGACGGCTACTTTAACAAGTGGATGTATAGGTGCAGTGTGTCCACATAGATGTGGCTAACTCCAAATACAGATGGAGATTTGCATTTATTTCCAAGCAAATTGCGACTCTGAAAGAGAAACTTGATGTATTACTGTATGAGAAAATGCTGACCTAGTCTTAAAACACATGGCAGATAATCAGAAAGTCGTCCACCTTGTAGCAAATCTGGTCAGTGAGCCTAAACTCCTATCCCCAATGTAATTGTGCAGGGCCATAACTAGTGGTCTGCAAGCATAGGGCTCTATGGGTGGCACTGTCATTGCCCCATGGCCTTTGCTTGTGGGTAGCAGGTTACCTGGGGGATACCTGTAACAGCACCCTACAGCCAGGATCGTTGTTGTAGTTCTGCCCAGAATGTGATTTGGACTAACCAGGTATGCATACTGCTGCCTGTATAGCTGGCCGGAGCATCTTCAGCAAGCTATAGGCAGTTTTGTACCTCTCAGCACTGGTCAGCCCCGCCCCCTTGGTATGACGCCATGATGTCATCCGATCAGGGTGCATGGCTGGCATAGGACGAAGTGCTGGCTAGTTACGGCACTGCGATAATGTACCGATGATGGTGCTTATATGTTGACTGCTATAATGCTGAATTTTAATGTGTAACCATTTCTCTAAGAAAGTCATGTTCGCTGAACGTGTTATATCATGTAAGCCTGCTATGATATCATTGAACATACCCTTGTGTGCGTAAAACCATCCATCTGGATAGAACATTCTGTTATTTAGAAAGGCTTAAATCTTGGCAATATGATCTAGGCTTCTCTATTTATTTATAGAAACTTCAAGCTCTTAAGATCGGTACACATTAGATGATATGTCGCCCGATCAGACGGATCGGGGCAACATATCCCGCTTGGTGGCTCAGAGCAGTGACTGGGTCTTACCCCTCAATTCGAAACCTGGGGTTGATTTGGAGAGAGCCTTGTTACCACTTTACGTTTGTCAGAATTGAATTGGACTCCTAAACAACTACGTCCCCCTATCGCCTGATTCCCCAAGAGCTATATGGGATTCTCTTACAGTGTGGCATGCCACTATAGTCTCCTCTCAATATTTAATTGTACCCACCTGCAACCTCACCTTCCTTGCTCTTTCCCATTTTATTCCGGACCCGAGTATCTTTGTATGGCGCACATGTGGTATTGACACAATTACTGAGGTAGTATGTAATAAATCCATGCTTCCCTTTTTCGGTCTACAGGCGCAATATAACCTTCCACCTGGAGAATTTTTTACCTATATGCGCATAAACCATTGGGTTTCTAGTATGCTTAGAATATCTGGTTCTTTAAACCTTCCCCAACCCCCAATTTTATCCAAACTGTCGACTGTTAACTCTAGAGGTGCTATACGATTCTGGTACTCCCTACATATGGAAGACAGGACTATCGTTAAATCTAATGCGCAATTGCAATGGGAATCGGATTTACATGTCATAGTCACCATCCAGCAATGGGAGTCGATTGACTTAACTGCACACTGATTTTCTAAATGTTATAATCACTTGGAGATGCACTTTAAGTTGCTACATAGGCTGTATTTTACTCTGACTAAACTGCATAGGATATGGCCCTCTTAGTCGAAATTCTGTTGGCGGAATTGTTGATATTTTTCATGTCTTCATAATACAATCGTTATGGTGTAAGGTATTTGTCCTGGCCTAAAAAAGCTCTTCCATAGCTCTTTTTCATATATACCCCTCAGATCTGTCCAATTCTGTTCGATATCTTCTAGGTCATGTCTTGATTGCCGCTTGGGTGGCCATTGCGCAAAATTGGAAATGCTCATCTTCTCCGTCTATGCATAAAATCCTCTGTATATATGCTGTTCAAATGGAGACCCTAGGCATCCCATACTCCTCTGCGGCCTCCTCCCCTTTGGTAAAGTGGTTTACATGGCACAAATTTGTAACTCATAGGGGAGATGCAACGTTGCTCCTTGGAACTCCTTGACATCCCTTTGGGTATTTTTATTGTTGAAACTTGCCTTTATTGAGGGTTTTGTATCTTTTTCCTTCTACTTTGTATGTATTATTGAGACTATGGCATGTATTCTTTTTTTTGTTTTGTTTGTGATGTTGAATATGCTGACGGTGATATCCGATTCCTTTCTCCCCCTCCCTATATTTCTTTTTCTGTATCCTTCCTCTTCCATGTTTATTGGAACAAAACTCTAATAAAATATATTGATGATAAAAAAAAATAATAATAATTTCCTTAGAGATAATAATGAAACAGCTGGCAGATTTGATAGTAGAGTATTCCCTATATTCTTGTCTGCCTGTCCTCCAATCAGGCGGCTCAGAGTTTTGTCACTGTAAACTTATGATGTAACCCCTTTTTGTGATTTATGTAGCACTTTGGGAGAAGTGTAGACTTCCCTTACTGTCATTATTAATTTAATAAGTAAATGAGGCCATACTATGAAGTATATTAAAATAAAGATATGTATCTATGTATATAATTATATATATGTGTGTGTGTTTAATTACAAGGTGTTGAAGTTTGATGTTTACATTTTTGCAGAGTGCCCCCACTTCAGATTTTCCACTTCTCTGGACACACATACCCATATCTAGATTGCTTCTGTGTTTCCCAGGAGCAGAGAGCTGTCACAAACTGTAATAAGTGTTATACAGACCATCCAGAAGCACTGATGCAAAACGAAGATGTTTTTCTGTGTGCATCGATTGCACTTCATAATTTATTTCACTGTCTAATGTTCTAATTACCATGTGGGACCTTTTACATATGGATTTATCACTGTCACTAGATGCTTTAGTACATCTTTTAAGATGTAAACATAACTCTGAGTACAACTGCTTCACTGCATCTATAAGCCTGAGAGCATGCCATAAAGATTTTGCTAGGTCACTAAGAGATTAAAACAAGAAGTAGCCCATATCGCAGGCCTACTTTTACTCTCCATTAGCAGAGGTAAGTGGTGGAACATGAGAAAGAAAGGAGCTACAGTATCCAAAAACACAGTTCCAAGCTAATCCTGCAGCTCATGGTGAGAGTGAGTAGGCAAATTGAATGACATCCAGCTATTTGGTGTTCCCATCAAGTAACCGGATCATTTCAGGCTTGCTTGCGCAGTCAGAAGATGACAGCAATAATATTTAGCCACATTTAAATATGATTATAGGCAGACACTTGTTAGAAATCTGTTTGTTTTGCATTGTCCCCTGGTAGTATGTTCCGGCGCCAATAGTGGCCACAAAGCCTCCTAATTTGTGAGCTGCAGTTCTGGATCATGCCACAGGGGCTGCTTTTCTGACTTTGTTCTGTAGTCAGGTGATTCATTATTCATTCATTACCAGCTGGGACAACACTTGACACCTGCCTATTTAGGATCCCAGCACTCATTGTTGGGTCATTAATGTTTCCTGTGCTGGACTTGTGTTCTTCTGACGTTCCAGTGCCTGTTCAGATGGGTTATTGTTTGTCTCTTGCCTGTCATGTACTAGGTTCCTCTGGATGCCAAGCCACAGATGTGTCCTCATACATTTAGCCTTCTGGCGCGTTAAACAGTCCTAACATGCCTATATTCTATGTGCGACTGCGGCTGTATCTGCATGTGAATCACTACATTACACAGCCGCTGACACTGTAATGTAGCATTTCGCATCCAGATACTCACAGCATTCCATTTCTGTAGTACCGTGTCATTGCATTCTTGGATTTTCCCATTATTGACAGTGCAATCTGTTTGTTTATTCCTGGACTATATGCATTGCTGGTTTACCGATCTATTGTTATTTAGCCTGCTGCATTTCTGCAAGTCTGATCCTAATGCTATTTCATCCATGTATGTTACACTGTTGGAAAATAAACCTATAATAATTACCAAGCAGGTCTCCAGGTGAATTGACAGTTGCACCTCTTAAAGATGGGGGTACACACTTGCAGATGTGGGTACCCAGCAATGCGACGCCCGACCATCGGCCATACATGCAGACTGATGGAACTACCCCAATGGATGACCCACGGGAGAGCGCATAATGGGTACACACTGGCCGATGAGCACAATAGGTCGACCCGATAAACATCGTCAAGTCTGTACCCAGTTTAAGTGTAATCTTAACAACACTGCAGCTGTTTTGGATCACAGATAGAGAGTGATATTGGGCCAATATTACAGCATTTGTGACCAGTGTTACTATAACCAGAACACAGTGTGTAAACGTCTCCTTGCTGGATACAGCAATTAACTTTCTTTTTTTGAAAAAACAGTTTTTTCAAAATTTATTTCTTTGCAGAGACAAGCACATAGGGCCAAATGTAATAGGTAGTCTGTTTTGGTAAATTGCGAGTTTGGTGCTAAACTCGCAATTTTTCACAACTCTCCAATGTAATAGGGTGTCTGTTCACTAAAACTCGCATTTTTCAGAGTTACTAAAACTCTCCATTCTCAAACTCGCATCCAGATGTTTTCACATTGAAAACAATCAACTCGCCCAATGTAATTGAGTGTCTGTTTCAGACTCGCAAAAAAAAGTTTACCAAAAGTCCCCAAATAATAGACCTGCTTCAGGCTAGCGAGTACATCCTGAGCTGGTCAGATTAACACAGAAACATGCACATATCCATGAGATATGTACATGTTTCTGTGTGTACTTATGTTAAATGGTTTTAAATAAAAAAAAAAATGACGTGCACCCCCTCCCCAAAGGCATAACCAGCCCCGGGCTTTATAAAGCCTGTTCTGGTTCTAATAATACAGGGTCCAAAATGCGTAGGGGGACCCTGTATATTAAGAACCAGCACAGGGCTTTGTTGAGCTGGTCCTGGTTCTGGAAAATCAGGGGACAAAATGAGTAGGGGTCCCCCAAAAATTCCAGAACCAGCACCAAACTCTTTCTAGCGGGGGGATAATGCCACAGCCAGGGAAATCCTTTCACCGGTTTCCCCGGCCAAAGCATTACCCCTGACCGCTAGTCAGTCCAGGCCCTGGATCCCTGGGGAGTTGGGTACCCCCCCAATAAAGGGGTACCCCACTCCAGGGCACCCCAGGCCTAGACTGATAGCCCGGGGCTATCCCCGGCACCCTAAGGCGGTGGGTGCCGGGTTGATAGTGTTAGTGTAAAGTGTAAAATTAAATTTTCAATATTGTCTTTATTTGTAGAACCACAAGTACCAGCAAGCCTCCCCTGCATGCTGGTATTTGGAGAACCACAAATACCAGCATGCGGGGCATTACGGGCCCGCTGGCACTTGTAGTTCCACAACTAAAGAAATACGTAAATAAACAAACATACACCGTGAAAGTATAATTTTAATAAAACATACATGCATACTCACACTCACACATACTCACCTAGTAATCTATAGGGGTGTACCTGAAAAACAAAAATTCATACTCACCTCTCCTATGCATCGATCACGTCCTCTTCTGCAAGTAGGCAATCCAGGGGTTAAAATAAAAAAACGAAAAAAAACCCGATCCATGCCGGACACAGCAAAGGTACGTGTACACACATACCTTTGCTCCGCGTAAATGACCGGGGCACACGTGTGCCCCGTCAGTGAAGGGGCCGCCAGCCAATCAGGGAGCATCTCCGTCGGAGCAGCTCCCTGATTAGCTGAATGCGGCCAGCCTGTGTGTTCCATAGACGTCTATGGTGAGAAATCCCCATAGACGTCTATTGTGGGAACCGCTACATCGTAGCCGCAAGATTAATTGAGGTTGATCTTGTGGTTACATCAATGATACAATGTCGCGGCCCGGACTGACTAGCGGTCAGGGGTAATGCTTTGGCCGGGGAAACCTGTGAAAGGTTTTCCCTGGCTGTGGCATTATCCCCCCGCTAGACAGAGTTCGGTGCTGGTTCTGGAACTTTCAGGGGATCCCTACTCGTTTTGTCCCCTGATTTTCCAGAACCAGCTCAACAAAGCCCTGTGCTGGTTCTTAATATACAGGGGCCCCCTATGCATTTTGGCCCCTGTATTTTTAGAACCAGAACAGGCTTTATAAAGCCCGGGGCTGGTTATGTTTTTGGGGAGGGGTTGCACGTTTTTTTTTTTTAACACACACACAGAAGCCATCACGGATCTCACTGATCTGTGATGGCTTCTCTAAAACTCACACATTTTAATGCTACTCGCATTAAAAGGTGTCAGTTTACATTGTCCTAAACTCGCCTAAACTCGCAAATGCAGTAGCCTCGAGCTGAAAAGTTCGCAGGCTATTGAATTTGCGAGTTTCAGTACAAACTCGCACTTTCTAAAAGTGCGAGAAAGTGCGAGTTTGTACTGTTACTAAAACAGACTACCTATTACATTTGGCCCATAGTGTTCATTCTTCACGACACTGTAATCTGGCCATTACACCTAATATTCCTGGTTGGAAATCTAGTTTAAATTAAGACATGCCTATGTTCAACTTTTAGCAGTTGGCAACCAGGAATCAAGCATGATTTAATAGAAGAGTTATTACACACTATGGTTGAGGTTTCTGTATTACTGAGACTAATTAATAAGGCACTTTTTAACTTAATCTATAAAAATAAATAAATATATATTTCCCTCTCTTTAAATATTATATTTTATGCAGTGCATTACAAATTTATTTTAATGCCAAAATTGTAATATGCACTAACAAATATTTTCTCCCCCTTCCCCCAGCAATAAAGTTTTTGGCCTGTTTTAAACATTTCCATTCATCAGAGAGATTGCACTACCAAATAAACTTCAATACAATACCCCTTTTACACCGGAGCTAAAACCCGGGTTATTGAAGGGTTAACCCGGGCAGCTCCTTGGTATAAAAGGGGAGAGGGTTGAATCGCCGGGTCGAGTGACCCGGCAATCCAACCCTGGCAAATAGCAGGGTTTAACACGGGCGTAGCCCGTGAAACCCTGCTGCGGGAAACAGCGCACTCTGGTTCACGATGACCTGGAGTGTGCTGCTAGCCAGCCGATTGGTCTGGCTTCAGTGGCGCTTGGAGATGATGTCATCTCCAAGCGTCCACTTTCACGCCGGGAAAGCCGGGTCTATGCAGACCAGACTCCGTTGTAAGCGGCGCCGATTTGGGAATATCCCGAGTTGGCGCCGGCTAGATTCCGGGTCTGATCCAGATAGGAACTCTGGGCCTGATTCAGACCCGCTCGCAAGTGGGTCGATGTTGGCCCAGGGCGCATGCACATGACAGAGCCGGCTCCATCGTGCGCATGCGCGAGACCAGGATAGCGACAGGCAAGCCGTCACTCCGGGTCTCGTACCAAAGGGGGCGTGCTGTCGATGTTGAGTGGTGGGCAGGCCGGGGGCGTGGCTGGCCAGACGGAGGCATTCCCATGGGAACGCCTACCGTCTGGGGCCGACCCCACTGACATCACAAGTGATGTCAGTGGGAGTGCTTTCGGCTGTTAGAGCCGAAAGCACTCTAGGGCTTGCGGCAACGAGACCCTACCACAAGGGTCTCATCGCAAACCCGATGGTTGCGATGGTCTTGACCATCACGACCATCTTCCTGGCCGCTCACTATAGCTGTGGGTGGCCATCCACAGCTATGGGAGCGGCCAGGAGGCCTCTCTAAAAAAACAGAGGGCTGGCCCTGATTCAGAGCGAGCTCTCTGTCAGAGCGCCCGGCTCTGAATCAGGCCCTCTGTTCCAACTCCGGGTCAGACCCGGAATTTAGGTGGAAAAGGGGTAAAATTAATACCTCTTTTACATCTCAAATGCTCACACCCGGGATTTGTACACGCGTCCATCCCAAGTGTGATCCGGCTGAGACCCCTTCAGACTGGCGGCCCGACCTTGAAGGGGCTTCAAAAAGTTCCAGGATAGCAGTGAAACGCGTCAAAAGGGTTAGTTACTGTATTTGACTCCTGCTACCTTGGTTTAGATAGAGTCTGAAGCTACCATTCACGTTACTATTTGCACGCTATTAAGTAACAGTGTGAGATTAAGCTACTTGGTTTACAGCTGATTTAACAAAGAGGAGACGCCGACGGTGGTGTGGTGTTCCAGGCAGAGACAGCGGAGGTACGGGACTTACATCAAACCACGGCTCTGGACGAGCGCCCGCTGATGCCTTAGCCACCCCTCTATCCCCGCTACCTCTATCGAGGCTCCAGAAGCCAGCACAACACTGCTGCCCAGTCCTCGCTGTAGGTGAACGAGCTCTCCTGCACTCAGCGTTACATCAAGGTCCCAGGCGCACTACAAGTACTTATCCAAAGCTGGCTGTACATGAAGGTGATCGCTGTATTGGATGTACCGAAAGCACAACTCTCCATTGAGAGATAACAAAGTCGGAGAATCCAATTTACAATACAGTGCATTGGAATTCGGTGAGCATTCAAGTATACTTGTTTTACAAAAATCCAATCTAAGCAGAGACTGTGCATATTCTGATTCTGTATTGATTGAACAGTCTGACATTATTCCGGTAGATCCTCTATCAGGATCTTTGATTGTAGCAGTGTGCTGGATATATTGAAAATATTCTTTTTATACATTTTATTAATGTCTTTTACTTTATTGTTTATTTTAATAATTGTATACTTGTGATTCAGAGAAGCCTTCTTATTGAGATCAATTTAGCACAATTAATATTTGAAGTTCCAGCAGAAGCGCGGTCTATTCTTTCATGAGGACATTAAATTTTTAACAATAGCTATAAATATGCCCCTGTTTTGTAGACTGCACTAAAAATGTTGGAAAAATTAAATACTGTGACATAACTACATCTACCACCAAGTTCACCAACTATTGACCGCAGCTGGCTCAGACAGCTGGAATGCCAAAGGTTCATAAACTGAATTTAATGTGATCACAGACACAATTACTTTCAAAAATGATTGGTACGTGTGAAGTATTAGAAATCACAGACAAAAAGGTTGTGTGAGAAAGTATACAGTATTCATTGGTCAATACAGCCGATGGTATCACGGTCATTGGTAGCAATGATTGTTTAGAACAAAAGCAAATATTTTCAGGGAATGTATCAGAATTGCAAAATGGCAACGTGCAACAGACAACTTCGCAATGCAAGTAATAAGTCTGTTAATACTTGATGGTGCAGATTCAGTAATGTGACTGCAATAGGTAACAGAGCAATGCAGATAATAAAGATATATGGAACTAAAACCTAACATGTGGTCCAATTAATTATCCAATCTGAAAAGACTTTTCGGAAATATCACCCTGTGAAGTTGAATTTGTTTATGAATCAGCATTTAAACATCTTATTTGTGGATAGTCTGCAGTAATTTATTTTTTGTACATGTTCATTATATCAAATTTGTAATACTGACAATATTTTATGGAAAAGACTGTTCATTTTATTATGTTTTGATGTACATATTCTGTAATGGAAAGCAATAAAAATGTAATATTAAAAAATATATATATTTTGAACAAAATTCATAGAATTATTAAGTTCCTACATTACCTGATAGTGGGGAGAAAAAAATTACCCTACCAACTAAAGGGGAAAAATTCACCTAATTGGTAACCCAGGGAAAATAGCCTCCAGAGCTCAGGGACTGCAATTTGCAGCTGTGTGACCACATGGAACAATAAGGCAGTCAGATATTAAAGCTTCTTATTGGTACTCCTCCACACTGGACTTACTTCCCCCCTCCCCCCATCACTACCCTTTCCCTCCCTGACCAGGTTCTATCCCAATACATCTCAACCCTTACATCTGCCCTGGACTTACATGAGCCAGCTGTTATTCTTAGCTTCCATCTGTACACACTCCACAATCCAACCTTGACACTTCCAACTACCTTCAAATATGCTCTGCTGATTTGCACTGGAGGAAATCTTACTCTCACTGCAAGTTTCTTCAATTCAAAATTGTCTAATTATCCTACAGTTCCAAGCTATATCTCTACAAACAATCCTACTCCATGTCTCTCATATACTCACAGTCTTCCAATCCCTGACACCATATATGCATATATGACACAACCTACAACTCTCTCCTTTGCTCTTCCCCTTAACCTTCTCCCCAAGCACCTTCGACTTTGTCATCTGCCAGGACATCTCCTCTCTTCAAATTCCTCCTGTCTGACCCCTACATGTTCCACCATTTTCTACTTCTCTCTTGCTAAAGGGGAAAAATGTCAACACCTTTCTCTCATCCGATTCTCTCTCATCCTGTTGTATTTACCCTATTCAATCTTAACTTCTCCATTCCCTCGGTTTCTGCTACCACCTCACCTACAGTATTCTTTTCAACCTTTGTCCTCAAAAAAACCTTCGTTTGACCTGACTCTCTCTAACTACTACCTTCTCTTGCTTCCTCTTTGCCTCCAAGATCCTTAAATGGCTTTTCTATCGCCATCTCACCACTTTTCTCTCTTCCCCCCTCACAGTGACTGCCCTTATAAAAGTTACTAATGATTTCCTTACTGTAAAATCCTCATTTCTCTCTACTCATCTTACTTAACCTGTCTCCGGCTTTTTCAGTGTGGATCACCCTCTTCTCCTTCAACTAGTCAACTCTTTTGGACTACTTGACTTGCTGACTTCATACCTCTATAACACTGATCAGCACTCATTTTATTGGCAATCATATGAGAGTAACTTTAGGGTAACTTTGTGGTGCTGATTCCGAATATGAAATCAGTTTTGCTAGATTGGCTCAAAATTTTTAGATATTCTGATGAGAAACAAGAAAAACACAATAAACAACTGTCGACTGCCTGCTGGTTGGGTGGCTGATCACTTATATACAGAGGGGGAATATTCTAGAATGATCACGGAGTGAACACATAAAATATCCGCATGTCTCACCTTCTAGAATGTTCAGATAGATTCCCTATTGCACAAGTTATGGCTAAGCTCCCTAATACTTTATGGTATCCATTATCTCAATAACTAGAGACAATTAGAAAAAACGACTTTCATTTTTGAATTCAACAACTCCAAAATATCTTAAATAAGTTCATATTCGTGGCAACTAACCAACTTTTTTTTATTTGTTGGACTGTGTAATCACAGTTTGATTGTCTCTTCCTCTGACTCTATGCCTCTCCTTCTACCTGTCGTCCCCAATAGCCTGTTCTTGGACACTCTCTCTTCTCACTTTAGACCCCATCGCTTGTAGATTTTGTAAGCTCCTTTGGCCTCTAAAACAACCTTTATGCTGATAACAGATTTACATCATTCACTCTCCAGTCTTTATGTATAATAAAATCTCTCGATTTTCAAGGCACAATTTCTGGAGTTTTTGGCCATTATTAGTATTGAATAATTTGTGCTCTGTCTTTCTGTATTTGAGCTCTGTCATTGTGTTATTGTATTTTTTTATTATATTGTGTTTTGTTTATCTAGTTTTACTTGTGTTGTGATTTTCTTTGTTGATTTTGGTACATCTGTTGTTGGGATACCAGCAGCACGCAATCACTACTGCAGAGATTTATTATAACTAGCGTTAAGAGCCATCTGTAATTATAAAAGGATAATATATTTATGGATCATTCACAGACTTGGGGATAGATTTTCATGGAAAGATGGCAGCGTTCAGTAAACTTCAAAAGATTTTTAAAATCAGAGATATTCTAACATTCAAAGAATTGCAGGTTACCTTCCACTATAACATATAATTTAATTTCACATTTTTTTCTTTGTGTGAGATCTATTCAATTTTCCATGGTGTGCATGCATTACTGACACAAAAATCCAGTGCATCAGTCTATATACGAGGGCTGATTGAAAAGTAATTAGACTGCTTCTGTTTTTCTGTCCCATAGGTAGACATGGTAACACTATGCTGGCTATTGTAAAGCTCATACATCGATGTTAGGGACCGACCCCCGTGTTTTGGTTTTGGATCTGTATCTCCTTCAAGGTTTTGGATCTGGATTTGGTACTGCTGTACTGCAGTATTTCATTGGTGGAAGCACTTCAAAGAGGGTAATACGGAAGTGACTGATGAAGCGCGTTCTGAGAGACCATCCACCGTGGTTACAGATGTCAACATTGCCAAAGCTGCAGAGATGTTGCAAATTGACAGAAGGTTAACTTTACACAAACTTTCAGTTTCACTTGGCACCTCATTCAAACGGGTTCAGCATATTGTGACAAAGGAACTGAAAATTCATCGCTGTTCTTTGATGCGAACGGTATGATCCTACAGCACTGGGTTCCATGTGTACAGACAATTAAAAGAGACTACTATGCAAACGTCCTGAAAACCCATTTGTGTGGAACAATGAGGAAGAAAAGACCACATTTGATGAAGAAACAATGGTTTTTGCTCCAAGACAATGCCCGACCACATATTGCTGGTGTTGCATTGGCAGTACTGAAATTTATGGGACAGCACTGGAACACCCTCCATATAGCCTGGACTTAGCGCCCTGTGATTTGTGGGCATTCCAAACACTGAAAAAACAACTGCGTGGAAAGAAGTTCTCCCCAGATGAGGTAGTGAAAAATGCCACAGCTGCAACACTACAAGTGATGTCCCAAAACGGTCTACTGCACGTCTTTGAATCGTAGTTGAAACGCTGCAAAATATGAGATATGGTAAGAACTTACCCTTGTTATCTCTATTTCTACGAAGTCCATAGGGTTCCAGAGGATACCTTTGGTTATAGGGGATAGCAGCAGACATCCGGCACCTTAGTGTTACGTTCTCAGCCTCCCAGGATGCACTGGAGTCTCTCTCTTATACCCCACCCACGAGCCAAGGCATCTCAGTTACGTAACAAGTCATAAGCCGGAGAAGAAAGAGAGGGAAGGAAGTCTGGAACACGCAAGAATCACATTCTCACCAGAAGGAGACGGAAAAACCGGTGACCAGAACAAAGCCAATCTGCAGTACAGGTGCGACAGGACGGGAGTCCTGTGGAGCCCTATGGACTTCGTAGAAATAGAGATAACAAGGGTAAGTTCTTACCAAATCTCATATTTTCTACTTCAGGGTCCATAGGGTATCCACAGGATACCTTGGGGATGTCCCAAAGCAGTATCCTTTAAGGGTGGGAATGCTCCTGTGCAGAAAGGAGAATCCACCGCCCGAAGGAAGCATCCTGAAAGGCGAAGGTATCAAATGCATAATACCTCACAAAGGTATGGACAGAATACCACGTGGCTGCCTTGCAAAGCTGAACAGCAGAGGCACCACGGCGAGCTGCCCACGAAGGACTCACAGACCGAGTAGAATGAGCTTTAACAGAAGATGGTACAGGAAGGCCCTCATGAATGTATGCCTCAGAAATCGCCATGCGAATCCACCCTGCCAAAGTTTGCTTAGTGGCAGGCCAACCCTGCTTACGGAAACCATAGAGGACAAAAACAGTACGACTTCCAAAATGAATTGGTACAGTCAACATAAATCCTTAGAACATCCAAGGAGGCCTCACCAGCTGAGAGGTCTGGGGAATTAAAGGCCGGCACTATAATTTCCTCATTAATGTGGAAACTAGATACTACCTTAGGTAGGAAACCAGGGCGAGTGCTATGCACCGCCCTGTCCCAATAAATAATCAGAAAGAGAGGGCGACATGAGTGAGCCCCCAAATCGACACCCTTCTGGCCGAAGTAATGGCCAGAAGAAACAGTCTTAGCTGTAAGCCATTTGAAATCCACTGAGCCCAGTGGTTCAAATGGCGGTCCTTGGAGAGCCCTCAGGACCACAGCCAAATCCCAAGGAGCCACAGGTGGAACAAAGGGAGGCTGAATGCAAAGTACACCTTGCATAAAGGTGCGGACATCAGAAAGAGTAGCAATCCTTCGTTGAAACCACACGGGCAGGGCAGAAACTTGCACCTTCAGGGAAGCAAGGCGAAGACCGTGATCTAAGCCCGCCTATAGGAAAGCCAAAACCCTGGATATCCTAAACACCTGAGGATCACATCCTCTAGGGCGACACCATTCAAAGAAAGTATGCCACACTCTGTTGTAAATTCTTGCAGAAGCAGGCTTCCGAGCTCTGAGCAAGGTGTTAACTACAGAGCTGGATAAACCCCTGGACCTTAATAGGGCTATCTTAACAGCCACGCCATCAAAGACTGATGACCCAGGTCCGGGTAATGGCAAGGACCTTGAGACAACAGGTCCGGACGTTGAGGCAACAGCAACGGAGTGTCTATGAAGAGACTCTGAAGATCTGAGTACCAGTGATGTCTGGGCCATGCTGGAGCTATCAAAAGGAGCGTGCCTCCTTCTTGCTTGAATTTTCGAATCACTTGAGGAAGAAGGGAGAAAGGAGGGAAGAGGTATGCAAACCGGAAGTTCCACCGGCTCAACAGAGCGTCTACCAGAAGAGTCTCCGTGTCTCTTGTTCTTGACCCGTACACAGGCAACTTGTTGTTGCATGAGTTCTATCTCTGGAAGGTCCCACTTGTCCACCAGGAGTTGAAACACCTCCTGGTGAAGAACCATTCTCCTAGATGCACGACTTGACGGCTGAGAAAGTCTGCTTCCCAGTTGAGGACTCCTGGTATGCACAGCCGAGATGGCAGGGAGATTGCCCTCCGGCAAAGCCAGAATGCGGGACACCTCTGTCAGTGATGCCTGACTTCGGGTTCCTCCTTGGCGGTTTATGTAAGCCACCGTGGTGGCGTTGTCCGACTGTACCTGCACGGGTTTTCCGTGGAGAACATGTCTTGCCTGCTGCAGAGCTCTGAATATTGCCAAAGTTTCAAGATGTTTATTGGAAGCGCAGATTCTGCTGGCGTCCACCTTCCCTGGAACAAGTGTGGACCTGTCACTACTCCCCAGCCTCGGAGACTGGCGTCCATTGTCAGAAGGACCCAGTTTGCAATCCAAAAGGGGCACCCCCTGTTCAGATGAGCCATCTGTAGCCACCAGGCCAGAGACAGACGTACCGAAAGCACCATTGTCTGTGTCTTTATCCGATGGGGAAAACCATTCCATCTGGAGAGGATCAATTTCTGCAGAGGTCTGGAGTGAAACTGGGCATATTCGACCATGTCGAACATCGATACCATGGAGCCCAGTAACCTCATCGCTGAGTGAACAGACACTCGGCGACTATGAAGGCAACTGCGTTCCTTTGCCTGTAATGCAGAGATCTTTTTCTCAGTCACAAAGATCCTATGTTGTTGGGAGTCCAACAGGGCACCGAGATGAATCATCCTCTCTGAGGGAACCATGGAGGACTTTTTCCAGTTTATCAACCAGCCGTGATTCTGCAACACAGATATTGTCAGTGGCAGATGGCACTGAAGGATCTCTGTAGACCCTGCTAACAACAGAAGGTCGTCCAGATAGGGTAACAAGTGGACCCCCTTCATCCGCAGGTGGGCCGCCATGACTGCCATGACTTTGGTAAACACTCGAGGCGCTGTGGCCAGACCAAAGAGCAGTGCCTGGAACTGGAAATGTTGATTTACCACTGCAAACCTGAGGAATTGCTGGTGTGCTAAGATAATAGGGACATGCAGGTAGGCATCCTGAATATGCAACGACACCATAAAATCTCCAGGCTCCCTTGCCAATATAATGGAACGCAGGGTCTCCATCCTGAACCGAGGAACCCTCAAGGACTTGTTGAGGGACTTGAGGTTGAGGATGGGCCGGTAAGACCCATTGGGTTTCTGTACCAGAAAGAGATTGGAGCAATATCCCATTCCCCTCTGGGGTAACGGAACAGGTACTATAACTCCAGCCTGGAGCATAGAGTGCAACACTTTCTGGAGTTCCAGGGCCTTGTCCTGATCTGACTTAAGGCCTGTGGTGAAAAACCAGCTGGGAGGCCTTCGCTGGAAGGAGAGGTCGTACCCCCGTGAGTCCACTTCTCTTACCCAAGTGTCCATGGTAGTCAGATACCAGCACAGGGCGAACTGAAGAAGTCGGCCTCCCACTCTGGGGTTCCCCAAGGGGAGGCTCGTCCCGTCAAGCTGCAGGCTTATCGTCCGACTTGGGAGTAGGACGTCTTGTACTCCAAGCCTGCTTCTTTGGCTTGGCAGATTTCTTGGCCCCTGACTGTCTTGTAAAGGACTATATTTTGGACTTACCTGGGCCCTATAGGGCCGAAAGGACGAAGTACCAGACCCTGCTGGGACTGCAGCCAATGGCAGACATGCAGATTTAGCTGCTGCCAGTGTGGCTACAATGATGTCCAGATCAGGGCCAAACAGGACCTGCACCCTTAAAAGGCAAGCATTCCAATCCCTTCTTGGAATCTGCATCCACTTTCCAAGAGCGCAACCACAGGTGGCGGTGAGCCGCTACTGCTGCCGAGGAGATTCTGCAAGTGAGGAGACCTATATCTAAGAGTGCCTCATTAATAAACGTGGCTGAGTCTCTGAGATTGCCTACTAACTCCACCTGCTCAACTGAAAAGTCAGTGTCCAGAGACACCTCCAAGTTATCTGCCCAGCGCTCCATGGCTCTGGCCACCTAGCACATGGCCATAGCCGGTCTGGAAGCCCCTCCAGCAAGGGAATAAATGGATTTTAGGCATATTTCCACCTTGCGATCCGTAACATCCTTCAAGGAGGACATGGAGGGCATGGGCAATGTTGCACTCCTCACTAGGTGTGTGACATGAGAATCCAACTGTGGAGGGATTTCCAATTTGGAAAAATAATTATCCGCACAGGGGTATGCAAAGGCCAAGCATCTTTGAGGCTGGAACCGCTTACCCGGATTTTTTCCACGCCTCCTCTAAATGATGCACTAACTAGCCAGATAGAGGAAATACAGTAGCATCTCCCTTAATATCCTTAAAGAAGGCGTATTTGGATTTAGCCACGGGGGGATCCTCATCCTCAATAACCAAGGCTGCACGGACTGCCCGTATAAGGCCAGATATATAGACTTTAGACTTAGACTCCGTCTCCTTTGCATGAAGGGGCTCTTGGTCGGAAAAGTCAATAATCTCACCGTCATCAGACGTCATGTCATCATCATACTGAGCCATCTGAGACAATAAAAGCCGCTTAGAAGGCCGCAAGGGAGACTCCCCCTGTAAAACATCCGTCAGGTGCTGTACCGTGTTGAACAATGAATTCACCCACACAGG
This sequence comes from Taudactylus pleione, assembly GCA_031769625.1. NCBI lineage: Eukaryota > Metazoa > Chordata > Amphibia > Anura > Myobatrachidae > Taudactylus > Taudactylus pleione. The sequence goes on along the minus strand of JAUIMM010000052.1, from coordinate 20,149,923 downwards.
CTCCTGCAAGACCTGGGGGGCGAAAGCAGGAGACACTGGGGTAGCATCAACTGCCTGGGGAACCCCTGCATGGGTAATTAGACTACCGCCTGCTGCGATTACTCCATCTGGGGAAATGCAGGGGACGTCGCCAACTGGCCCACAAGGGTTGTAAGTGCCTTAGCATATCAAACCCAGGGCGGTTCCTGCACTGTTAAAGTATAACATGCCCTACATAATCCCTCAGCGTTCCCATCTCCCTCCACTAACTGTACATTGCATGTGGTACATTTTAGCTCAAGAGGATATTCTCATTCACTCCCAGACATGATGAGTGTAAACGGAGTGTATGTGACTCCCTACACAGAAAAAACAGGAGATATGGTAAGAACTTACCTTTGTTATCTCCGTTTCTACGAAGTCCTTAGGGTCCACAGGGATACCTTGGGGTATAGGTCTTGGCTCCACAGCCATGGGCACCACAGAGTTAAAGATGTCCTCCCAGGATGCACTGGACCCCCTCCTATACCCCGCCCCCAGGCCAAGGCACCTCAGTTTTAGTATCAAGCCATAGGCCGGGAGAGAGGAAAAAGGAAGAAGAAAGTCTGGAACACACAAGATTCACATTCTCATAGAAAAGGGAGACAGAAACTGGTGACCAGAACACCCCCCTACGGAAGCACAGGGCGTCAGGGCGGGCGCCCTGTGGACCCTAAGGACTTCGTAGAAACGGAGATAACAAAGGTAAGTTCTTACCATATCTCCTGTTTTCTACCTCAGGGTCCTTAGGGATCCACAGGGATACCTTGGGGATGTCCCAAAGCAGTATCCTTCAAGGGAGGGGACGCTCCTGTGCCGAGAGGAGAATCCGCCGCCCGAAGGAAGCATCCTGAGAAGCAAATGTGTCAAAGGCGTAATGCTTGACGAAAGAATGGACAGAGGACCACGTGGCCGCCTTACAAAGCTGAAGATTGAGGCTCCACGTCGAGCTGCCCACGAAGGTCCCACAGATCTTGTAGAATGAGCTTTCACAGAGGGTGGCACTGGGAGTCCCTCGTGAGTGTATGCCTCAGAGATCGCCATGCAGATCCAGCGTGCCAAAGTCTGTTTATTGGCAGGCCAACCCCTCCTATGAAATCCATATAGGACGAACAAAGAGTCCGATTTTCTCAAAGAACTGGTACAGTCCACGTAAATCCGCAGAACCCGTACCACATCCAAAGAAGCCTCACCAGCTGAGAGATCAGATGAATTAAAGGCTGGGACCACAATTTCCTCATTAATGTGGAAACTAGACACTACTTTAGGAAGGAATTCGGGACGGGTACGAAGTACCGCCCTGTCCGAATGAAAAATTAGAAATGGGGGACGACACGAAAGAGCCCCCAAATCCGACACCCTTCTAGCTGAAGCAATAGCCAGAAGGAACACTGTTTTTGCCGTAAGCCATTTCAGATCCACAGAACCCAGAGGTTCAAACGGAGGATCCTGTAGCACCTTCAGGACCACAGCCAGATCCCATGGAGCTACCGGATGGACATAGGGAGGCTGGATGCGAAGGACACCCTGCATAAAGGTACGGATAACAGGCCGCGTGGCAATCCTTCGTTGAAACAAAACCGACAGGGCAGAAACATGCACCTTCAGTGAAGCAAGGCGTAGACCTAAATCCAAGCCTGCCTGAAGGAAAGCCAACACTCTCGATATTCTATACTCGCGAGGATCGTACGCTTTAGGGCGACACCACTCAAAATAGGTATGCCACACCCTGTGGTAAATTCTAGCTGAAGCCGGCTTACGAGCATGTAACATGGTATTGACCACCGCTCTAGAGAAACCCTTGGACCTCAAGAGGGAAGCCTCAAGAGCCACGCCGTCAAAGATAGCCGACTCAGGTCCAGGTAGAGACAAGGACCCTGAGACAATAGGTCCGGCCTCTGAGGTAACAGCCAAGGAGTGTCGATGGATAGACACTGGAGATCCGAGTACCAACTCCTTCAGGGCCACGCCGGGGCCACCAGCAGGATCTTGCCTCCTTCCTGCCTGAACTTTCGAATTACTCGAGGCAGCAGGGAGAATGGAGGAAACAGGTACGCGAATTGGAAGTTCCACCGTGCCGACAGAGCGTCCACCAGGAGAGCTCCCGTGTCTCTTGTTCGGGATCCGTACGCCCACAGCTTGCGGTTGTGTCTGGAGGCCATGAGGTCTATTTCGGGAAGACCCCACTTGTCCACCAGGAGTTGGAACACCTCCTGGTGAAGAGACCATTCCCCCGGGTGTACATCGTGGTGGCTGAGGAAGTCCGCCTCCCAGTTCAGCACACCCGGAATGAAGACGGCTGAAATGGCCGGCAGATTGCCTTCTGCCCAAGTCAGAATGCGGGACACCTCCTTTAGAGCCGCTTGGCTTCGAGTTCCTCCCTGACGATTTAGGTAAGCCACCGTGGTGGCGTTGTCTGACTGAACCTGCACAGGTTTCCCTAGCAGGAAGTCTTGCAGGTTGCAGCGCCCTGAACACTGCTCGAATTTCCAATATATTGATTGGCAGGTTCGATTCCTCCGACGTCCACCGGCCCTGGAAGACATGTGGGCCTGTCACAGCGCCCCAGCCCCGAAGGCAAGCATCCGTTGTTAGAAGGACCCAATCCGAAATCCAAAACGGACGTCCCCTGCTGAGATGAGACTTTTGTAACCACCACGTCAAAGACAGACGCACTTCCGGAGTGAGCCTGATCATCTGCGTCTTTATTCGACGGGGATTTCTGTCCCATCTGGACAGGATCAACATTTGTAGAATCCTGGAGTGGAACTGGGCATACTCCACCATGTCGAACGTTGACACCATGGATCCCAGTAACTTCATCGCCGAGAGAAGAGACACTCGGCGACTGCTTAGAACATTGCGTATCTTGGACTGCAACAGGGCTATCTTTTCCTCCGTCAAAAAGATCCTCTGTTGCTGAGAGTCCAACAATGCCCCGAGATGGACCATTCTCTGAGAAGGAATTAGAGAGGACTTCTTCCAGTTCACTATCCAGCCGTGAGCCTGCAATACCGATATTGTCAGTTGTAGATGGCTGCAAAGGACTTGTGGCGACCCTGCCAACAACAGAAGGTCGTCCATGTAAGGTAACAGGCGAACTCCCTGCAACCGCAGGTGTGCTGCCATGGCCGCCATTACTTTTGTGAACACCCGAGGAGCCGTGGAAAGGCCAAACGGTAGGGCCTGAAACTGGTAATGGAGGTCCAACACTGTAAATCTGAGGTAGCACTGATGAACCCTGGCAATGGGGATATGCAGGTAAGCAACCTGAATATCCAGGGACACCATAAAATCTCCAGGCTGCATAGCTAAAACAATAGAACGCAGAGTCTCCATCCGGAACCGAGGGACCCTTAAAAACTTGTTCAGGGACTTGAGGTTGAGTATAGGTCTGTATAATCCATTTGGTTTTTGAACCAGAAAAAGGTTGGAGTAATATCCGGTCCCTCTCAGGGATAACGGAACAGGTTCTATTACTCCCATTTGAAGCATAGAACGCAGCGACTCTTGGATCGCTAGAGCCTTCGTTGGATCTGAAGGACCTGCTGTTACAAAGAACTGATGAGGAGGCCTTCTGCGGAAGGAGAGGGCATATCCTTGAGATACCACCTCCCGTACCCAAGTGTCTGTGGTGATTTTGAACCAACACTGGGCGTATTGCAGAAGTCGGCCTCCCACCCTGGGATCCCCCAAGGGGAGGCCCAACCCGTCAGGCTGAGGGTTTGTCATCCGGCTTGGCAGCTGGACGTCTGGTACTCCAAGCTTGCTTCTTGGTCTTAGTGGTCTTTTTGGGACCCTAAGGTCTCGGAAAGGACTGAACCCTAGGTTTTCCCGGAGGGCGATAGGGCCGAAAGGACGGATTTTTAGACCCAGACGGAGTCGGGGCTGAGGGTAGACACGCAGATTTGGCAGCCGCCAACGTGTCTACTATTTTGTCCAAGGCTGGTCCAAACAGGACCTGTCCATTGTAGGGTAAGCATTCCAAGCCTTTCTTGGATTCAGCGTCCGCCCTCCACGAACGTAACCACAAGGAGCGTCGAGCGGCCACAGCTGCCGCAGAAATCCTAGAAGTAAGCAGGCTCAAATCCAAAGCTGCTTCGTTAATGTACGTAGCGGAATCCCGAAGGTTACCCACTAACATAACCTGTTCGCTGGTACCCTCAGAAGCGAATGATGTCTCCAAAGCGTCCGCCCACCTTTCCATAGCCTGGGCCACCCAGCAGACAGCCATAGCTGGTCTAGATGCTCCTCCAGCAAGGGAATAGATGGACTTAAGACACACCTCTACCTTACGGTCTGTAGTATCCGTCAGAGAAGACATAGACGGCATAGGCAAAGTTGCGCTCTTTACTAAGAGCGTAACGTGAGAATCCACCTGAGGAGGAGACTCCCATTTAGTGAAATAATCTTCCGCAAAGGGATAAGTACGTGCCAGACGCTTGTGAGGTTGAAATCTTTTTCCTGGAGATTTCCAGGCCTCCTCCATGTGATCAACTAGCTGACCAGATAGGGGGAAAACTGCTGCAGCTCCTTTAACCTTTTTAAAATAAGCATGAGTAGGCGCTGCAGGTAAGTTGTCGTCAGTAATTACCATGGCCGCACGGACTGCCCGTATGAGGCCTGGAATGTAAATACTAGACTTAGCCTCTGCTTGAGGAGTGTCGGTGTCCGACAAATCTAGAATTTCACCCTCATCAGACGACCCGTCATCCTCATCATCCTGAGTGGATGGATATGACAATAACGGTCTTTTAGCAGGTATGGATTGATCCTGCTGTGTGCTCCGCACCCCAGAATCAGACAAACCTGGGTCAGCCTGATTAAGGACCTGTTGCGGGGGGCACTGCATTACTATCGGTCCCGGAACTCCCAGAACAGGAGGCGGGACTACCACCTGCTGTGCAAACCCCAATTGTGGAAACGTAGGAGGGGCTGCAAGCCTATTTACAAGAACAGTCAGGGCTTGTGCAAAACAAGCCCAAGGTGGTTCCTGAGAGGTGCTGGGTACAGCAGAGTTACCAGGGACGGCCAAACATGCAGCACATAACCCATCCTGGAGTACCGCCCCCTCCCCCACACCTGCTTTACATCTGGAGCAGGAAAATAGGAGAGGTGCTCCTCTAACAGAGTCCTCACTGGACATAGTGGTATGTGACTCTCCTCTCACAGAAATAAATCATAAACTGTGAGGTAAATTCCTACCCTGACAGTACTGGCACTGAGAGGGCTGGTCAAGAGGAAGAAATAGGGATAGCTAAAATGGCTGACAGGAGAAAAATCAGGCTAGCAGAGCTAGCATAAAGTCACATACAATGCAGAAACGCTGCACTAAGTGCACTATCACTTACACAGACTTACAGCATGGCAGTGATAGCGCTACATACGCTGACCTTTACTGGAGGAGAGGTATGTAAGGGGCACCCCAGGCTCCGCACCCTGTCACCACAGCGTCTGTCACATAAAATTGTCGCTGGAGGATGAAGGGAGGCGGGCCTGAGGAGGATCACTGCCTCAGCCCGCCAAAGCCTTAATGTAAGGCGCCGACAGCAGTGATGGGGAGGAGCCTCCTGTGCGCTACAGGGAAGGCATCCTCCCCTGGCAGGCCATTAACCCCCCGGGATGCTGGAGCGTGTTCCGCAATGCTCCAGCCCCGTATCCCTGGTGGTCTAGTGGAGAGCGCAGGCATCCGCCTGGCTCCACTATACTGCCGTCCCCAGGGAGCCCCCAGCCCTGGGGACGCCGGACTGTTATTCAGCGGGCGTCTACCGCAGACGCCCGCTGCTTACCTGCTGCCCCCCGTAGGTCCGGCCACAGTCCCAGGCCCCCGGAGGTTCCGCTAGCAGGAACCCCCAAGAGCCCGCCGAGCTCCCCGGATCACTAACGGTGGTCGGCGCCGGCGGGGGTGTCGGAGCGGTAGCATGGACGTCCGCTGGACAGTCCTATGCTACCGCTCTTGAAGATCTTCAGGGCCCCTCTGCGATGACCCAGCTTCCCGGCCGGGCACCTACTGAAAACTGAGGTGCCTTGGCCTGGGGGCGGGGTATAGGAGGGGGCCCAGTGCATCCTGGGAGGACATCTTTAACTCTGTGGTGCCATGGCTGTGGAGCCAAGACCTATACCCCAAGGTATCCCTGTGGATCCCTAAGGACCCTGAGGTAGAAATACTTTTACTGTGAGGTAATGAACACCCTGCAACACCGCACTGCAAGGGCTTTAGCAGAGAAAGACAGGTATAGTAAAATGGCTGACAGTCAGAAGTGAAAGTACAGTCAGACAGCGCTAGAATCTAGTAACATACAATGCAGAAATAAATCACCTGCACTACAAGCACTATGATCAACTACGCAGACACAGAGCCTGGTAGGAAACAGTGCTGCATACGCTGACCTTATCGGAGGAGAGGTATGCGGGGGACCCGGACCGCGATGCCACCTGTATCAAACTCCAGCAGGGTTGTCCACTTCTTAAAAATGGCCGCCGCGGAGCAGGGCCTGGGGGAGGAACACTGACACAGCCCGCCAGACCACTGTGGATAGGCACTGTGCAGCGGGGGAGGCGCCGGCTGTGAGACAGGGAAGGTGTCCTCCACTGGCATGCTATTAACCCCTGGGACGCTGGAGCATTTCCACACTGCTACAGCCCGCTGTCCCTGGTGGCCTAGTGGAAAGCGCAGGATCAGTACCTGGCTCCACGCACAGCCTGGTCCCAGGGAGCCCCCTGCCTGAAGACAATAACGACTGTAAATCAGCTGGGACCCTCCGCAGGACCCCGCCGCTTACCTGAAGCCCCGTGAATCTGGCCGCAGTCAGGGATATTTCAGGGTCACCGCTAGCTGGGACCACAGACACCCACAAGGATCCCGGGATCAGTACCAGCGTTCTGGTCCAGCTGGGTTAACGTAGCAACAGCATAGACGTCTGTGATAACTATCTGTGCTGTCCAGCTCATCTTGTGCAGCAAAGCTGCCTTGAAATAACTTCAGGGGCTTTTTAACAGCCCCCTCTGAAATGGTGATCCGACTCTGAGCCAGGCACCTACGAAACTGAGATGCCTTGGCTCGGGGGCAGGGTATAGGAGAGGGACCCCAGTGCATCCTGGGAGGCTGAAAACTTAACTCTGAGGTGCCCTATGTCTGCCGCCATCGCCTATACTCCAAGGGATCCTGTGGATACCCTATGGACCCTGAAGTACAAAAAATTATTGAATGTGAAGAACGTTACTTTGAAACTTAAAAAAAAAAAATCAGTCTAATTACTTTTCAATCAGTCCTCGAATATGAGTGTATGGGGTGACAGTCCAAGAAACTTAATAATGGAGAAACATGGTACACGTATTGGATTCTCCTGTGATCTAACTTTTAATGTGTACATCATAGCAAAGAGTGTTCCAAATGGATTTTCCAAGGAAATTAAGTAAACAACTCTAAGGTCTAATATAGTGTGCGTTGCGGGGACCACAGAGATTTCTGCAATGTAGCCTCAAGATTTAAAGCAGCAACATTTGTTACAGGCAAAACCAACCTTGGTCTGGTAGCAGATTATGGCTTTACTTAAAATGGAAGTAACAAATAAGGATGACTGATACCTAATGTCGCGTATTCACTTGGCGATTAAAACGAGCGATTGAACGATAATGACATCATTATCGTTCAATCGCTCATTAATCAGGCATGAAAATGTCGAAAGCGCGCGCATCGCTGGTCGTTTCCTACATCAATCATCGCCCGAACAAGCCGGTCAATCTGCCAATAACGACAGATTGGGCATGTGCGGGGATGAGGGAGGGTGCCTGCACTAAACGATATACCATTCAGTGTGGGTACCTACAGGATGAGGAACGACTGAACGATTACAATGTCGGAATCGTTCAAAAGTTCCTCAGTCGGCAAGTGGATACTCACCTTAAAACAGGAGATTGGGAATCCTACACAAATTTGAATTTCAACAGCTATTGAAAATTACAGTTTATATAATGTTCCGGAATTCACACAATTGTACATGTTCTCATTGTCTTTCCCATCAGCATAGTACATTAAAGAAAACAGTCAGTCATTGTTCAGACCCCAATCAGTTCATATAAGGCAATACAGCTGAAACAGAAGGGAAAACAGGAAAGACATAAATGTGATCTTATTAGCGGCTAATGGATATCCGAGAGATACATTTATCTAATAGTGTAGCTCAGAACAATTTGTTTTAATAATCAGTTACACTTATAACAAGCAGCCTGATATTTTAACTTAAGGCCCCCATACATCAGAGATTGATTGCAGCAATCGTGCAATTTGCAATTGATTGTGTATAAAAATCTTTCCCTTTTTCAATCGATTGCAGATTGCAGAATTGCCACAATCGATTGAAAAAGGTAAAGATTTTTATACACATTCGATTGAAAATTGCATGATTGCTGCAATCAATCTCTGATGAATGGGGGCCTTTAGATATGCAAATGTGTTCAGAAGTGGATTGTTTAGTCTACAACAACATGTTTGGCAAACTTCCCATTCATGCACTTCATATTTACCGCATGTTGTATCTGACCACCCAATCCATAATTGCCAACTCTCTCTGATTGTCAGGGAGACTCCCTGAAATAGTAGCAATCTCCCAGACTCCCTGAAGGGTCTAGTAATCTCCCTGATTGCACCCTACCCCCATATATATATATATATAAAGAACAGATATATACATTCAAATGGGATCATTAGTATAATTTCCCTGCATTGGTTATAAGGCACAATGATCCCTATGCATTTTCTGAAAAGTATTAATGTGTTTTCATCAACAAGTAGATCTTACTAACTGCTTTGAGGCTCATTTACATTTGGATGTAAGTCAGTTTTATGACACGCCCCTCAGATGTAGCAGTGCACGCCCACTTTACCACCGCGTTTATAGGTGTTGCTGCCACAATTTCCCTGAAATACTCTTTCAAAAGTAGGCAAGTATGACCCAATCTCACACTCTTTCTTTCTTCTATTTCTTAGTCTGGGAATGCAGAGCAGTTTATTATTCTAATCTAGTCACAGTAGTATGAGTTAAATAGACAGTCACATAGCTGCCTTGCATCTGGCTGCTTAGACAGTACCAGGCTGGGGGAGGGGTGCTACCCTTACCCCCCCATAATGGTGGCTAACCCTAATGCCCCCTCCCCGCAGCCTAACCCCAACATTCCAGGGGGGGTGCCTAACTCTAAGTTCCCCCAGTAGGTGCCTAAGCCAAACTCCCTCCCTTCCCACACGGCTAATACTTACCTGCGCCGATGTCTAACGATTAGGATGCCGGCTGTCCCACGTCGGTATCCTGATGTGTAAGGGGATACTGGAATCAGTATATCGACCGCCGGCATCACGTCCGCCAGCATGTAAACTACATCCCATCCTATATACCCCACTGCTTAGTGCTGGAGACCACAGCAGTGCCATTCAAATCATTAAAAACCATAATAAAATCCAAACTTCAGCACATGTAAATTGCTCTGAAACTAAAAATCATTAGACCAATGATACAATCACAAACATTTACAGTATATGACTGCTTCCTGTCCCATTTCAGTGCCAGTGATATTCTCTATCACAGTTTTGATAAGGCCCAGCGAATACTTATCAGTGTGTTATAGAATACACTCTTCTAGATTGACATTTAGCAGAGTACAATGTTTTACTTCATTTTTATTGGGCCAATCACTGAATACATCTCTATTAAATTATGCTAACAATCCTCTTCTCTGTTCATTGTTCTTACTTTTTTTTAATTACATAAAGCAATGGTCTTTTACTGCAGTTCTGCAGAAATTTCCATTTTCCCATCTAATCTGAGATAAGGTTTGATTGTCTTTAACTAGATTAGTAGCAGCAATTTAATCTGATTTCTGTGTTTTGGTCTGAACTGCACAAAACCATAGGATGGATAGCTAAATGGAAAATTGTTTTAGATGTGTGTAATGAGTGTGTATGTGGTAATTGCTTCCTATTTATCAGCACATGCTGTGGTAGTATGTACATGCTAACGAATACAATTCTAAAGCAATAGAACAGGTGCAATATATATATATATATATATATATACTGGGGCATTTCTAGCACGGCTATGTAAAGTTAGGAGCCAGGGACGATAATTCCAGGAAATATTTGTTGTGGGTGGAGTGAGGTATTAATCAAAATATGTTATATGGCCCAAATAACATGTATAGTGCATCCATCTATTATCTCCATATTAGACTATCATTACTAGACAACAGTATAATAGCCAGTATCTTCCCTCTTCACAGTACATTTGTGTCACCATTTCTTCTCCTGCAGTATAGTAGCAGCTAGTAATACCTCTTTTTCACCAAAAACCCGGGTCCGACCTGGGTTTTCAAACATGGGTCCAACCCAGGTCAGACCCAGGTCAGGTGGTCATAAAAAGTGGGAGGTGACTGATCCACAGCCACCAATCAGCTCATTTTAGGCATGACCCAGGTCAGATAACCCGGGTTGCGCCGTTTACACTGCACCATTACCCAGGTCCATCCTGGGTCCGACCCTGGTAGCTACCTGGGTTGGATTGCCAGGTCACTTGACCCAGGTTATTTTTCAGGGACCCTTTTACACGGAGCTGTGACCCGGGTAGACCCAGCAAAAACCCATGTTTTTCTTCTGGTGTAAAAGGGGTATAACAGTTACTGTCCCCTCCATGCACAGGAACACTATATTTCAAGCAACTAGCCGCCATTCACAGCTGCTGTTTTCTCTGATGGTGAGGAAGTGCGTCTGACAAAGTAGTGAATTCTCTATCTTGCATGAAGCATTTTTTTATTGCCAGTTCCAGTTACATATATAACATAAGATTTACCACGCTGTCCCATACAATGTTACAGGTATCAAGTGCTGAAGGCATAGGAGATAAAAAAAATATATATATTTTTATGCATCTGCCATGTCAAGACATACACCGCTTTCCAGTCCTGCCATTATTGACTGTGGGTGCAGTTTTAAATTTTCACCTGCAAACTGCTGGCCAATGCTTCATAACTAAAGCCCATTACCTCATCCTGTCCTCCGAGTCCCTTCTCTCAACATCTCTTACTCTCCTCTGTGTTCCTCTCTCATCACCTCCAACCGTCCTCCATGTTCCATCTTTCATCACCACTTAATGGACCTCATTCAGAGGCGGTCGTTAGATGCAAGCGGTCGCTCTGAATGAGGGCGGGCGCTTGCATCTTGTAGTGCCACCTCTTGGTCGATCGCTAAGCTGTGGGTTACCACCCACAAGTCTAGCGACCGACCAGGGAGATAGTCGCGATGGTCAAGACCATCGCGACCATCGGGGCTTGCGACGAGACCCTAAGGTTGGGTCTCGGCACTCGCAAGCCGCAGGGAGCTTCCTGCTCTGATCAAGCAGGAAGCTACCCACTGACATCACTGCTGATGTCAGTGGGGCCACCCCCAAACGGCAAGCGTTCTTTCGGGAACGCCTCCGTTTGGCCGGCCACGCCCCCTGCCCGCCTCCCAAACGGGGCGAGCTGTCACTCACCATCAACAGCTCGCCCCCTTTGGTGCGCGACCCTAGCGACGGAGCACCCGTTGTCAGGCTCCGACGTGCGCATGCCCAGTGGGGGAACATCGAGCCGGTTGCGAGCACTCAGCGTTTGCGACCGGGTCCCAATGACCCCCAATGTCCTCAGTGTCCCCTCTCTCATTACCTTTCACTTATCAGTTTCCCCTCAGCGGAATATGGGCCTGATTCAGAGACGGACGGTAATGCATATGCTACAGCACTCTCTTACTGATCACAGGTGCTAAAATATGCAAATGCTTTCCAAAACACATGCGTGCATAGGGACACCCACTTTTGCCCTCTCATGTGCATACGACAACGTGCAACAGCATAAACATCGGTACCATCGACACACAGCAGGAAGCCATGCCGCATCTGCGGCAGGTCTGACCAGCTGCAGACTCGGCAGCTCTCCTGACATGCAGTGAGCTCTCTTGCTGCTAAAGAGATCGCAATGACTAATTTATGCACGCCCGTGAAACGGTGATTAAACGGTCAGACACATCTGTGTTTTTCTAACCCACCCCCCCGTTACCAACCCCAAATGCTGCATTTGCGAGTGCGATCACTGTGCATGTTCAGTACGGCGTTTGCACGTTACCATTAGCAAACAATTGTTCGAATTGTGCGTAAAAATCGCCATTGCATCAGTCTCTGAATCAGGCCTAGTAACTGTGCTGGGCAGTTCCGATAATGCCAAGCCACTTCCGCATACTGATGCTACTAGCAGCTTTCTGCTAGGCGGGATCCAGAGGAGAAGCACCGTATGCCATCCCAGTCACTGTGTAGAGTCTTGCGCACTGGTAGTTTTTCCCCAAATACTACACTATGCGCGTAACTGAGGGGGGTTAGTAAGTTTGATCTAAACCTGTGCTGGGTAAGCACAGTACTTAAAAAAAACATTCCTGCACCCAGGCTGCTTTATATCTGCTGGCGATGGTTGGGCCATCTCGGAACTCAGGGCCCAGTACAAGCAGGGGTGCCGAGAGGGGGGGGGAGCGGGTACAATTTACCCGGGCTTCCAGAGGGGCCCGGCGGGGGCCCGTGTCCGGCGCCGCTCCCTCCTCACTATCTCCCAGCACACAGCGTGTGCTGAGATGCAGTGGGAGAGTGCTGTGGCTGCTGCTTAGCAGCCGCGAGCAATCTCCTATGCCTGAGGGGGGGAGCGATCACACTGATCGCGCCCCCCTGGCTTTGCGCCGGGCTGAGGGGCTCGCAGCGCCCCCCTCCCCGGCGTGCAGCGCCGCAAATGTATACTTTTTTTATTCGAGGGGGCGTGGCCACGCCTCCCGTTATTAGGCCACGCCCCCTCTTTACCGTGGTCCCGCAGCGCTCTCAAGGGCCCTGAGTACAAGCAGCGCCGTATCTGGATGGCAGTGTGCCCTGTGCAGCACTGCCGCTCCTCTCCACCCCCCTTCTCCCCCTGACCACTTACCTTCCCGTCCAGGGGATGGAGGGAGAGCGGGATCCTGCGCCGACGTTCTTCATGCGCCACGCACCACTGCCGGAGGTCTTTTCCTGCAGACCTCCGGCGCCAGCCACACACTTGTGTGGCCGGTGCCGCTGGAGGATTCCGCCCTGTGCGGAGGCACCGGCCGCACCACCCTCCCTACGGCCCTGAGTACAAGTGTTCTCCTTGTATCCAGCCGGGCCTGAGATTTTTACAGGAACAGGGGGTGGAGAACAGCTAAACACTGCGGGCTGCTTCTAAAGGCGGGTATCCACTACCCGATTAAACAGAGCGATTGTACGATAGCGACATTGTTATGGTTCAAGCGCTCGTTAATCAGGCATACAAATGTCGGAAATGACCAGCGATGCACGCTCCCGCTGGTCGTTTCCGACATCAATCATCGCTCGAACATGCTGGTCAATCTGCCGATAACGACAGATTGACCATGTTCGAGGATGATGGAGGGTGCCTACACTGAACGACTGATCGTTCAATGTAGGCACTGCAGGGGATGGGGAACGACGGCACGATTACGATGTTGTAATCGTACTTTCTTTCCCTAGTCGGCATGGATGTGCACCTTTAGGGGTAAATTTACTAAAGTGAGGGTTTTTAGAAGTGGAGCTGTTGCAACATCTCCACTTCTAAAAACTGTCACTTTAGTAAATATACCCCTAGGATGGGAGCAAAGTATAAAATGCCAGTAACTTCACAGTATATACATACATATACACACACATACTGTATTTTCATGCAGTGTAAATACTGGCTTCTTTTTAAAAAGCTGTACATGTTTATTTTTCGCTGCCTACTAGATTTGAGTTTGGACGGGCCCCTCTCAAAACTAAATCTCTCCCAACATGCCGTCAAACTTGGTTTTGCCAAAGTGCAGAGTTATTTTTTTTTCTTACATTTTTTCCTAAATACACTGAAGTACAATCGTATGAGATAACAATACTCAGAAAAATCCATTACAGTATAAACTTCAATTATACACAAGAAAGAAAGGGAGGATAGGAGGGGGGGAAGTTGTCAGCCCAATAATACCAGTAACTTGTTTTTGTTTTTTGTTTTGCTTTGCTTCCAACTTAGAAATGTAATTTTGTGCACGAAGTATATATTTAAAAAAAAAAAAGAAAAAAAAAATGCTTGATTGCTTTTTAAATAGCTATCCATTGCATTACTGAGGCATTACTGAGACTTGCTATAATGTTGGATTTTTTTAAATTAACAGGTATATTTTAATCCATGTCAATTTACACAGAGCATTCATAAGATTGATTATAGAAAATAATACATCTGTTCTCTGTAATAAAACTTTATCATACTAAATAAATTGTTATACATGTCCTTACTGGGAGCATCAGTTTTTAAATCTTTATCACCTCGTTTTATATTTGATAACGTTTTATGCTACTTTAGTGGAAGGTGTTAAACCTCTATATTATATAGTTACCATGCTGAAATCTGAATCTGCATACAAAATGCTAAGATACAGTGTTCGTGGCTTTTTTTCACGCCAAGTTCCATTGTACAGATTCAGAGTTATGGAGGGTACACACGGTCATACTGCTCGATGGTCAGATAACGATCGTTATCTGATCGTTCTGCATGTGCTGCATCGAACATCCAGCACATGCAACAACCCTCCAACTACTATAACGACCTGCGATCAACGATCGGGGGTCCCTATAGTTAACAGTCTAACCTGGTCAATATCGACCAAGTTGGCCTGCATGCACGGGAGAAGGTCGAGATCGTTATCGACCATTCGTGCCCGCGCATCGACCATCGTTTGGTCGTTTGAGGGGGCCATAAACTTGCCGATTTGAACAATAACGATATGATTGTTATCGTTTAAATCGTCAAGTTTATCTGTCTGTGTGTATGCACCATTAGTCGCACACAGATAAACAAGTGTTGCATATCAAATTAATCCAGGGCTTGACAAATTTTTGTAAAATCTAGGAGCCATCTTAAAAGTTTAGGCGCCAGACCATCGTCCATTACCAAAATATATGAAAGCTTGTATAGACCACCACACATGCCCTTTCAGTGCCCCTCAACCTAGTAGTAAGCCCCCTTTAATAGTGCCCCAAGTAGTAAGCCCCCTTTAATAGTGCCCCCAGTAGTAAGCCCCCTTTAATAGTGCCCCCAGTAGTAAGTCCCCTTTAATAGTGCCCCCAGTAGTAAGTCCCCTTTAATAGTGCCCCCAGTAGTAAGTCCCCTGTAATAGTGCCCCCGGTAATAAGTCCCCTTTAATAGTGCCCCCAGTAGTAAGTCCCCTGTAATAGTGCCCCCAGTAGTAAGTCCCCTTTAATAGTGCCCCCAGTAGTAAGCCCCCTGTAATAGTGCCCCCAGTAGTAAGTCCCCTTTAATAGTGCCCCCAGTAGTAAGTCCCCTGTAACAGTGCCCCCAGTAGTAAGCTCCCCTGTAACAGTGCCCCCAGTTGTAAGTCCCCTGTAACAGTGCCCCAGTAGTAAGTCCCCTATAATAGTGCCCACAGTAGTAAGTCCCCTGTAACAGTGCCCCAGTAGTAAGTCCCCTTTAAGTGTCCTCAGTAGTAAGTCCCCTTTAACAGTTCCCCCGTAGTAAGTCCCCTTTAACAGTGCCCCAGTAGTAAGTCCCCTTTAATAGTGCCCACAGTAGTAAGTCCCCTTTAACAGTTCCCCCGTAGTAAGTCCCCTTTAACAGTGCCCACAGTAGTAAGCTCCCTGTAATAGTGCCGCGCGCACACAAACAAAATCAAAATACTTACCTAAGCTCCGATCCTGTGTCCGCTGCCGTCCACCACTTTTCTGAACAATGGGAGAGACGTCATGACGTCTCTCACATAGTGTCTGTGCCGAGTTGCATGAGACCTGGAACACAGGAAGGACTGTTTGGTGCAACTGTGGCAATAGTGTATGAAGACACATCTGTACAAAACAGCATACATTGCAGTGATTATCAGTCCACATGGTATTATATTACATACATATGTGTCCACATAAATCTATCCTCCATGCACTACAAGTCGCGCTACAAAACGCGGAAACTTCATGTGACTCGGTAACGCTGAGCATCTTTTCTAGGAGCCATCTTAAAAGTTTAGGCGCCAGACCATCGTCCATTACCAAAATATATGAAAGCTTGTATAGACCACCACACATGCCCTTTCAGTGCCCCTCAACCTAGTAGTAAGCCCCCTTTAATAGTGCCCCCAGTAGTAAGCCCCCTTTAATAGTGCCCCCAGTAGTAAGTCCCCTTTAATAGTGCCCCCAGTAGTAAGCCCATTGTAATAGTGCCCCCAATAGTAAGTCCTTTAATAGTGCCCCCGGTAGTAAGTCCCCTTTAATAGTGCCCCCAGTAGTAAGTCCCCTGTAATAGTGCCCCCAATAGTAAGTCCCCTTTAATAGTGCCCCCAGTAGTAAGTCCCCTGTAATAGTGCCCCCAGTAGTAAGTCCCCTTTAATAGTGCCCTCAGTAGTAAGCCCCCTGTAATAGTGCCCCCAGTAGTAAGTCCCCTTTAATAGTGCCCCCAGTAGTAAGTCCCCTGTAACAGTGCCCCCAGTAGTAAGCCCCCTGTAATAGTGCCCCCAGTAGTAAGTCCCCTGTAACAGTGCCCCAGTAGTAAGTCCCCTTTAAGTGTCCCCAGTAGTAAGTCCTCTGTAACAGTGCCCCAGTAGTAAGTCCCCTTTAAGTGTCCCCAGTAGTAAGTCCCCTTTAATAGTGCCCCCAGTAGTAAGTCCCCTTTAACAGTTCCCCCGTAGTAAGTCCCCTTTAACAGTGCCCCCAGTAGTAAGTCCCCTATAATAGTGCCCACAGTAGTGTCCCCTTTAACAGTTCCCCCGTAGTAAGTCCCCTTTAACAGTGCCCACAGTAGTAAGCTCCCTGTAATAGTGCCCCCAGTAGTAAGTCCCCTGTAACAGTGCCCCAGTAGTAAGTCCCCTTTAAGTGTCCCCAGTAGTAAGTCCTCTGTAACAGTGCCCCCAGTAGTAAGTACCCTTTAAGTGTCCCCAGTAGTAAGTCCCCTTTAATAGTGCCCCCAGTAGTAAGTCCCCTTTAACAGTTCCCCCGTAGTAAGTCCCCTTTAACAGTGCCCCCAGTAGTAAGTCCCCTATAATAGTGCCCACAGTAGTAAGTCCCCTTTAACAGTTCCCCCGTAGTAAGTCCCCTTTAACAGTTCCCCCGTAGTAAGTCCCCTTTAACAGTGCCCACAGTAGTAAGCTCCCTGTAATAGTGCCGCGCGCACACAAAAAAAATCAAAATACTTACCTAAGCTCCGATCCTGTGTCCGCTGCCGTCCGCCACTTTTCTGAACAATGGGAGAGACGTCATGACGTCTCTCACATAGTGCCTGTGCCGAGTTGCATGAGACCTGGAACACAGGAAGGACTGTTTGGTGCAACTGTGGCAATAGTGTATGAAGACACATCTGTACAGAACAGCATACATTGCAGTGATTATCAGTCCACATGGTATTATATTACATACATATGTGTCCACATAAATCTATCCTCCATGCACTACAAGTCGCGCTACAAAACGCGGAAACTTCATGTGACTCGGTAAAGCTGAGCATCTTTTCGTGCAACTTTTTACCTTCAAATGCTTTCACACAGCGATGCAAATAGGTAGCACAAGCAGCTTCTGCTGATTAAAAGTATATGAAACATGCTTATGTTCTGTGTGCCACTGTGGATGTATCTGCATGCGAAATGCTACGTTACAGTGCCACAGCCACTGACACTGCCTATTTTGTAGTATTTTGCATGCAGATACACCCGCAGTCACTCATAGAATATAGGAATGCTGCATATCATTTTAATCAGAAGAAGCTGCTTGTGCTACCTATTGCTGTGCGAATAAGACTCATTTGAAAGTAAAAAGTTGCACAAAAAGACACTTGGCGCTAAGGAGTCACCCATGGCATGGCACGAATAGAAGGGCTGTTTAACGTGCAAGGAGGCTAGATGTATGAGGACACATCTGTAACACCAACTTTGCATCACTGAATGTTTTATAAAACTGAAGAGGAGCAGTGCAGAAGAGACGTGTATGTCACAGAAGTGCAAATAGCGACATAAAAAAAGAACAGGAAGCATGAAAGATCACACAGGCATTTATTTTAAAATAAGGTGTACAAAAGGGGTATTTGTCCTGGGTGCTCCATAGTAGTGAGCAATCAATATGTCTAGTACATAATCTTCAAAGCACAGTGCAAGTGGTGCGACAGACCACAGAAGAAACATTCTGGGCAAGATGCATTTGAGCAGGCATTACGTTATGGACAGCCAAAGTTTCGCAAGTATGCAGCTGCTCCATTTTCAGTTTGTTGTGCCAAAGTCACAGCCCAACTGCCACACCGGCACTAAGCACTGAAATGTTCCCTTTACACATTCTAGTACTAAAGCTTAGATAGGAAACAAAAAGGCATGTCTGGCTAGTCTTAATTCTGAAGCCGCATACACACTTAATGATATGCTCCATGAGCGATATCGTTAAGTGTTTTCCCTGAACTGCCGGGCTCAACGTCGGGAACGACATTGAGCATACACATTGAACAATATAGTTCAGTGACTGCACCCTCCCTCATCCCGGAACATGCACAACCTGTTCAGGGGATGCCCTTGCTCTGCAAGTTCAGGTGATAAAAGACATCATTAACGATTCACGGGAGCACGCATCGTTAATGATATCATGCATAGACATTGGACGATACTGAATGATAATGATATCATTATCGTCCATATCGTTCAATTTACTGTGCCCCTATAAATCTACACTAAATTATCCTTTCAGTACTAGACTTAAGATTGGCTCAAGATCTAATGCATTAACTACCAATGAATGTGTTAGGACACGTGGGTTTTTTGGGGCAAAGGTCTAGGAACAAGGTGAAAAGTCAAATAAAAACTACCAATGTAGTGGTCAGGATATGGATATGTTAAAGCAATTTCAACAACTGATATTTATTTACTATATACTTTTTTTAATCATTATAATTTCAATTTCTAATAATAAGTATGGAATAAAAATAGTACTGGGAAACAGATGTGTAGAGTTGGAACCAGTACAATGCTCGTCTAAAACTAAAGTTCTAACTGGCCTTCCCTTCCCAAATTTTCAGAAAGATCTTTCTAAAAGCCTTATTCCCACTCCACTCTTATTTCTACCATGTCCTGCCCTAATGTCACAGTCTCATTCTATAACCTTGCACTCACCACAGCCCTAGAAGAGGCAACTCTAATCAATACACACCATCTTTGACAATGCAAAACCCTACATTGGCACTCCAAACAGACTTGCTAATTGCAAAAGTCTTCCCCTTCCTTGTCTGCAACTACTACAGTAGCTTACCTCTTCAAATTGCCTCTCTATAGAGGCACTTCTCTCTTTTCAAACGAGTGCACCTCACACATTTTCAATAAACCTTTTCTCGACCCAAACTAGTTCTCCAGCTACAGCAATATTTCTCTCCACTCTCTTCTCGATGCTCTGCAATTAGGCTTCTGTCCTCTTTACTCACTTACCTACTCATGGCTAAGTCAAAGGGTCACTTTTCTGATACTTTTGATACAGTTCAACAACGCGTTTCTCTTGGCTTTCACAGCACACTCTTGTCTTGGTTCACCTACTACACTTCAGAACTCTAACAGTCGCTGCTACTGGCACATCCTCTTCTCCACTCAGTCTATCTGTTGGGGTTTACTCAATGTTCTGGTTTTCTGTCTTTAGAACTTCTTTAGCTGCCAGTTCCACTTTTATGCTGACAACACACAAAACCACCTCTCTGCTGATGTTCTCTCTACTTCTCTCTTATCACATAGCTCCAACTGCCTCTCTGCCATCTCCACCAGGATACCACCTAAAGATCAATATATCCAAAGCAGAGTTTATCATCTTCCTCCTTCCTGATGTTAGGACCCTCTCTTAGTCTCCTCACATTTACTATCTACCCTGTTCTCCATGATTGATACCTTGATCATCTTTGATACCGTCCTCAGTTTCACTCCACACATCCAGTGCCTTGTGCTGTTTTGTCACCTCCTTCTTCAGAACATAGAAAATGCCCTTTCTCACTCAACACTTTCCAAAACCCTTATACATTTTCTAATTATCCCTTGTTATGACTAATGCCAGATCTTTCTATGTGGCCATCCTCTCATCCATTTTTCCTCTGTACAATCCATCCTAATTGCTGCAACAATACTGATTTTTTTTCTCTCGCAGCCCCACATCCATTCCACCACTCTGCAAATCTCTTCACTGACTCCATATGTCCTCCAAAATTCAATTAAAACATCATATGCTCATACTCAAACCCTAACTAACTGCTACCATTCATACATATCAGATCTTGTCACAAGCTATACCCCTGTCACCCTGACCTAAGTCTCCAGTCTCAGGTAACCATCTATCACTCCCACCCAAGACATCTTCCACTTCCATGCTGTTCCCCACATATGGAACTACCTATCCTGTCTAGCCATATTCTCAACCTTTAACCTTTCAAGTGATATCTCAAAATACACCTCATCACTACAGCCTATCCTGAACATTCTGGCAACTCCAGTCCCATATCCAGCCTATATCCCCTTAGCTCCTACTGTCTCACCATTGACCTCTCCCTCTAGGCTGTAAGGGAATTTCTACCACTTGTTCTTTTTTCGTCAACCTTGTATGCACTTGGTTTTGACTCACTAACCTTGCAAACAAACAATGATGAAGATGACTGAAAGAAGATTAATTGGTTTTGTCTCTTACAATAATTTCTTATAAAAAGTAATTCATCATTCCTCTGTAAACAAAAATATTTATATTTGAAAATGTTTTACCTTATTATAATGCAGAAAAAAACATGAGAGCAGTTTATGTAAAAAGAAAGGAACTGGCAGACGGGATGCCGACAAATCCCGAAAATACTGGCGCTGGAATCCCAACAGCAGTCGGGAAACCATCTAGAGAATCCCGACCGCTGGCATCCCAAAGATCTCAGGGGTTAGGGGGAGGGTTAGGTTTAGGGGTCAGGCACTAGGGGGAGGGTTAGGGTTAGGCAGTAAAGGAGGAAGGTTAGGTTTAGGGTGCGGGGAGGGAAGGTTAGGTTTAGGCACTAAGGGGGAGGTTAGGTTCAGGCACCGGGGAGGGAGGGTTAGGGTTATAGGGGTTAGCATTAGGGTACTTACCTAATAGTGTCGGGATTCTGACTGTCGGGGTGCCACTGTGTAATAGATTTTATATATATATATATATATAATCGATAGGTACGGCACACTCCATCCATTATGTTATAGCTGCCGCGGTGCCCGTTACATTAAAGCAAATGTGTATCCAAATACGGCACCCAGCGGACTTAAAATACAACTCCACACCACCTTGGTAGAAATGTTTCGGGCTTTATTGCCCTTCGTCAGGCTGCACAAATATCACCAAAATGTAGTAACCATCTTACCTTAAATGCCCACTCTTGTCCTCTGTAACGCGCCGGGTCTCACCGGTCACTTCCCGTCCCGTGTGCAGGGCTTCCGGTAAAACCGGATGCGCATCATCACATCATCATCACCATGGAAACCCGATGCCTGCCAGAAAACAAGCCCAACCACGTGATAACATCTATCAAAAAAGACAAAATTACAAAAAATACTAACACACATATAGATTAAAACAGAAGTCAGCGATACATATAACATGGAATTTACTGTGGAGTGAAAGAAAAGATCAAAAAGGACATGATGGAGAAACAGCATACATTGCATGTCAAATACTAAATCCCATTGAGACAATATTAATAATATATTAACATAGCTACACAACTAGGAGAAAAGTTTAATCCTTCAATCGAAAGTTTTATAAGAAGATATTATAATTAAGTTGATCATTCAAACCCTTAGGTCTGACCGTATCTAGATAATGTATCCATTTCGTCTTCAACATCAGCAGTCTCTTATTCCTATCTCCTCGTCTCCCATCATCCTTGACCTGATCTATAATTATATGCTTCAGGCTAGGAAGATTATGCTTGGCTTCCATAAAATGTCGGGCGCTCGGTTGCTCCGATCCCTTGCCATTGATGGCAGATCTAATAGCCGATCTAGGTAGAGCCATGCGCACTTTGAATGAGCGCATGATTTTTCCAACATAGCATAACATAGCATAATATTTAATTAGGTACACTACATAAGTACCTGGAACAGGTTAAACGGTATCTTATTTTATATTTATATCCAGAATGTGGGTGATAAAAGAACTTGCCCGTCAGCATATGACCACACGTGGTGCATCGCAAACATTTGTAGCATCCGTTGGTGGCTCTGCATACCATTTGAGACTCTTTGTTGTGTTCTGTGATATCAGAGTGGACCACCCAATCTTTGATATTTTTGCCTCTTTTGTAGCATGGTCTAATTCTTGTTCTCTTAAGTGACGGTAAATCTCGATCATTCTTGACAATAGGCCATAATTGTTTACTTGCCTTGTTGATATCACCATGAACTGTACTATAAGTATATACCCAATTCAGGACCTCTTCTGTTTTCTCTTTGTCCTTATGTCTCAACGTGTCTTCCTTAGACAATGAGTCCACTTTAATCCGTGCTGCTTGCAAAATACTTTCTGCATATCCTCTTGCCCTAAACTTATTTAGCATTTTATCTATTTCATCATCAAGTATGGCGGGATCGCTGATGATTCGCTTAACCCTCAATAGTTGAGAATACGGCAAACTATTAATCGTCGCGGATGGATGAAAGCTGTCTGCTCTCAACAGAATATTCCTGTCTGTTGGCTTTGAAAAGATCTTTGTTGATATTATATTCTCCTTTACCAGAATCGTAACATCCAAAAAATTGATCTCCTCCAAGCTCATACTATACGTGAACTTGATTGAATGATCCAACGCATTAATCTTTTCAATTACATCTATGAGGTCATTGCATTCACCTCTCCAAACAGGATCACATCATCTATATACCTCCTATAAAAGAAAACTTTATCTTGTATATCTCTATTGAAGAAAAAAATCCTTTCCACATTGGCCATGTATGCATTGGCATATGTCGGTGCCACATGCGACCCCATGGCACAGCCGCTCCTTTGGATATAATACTGGCTATCAAAATAGAAATAGTTCCTTCTCAAGGTCATATCCAACAGTGTTAGAAAGAAATCTATTTGGGGACCCTGATATAAATCATTATTATCAATTCTTTCACAGCCTCTACACCCCATATATGGGGAATATTAGTGTAGAGGCTGGATTTATCTAGGGGACACAGCCATGTGTTGGAGGGAACCTCACTCATTTCCTTCAGACTTAGTAGGAGGTCTGTCGTGTCCTTTCGATTAGTCTCACCAGCCTGGACACAAGGCTGTAGAAAATGGTCTAAAAATTGCGAAATATTACTGAAGAGAGAGTCTCTTGCAGATACTATAGAACGTCCAGGGGGGAGGGTGAGGCTATTGTGGATTTTGGATAGCGTATATAGAAGCGGTACTCTAGGATGATTTTTATTAAGAAAATCAAATGTCTCCTTACTAATAATACCAGAATTAAATGCTTTAGGTGTGAGGACCCGCGCTGGTCGCGGGCGAGAAGGAGACACACGAGAAGGGGAGGACGCAAATATCAAAAGAGGAACCAAAGGCAAGGGACGGAGGAGATGAATTTAATCTATAACCTGTTCAGTAGGAATGTGACTGCAACTGAAATTAGAGTGTTAAATAAAGGCTTGGGATATGTGCCTACGAATAAATTAAACACATTGAATTGGAAAACTGACCATCAATTCTTCAATAAACAACTGAAATTAAGGGGTTATTTTGACAATAAAAGTCTTAATGCACTTCCTAAGAACAAGGAACCATTTAGAGTTAAGTCTCAGTTTGAACCTCCTACAAACAATATTGCCATCAATAGCTTTATGAAGGCTTTGGATGTCAACATATCAGAGAGACTTAAAGAGGACTCACCGTATAGGAACAATTTAACTCAGGAGGAATGGAAAGCATTGAAAAATTTGAGTACCTACAAATATATTGTTGTCACACCAGCAGATAAGGGGGGAGGGGTGGTGGTTCTTGATGTGGATAAACATTGTCAAGAAATATACAATCAATTGGCGGATGAAGCAGTGTATGAGAAGTTGAAAAAAGATCCTACTGATATCTTTAAAATTGAAATCGAGAATTTCTTAACAGCAGCATTTAATGCTGGTATTATTAGTAAGGAGACATTTGAGTACCGTTTCTATATACGCTACCCAAAATCCACAATAGCCTCACCCTCCCCCCTGGACGTTCTATAGTATCTGCAAGAGACTCTCTCTTCAGTAATATTTCGCAATTTTTAGACCATTTTCTACAGCCTTGTGTCCAGGCTGGTGAGACTTATCGAAAGGACACGACAGACCTCTTACTAAGTCTGAAGGAAATGAGTGAGGTTCCCTCCAACACATGGCTGTGTACCCTAGATAAATCCAGCCTCTACACTAATATTCCCCATATAGGGGGTGTAGAGGCTGTGAAAGAATTGATAATCAATAATGATTTATATCAGGGTCCCCAAATAGATTTCTTTCTAACACTGTTGGATATGACTTTGAGAAGGAACTATTTCTATTTTGATAGCCAGTATTATATCCAAAAGAGCGGCTGTGCCATGGGGTTACATGTGGCACCGACATATGCCAATGCATACATGGCCAATGTGGAAAGGAATTTTTTCTTCAATAGAGATATATGAGATAAAGTTTTCTTTTATAGGAGGTATATAGATGATGTGATCCTGTTTTGGAGAGGTGAATGCAATGACCTCATAGATGTAATTGAAAAGATTAATGCGTTGGATCATCCAATCAAGTTCACGTATAGTATGAGCTTGGAGGAGATCAATTTTTTGGATGTTACAATTATGGTAAAAGAGAATATAATATCAACAAAGATCTTTTCAAAGCCAACAGACAGGAATACTCTGTTGAGAGCAGACAGCTTTCATCCATCCACGACGGTCAATAGTTTGCCATATTCTCAACTACTGAGGGTTAAGCGAATCACCAGCGATCCCACCATACTTGATGACGAAATAGATAAAATGCTAGATAAGTTTAGGGGAAGAGGATATGCAGAAACTATTTTGCAAGCAGCACGAATTAAAGTGGACTCATTGTCTAGGGAAGACACGTTGAGACATAAGGACAAAGAGAAAAACAGAGGAGGGTCCTGAATTGGGTATATACTTATAGTACAGTTCATGATGATATCAACAAGGCAAGTAAACAATTATGGCCTATTGTCAAGAATGATCGAGATTTACCGTCACTTAAGAGAACAAGAATTAGACCATGCTACAAAAGAGGCAAAAATATCAAAGATTGGGTGGTCCGCTCTGATATCACAGAACACAACAAAGAGTCTCAAATGGTATGCAGAGCCACCAACGGATGCTACAAATGTTTGGGATGCACCATGTGTGGTCATATGTTGACGGGCAAGTTCTTTTATCGCCCACATTCTGGATATAAATACGAAATAAGATACCGTTTAACCTGTTCCAGTACTTATGTAGTGTACCTAATTCAATGTCCGTGTGGACTTAGCTATGTGGGAAAAACCATGTGCTCATTCAAAGAGCGCATGGCTCTACATAGATCGGCAATTAGATCAGCCATCAATGGCAAGGGATCGGAGCAACCGGTCGCACGACATTTTATGGAAGCCAAGCATAATCTTTCTAGCCTGAAGCATATAATTATAGATCAAGTCAAGGATGACGGGAGACGAGGAGATAGGAATAAGAGACTGCTGATATTGGAGGCGAAATGGATACATTATCTAGATACGGTCAGACCTAAGGGTTTGAATGATCAACTTAATTATAATATCTTCTTATAAAACTTTCGATTTAAGGATTAAACTTTTCTCCTAGTTGTGTAGCTATGTTAATATATTATTAATATTGTCTCAATGGGATTTAGTATTTGACATGCAATGTATGCTGTTTCTCCATCATGTCCTTTTTGATCTTTTCTTTCACTCCACAGTGAATTCCATGTTATATGTATCGCTGACTTCTGTTTTAATCTATATGTGTGTTAGTATTTTTTGTAATTTTGTCTTTTTTGATAGATGTAATCACGTGGTTGGGCTTGTTTTCTGGCAGGCATCGGGTTTCCATGGTGATGATGACGTCGATGATGCGCATCCGGAATTACCGGAAGCCCTGCACACGGGACGGGAAGTGACCGGTGGGACCCGGCGCATGCTAGAGGACAAGAGTGGGCATTTAAGGTAAGATGGTTACTACATTTTGGTGATATTTGTGCAGCCTGACGAAGGGCAATAAAGCCCAAAACGTTGCTACCAAGGTGGTGTGGAGTTGTTTTTAAAGTCCGCCGGGTGCCGTATTTGGATACATACATATATACATATATTATAGAATTAAGTAATATTCTTATAATAATCAGACACATTGAGCAAATATTTCAATTTAGATAAACGTGTTAAAACAAATACATGTATGTACCTTTACTTCATTTGATAAATTTGAAACACTGCACTAAAACAATTAAAGTATTAATAGTAATACACACGCATCCTGTTATATGTGAAACTCTGAAAACTACAGCTATTTTACAGTTATAAGCAATAAGGTGCTGAGCTTAGATTGCAATAGGCCTGATGACCTTTAATGTTTTTCACTTTAAGTTACCTACATGTAGGCCGAAAACACAGAGCCTATTTAACTTAAGTGAGCATTTCGATAATTTAGTCTCTGTGTTGTATGCAACATGAAGCTGGTCTATCCATTTTCTTATTATTGCAATAGAGTTACATTTTTTTAAACAAATTAAATGAAAGAATAAAAAGGTATATACAACATACATTTACATTTACATATATTGATACATAAATAGATCATGCAGTTCAAAACAATAGTAACCAATATGCCACTGAAGTACACAGGCAGAAGAAATAGGCACATAATACTAGTAGATGGAAGGAGACAAAAAGGTCCTGGAATGGGTAAGGATGGATCTCAGTCATCACTGGAGCAGACCATATAATGCAAAAGTAACATAAAATATACAATATAAGCCAGTACTCACAGATAATTCAGGAACCCATTGTACTAACAATATGTACATAAACATTTGCATGCTTGAGTGAGCATTTCTATATAATCAGAACAGCTTTTAATGAGTGCAATAGCCACATTAAGTTAACATATTAAGATCCCAATGTAATGAGCATATGGAACACCATATTGAAAGTGGCTTCAAGAAAGCGTAAAAATAAATAGTCTCCATAACATGGAAGCAAGTCTGACTACAGTAACAGTAATAATTCTGCAGTCTCCATAACATGGAAGCAAGTCTGACTACAGTAACAGTAATAATTCTGCAGTCTCCATAACATGGAAGCAAGTCTGACTACAGTAACAGTAATAATTCTGCAGTCTCCATAACATGGAAGCAAGTCTGACTACAGTAACAGTAATAATTCTGCAGTCTCCATAACATGGAAGCAAGTCTGACTACAGTAACAGTAATAATTCTGCAGTCTCCATAACATGGAAGCAAGTCTGACTACAGTAACAGTAATAATTCTGCAGTCTCCATAACATGGAAGCAAGTCTGACTATAGCAACAGTAATAATTCTGCAGTCTCCATAACATGGAAGCAAGTCTGACTACAGCAACAGTAATAATTCTGCAGTCTCCATAACATGGAAGCAAGTCTGACTACAGCAACAGTAATAATTCTGCAGTCTCCATAACATGGAAGCAAGTCTGACTACAGTAACAGTAATAATTCTGCAGTCTCCATAACATGGAAGCAAGTCTGACTACAGTAACAGTAATAATTCTGCAGTCTCTAGAACATGGAAGCAAGTCTGACTACAGTGACAGTAATAATTCTGCAGTTGATTCATTTAAGAAACATCTTTCAGTAATATTAACTTCATGCACAAAAAGATAAGTATAAGATAAGTGTTGCAATGCTAAAACATATATTAGGTGAAGCACAAAATAGTGATGTCACATGATTGCACAGGTGCACTTACTTTTCTGCCAAGTGCCCTGGTTTGTGGAGCAGGGTGGCAGCATCTGCAGAGAAGGAGAAGTTTTCAGTGGGCGACTGGAGAAGTTGGAAGTGTGCGTCTTGTGCTGCATGCAGTAGACCGGCACACTGGTGCACAAATTAGATTTAAATTGATGGAACATGAGAGTATAATGCATGACAAAAAGGGGTGAAGAGGGCACGTTTTTAAGGTGTTCCATGCCTTGCTGAATCGAGTATTGCCATTCACACTCAGCGCAACTGGACATTTTACTAGCTTTCTGAACAAGAAGTATTTTGCACATCTAGATGCACTTCAGCGTAGAAGAATGTGCTGGGAAGAAAACATTAGTATCTTGATGCAAGTCTGCTGACAGCAGAACACGTTCTTTAGTCTGTGATATTACTCTGAAAAGCACAGAAATGCATGAAAGCCTGTTTTAATTTGTTGTAATGGGCCTGCAAAATGCTTTTTTTTTTTGTTGTTTAAAACCGTTTACAACTTCAGAAATCCTATGGGTCGTATTCAATTAGATTTTCGCCAAAAACCAGGCAAAAAAGTCACGACAAATGGCTGATGTACATCGGAAAATAATTTAGAAGTGTGTAATTGGCTGTAATAACAGTATTCACGCTACTTAAATTGCGTCAGTTGGCGGTAATTTACCTATATGAAAAATGTAAAAAAATTATATAAAGCTATTTTTTTCCCCAGGAAATTACTGTTCCACGTAAATTCAGGGTACGTTAAAATGGGTGCAAGTATATTTTCGTGTCGTAAAAGCGCAGTTTTAAAAACCATAAAAAATTTGCCAAAAATTGACCACTTGTTTTTCGCCAAATTACGCAACTTTTTTTTACCCTAAATCTATTTAGGGTAATTTATCATTAGGGCGGTGTCCAAAGAAATCACCACAGTTTTAGTCAAAAATAGGGATTTTGCATTTGTTTTCACCTGGTCTGAGATGGTGAAAACTTTTCGCCTGGTTTTTTCGGCATTCCCATTTTTTCACCAGTTTTTTTGGCGAAAATCGTCCTATTTTGCCACTATTTGAATATGGCCCTATATTTCCTAACTATTAACATTACATTTAAGCAGATGTGATGCCAATTTAGCAGCATGTGTAAAAATAACACCAATAGCTAGATAGACAGTGTAAACCAAAGCTAGACAAATATGGTGCATCAGGTTGTCAGAACAGCAAAAACACTACACGCCAACCCCACTCTAAATCCACGTTGCCAATACGTACTTATCTAAGGTACATTGTCTGGGAAACATTAGAACTGCTTCCAACCTGATTTCCAAAAAGTACTGACTAATGCACTGATTTTTTTCAATGCTGAGAACCTGTAAAGTACTGATATTGGACATCAATCCCACAAACTATACTTATTTTATGGCCAATCCCACCAACTATACTTATTTTATGGCCAATCCCACTAACTCTAATTATTTTATGGCCAATCCCACCAACTGTACTTATTTTATGGCCAATCCACTAACTATACTTATTTTGTGGCCTTTGAAATACAATACTTAATGAAGAGTGTAGTACTGCAGTTAAAGTACAAAAAATTGCATAATAACCAGGGGCCTGATTCAGAGATTCACACCATACTTGCCTACTCTCCCGAAATGCCCAGGAGCACCACCCGTAAAAGTAGTCAAGTCTCCCACACTGCCCGGACCACCCCACAGCCCCCCCCTCAATCTGAGCGCATCCCTCTGCGGCTGCCCACTTAAAGAGCACAAGTAGGCGGTCTGGTGGATCCAATTACACGATTTGCGGTGAATCGCGTAATTGTAGCCCCGCTATACAAAGCTTGTTTTCTCAGCCTGTATAGCAGGGGTCAGGGCCTCCATGACGCGATTGTGCTGCCATGCCCCCATACCGCCCACTTTCCTGGTCACCACGCCCCCATGCCCCCCGGAGGAGGGGGCAGCAAAGTTGGCAAGTATGATTTACGCTAATGTATTCGCAACGGATATCTCTCACAGATCACAATTGCTAAAATATGCTAATAGCTTCCAAAGTTTACCCGAGCATATGGACACCCACTGCTGCCTTTTCACATCAATCGGACGACACACAACATTGTAAACATCGGTAACATTGACACTCATCGGGCAGCCACTCAACCTCTAAGTCAGGTCTGACCTGTCTCAAACACTGCGTTTCTCCTGACATGCTGAGAGCTCTCATACTCCAAAGGGGATCACAATGGCTAATTTATGCACGCCCATGAAATGGTGTTGAAATGGTCAGACACGCCTGTGTTTTTCTAACCATCCTGGATGTACAATATGAAGATCCATCTAGACTAGATGTAGTCATGATCACAGTGAAAGCATAGAGCATAACACTGTACCCAAAGGCTAAACAGGCCATAAAATAACTATGATACTGATCATCCTGCCAAAATCAATACAATCATTATCATGCAGGCTAGGAAACGCTATTGCTGGATAACTGTTAATGGCCTGTGTTTGCAGTTATCTTGTGACCTAATGAACAGCCTCAAGTATTTAAGGAAGTGCTGGGTCATATATGTGGTCAAATTGGGCAGTAATGTTGCTGCGGCAGGGTCACAGCGTGTGCAGCCAGTTTTAGGAAGTGAATATAATTATTGTATATATAAATACACAAATAAAGGAAATAAGGAGAGAGAAAAAAAAATCTTTTTATATTACTTAAATATCGCTTGTTGTTGGCGGAAAAGAGATTGAGGGACTGATTCCGAGCTGCACGCAATCCGCCAGCAAGGCTGATATTCACGTAGTTGGGCAATTATATGTAACTGCACAAGTGAAAATTTGGCGCATGCATTACACAGAAGGTGCTGTAGTGATTGAGACGGACAGTATCAGACATGTTGTTGAAAAGTGACGGGCGTTCCTTGGTGGTGACTGGGAGGTGGCTACTAGTGCACGCAAACATGATCCGTTCAGTGGGAGCATTATGGGAGTTTTTCGGGCGTATCAATGTAAGCGGCTGTGGTTACCAGATGCGAGACCGCAAACATAGGAGGCTGTGGTCAGACAGAGAAACTGCACCTGCTGTAGGTCTGGTGCAAGTTTCGACGGTGCGACTGATGGTGGCGTATGAGGAGGCACCAATCAGTATTACAGCGTGGACGGACACAAGAAGGCACATTCGGCCGCACGGATGTTGTTGATAGCAGCATTTGCATAAAGACAGACACTGTTGCGCACGCTTCTGCTTACGATCCAGAACCAAGCTGTTAGGGACCCACCTTATGAGGTTCACCGTGACGTGGTAGGTGGGCAAACATATTTGGCCAAACATGTACGAAGAAACCTCACTTAAAAACCATGTTAATTGTTGGGAGTTTATTAAAAATATTTTGATCATTAGAATTCCTAGCGCTTATAGTGTGCACCTGCTTCTCCCCCCTTTTTTCTGCTGTAGAACTACAGGTCTCAGCATGGTAGCACCTCTTATTATGTTTAAGAGTAGGATGTGCAGCCCAGCCCTCCTTTTTTCCTCTGTGTATGTGTGTATTTAAGGTACACCTGAAGGTGAGACCCCTTATCTTAGGCTAGTGCTCCTTCTACCTGCCCCAGGTGATTTTAATTGGTATTGGTCCTTTACATTGCAGTACACACATTTGAATGGGCTCTATTTAATGTGTCAGTATAGGACCCACCTTATGAGGTTCACCGTGACGTGGTAGGTGGGCAAACATATTTGGCCAAACATGTACTAAGAAACCTTGCTTAAAAACCCATGTTAATGGTTGGAGTTTATTATAAATATTTAGATCATTAGAATGCTTAGTGCTTACAGTGTGCACCTGCTTCTCCCCCTTTTTTTCTGCTGAATGTACAGAGGAACTAAAATCCATTTAGCAAAAAATCATCATTGCAGTCATATTTTTAGCAAAAAAATATATATCCAGCTAAAATATCAAATGAAAATTAAAATAAAATTTAAATGTAGACTGAAATAAAAATTTTGTCCAAATTGGACTAGACTTTATTAAGGTTTGTACATTCCTCTGCATAGCAGCTATGTGGATGCAGTGTTATAGAGAATGCTGGTCTCTTGGCTGCAGAATAGTAGAAGCTGGCCACAGGTGGAATAGGAAGGGAGAGCTTGTAGTACTTGTGAAAGACTGCCGAGGGGAGTAGATACTGAATGCTGCACATGGTTGGAGGTGGGCAGCAAGTGATATTGGACCTGTGTGCTATAGGACACACACTGAGATAAGTGTGACATGCAGTAACATTACAGATGGTAGATAACTGGAATGGAAGCTGTATGTTTGGAGACTGAATCAGATGAAGAATGTACTTGATAATACAAATGGCTGGAGACTGAGGGCCTGATTCAGCAAGGATCGCAATTGCAATAGCGATTACGCACGCAGTCTCACTGCAATCCTTATGCTAATCCATTGTGATCGCTATGCCGTCACAGCACAACATAAGGACCACCTTACCTTACACACATCCATAATGTTTAGCAAGACTGCAAAACCATCGGTAACATCGAGTACCATCACAGCCTCACGCACACTTGCACAAGGTCTAACCTTCCGGTACGCAGTGAAAGCCCAAGCTGCGTTTGCCATCGCAGAGGATAATTTATGCTTGCCCCTGCAACGGTGTTCAAACGCACTGGCATGTCTGTGTTTTTCCCCGACCACCCCCTCGTCACCACTCTCTAACGTTACTTCCGGTCAATCACTCTGCGATGGGTCTGCATAGTCACTGCAATCGCAGTCCCACTGCAAACGCATGCAGAGCACGCAACAATCGGCTGATTGCGTGCGTTATCGCACTTGCGAACCTTGCTGAATCAGGCCCCGAGTCAGATGCAGAATGCACATGTGTCAGGACAGTGACTATTTCAGTACATAAAGATAGACTACTTTTGCCAAAATTCCATTGTGATCATTGGAGGAGCTATCCTGCTTGCTGGCATGCTTCTCATTCAGGGGATAGAGTGTTAAAGTGATCATCTGTTTCCCAGGTGTTGTCAGGTTGTGGGATTCCTAGATTGCTCATTATTTCAAACCTGATTCCATTTGGGTCACATGTTCTGAAACTTCCTATGGATCACAGACCTCTAGTATAAAGCCTGTTACTTACTGTGTCTCAGTGTCTGTGCAACGTTGCTTTCAGGTCTTTTCTTGGACTCCTGCCAGATCTCCGCTGTGCCTGTGGATTGCTGTGGACTTTGCTATATTCCAGATGAACTTCTGATGCCAGTTACCCGCTGCACTACAGAGCCCAGCATTCCTATTGCCTAAGTATTGCTTACTGCTCCATCACTGTGGTTTCACCATTTTGTTGCACTATTTACTTTGCCTGTTGTCTTTCCGTTCCTGTAGATATTGAACTCATCCTTGTTACAGTTGTCAACTGCACCGTTACAGTATCATCTCTGCAGCACGGGGCTCAACCCGCTCCGAACCCAAGCCACGCCGCAGGGCTCAACCCTGTTCTGGAATCTCATTACATCACAGGGTTCAATCCTGCTACAATCTTCTCCGCATCACGGGGCTCAACCGTGCTCCGAACTCTATCCACGTTGCAGGGCTCATCCCTGTCCCGGAATCTCATCACATTATAGGGCTCAACCCTGCTACAACCTTCTCCGCATCACTGGGCTCAAACCTGCTTCTAACTCTAGAAACGTCGCAGGGCTCAATCCTGTTCCGGAATCTCATTACATCACAGGGCTCAATCCTGCTACAATCGTCTCCACATCACGGGGCTCAACCCCGCTCCGAACTCTATCCACGTTGCAGGGCTCTACCCTGTCCCGGAATCTCATCACATTATAGGGCTCAACCCTGCTACAACCTTCTCCGCATCACGGGGCTCAAACCTGCTTCGAACTCTAGCCACATCGCAGGGCTCGATCCTGTTCCGGAATCTCATCGCATCACAGGGCTCAACCCTGCTTCAATCTTCTCTGCATCACGGGGCTCAACCCCACTCCGAACTCTAGCCACGCCGCAGGGCTCAACCCTGTTCTGGAATCTCATCGCCTTACAGGGCATAACCCTGCTCCGGACTTCACTACACCACAAGGCTCAAGTTTGCTTCATCTATCACTGCACCGCAGAGCTCGGCACTGTCCCGGAACTATATTATTCTGCAGGGCTCGCTCTGCTCCGGATTTCCATTACTACAGGGTTCTACCCTGGCAAAGGTCCTCAATGCCATCCTGAGGTGTTAGCCTATACTGGACTCGGGGTTCCCTACCACGTTCGTTCTTATATGCTAAAGACTGCTTATATATATTTGGCGTTTCACTCCTATACATATTATTGCATATGTGAACCTCTGTGCTGTTTGAGACTTTACATGAGACCTTGCTGATTATAATTCTTTTGTGTATAAATTCTATTTTATTTTTATCCTGTGCTACTGAGTTTCATGAAAAGGTCATTCCTAAGACCATCCCAGTTTATTGTGCCTAGTAGGCCTGCCTCCCTCCAGGAGTCTCAAGTGTCAGCAGCCATGACAACATGGTAATGCAATTACCTGGAGACTGAGGCTCTGACTCAGATGTGGACACAATGCTGATATTTCCGCAGATTGAGAGATGGTTAGCCATTGCAGATGCATGTAAGTTGCACTGTGCACACTCAGCGACTGAATTGCGATTATGCTCACACAGAAGATTCACTTGCAAAGTAAGTGACAGGTAGTCAGCATATGGGGGCGGTAACAGGGGTGGTTAGAAAACGCAGGTGTGTCTGTTTAAAAACACTGTGTTCTGGGCCTCCATAAATTAGCCACTGCGTTCTTGCTCACAGATCCTCTATGTCAGCTTAGACTTACTCAGAAGGCTTTTAGCACCTGATCTTCATTAGATGTTTCCAGTTTTGTGAGTGAGCAGAAGATGTTTATTATTATTTATTTATTAACAGTTTCTTATAAGCGCAGCAAATTCCATTGCGCTTTACAATTTGAATCAACATTAACATTATACTGGGTTGTAAAAGACATACATACAGACATACATATATGACATACATAAGGGTAAGAGGGCCCTGCTCGCAAGCTTACAATCTATAGGGAAATAGGTGTTGATACACAAGGAGAGGTGCTACATATTGCAAATTGGTCCAGCCCGATTGCAGATGTTCTTCGTGGGCTGTATAATCCACTGGAAAGATGGTCTAGGTTTAGGAGGATGTTAAATTGAAGAAAGAGAAGATGTGATAGGTGTTTACTATAAGAAGAGAGTTAGATAGGAAGCTATAAAAGGTAAGGTGGGCGGTCCTGGAATCTGATAAGCTTGTCTGAAGAGGTGAGTTTTCAGAGAACGCTTGAAAGTTTGGAAACTAGTAGAAAGTCTTATTGTTCGTGGGTGCAGCCCGAAAAAAGTCCTTTAACCATGCATGGGAACAAGTAATGCACAGGGATGAGAGACACAGATCTTGTGCAGAGTGGAGATGTCGGGTTGGAAGATATTTTGAGATAAGTGAAGAGATGTATGTTGGTGTGGTTTGGTTAATAGCTTTATGTGTGAGTGAAAGTATTTTAAATTGAATACGGTAGAAGACCGGCAGCCACTGGAGGGACTGACAGAGTGGATCAGCAGACACTGAACGTTTGGTGAGAAAGATCAACCTCGCAGCTGCATTCAAAATGGGTTGTAGTGTGGAGAGCCTGTTTTTGGGAAGGAGATTATGCGTGAAATTATGAGTGCATGTATTAGAGTTTTTGCAGTGTCTTGCGTAAGATATGGTCAAATTTTGGCTATGTTTTTTAGATGTATGTAACAGGATTTAGAGACAGATTGAATGTGGGGAACAAAGACAGTTCAGAGTCAAGGATGATACCTAGGCAGCGAGCTTGTGGGGTGGGGTTGATTGTCGAGTTGTCAACAGTAATAGAGATATCAGTTTGGTAACTGCTATTGGCCGGTGGAAATATAATTAATTCTGTTTTGGATATATTAAGTTTGAGGTGGCGAGATGACATCCAAGATGAAATGGCAGAGAGACATTCAGTGACACGGACCAGCACAGATGGTGACAAATCTGGGGAGGATAGGTAAATTTGAGTATCGTTCACGTACAGATCATACTGAAAACCAAAAGAGCTGATTAGTTTGCCAAGAGAGGTGGTATATATTGAGAAAAGCAGAGGACCTAATACTGAACCTTGTGGTACTCAAACTGATAGAGGTAGCGAAGTGGAGGTAGAATCAGAAAAGCAAACAGTGAAAGAGCGATTAGATAGGTAGGATGAGAACCAAGAAAGGGCTGTGTCTTGAAGACCCATGGATTGTAGTGTTTGTATGAGAAGAGAGTGGTCAACAGTGTCAAAGGCAGCTGCGAGATCTAGAAAGTGTAGCTACTTCATCTTCATTTGTGGGGTCAAAGAATGAGAACGTGCCACTGGGTTCAGGTAGGGAATTAAACAAGACCCTGGCTGAGGAAGTGCATACCATTTCATTTCAGATATTATCAATCTTGTTTTTGAAATAGGAAGCAAGATCGTGTGCACGGATAGTAGCAGGTGGGTTGGGTGACGGAGTGTTAAGAAGTGATTTAAATGTATTAAAAAGTTGCTTGGGGTTAGAGGCTTGGGCAGAGATAACTGATTGGAAATATGTCTGTTTGGCATTATCCAGTGCATTACGATAAGAGTGGTAGATTGTCTTATAAGTGAGGAAGTCACTTGGAATATGAGACTTTCACCACTGACGTTCTACTTTACGTGAGAGTTTTTGTAGGTGTCTTGTGAATTTGGAAGGCCACGGTTGAAGTCTACGCGGAATGTGATGGGTAGCTGGAGCTACTTCATCAAGGGCTAGTTCTAGGGTCTGGTTCAGGACAACAGTCTCAGGAGAAGGGAAATTAGAAATAGGTAAGAGTGATTGTTGCAGAGAGGTGGATAGTTGTTCAAAATTAATAGCATTAATATCTCTGCGGGTTTGAGAAGGTTTGGTTGATTTGCTTGGCATTGAGGTTGATGTAATTGAGGAGAGTGTGCAGGTGATAAGGTTATGATCTGAGAGAGGGAAAGGAGAATTAGTGAAATCAGAGACTGAGCATAGTCTGGTAGTCTGGTAAATACAAGATCAAGGCAGTGGCCATCTTGATGAGTAGTGGAGTCAGTCCATTGGGAGAGGCCAAGAGAGGATGTTAAGGAGAGAAGTTTGGAGGCATGAGGGGATTGTGGACTGTCAATGGGGATATTGAAATCACCCATAATAATAGTGGAGATGTCAGAGGATAGGAAGTGAGGGAGCCAGGCAGAAAAATGTTCCAGAAATTGATTTGGTGGTCCAGGTGGACGATAGATAGCAGCAATGCGCAGCAATTTCACTCCTTTTCTCTCTGCGAAAGGAGTGAAAGTCCTAATAGAATGTACTTCAAATTATGTAAATGTAAGGGATGGTACCTGTGGAATAACTGTGTATGTAAAAGATTGGGGCAGTAGTATTCCTACTCCACCTCCTTTACTATTACCAGGCCTGGAGGTGTCTGTGAAGTGTAGGCCACCATGTGAGAGTGCTGCAGGGGAGGCAGTTTCTGTTTGTGTGAGCCATGTTTCTGTTAATGCCAGAAGATTGAGGTTATTTGAAATAAAGAGGTCATGGGTGGATGTTAGTTTGTTGCAGACAGAGCGTGCATTCCATAAGGCACATTTCAGTGTTTTGGAGGGTGATGGGAGGCATGTGATGTGTCTGAGGTTTGCTGGATTTATATTCCGTTGTGAGTAGGGCATGTGTGTAGGGCCTGGATTTGGTGATATGTCACCAGCTAATAGAAGTAGAAGGAGAGAGATATAGTTCTGGGTTTTGTATGAAAGTATTTTATGGCGACAGGTTGTGGATGTTATGGTCAATTTAGAAAGATAAGTAAATAGCTCATGTGTGTTCACAAGAGGGGAGCAGATTATTGAGGCTGCAATGTGTACAGAGGTGTGAGCTGCAGGTTGAGTAAAGGATGTAATAGCCTTAGAGAACATGCCATGGAGTGAAATAAGAATGAATATTATTTGGTACATGATTATTTAGAATAAAGAGAAAATCCTTAGAAAATAAATACTTATAGTTTGCATTTAGAAATTACCTGCTTTTTGATGTTGTTCAATGTTTGTTCAACTGTTTTTTAACTGTTCATTTTTGATACTTTATGCATAAGATGCTTCATGCATGGGATGCCCATCTCAATCGAGCAAAGCTCTCTTAGATCTGACTAGTAAGATATATTGTGGCTGATTAGATGTGAGATGCTTTCAGTGGGCGTCTCTAAGCACTGGACGGCGGGTGAGACATTAATATACTTTTGCAATTGTGATCCATGAGCGATCACAGCTGCGGTGGCATTTGCATCCAGATCTGAATCAAGCTCAGTCAGATGCAGAAACCACTTGGTAATGCAATTAGCTCAGTCGGATGCAGAATACACTTGGCCATAATAATGAAACAGAAGCAGGAAACAACCGAAGCCATGAGCATTACACTAGACAGGGATTAAATAAGGTGTTTCTTGCGCCTATTGGCCTGACAGGTCATGTGAGCGTGAATGTGGGAACCTGGTTGGTGGATGGAGTCATGTGAATGAAATCCAAGATGGTAGTGTCCATGTACTACAACTGCGGGAACTGCCAGAAAGACTGCCAGGCCCAGTTGCATATGGTCAAGTCCAGCTCTCAGGAACGCCTCCTGTGACCATGGACCATGGATTGCCATGAGATGGCATAGCTGGATACATTAAACGGGGCTTGGATCCCAATGTGTGACACGATACACTTACACCAAACTATACATAGCTCGAGCTTCCATAAGCACACACTCAGAAAAGCCGATTACGTGCGAACGCCAGTTACAACCCCATTTACCATCTACTGTTGTAATTGAGTAGAGATACAATGTAAATACATGCGCTTAGTTTTTGCTCATGAGCATTACGAAAATGTGCAAACAGGCATACATTAAATTCGGCATCACCACTATGTTCGCTAGAGTTAAATTATAAATGTATAAAAATGTAATTTTATATTATTCCATATATAACATTAGTCAACACATAAAATAAGCTAACAATGGTAATTCCGCAGAGCGATCTGTTCCACAATTCTCCTTGTAAGCAAAATATTGATGATACTATAATCCAGGCTACCCTCCACTGTTCTATTCTGATCGTGGACCAACAAGTATCCTTCCCTTCTCTCTTTCTCATGTGGGTTATGGGCAGAATGGTGGCACAGTGCTTATCATTACTGCCTGACAGCATTTGGGTCATGAGTTCAATTCCCAAACAGGACCCTAGGTGTGTAGATGTTCTATTCTGTTCTCCTTTCTGTGTTTAACAGGAGTTTGCATTGTGTCTAGATTCAGAATATGAGTGTGTGGTTGATTGCATTGTGGGGATTTAACAATAACTGAGGCAGTTATGATTGATTGAACAGGTTTGATGATTGCTGCAGGAACTTCTTTTTGTAAGATGTGACATGTACTAAGAGACAGATGTGATTATGGGCTGTGCATTCTGGTACAGACAGATGTGATGTGCCTAAAGGTTCCCATACACGGTGTGATTTTTTACATGATTTGGCCATTTTCGACTGTTCGTAACAACCAATCGTGTTAAAAGTGGCGTTTTCCTGGACGATTACGATGCCGATGCACGTCCCCAGCGTCGTGTATCGGCATCGCAGATCAACTGATCCTGCAATAAGATTTTGACCTATCGTGCACTCATCGTTCTGTGTTTGTGCCACACAGAACTATGTCATGCATGATAGAGATGCATGTAGCACGGACCAGGGAGATCCATGCTACATGCATCTGTGTCATTGACACAGAAGCACGGACAGGTCAGTGAGACCCGTCTGTGCTGCTGCGGTAAAAAAAAACTTGTGCAATAAAAGAAAAAAACAGCGTACCCCCCCCCCCAAAGAGCAACCAGCCCCGAGCTTTTAGTGATCCAGTGCTGGTTGTGCTTAAATACAGGGGACAAACGATGTGGGGGTCCTCTGTACTTAAGCACAACCAGCACCAGGCTCATCAGAACCAGTCCTGGTTGCCAAAATACGGGGGACAAACCACGTGGGGGTCCCCTGCACTTTGAGCAACCAGCACTGGGCTCTGATTCGGTCCTGGTTCTGGAAATACAGGGGGGGAAAATGAGTAGGGTCCCCCTGTATTATCCAGAATCTGACTTTTTCTTGCAGGTGGGGGGTAATGCCACAGCCAGGGAAGCCCTTTCACCGGGTCCCCCAGCCGAAGCATTAATCCTGACAGCTAGTCAGCCCAGGCCGGGGAACCCCCCAATAAAGGCATCCCCCTCACCAGGACACCCCAGGCCTAGGCTGATGGCCAGGGGTTATCCCCGGAACCCCTGGGGTGGTGGGTGCCGGGTTGATAGTGTAGTGTAGTGCATTTCATAAAAGTAAATATATTGTCTTTTGCTGTAGAACTGCAGGTCCCAGCAAACCTCCCCCACATGCTGGTACTTGGAGAACAAGTACCAGCATGCGGGGCATTACGGGCCCACTGTTACCTGTAGTTCCACAGAAAAAGCACAATTAAAATAAACACAGGACACACACACCGTACAAAGTATAAGTTGATTAAACATACATGCACTCACACATGTACACATACTCACCTATGTATCCCTGTAGCCATCTGTCCTCTTCTCCATGTAGAAAATCCATAGCTGTAAAAAAAAATATCCATAC
This sequence comes from Taudactylus pleione, assembly GCA_031769625.1. Taxonomy (NCBI): domain Eukaryota; kingdom Metazoa; phylum Chordata; class Amphibia; order Anura; family Myobatrachidae; genus Taudactylus; species Taudactylus pleione. Next base: position 20,109,180 of record JAUIMM010000052.1, on the reverse strand, counting down.
TCACCTCTCCTATGTAAAGTTCAGGTCCTCTTCGTTCCAAAGCAGGCAAATCATGGGTCTTGGCAAAACAAAAACATGGAAATACATGAGCCACCGGCCAATAGTGCCATTCATTGATTGATTATTTGATCTGCAGCACCTTATTTTCTGTGTGTTGCAGATTATCCCTGTTGTTCACATATATAGAGATCAATTCTATCTCTCAAACATATGTCTCTTTACCCAGTTTCAATGTAAACATATATATATATATATATATATATATATATACACAAATATATATATATATTGCAAGTACGCTCTAGCATTAATACAATAATATTATCCTACATGTTTTCATATCATTTTCGTAAATTATGAATAAAAAATATGTAAAATAAACATACAAGATTATCAAGTCAACCCTCCTGTTTTATTCATATATATATAATATAAGGAAGTTCTTTGTTATTATTTTATTTTGTTGTTATTTTTTTTACATAACAACAAAATAACATAATAACAAAGAACTTCCTTTTATTATTTATAATAATAAAACAGGGATAATCTGCAACACACAGAAAATAAGACTCAGGTGCTGCAGATCAAATAATCAATCAATGAGATTCTGGAGGAATATAAGGAGACACCATGGATCTAATGCTGGCCATACATGGGACGATTGATCACACAATTTGGGCAGTTTCTACAGGTTGGACAGACCAATCATTTAAAAATAGTTGTATTTCGAGTCTTTTGCGACCCCGATGCGCGTCCCCGCCGTCATCTAGTTGGATCGCAGATCAGATGGTTTTGCAGAGAGATCTCAACTGATCGTGTAGGTATTCACACACATTATGTGATGTGATTGATCAAATCGTATGGACTTATGTGAAATAGTTGCATTTTAAATACATATCGTCCTGTATCTGAAGGGAAGACTTTTCAAGGGAAATCGTACAACTGATCTGACCAACTTTTGAATCTCACCGTGTATGGCCACTTTTAGACATTACCTGCATGGACATCACTCTCCTGTCCGCGGAAACTAAGGCAGCAGCAGCCGCTTATTAACGCTTATAGCATGTCCTCTCCTCATTTCGAGCTATCTGTTCCTGCACGGAAGAAAGCACCCGGTCCACAGACTCCCATAGTGTGGCCACGCGATTACAGCGGACTGCATATGATAGAAGGTGCAACAATATACAGTGCCTTGAAAAAGTATTCACCCCCCCCCCCTTTGCATTTTTCATGTTTTGTTGCCTCACAACCTGGAATTAAAATGGATTGTTTGAATGTGTGCGTCATTTCTCACAGAACATGTCTACAAAGTTGTGGGTTTTTTTATATTGTGAGTCAAACAACATTTAGGACAACATAACAGAAAACTTCAGTGTGCATAACTATTCACCCCCCTAAAGTCAGTACTTTGTCGAGTCACATTTTGCGACAATTACAGCTGCAAGTCGCTTTGGATAAGTCTCTATGAGCTTGCCACATTTTGCCGCTGGGATTTTTGCCCATTCCTCAAGGCAAAACTGCTCCAGCTCCTTCATGTTGGATGGTTTCTGCTTGTGAACAGCAATCTTCAAGTCTGACCACAGATTCTCAATTGGATTGAGATCTAGGCTTTGACTAGGCCATTCCAACACATTTAAAGGTTTCCCCTTAAACCACTCGAGTGTTGCTTTAGCAGTATGCTTTGGGTCATTGCCCTGCTGGAAGGTGAACCTACGTCCCAGTCTCAAATCACAGGCAGACTGAAACAGGTTTTGTGCAAGAATATCCCTGTATTGAGCACCATCTATCTTTCCCTCGACTAGAATAATTTTCCCAGTCCCTGCTGCTGAAAAACATCCCTGCAGCATGATGCTGCCACCACCATGTTTCACTGTGGGGATGGTGTTCTTGGGGTGATGGGATGTGTTGGGTTTGTGCCAGACATAGCGTTTTGCTTGGTGGCCAAAAAGTTCAAATTTTGTCTCATCTGACTAGAACACCTTCCTCCATACATTTGGGGAGTCCCTTTTGGCAAAAGTCAAATCATGTCTTCTTATTTTTATCACTAAGTAATGGCTTTTTTGCTGGCCACTCTTCCATAAAGCCCAGCTCTATGGAGTGTATGGCTTATTGTGGTCACATGCACATATACACCAGTCTCTGCTGTGGAACTCTGCAGCTCCTTCAGGGTTACCTTTGGTCTCTGTGCTGCCTCTCTGATTAATGCCCTCCTTGCCCGGTCTGTGAGTTTTGGTGGGCGGCCCTGTCTTGGCAGGTTTGTTGTGGTACCATGTTCTTTACATTTGATGATGATGATGATGATGATGATGATGGATTTGATGGTGCTCCGGGGGATCATCAAAGATTTGGATATTTTTTTTTATAACCCAACCCAGAATTGTACTTCTCAACAACTTTGCCCCTGACTTGTTTGGAGAGCTCCATGGTCTTCATATTGTGATGCCTCTTGCTTAGTGGTGTTGCAGCCTACTGTATGGGGCCTTTCAGAAAAGGTGTGTTTATACTTACAGATCATGTGACACTTAGATTTCACACAGGTGGACTTCATTTCACTAATTATGTGACTTCTGAAGGTAATTGGTTGCACCAGAACTTTTGAGGGGCTTCATAGCAAAGGGGGTGATTACATATGCACATGCCAATTTTCTGAATTTTATTTATAAAGATTCTTTTTTATATATATTTTTCTCATTTCACTTCACCAAATTAGACTATTTTGTGCAGATACATCACATAAAATTCAGATTAAAATAAATAAATAAAATTACAAGTTGTAATGTAACAAAAAAGGTAAAAAGCCAAAGGGGTGAATACTTTTGCAAGGTACTGTATCTGCTCACTTGGACTGATGTAAATAATACAATATCAAAAGCTGTGAGGACAGTGTTGTTGCAACTGGGATGCCAGTTTAACTACTAACAGCTACTGACTATACTAACCGGCTTGTCTATTTACTTATATATGAGAACATTGGAATGGCAACATATTCGTTACTTGATTTCTAACTAGACACTTAACAACTAAACTACGGACTTCCTTATATTAACCTAGCATTTCAGTGAGATCTGGACTTTGACTGTTTAAACAGGGATGTAGTTATGAGACCGCCGGTCTGAATCCCAACAGAGTAATCCTGGCAAGGGATTTAACATAGGTGTCAAAATTCTGACGCCTATGTTAATCCCAACACCGGAACGCCGCACCGATCGTCAGTATACACTTAGCCTGGGGATGGAGGGGGATAGGTTTAGGGACCCCCGGGGGGATTTTGGATTAGGCACCCCTTAGAGAAGGTTAGGGTTAGGCTAGGGGAAAGGGGGGTTAGGCACTTGGGGGGGGGGGGTGAAGGTTAGGCACCCCCACTGGCGGGTTAGGTTTAGGGTGCGGAGAGGGGGGGTTAGGTTTAGGCACCCATGGGGGGGAGGTTAGGACTAGGCACTAGGAGGGGAGGTTAGGGTTAGGCACCCCTAAGGGAGGGGGAGGGGAGAGGGGAGGGTTAGGGGGAGGGGAGAGGGGAGGGTTAGGCTACTTACCTCGAGGTGTCGGGATTTTGACCCGCAAGCCTGCCACTGTTGGTATTTGATCCTGCAGCTAAACAGCCGCCTGCATTACATACTGATTCCATTTATACATAATAACAGAGTTCAAAGAGCTCTTCTTATAAAAATAAATGTAGGACAATATATGTGTAATTTTTTGTTATACCTGGGATATTATTGTTTCTTTTGCGTACCGGGTATTTTTTTGCCATTCTCTGTCTGTCTCAAAAAATTCAACCCGGTAATTTGCTGATTTACACGTGTATTTCTTTTGTCTGAAAGGGTCAACCTGAGACTAAATTCCCGTGTCTCCGACCCTGGTAAATTCCTGGGTCGAAGTCCCGGGAATTTAGACCCGGGATGACCCTTTCAGACTGAAAAAGTTACCCTGTAAATCACAAAATTACGGGGTTGAAATATTTAACCCGGTAATTTGGATTTCTGTCTGAAAGGGGTATAAGTAAGTTGTGATCTGATTTTAAACATTTTTATACATGTGTATGTTTATTAAACCTATTAATTTGTGTACTCATAACAAGCCTATTGTGTCTGAATAGAGAGCAAACATTGACATATCTATTTAGATTATAAAGAATTATAAACCACTATGCGCAGTAATGATTGTTTTTAGACTCACCCCCAATTAATTTATCTAAAATGCTGCAATCCAGAAGAAACATGGACTCTGCATTCTCCTGAACAATAAGGGCAAGTTCAGTCTAGAAAACTGTGTTGGTGACCACATCTTTGGGATCTTGGAAAACTTTGCTGAAATGAAAGGCCTGTGGCTAGAAGAAAACAGCATCTCTACCATTCTGACAGGACACTGAGCCCCGACAGGCTAAAGTCCATCCACATAAAATGTATTTTGGCAATCAGTAAGTGTATAAAGTGTGCCACCTGCCTCAGTTCCTAATAACTTGATTTGTGGAACATTGGTTAAGCCTACAAAATGGATGCCTGTGTAGAGACTGATGCACAATTACAAAGTTGGCTACAAAAATAAAAGAAACATTCACTTAAATACAAATAATTTAACTTGCATTAAATTATCACAATTTTCTTTGGTACTTTTAATGGATTATGCATCAAAAGATAATATATCTAATACTGCAGGTGGCAAATCTTGAAAAATAACTGTCTTCTGTAAAACAAAGAAAACAGACTCTTTTTCGTACAGAACAGTTATAAAAGTCACCTAATGTTCCGTCAGAACAAAAAACAGAGAAAAAAAACTCAAGCACTCTACCTTCCTACACAACATAATATTTCCTTCAACTAATATTTTTTTCCAGTTTGACCAAGGGCAATGTAATGAATTGATTAAATCAACAAAAGACATCCAGACTGTCATGAACCAAAACTAGTATTTATACTAAGGAAATAGAGACACTTGAAAACTTATTATAAATCAATAATGTTGACTCTAAAACAGACTCAGACTATATTCAAAACAGAATAAGACAATTAGCCGTTTCCTAGTTACCATCTGGTCACATGACTCTAGGACACATATGTAATAATTTGATTATAAGAAGTATGTGATGTAACCAATAAAATACCAGCCTTTGGCAGTCTAGTACAGTCAGACTAATGAAAACTGGTGAAGATAGAATTTAGCCTAGCACCCAGATAACAAAGCCATACACAAAATAATAATAATGGTGGAAGACATTGAAATAAAGTGGTGAATGTGTATGTATAAAATATGAGATATGGTAAGAACTTACCCTTGTTATCTCTATTTCTACGAAGTCCATAGGGTTCCACAGGATACCTTGGGGTATAGGTGTGACGTCAGTCGCTGGGCACCATAGAGTTAAGCTTTTCAGCCTCCCAGGATGCACTAGGGTCCCCCTCCTATACCCCGCCCCCGAGCCAAGGCACCTCAGTTAGTTATCAAGCCATAGGCCGGAGGAGGAGAAGGAAGAGAGAGAAAAAAAGATCTGGACACATACAAGAATCACATTCTCACCAGAGGGAGACGGAAAACCGGTGACCAGAGCAAAGCCCATCTGCAGCACAGGTGCGACAGGGCGGGAGTCCTGTGGAACCCTATGGACTTGGTAGAAATAGAGATAACAAGGGTAAGTTCTTACCATATCTCATATTTTCTACTTCAGGGTCCATAGGGTATCCACAGGATACCTTGGGGATGTCCCAAAGCAGTATCCTTTAAGGGTGGGGACGCTCCTGTGCAGAAAGGAGAATCCGCCGCCCGAAGGAAGCATCCTGAGAGGCGAAGGTGTCAAACCTGTAATACCTCACGAAGGTATGGACAGAGGACCACGTAGCAGCCTTGCAGATCTGAACTGCCGAGGCACCACGTCGAGCTGCCCACGAAGGACCCACAGACCTAGTGGAATGAGCCTTCAGAGAAGGAGGAACCGGTAGGCCTTCATGAAGATAAGCTTCAGAAATAGCCATACGGATCCAGGCTGCCAAAGTTTGCTTTGAAGCAGGCCAACCCTTTTTACGGAAGCCATAGAGGACAAACAAAGCGTCCGACTTCCTAAACGAAGAAGTGCGGTCAACATAAGTCCTTAAGGCCCGCACAACATCCAAAGAGGCCTCACCCACGGAAAGACCCGGTGAGTCAAAGGCCGGAACAATGATTTCCTCGTTAACATGAAACTGGGAAACAACTTTGGGAAGAAACTCGGGCCGAGTGCGGAGCACTGCCCTGTTCCCATGAAAAACCAAGAAAGGGGGTCTACAAGAAAGAGCCCCTAACTCAGAAACACGTCTGGCCGAAGCAATGGCCAGAAGGAAAACAGTCTTAGCTGTTAGCTATTTAAGATCCACTGAGCCCAGTGGTTCAAACGGCGGTCCTTGGAGAGCCCTCAGGACCACAGCCAAATCCCAAGGCGCCACAGGTGGAACAAAGGGCGGCTGAATGCGGAGAACACCTTGCATAAAGGTGCGCACATCCGGGATTGTAGCAATCCTATGGTGAAACCAGACAGATAGGGCCGAAACCTGTACCTTCAAAGAAGCAAGGCGAAGCCCATGATCTAGTCCCGCTTGCAGGAAGGCGAGAATCCGAGACAGACGAAACTCCCGCGGTGCATAACCTCTCGGTCGACACCACTGGAAGAACGTATGCCACACGCGATGGTATATCCTCGCGGAAGACGGTTTCCGAGCTCGCAACATGGTACGCACCACAGAGCTGGAAAACCCCCGGGACCTCAGCATGGCCGTCTCAACAGCCACGCCGTCAAAGACAGCCGAGTCAGGTCCGGGTGAAGACAAGGACCCTGAGACAGAAGGTCCGGTCGTAGCGGCAACCGCAGAGGACTGTCCACGGACAGACCCTGAAGGTCTGAGAACCAGTGCCGTCTGGGCCACGCGGGAGCTATCAACAGGAGCGTCCCTCCTTCCTGTTTGAATTTCCGGATTACCCGTGGATGAAGGGAGACCGGAGGGAACAGGTATGCGAACCGGAACGTCCACCGGACGGACAGAGCATCCACCAGAGACGCCCCTTCGTCTCTTGTGCGAGACCCGTACACCGGCAACTTGTTGTTGTGCCGGGACGCCATGAGGTCGATCTCTGGAAGACCCCATCTGTCCACCAGCAGTTGAAAAACGTCCGGGTGCAGGGACCATTCCCCCAGATGAACGTCCTGGCGACTTAGAAAGTCCGCCTCCCAATTTAGCACTCCCGGGATGAAGACCGCTGATATGGCCGGAAGATTGCGCTCCGCCCAAACCAGGATCCGAGAGACCTCTACGAGAGCCGCCCGACTGCGAGTTCCTCCTTGCCTGTTTATGTAGGCCACGGTGGTAGCGTTGTCCGACTGGACCTGCACCGGGTGACCCTGGAGAAACCGATGTGCCTGCTGGAGAGCATTGAAGACCGCACGGAGTTCCAAGATATTTATTGGAAGCTCCGCTTCTGTCGGCGTCCACCTGCCCTGGAACAAGTGTGGACCCGAAACTGCTCCCCAGCCCCGAAGACTGGCGTCCGTTGTCAACAGGACCCAATTTGGAACCCAGAACGGACGTCCCTTGTTGAGGTGGGTCGTCTATAACCACCACGCAAGGGACAGGCGAACCTCCGGGGTGATCACAATCGTCTGGGACTTCAGAGACTGAGGCAGCCCGTTCCACTTGGACAGGTTCAGGTGCTGCAGAGGTCTGGAGTGAAACTGGGCGTATTCCACCATGTCGAACATCGACACCATGGAGCTCAGTAACCTCATCGCCGAGTGTAGGGACACCCGGCGGCTGTGCAGACAACTGCGCACCCTTGACTGTAAAGCAGAGATCTTGTCCTCCGTCACGAAGATCCTTTGCTATCCCGAGTCCAATAAGGCTCCAAGATGCAGAATCCTCCGAGACGGGATTAGAGTGGACTTCTGCCAGTTAATTAGCCAGCCATGTCGTTGGAGCAGTGCAATGGTCAGGTCCAAGTGGCGTAACAGGAGCTCTGGAGATCCTGCCACCAATAACAGGTCGTCCAAGTACGGCAACATGCGGACTCCCTGCAGCCGCAGAGAAGCCGCCATGACCGCCATCACCTTGGTGAAAACACGTGGTGCTGTCGCCAGGCCAAAAGGTAACGCCCGAAACTGGAAGTGGTCGCTGCGGATTGCAAACCTGAGGAACTGTTGATGGCGCAAAAGAATAGGGACATGCAGGTAAGCATCCTGTATGTCCAATGACACCATGTAGTCCCCAGGTTCCAGCGCCAGAATGATGGACCGTAGGGTCTCCATCCGAAACTTCGGAACCCGCAAAGACTTGTTGAGTGCTTTGAGGTTGAGAATCGGACGATACGACCCATTGGGTTTCTGTACCAAAAATAGATTTGAATAGAAACCCTGGCCCCTCTGGGAGAATGGAACAGGCACTATAACTCCAGCCTGGAGCATAGTGTGCAATACCTTCCGCAGCTCCGTAGCCTTGTTTCGGTCTGATGGTAGACCCGTGGTGAAGAAGCAAGCCGGGGGTCTGTGCCGGAAGGAGAGGGCGTATCCGTGGGAAACCACCTCCAGAACCCAAGTGTCTGTCGTAGTGGCCGACCAACACTGGGCGAACTGCAGCAGGCGGCCTCCCACCCTGGGATCCCCCAAAGGGAGGCCCGAACCGTCAGGCCGCAGGCTTGTCATCTGGCTTGGGGGCCGGACGTCTGGTACTCCATGCCTGCTTCCGGGGCTTGGCCGATTTCTTAGGGCCAGCCTGTCGAGGAAACGACTGTGGTTTGGGCCTGCCCTGGGCCCTAGATGACCGAAAGGACGATGGTCCAGAACCAGAAGGAGCAGCGGCCGACGGGAGACAAGCCGATCTTATCCAGATCCGGACCGAAGAGAACTTCTCCGGTAAACGGCAACGCCTCCAGACCCTTTTTGGAATCTGCGTCCGCCTTCCAGGATCGCAGCCACAAGGTGCGACGAGCAGCCACCGCTGCTGAAGAAATTCTAGACACCAGAGTACTAATGTCTAGGGCCGCCTCGTTGATATAAGTGGCCGAATCACGGAGATTACCAATCAACTCCGCCTGTTCGGCCGGACAGTCGGAATCAAAAGAAGCCTCTAATTAATCCGCCCAGCGCTCCATCGCTCTGGCAACCCAGCAAATGGCCATAGCCGGCCGTGCTGACCCCCCACGCAAGGGAATAAGCGGACTTCAGGCAGATCTCCACCTTGCGGTCCGTAGCATCGTTAAGGGAGGACATAGATGGCATTAACAATGTGGCACTACGGACAAGACGGGTCACGTGAGAATCCACCTGTGGAGGGGATTCCCACTTTGCAAAATAATTATCCGCGAACGGATAAGCCACCGCCAGGCGTCTCTGCGGCTGGTATCTTTTGCCAGGCTGTTTCCACGCCTCCTCTAAATGGTCCACCAACTGACCTGAAAGAGGAAAGACCGTGGCATCGCCCTTCACATCTTTGAAAAAGGCATACTTAGATTTAGCCGCTGGGGGAACTTCGTCCTCAATCACCAAGGCTGTGCGGACCGCCCGAATAAGTCCAGGAATATATACTTTGGACTTAGCATCAGCGTCCTTAGTATGGAGAGGTTCCTGATCGTAAGGATCCAGAATCTCCCCATCATCAGACGTCCCCTCGTCATCCTCATAAGGAGCCGACAGAGACGCCACCGGTCGTTTATGCGGCCGCATCACAGACTCCCCTTGCAACACATCCGACAAGTGCTGTACAGAACTCGTCAGGGAGTTAACCCACGCTGGCTCCTGAGAAACCGGGAGCGGGGAAATAGGGAGACTGTGGGGTACCACCAATTGTCGTGGGAAACCCTGCATGCGTGACGACACCACTGACTGCTGGGATAAACCCATCGGTGTAAACGCGGGCTGCGGAGCTAACTGGCCCACTAAGGCTGTAAGCGCCTGAGCGAAACAAGCCCAGGGCGGCTCCTGTACCGGTGCTGTAACTGTAAGAGGCCGCGCCATGGACAAACACTGCCGGCAAAGGCCCTCCGCGCTACCCTCCCCCTCCGCTAACGGTACTTTACACGTAGTACACTGTAGCCGGAGGGGAAAATCACTTTCGGACATGATGGTACCACGTATGTGACCTCTCTCACCAATTATAACTTAAATAGGCGAGAGACCACCCTGCAGCACCGCACCGCAAGGGCTTAGCAGAAAGAACAGGGACAGTAATAAAGCTGACAGTTTAGAGAAAAGTTACAGGCAGCAGCGCTAGCACAGTCACATACAATGCAAAGAAAATCAATTCCTGCACCAACAGCGCTGATCACTCAACTACGCAGACACAGGGCCTGGTAGGACACAGCGCTGCATACACAGACCTGACCACAGCGGAGGAGAGGTATGCGGGGGGGAACCAGACCACGATGCTTCCGTCCAGTGCTTCCAGCAGCGTTCACCATGCGTTCTGGAGAAGATGGCCGCCGAGGAGCAGAGAGGAGGCTGGTCTGGGGGAGGAGCGCTGCTACAGGACCAGTCGGCAGCGTGCAGAGAGGGCTGTGTGCAGCGGGGGAGGCGCCGGCTGTGAGACAGGGAAGGCGCGCTCCCCTGGCATGCATTTAACCCCTGGGACGCCGCAGCGCTACCGCTCTGCTGCAGTTCGCTGTCCCAGGGGGTAGTGGAAAGCGCAGGTTGGTCGCCTGGCTCCACGCTGCAGCCAGTCCCCAGGGAGCCCCCTGCCTGGGGACTTAGGACCATGTGACCAGCGGGGACCCACCGCGGGACCCCGCTGCTTACCTTTGTCCCCCTTGGATCCGGCCATGGTCCGGAGCATCTGGAGTCACCGCTAGCTGTGACTCCAGATGCTCACCAGCATCCCCGGATCGGTACCGGCGTTCTGGTACCGGCGGGGGTGTAGGGAAGACAGCATGGACGTCAGGACTGACTGTCCATGCTGTACATCCAGATGTGCAGCCACAGCTGCACTGAAGAAAGCTTCAGGGGCTCTTCTAGCCCCCACTCCGACAGGTGCACCCGACTCCGGCCGGGCACCAAACTAAACTGAGGTGCCTTGGCTCGGGGGCGGGGTATAGGAGGGGGACCCTAGTGCATCCTGGGAGGCTGAAAAGCTTAACTCTATGGTGCCCAGCGACTGACGTCACACCTATACCCCAAGGTATCCTGTGGATACCCTATGTAACCTGAAGTAGAAAAGGAAATTAATTATTTTAATACAATATAACTCTCAGAATGTGTGTACAAAGGACCCGATTCAGAGATGAACGTTAATCCGTTCATTAACGTACATCTCTGATGTTGGGTAGTCTGCTCCTGTGCAGGTCCGCATATGCAGAATGTGTCCTGCGATCTCACTCGCAGACCCACCCAAGCAGCAGCATGTAAATCGTCTGGGGGCAGAACGGGGGTGTGCTTGGTCTCGGTAAGGACGAGGGCCAGGGTCTGCGTCTGTGGTTGCAGATTCCTGGCCTCTTAAGCGACCAGCATCTGGTCAGGCTGCGGGTGGCTTCAGCTCCCGCAGCCTGACTAAAGGCGCTACCATCGCGACGGTTGGGATCGCAAATGCAGCAAGGAGGTGTCTGACATATTCTTCTGCATTTGCATCTGAGATTGACGGATATGCACAGTCGCTTGTGTTCGGCTCTGCAAATCCGTCCATCTCTAAATCAGGCCCAAAGTGCACATGTACCTAACAGTTGCTTATCTATTTTCTGATGTAACCAAGATGGGAATTTTGCTAGTGGATCCTGTTGGTACCCTCATGAACAAAAATTCAGGGAATGTAAGATTATGTTTACATAGGACAGTTAGTTATACAGTGAAATAAAAGAGGGTAAAAGGAAATAAACTGGACAGACAATAGTGTAATTCTGTGTAAGAAATACCACAAGGAACAGGTTGTGTGCTGGTTTGAAAGTGCAAGGTGCTGTATTATAATACAGTGACCATCAGTGTACGTGAATAAATATCAGTTGACGCTTGTCTGTATACTACAGGTTTGTATGTTCTTCCAAAACTTCACAAGTGCACTTGGAGTCCAGGCTCTTAGGACACAGGGGATCTTGGGGTATTCTGAATCATACAGGGCTACAATTTGGAAAAATAAACACAATTTGCAAAAGTAGCCAACACTTAGGTGGACTTCCAAAACTAAAGTGTCACCAGTAGAGAGTACAGATCCCATGCGATTCATCCATATTGGTCTTCATCAGGGGATTGTGTAAGGAGGTCAACTAGATATACCACTATTAAATATACTGTACCTTTAAATTCCTATTATTCTCCAGTCGTACCATTTTGACAGGTTTAAGCCATGTTCAATGATCCATATGTATTGCACATGATGAACTTTAACAGCTAGAAAATCAAGTAAGTAGAAAAAAAGAAAATTCATGAATTAAAATAAGCTTTAATGACAATAAACATATACCAATGCAGAAACAATATTGCACAGTATATTATATAGTATAAACGTAACATCACAAAAGTTAAATTACATAAAAAATGTAATATTTCCAAAAAATAAATAAAACAAGATTCATATTTTATCTGTGCTCCTGTGATCACAATTATAAGTTCACAGGGAATAGGCTTCGACAAGCTCACTATCACCATGGGCTGGAAAGAATATATCCTGCTTGGAACTTTTAGAGACATCAGAGAATTGGAGGCAGACAAGTAAAAGAAAATACACTCGCCTTCAAATCTGTGTTTTACATGTTAGAAAGAACATAGCTAATCATATATTATTCAAGAAGTTCTAAAATGTGATAAACCTAATCTCATGTGAAAAATACTGTAACAGATTTTAATTTACATAATTTATTCAACAAGAAATAAACCAGCATAAATTAGGGGCCTATTCATCATTTGGGGCCCCCAATGATTACTTGCAGCTATACTGGAAAGGCAGCAAGGAGACGGCCTATTCTCTTTTGAAAAAAAAAAAATATGGTTTAGGTTAGGTTTGCAATGTTGTACGGTATATGAACACAAGACATCTTTATTTTTATTATTTATTTATTACCAGTTACTTATATAGCACACACATATTCCGCAGCACTTTACAGAGAATATTTGGCCATTCACATGAGTCTTTGCCCCAGTGGAGCTTACAATCTATGGGCCTGATTCAGAGGCGCTCGCTATTTGCGAACACTCACTCTGAATCAGGGCGGATTTTAAAAACAAAAAATCTGCCTCCAGGCCGCTCGCATAGCTGTGGGTGAACACCCACAGCTTTTGCGAGCGGCCTGGTGATGGTTGCGATTATCGCGACTATCAGGCTTGCGACGTGGTAGGGTCTCGGCTCCCGCAAGCCCGAGTGAACTTCCTGCTCTAATAGAGCAGGAAGTTCACTTCTGAGGGAACACCTCCGTTTGTCCAGCCACCCCCCCTCCCCACCTACAAAACGGGGCGAGCTGTTGATCAACATCGACAGCCGCCCCGTTTTGTAGCGTGCCCGGAGTAAGTGAAGTTTTCACTCGCTCCAGGGCTCGCGCACGCCGTGTGTGCGCTCTGGCCGACCATCGACCCGCTTCCAAGCGCATATCGCGAGCAAGTCTGAATCAGGCCCTATATTCCCTACCACATGCTTACACACATGCTTTTGTTTGGAGCCAATTAACTGGACGCTTCAGACGGTCACACCGCTGCCCTTACAGCTCCCCATACCATCCACAGGATGCTCCGGGCATTGCTGTAATCACCGGCGATTGTGGCCCCACCCCGTGTGACTTCATATGATGGAGCGTGGCTGACACCGGGCCTGCGAACAATCGAACAATGGCCCTCATTCAGAGCCACTCGCTAGCGGCAGTACGCTCGTTCCGAGCGATGTTCGCACATCTGCGCATGCGTACGGATCGTTATACGCATGCGCGAACCAGTCAGTGCGGACGAAATTCATGTGCTCGCAATATAGCGAATGCCTGCTATTTTGAGTGACAGAATGAGGCGTATGTGGGTGGTAACAGGGGAGGGTGCTTGAAAATGGGGAGTGGAGATCCGAACGCAGGCGTGCTTAAAGGTCAAAACGGGCGTTTTATGGGTGTGCATAATTAATACAGCAGCGTCATTGACCACGTCACTGGGTTATTTTATAGCCAGAACTGCTCGCAAGATTGTGGTAGCAAAAACCAACCACAAGAATAGCGAGCAGTTCATACACTGGTCGATGTACTCGATTAATCTAATAAATAGCGGACATGACGTATGGTGCGAGCGGCCAGGGGGCGTTTTTAACAAATAAACGAGCGTATGTTTTGCTCGCTCGTTCAGACTTAGAGGTGTGAACAGACTGCAATTTGCGAACGGATCATTTGAATAGCCACCCCTTGTTTTTGAACGAACGAACGCAAATAGCGAACGGCTCTGAATCAGGCCCAATATATTAATCAAAATGGCCCTTGGCAGAAAAATGGTGAAACCCCCCCCCCCCCCTCCCGGGGTAAACCAACAGAGCATATCACCGCAAGAAACTCAAAACAACCAACAGACAGGACGGAGGATGGCTGATGACTTGGTGTTTTTCAACCAAAGGACCTGGATAACTCAGTTAATGAGTCTATCATCCAGATGAAAATGCGATGTAATCTATCCCATAGCTTTAGCTTGGTCCAAAATGAACCATGCAACAGTACAATGATCACACTGGGAATCTACAACAGAAAAGATGGAAAAAAATGCTATGGTGGGACCTTAAGCTCCTGTCCTGACTCATTGGGAGGAATCAGAGCCGGCCCTAGGCATAGGCATTCTAAGCAAATGCCTAGAGGCATTCCATGACTATGCAGTCCGTCTGTCCCGCCGCTGCCGCGATCGGAACTCAGCTCCGATCGGGCAGTGCAGCGGTCAGCTGGTCCAGAATGAGCTGATGGCCGCGGCATGCCTGGCCACTCCTCCCATGAGTGACAAGTCATGGCTCTGCCTCCACCTCCATATTTGCTGGCAACCCGCTTCCATCAGATCAAACATCAGAAGAAGCAAGTAGGCAGGAACCAGCAGCACAGCCCAGGAGTCAGGACGGCCCCGGTGACTCCCACTCCAGCCTGGCTGACCTGAGACCAGAGATCCCCAGAGACGAGTCTCATGGTAAGTTAGCTCAGGCTGGGAGAGCGGCGGCACCGGGGCACGCACAGGCCAGGCAATATATTTGTAAATATCTATACATAGATATATAAAAAAATTAAGTCTCCTGCACCAAAATCTCTCGAGATTCAAATATAAAATAATTTTATGTCCAATTTTCTTGGACTGGTGCAACTTTCCAATCATCACAATCACTTAAAAGAGACAAAAAATTATTTTATTGTCATAGTCAGACATATCCATATCACAGTGTCATATTCTTAGAGTCGTAATATATTTGTCAATATTTCGTTTCATTATGAACCTTTTTCAAGACAAACTACACAGAGCATTTTTTGTCTCTTTTTTTTTTTCTTTTATTATGGAAGCAAAAACACCATACATAAATTTGTCATATGTAAGATCAACAACATAACAATTGTCATACATAAGAATGATCAATATGTTAAGCATTTACATCACAGCACATGTCTAAAGATATCATTAGTGTTAAAGAGACATACATTTCAAAATATGATCTGGATTATAAACACTTGTACAATAATAAGATGTAGTTTCAGAATAAGAAATCCAGAGAACAGCTGTGACACTTATTAAGAATAGAAACATAATAAAAATACAAAATATAAATAAAAAGGGGGGAATGATGTCTGGCACTCACCTGCTAGGCAACACTATGGGAGGGTCTCCCAAGAGAACATGGGTCTCATACCATTGAGTCAGGCGCATACTGTTGTGGATCTGGGATTGTGACGAGACTGGCAAGGTAGCTATGAGACTTTCCCATGTGTCGAAAACAGAGGCAGCTTTCTTTTCTTTATCGAACATAGGGCCTGATTCAGACCCGCTCGCAAGCGGGTCGATGGCCGGGCAGTGTGCACTACTCCGCATGTGCGAGCCCCGGAGCGAGCGAGAAATCACTCGCTCTGGCGCTCGCATCCAAAAGGGGCGGCTGTCGATGTTGATCGACAGCTCGCCCCGTTTTGTAGGCCTGTCGGGGGGGGGTTCTTGGCCAAACGGAGGCGTTCCCGAAGGAACGCCTGCCGTTTGGGGGCAGCCCCACTGACATCACGAGTGATGTCAGTGGTGAGCTTCCAACTCTATTAGAGCCGGAAGCTCACTGGGGCGTGCGACGGACAAGACCCTACCACAAGAGTCTCGTCGCAAGCCCAATGGTCGCGACCATCACCTGGCCGCTCGCTAAAGCTGTGGGTGATCAACCACAGCTTAGCGAGTGGCCGGGAGGCCGAACAAAAAAAAACATGCGGCCGCCCTGATTCAGAGCGAGCGGCTCTGAATCAGGCCCATAGTTTCTACCCAGTCCATTCGAAAGATGAAATTCAACTTTTCCTTTAATAATGGAAAGTTGATTGGAGTTGGGTGTATCCATTCTTGTTAATTGGCCTTCTTTGCGGCTGCACTTATTGCAAGTAATAATTTCCTGCTATCCTCAGTAAGTCTTTGTCCCCTTGGAAATTTGCCCAGGACAGCCCAATCAGCGGTAAAAGGCACATAGTTGACTAAATGAGTCTCAGCATCTCGTCTTACTCGTCTCCAAAAGCCCTGAAATACTGGACGTTCCCAAAGGCAGTGGTAGAGGTCCACCTCCTCCCCCGCACATCAATAGCAAGTGTGAGAGTCAGACAGACCTATTCTATATCACCTGTGAGGGGACAAATAGGTCCTATGATACACATTTAGGAAGAGCTCATTATATACACTGGCGGTCATTAATGATCGTGATCTCATCAATCCACGTGTTAAATCAGACATAGAGAGAGTTGGAATTTGCATCAACCATTCACGCATTCTTTGACTAACCAAACTGTGATCTAGATCTTCACTGAGAAATTTGTAGTAGATGGATATGGCCTTATGAGTGGGTATTGATCTAGAAAAACATTGATCTAGTGAGTTTTGCCAGTCGGCTATTGAAAATGTCACCACTACAGAGGCTATATAATGCTGTGCCTGGAAGTAAGCTAAAGGATAAGCCCGCAGAGTCTCAAATCTTTCTATTGCCTCGTGGAACGTCAGGGGCTGCCTTGATTCTAAATTTAACAGATTACTTATATTGTGAACATCCCCCATCCTCCATATCGTAAAAGTATAAGCTGCCTCTCCCTCTTGAAAATCTAAATTGCGCAACAATGGGAGATGGACTGATTTATAAGCATTCAGGCAGAGGTTATGGCATAATATGTGCCAGAGGCCTCTAGTAGTAATTAATAAGGGGTTGTCACAGACTTCTGGTGGAATTTCTTGGCCAGGACTATGTAGGAAGTATTTTAAGACCATTGTAAGAAGAAATTGTGATTCAAGGGATGTGTCAGCGCAAATCTCCTGATTATTTAGCCAATCAGCCAAAAACCTCATCAAGGAGGAATGATTGTAGACCAGAATAATAGGAAAACTTATTCCTCCATTAGATTTAGTTTGACATAGTTTTCGGAGACTAATACGGGCCCTACCACCCTGCCATCTAAATGACCGAAAGAGCTTGTTAATTAATTGAATATCTTTTGTGGTGAGCAGAATGGGCAATTTCTGTAACATATATCCACAGGTAATTAACTACTGCACCCAACATACTGCTGCTTAGATGTTATTTGCATAGCCTTTTAAATCTGCTCGGTAATTAACTACTGCACCCAACATACTGCTTGAATGTTATTTGCATAGGCTTTTGAATCTGCTCGGTAATTAACTACTGCACCCAACATACTGATTAAACAGTATGTCATATTATTTTTAAATCTGTATCAAGGCAAGAAATTACTCTGTATCTGTGTTGGTATATTGTCCTCTCACCATTTGTTTGTTTTACTGCTGACCCTTTGTTGTGTGAGGACGGTGTTAGGGGTGGGGGTGGAATCAGTGTGGACACCTTGTTTGAGTCATACTTGTTTGTCACTATTAGGCTGCCATAGCCGGGGCTGCTACAACATCATTGCCTAGATTTGAAGTGCCTAGTTTGAAGTGTCAATAGAACATTTAAGTTAAAGCAGGAGTTATTTAGGAGTTAAACAGGAGGATAACAGAAGGAGAATTTAACAGATCACCAATTCCTGCTATTAAGGGCTGCATTTATCTACCACCACACTTCCATCATGCCTATGGATTGTGCCTGCACCTGGATCTCCAATGATGCCCGCATCCCTCCTAATCTCCCCATGCAATCTGCATATCCACTCCAACTATACCTTACCAAACCACGCAGCAAGATTACCTCTCAAATGGTCCTTGGCTGTGGCCTCCAAAGCATGAGGCTTGGTGCAAGTTTTCTGTACTCATTGTTTTTTTGTTTCCTCTTAAGTTTAGACTAACCTTTCCATAGATGTTAGATTACTGTGACCCTTGTATCCAGCACATCTGTGTCACGCATGTTTGTCTGCCCCCTCTCCTTTAGAATATAAGCTCTCACGAGCAGGGCCCTCTTCCCTCATGTGCTTATCCTTTACTTAAATATACTCTAATTTACAACAGCACCCAACCCTTGGTTACAGACACCATGCTGCTTATCTAAGTGCTTTGCAGCAATGTATAAATCACGTATCTGTCCTGTATTGTCTGTACTGTTAATTTCTGTTTTCTTGTGTGCTTATTTGTGTATGTACTGAAAGACGAGGAAAGGTCATCATTTTGATAAGAGCAGCTCTACCTAAATACAAGTGGATCAAATGTTTCCAACTGCTGAGCTCCTCAGTAATAATTCGAATCATTTGTGAAACATTTTTATCATACAATTGAGCAGGATTCTTAGGCAAAAGAATGCCCAGGTATTCTAAATGTGAGGAGGCCCAAGAGAATGAAAACGACGAGCCCCAAGGAGGAGTAGAAATAGTGGGATGAAGAAACATTGCACGTGATTTATCCTTTTTCAGACCAGAGATGTCGCCAAACTGCTCAAACTTGCGCATAATCAGGGGTAATGTGTGTTGAGGGTCTGTGATGTATAAAAGGATGTCATCCGCATATACCGTGAGTTTAACACTACGCGTGCCAACCTGCATTCCTCGGAAGTCAGACCATTGCTGTAAAATACGAAGGCGATAATCTATAGCAAGGTTGAAGAGGAGGGGGACAAGAGGGCATCCCTGGCGGGTGCCTCGTCCCAGTCCCATGGGTGTGCCACGCAACCCATTAATCAGCAATGACGTGGAAGGGGAGTTATAGAAGAAACGCAACAATTTAATGAAATGTGGTGCAAATCCCCTACGGGTCGAAATTTCAAATAAATGAGGCCAGAGAATTGGGTCAAACGCCTTATGCGTATCGAGACTAAGAAGCATATTCTGAGCATGAGTGTCTCTACTAGAAGCGATTATAGTGGCCAAAGCAGTGCGAACACCTTTAACAGAGTGCCTACCGGACACAAAACCTAGTTGGTGTTCAGTTAGGAGGGAGGGTGAAACTTGTTGCAGACAAGAAGTTTAAAGTCCACATTCAGCAGCATTATAGGGCGATATGATCCCAGTAAATGAGGATCTTTCTCTGGTTTGGGCAGAAGGATCGTGTGTGAGGAGTTAAAATAGGGCAGTGAAGGGGAATGGTGATGGATCTGGCAAAATAGGAATTTTTGTCTCTTTTAAGTGATTGTGATGATTGGAGAGTTGCCCCAGCCCAAGAAAATTAGACATTAAATTCATACATATATAAAATTGTGGTTTTTTTTGCTATTATATATTTATTTTTGGGTTTGTAGAATGTTTTGATTCTGCTTGCTTTTTTTCCTTATCTTTTATATTTTTTTGCTAATTGGCAGTGTTATAGTTGGTGAGGCTTTGAGATGTTTTATATTTATGGTATCACATGGAGGTTTGGTGCCTGGCAGACCGCAGCCTACTGTTCTCACCTGTTATTCAGTACATTATCCAGATTGTAGCCAAGCACTAACGCTAGTGTTTACATTGGGTTTTTGTATATATGTTGCTATGGCAACTAGAGACAGCTAGCCATAGACTCACCTGTAGACATCGCCGCCATGCTACAAGCCGGCCGCTGCGTCCTGGAAGTGTCCCCGTAAGGACATGTTGGAACCCGGCATACCTAGTGGCACTGCTTCATTCAACTTACCTTCTGCCCGTCCAATAGACCGCGCTAGAGAAGTACTGTCACTGGGCTGGACAACGTGACGTCGTGAGAAAAATAGTAAGAGTTTGGGTATAAAATATGGGGTTTAATTGGATATCACGAAAAAAAAAATCTGCACAAAAGACCCAAAAATCGTCGAAAAAAGTTTTTTGTGTCCAAAAATGTTTCGCTGCTAATTGGATACCGCCTAAGGGTTCTATTCATGTATATACATATCACAATATATCGCATCACATCGAAGCAATATATACTGATGTTTAGTAGCCATTCATGTAGACGACGTCTTCCTGCGGTATCCGGCCCGTTATCCTGTTTTAAGCGGTTCAACCCAGTATAATTGGGTGCAACACGTGCGATAAGGCATGGGCGCCCAAAAACAATTTAATATCACACGGTCTCTTTAGACCCTTTGTAGACACTTTCACCCATTATACCTTAATAGGGACAAAGTTAAATCTAAAATTGGTAATTTCTGGGTGGATATGGCTACGTTTGAGTCGATAAGATTTAGGGTTGTGGGCGGATCAGAGGTGGAGCTTATTTTGTCCCGTTTTCACGTTTAAATGTTGGAATGTATGCCTTAAGCTCTTTTCAGAAATCAATGTTTACTGTCAAAAATCTCAGTGAACAGAAGCAATGTTGTAAAGATGTAAATTCTTTAAATATGATGTAAGAGATTGAGTTGGTTCTACAAGATACAGATTTAAGGGTTTGTTTAACTTTGTTACACTTTGCTTATTTATTTTGCTAAAAAAATATAATTACCAAGTAAAATCTGTAATGTGTTTTCCTTCGCATGAGATTCGATTTATCAAATTGTAGTACTTGATATGTGTGTGTATGTATATATATATATATATATATATATATATTTTACTCACCTTGACAAAGGGACTTGTGTGTCCCAAAACGTTGGTATATGGTAATGTGACCTTTTCACAGTAAATACTACTTTACTAATCGCTGAACGACTCCGAGTGCCACTGCTTGCTGTCTGTTGGAATTTATTTATTCAGAGGGCACCGGAGCAAGTAGACGTACCTTCACAGAGTGCCAGTCTTCTATTGTCATTTGTATATATATATATATATATATATATATATATATATATACACACACTCACAATTATGTAGTCTACTGGATTCTGATAATACTACCTCATATTCAACTAAACAATAGAGGTAGGAGTATTAGTACATCGAGAAAATATAATGTTTATGGTGCTGAGTGGTGGGTGGTAAAATAATTGAGTAAGAAACAAAAGGAAGAAAAAGGAGAAAAGGCATTCTTATTGTGTTTTTTGTACTACTGGTTTTAAGTGTGTTTGCTAAAAGTAAGAAGCATCAGCTGTGCTAGATAGATTGTGTTTACAGACAAGAAAACCAAAGCCTTGCTGCGTCAGTGATCTCCCAGAAATAGTCACCAAGAGGTACAGTACGTCTGTTCATTCACATTTGTCTTAAAATGTTCTAAATAAACTCAGCTGTAAAGACTTTTTTATTTTTGATCCATAACTTGTTTCCACTAATTGTGTCCAGTTTTCTGCACATATATATATTTATCCATTGTTTTTAAATCTTTTTCATATTGCTGTACTGAATAAATAGTAATGAAGCTACATTTGAATGCTTATGTTGTGATCTTGTGAGTTTGCTATTTTGCTGCACTGAAGACTAGGATGAGATTTGAGAGAGGGTACTATAGTTGCCATATTAGTCAATTGTCCATGGTATAAATCAGTGGTCTCCAACCCGTAGCTCGCAAGCTACCGGTAGCTGTAGGCTGTAATTTGGGTAGCTCCCCTTGCTGCAGTACTGCTGAGTCAACTAGGAGGAGATGACCTCTGACAAAGCCGTGGATGGAGCAAGTGGGAAGTGCATCAGGTGATTGCCATAGGGCGACACAAAACGCGACAGACACCATTTGGACATCACAGGAGTCAACTGCATTTGGGGCGAGTAACTACTGCCCAGCCCTGCTGAAAAATCACACAGCAGTCCTGCCTATATCTTTTGCTCCTCTATTGTACTTACCTCCTTGGAGCCGGTAATTAAAAGGGAAATGTGCAACAATATCACTGTATTAATTAAATGTATTGTTGTTTTCTATGAAACATTTTTTTTTATTTTCATTAATTGATCTTTAATTTTTCGGTTATTAGCCAGATTTTTTTTTTTTTTTTAAATGTTAGTAGCTATTCAGGAGGTCTCATTTTTCTCGAGTAGCTCACATCCCAATTCAGCTTTAGCGAACATTGGTATAAATAGAGAAAAAATATAACCAATATAAAGGCCAGAATCTAATTTACTTATTTTTAATAAAAAGGCGTCACTCCTAGTAAGGAAGGAAACCACTGCTGGTAATAGGAGTCGTTGTTTTGTTCTTTACATTGTCCTCTATACACTGTAGGGCCTGATTCACAGGTAGATGTAGTGTCCATGCCGACGCATGAGGCCGATATTTTCAGTGTGCGCGTGCCGCACTGCGCACTATCCCGATAGTTACCGCTGCAAGCCACAGAACTAATTTGGACACAGAAAGAGGCAATTTTCGGTGGGTGTTTCTGGGTGGTAACAGGGGGCAGGTGTGTTTTGGTTGCACTGACCTTGGTGTCCATGGTCAGATGGACAAATTGCACTTGCCATAGGGCTGGTACAATCTCCGATGGTGCAACCAATGTGACCTATGGTGCGTCTTAATACGAACAGTTACGGATTAGCGCTGCAGCCGGTAGGCGTATCTGTATGAACTCCATTAGAATAAAGTAGAACTTACGCTGCAGAAAATGACACACTTGCAGCGGTAATAGGGTGCACCTCTGAATCAGGCCCATATTCTTCTCATCAAGGTACAGTAAATAACGACATCTGTGTATGAGCGGATGCAGGGGCGTGTGCAGACTAAGTGCAGTCCCCCTCCTCTCTGGCAGCTCAGTAGATTCTGGCTTAGTGCCAGAATCTACTGCGCATGTGCGGATCTCCGGGAATCTGGCACCTGTAACTTTTTCCCCGGGGACATCCCTGCTACACAGACGCAAGTCACCGGGACAATGGCCGCTGACTGCGAAGAGGTAAGTATAACTATGGGTGCAGGGTGTGGGCCCCCCTGGAACCAGTAGCCGGTGTGCACCGCAGACCCTGGACCCATTATAGATACGCCATTGAGCAGATGGTGAAGGGAAAGAGCTGGACGCAGTCAGGTTGTTCTTTTCCAAGCACAGAGTAGGTGCATCTATTGTGCAGAACAGAGTAAAGAAAACAAGATTCTGCTTTACAGAACAAGAGCATTGGAGCAAAAGAGGGAAGGAGGGGGAATACTGAGAAGTGTTCTTTGTTGCACTGAGGGGTACAGGGCCATTACAATTCAGTTTAGAGCTGGTGGTCTTGGGGAGCCACTTTGCACCTTCTTATAGCACTTCGGTAAAGAATCATATTAATAGACGAACTCTTAAGGTGCCTACACTCATACCGATTTTTTACACGATCTGGCCGATTCCGACACATCGGAAAGACAGATCATGTAAAAAATGCCCAAATCGTGAGTCCCCGCTCACGATCATGATGTGATGCGCGTCCCCGCTTGGTCGCATATCGCATCATCAGATCTGCCGTGCTGTAGGGCAGATCTGACAATCTAGGACGCGATGCACTGTAAAAAGTTTGGATGCAGGAGAGATCGTGTGGACAGCAAATTGTGTGCAGAGCTGCCGAGGAGAGTTTACACATTGGCTGATCGTGGGCACATCACTATGTGTGTAGGCACCATAAGAAATACAAAACTTTAAACAAAATATGTGCTCACAAGCGGCTCAATGTTTGGCTACTGCGCATGCGCCGCGTCCGGCTTGCGCATGCACGAGCCCCCCCGAGCGACTGAACTTCAGTCGCAACGGGGCTCACTACAAGACGGGGCGGCTGTCGATGGTGAGTGACAGCTCACCCCGTTTTGTAGGTGGGTAGGGGGGGTGGCTGCACAAACGCAGGCGTTCCCTTAGGAATGCCTGGAGTTTGTGGGAGGACCTACTGACATCATTACTGATGTCAGTAGTGGACTTCCTGCTTTATTACAGCAGGAAGTCCACTCGGCCTTGCGGTAGCCTAGACCCTACCACAGGGTCTTGTCGCAAGGCCGATGGTCGCGATAATCATGACGGTCTCCAGGCCGCTCGCACAAGCTGTGGTTGGTCTCCTACAGCTTTGCAAGCGGCAGGAGAAAAAAAAAAAAACGCCAAATATTTAAGAACTAGAACTGTACCTGATTCCAATTCAGTACTAAGTTCTGCTGCACACATATCAAGCATATACAGTATGGTACCTGGAACATCAATTTTTGGGGGATGTGAAGGAAAATTAGCAATTCCTTATTGTGATGGGCCATTCTAGAATAGCACATTGCGGCCACTGCATTGAAATGAACCACCATTTTTGACTGCATATCACGGAGTAGTAAAAACAAGGGTACTTAGATTTTTAAGGACTTCAATAGTACAAAAGTTAAAGTGTAAAATAATACCAATAAGAAAACAAAATATGTTGGTACTCGTGAGAACATACAGCTCTTTATACATAAAAAATAATGTTGCTGTATTAAACATACACCCATACAGTGACAGTCGCTATATAGCATATATGTATAAATATGTACATTTATTTGAAAAAAAAATATTTTTTTGAATAACTAAACTACCAGATCCTTTGAAGCTTCAAAAGCCAGTATGGAAGAGCTGGAGGGTTCAGCTCAAATATATAAAGACAAAGAGGAGGAACGAATATAAAAGAATAAAGCAGAAAGCACATACTGCAGAATTCATGGACACAAACCTTACAATGAACGTTTCCCCAGACAGAAAATATGTCACAAGTGAAATAAATAGGGATGGCTAGAAAGTGGGATAGAAATAGCCACATTTGGAGGTTAAACACATATATTGCAAATTAGAAGTTTGCATACAGTACATAAAGGTACTGCACTGTAGAGAAAAACTAGAAGTAACAAAGAAGGATAATATTGTGTACTAAAAATGGGTAAATACCATTAATCTGATATACACCCATGCACAGGGGCATAACCAGAGGTATGGGGGCCCCATAACAAAATTTAATTGGGGCCCCCATAGCTCTACCTATACAGTGCCCCTGTAGTTGTGCTTATTATGCAATACCCCCTGTAGTTGTGCCCATTATGCAGTGCCCATTATACAATGCCCCCTGTAGTTGTACCCATTAAACAGTGCCCCCTGTAGCTGTGTCCATAATGCAATGCCGCCTGTAGTTGTGCCCATTATGCAATGCCCCCTGTATTAATGTCCATTAAGCAAAGCCCCAAGTAGTGCCCCCAGTAATGCCAGTAATGCAGTGCCCCAGTAATACCCCTTATGCTGTGCCCCCAGTAATGCCCCTAGTACTGCCCCTAATGCTGTGGCCCCCTTCCCCAGTGCAGTACTTACATCTCTTCACGCTCCAGTCCGCGCCGTCAGCTCCCTGCGTAAACGCTGCCGCTGACTGGATCTGACCAGATCCTGCAGCAGGCGCAGGCTCCTCACATCACGGATGATGACGTGACGTCACCCGACACCTGCATCACTGGGAACGCTGGCTTCTGAAGCAATGGGGTGACTTTAGTCTCAGATCGCTTCAGAGACCAGCATTCCCAGTTGCACCAGCAACTTGGCCGGTGTGTTCAGGGGACGCTTGCTGGGCTGGCAGGTCCCCTAAGCCACCATGCCCCATAGCAAGCGCACCCCCTGCACCCTCTATAGTTACCCCACTGCCCATGCACATTTATAATCATGTCCTACAGAAAAATGCTACTGATAAACCAAAATACCCAAGAAGACAGACTGCAGACTAATGAGTTATGGGTAGGATTGATAGGCTTTTATAAAAAGGTAAGTCTTAAGGGTTCGTGCAAATGTGTGGATCATGGAATGTAGCCTCATAGGGTGAAGTAGTGAGTTCCAGGTGGCAGTCAGTGAGAGAGTGAAGAGGGAAGGAGCACGTGAACAGTAATGAGGTTAGAGATATGGGAGGGAATGGAGTTATTGGGGGCTTTATACGTAAGGGTTAGGAGTTTGAATTGTTAGATGGGGAGCATACTTGCCTACTCTCCAGGGAGTCGCAGGAGGCTCCCAATTTTTGGGGTAACCCCCACACCCCTGAAAGAATAAGCAGATCTCTCACATACCATCCACTTCCTAGTGAAGTGGGCAGGATGGGGAGATTTTCCGAGAAATTTGTGGGGTCATAGTTAGGGGACGGGGCTAAATGGCGCGATTCACGGCATGAACCTCAGGCATGTTCTGTAAAGGGGGCATGGCCTAATGACGGCTATAGTCTGATCCCGCCCCCCCAAGCTTAAAGCAGCAGCTACTCTCCGGTGGCTCCCAGGCAGTAAGTATGATGGGGAGTGAGTGAAGTAGTCATCAGAGGGGTGAGGCAGACATAGAGCAGGAGGAGAGCTTAATGAGACAGTCAGAAGCATTAAGAATAGACTGAAGCTGAGAAGTAATCATTGACGATATCTTGGCCATAGGAAACCAAGGGCTGAGTTTCCTATGCCGAAGGCATCATCTTTGCTGTATGATAGCAATACATACAATCCTGCATGTCATGCTACCATACAAAGCAATATCACATCATAGATAAACAACTAAAACTTAATGAGGCCAAGCTGCAAACAGAAGTGTCAGATGTGTCACATTGTGCACACATAGGGGCTGCTTCTCAGTCGGACAGATGCATATAGTGAGTTTTAGCATACAGTTTATGTGCAGAAGCCAATTTACACATTTTTGCATATGTCTGTCCTATTCTAAGTCAGACGGATTTGCGTGGGAAATAAGCTGTTCTGCAATGTGGGAGTGTCGTCTGTGTGTGCAGCTTGGGTTCTGTGCTATTCTGAGTCCTGCGTACGGGGAACCTGTTACTGATCGATCTCTTGCACCTAGCATGGGTCTGATACCAGTGATTACGGTTGCAGCTGAAGACAGTAAAACTGTGAGCGAAGCAGCTTCCCGTGTGAAGCCACAAAGATCCTCGCATTAGCATAAGATGGTAAATCTGGCTTCGCCGGCTTCACGCAAACACAGACGCTTTGTGTCCGACTCAGCATCAGCCTCATAAAAAGCAGTAGATACAAAATGGACCCTTACAGTATATTGCGCTTACACTGGTTCAGTTGCACCATTTAGATGGACCTCTGCTAGTAGAGGACCTTAAAATAGAAATGGAAAAGAGGGGGTACCCTTGATGCGCTACAACTTTGAAGCTTTGTGTCCGACTCAGCGTCAGCCTCATAAAAAGCAGTGTATAAGTATAAAATAAGATCTAAACAGCTAAAGATGGTCATTAATTTCCCCATACTTACCAGAAGGAAAAGATAGAGATGGTGTTAGGTGCATTCATCTACTTAACAAAATGATTTAAGGCAGGGGTCTTCAACCAGTGGCCTGCTGATGGTGTAATGCGGACTACAGTGAGTGCTGGGTAGTACATTTGGCGGTGTGTTAGTTTTAGCAGCCAGTGAGAGTCAGACAGACTCTCATTAGCTGCTCCACCGTCCGGATCTGGCAGTGGGTGATTGGTGATTGGAGAGACGTCATGACGTCTCTCCCATTGTGCAGAGCGGGCCGGGAGGATGGCAGAGCGGACAGCGGCAGGCACAGGGATTCAGGTAAGTGGGGTTTTGTGTCTTTGTCCTATATATGTAGGGGCACTGCAAAGGGGTGGGGGCACTGCATAGGGGGAACTACTACTGTAGGCACTATATAAGGGGCTCTACTGGGGGAACTGCATAGTGGGGACTACTACTGGAGGCATTATATAAGGGGCACTACTGGGAGCACTGCAGAGGGGAGCAGTTATGGGACATAATTGTTTGAGGATGGGGGCAACTATCTGACATAATTAATGGAGGAGGACTGAATAAGTAAGAGAGCAGCCTAAAGGCCAGTAATAGTCCTAGAGTCCAATGCCTATCAAGGAGAGGATGCCGAACTGTGGCACAACCTTGAATGCTGATGTGTACAAGGTTTCAGATGCGAGTCAATTGATAATTGATGCCTTGATGGTGGGTGTGTATTTGATTGGTATGCGGCCTTGTGGCCGAATTCCAGCCCTGAGTGCTGATGAGTACAAGGCTTGAGATGCGAGTCAATTGATAATTGATGTCTTGATGGCAAGTGTGTACTTGATTGAAATGCGGCCTTGTGGCTAGTTGCAGCCTTGAGGGCTGATATGTACTTGGCTGGGATGTGGCATTGTGGCCAAGTTGCAGCCTGGAGGGCTGATAAATACTTGGTTGGGATGGGCCTTGTGGCCAATTTGCAGCCTTGAGGGCTGATAAGTACATGGCTGGGATGGGTCTTGTGGCCAAGTTGCAGGCTTGAGGGCTTATGTGTACTTGGCTAGGAAGTAGCCTTGTAGCCGAGTTGCAGCCTGGAGGGTTGATGTATACTTGACTATGGTGCGGTCTAGTCAGCCGTGAAGTGATAACGAGAGTCCAATCAGACGCGGAAGGGCGGTTGAAACTGCTGTAAGATAAGTATCTGAAAGTCCACTCAGGCGCAGGCAGTGCGGCTGGGACAGCAGTAAGATGGAAAATTAATATCCACTCAGACACAACGGTGCAGCTGAGATGGCTGTAAAGTTGGCAACGAACAGTCCACTTTGACACTGCAGTGCGGCTGTGACTACCGTGAAGGAAAATAATCGAAGTCCGCTCAGACACCACAGTACAACTATAACTGAAGGAAAACACCCTGACAGGAGGTACTGGATAAATCACGAGAATGATCTTCACACGCGGACCCGGAAGCCATGTGACAAATGCTATAGCCGGCATCCGAGTATTGATTCAGCAGAGGTAAAAAAGGAAAGAGCTCCAATCAAGAGAGGGCAAAGATGACGAAGCAGCCAGGTAGGAGGCCCTCACGAAATAGCAGCCCGGCGTCCCAGTCTCCTAGCAAGGGGTCTGAGAGGACTGACCGGAGCACTGTTGTTAAACAAGACGCAGCAGCAGCTTGTGACAATAGCTTAGTGGCCCTCGGGCTTTGTTGAATTTTTTAATGTGGCCCACACAGTCCTAAAGTTTGAAGACCCCTGATTTAAGGGATCAGCACAAGCTGGTGTCCATCTGTGATCCATACTGAAAGAGGAAATACTGCATATGGGCTGCTAACACTGAGAAATGAAGAACTCATAGACAAGCCAACAGCACAACATTAAGTTTCTTTAGACATACACAAATAATGGTTCTAAGATTCTAGTGGATATATTGCAAACACGGATTGGGGCTGTGTTTACTCAAGAAGACAATCCACTGACATTAAAAACCAAACAAAGCAAAGAGATTTAAAGGGGAAGCATAAAAGAAACAATGATGGCAACTAAAATCCCACAACGGAAATTGCAGGTTTCAGGGTCAGACCTATGTAATGGAAAGGGGAAAGTTTCCTAATTGTATTGGATAAGTACACTGAAGTGCTTAAAGTCATGGGATAGATGCCTAGTATCGTGTAGGACCCCCTCTAGCCTGGAAAAGTGCAGCAACTCCACGTGGCATTGATTCCACAAGTGGACGGAAGACTTCTGGAGAGATGTTGTCTGGATAGCTTCCCACAGCTCCCTGATATTTGTAGGTGCAGGATATTGGGTGCGAATTAACCTCTCTACCTCATGCCATAAATGCTTGATTGGGTTCATGTTGTGCAAACGTTGTGGCCACACCATTTGTCTGAACTTTCCAGAATGTTCCTCGAACCAATTCTGGACAACTTGGGACCGATGACACTGTGCATATATGTCATCGTTGTGGGGGTACATGAAGTCCATGAAGGGCTGCAAATAGTCATCATGCAATGCAATGTAGCGGTTACCGATAAATGATGTGTTCAGGTGGACCAGCGGACCCAACCTATGCCACGTGAATAGACCCCATACCATTATGCAACCACCACCAGCCTGCATAGTGCCTTGTTGACAACTGGAGTCCATGGCCTCAAGGGTTCTGCGCCAAACCCTACCCATCAGCCCGAAAAAACCTGGAACCGTGACTCATCGGACCACGCCACATGTTGCCAGTCCTCCAGGGTCCAATTAGCGAAGTCACAAGCCCAGGTGAGGTGCTGTGTCGGTGTGTTAACAGAGGCACTCTGGTGGATCTTCTGCTCCCATAACCTATGGAAGCTAAAGAATGCTATACTGACCTGTTGCATATGCGTTTGTTAATTCCTGCATTGAATGTGGATGTGATTTGAGCCAGTGTTGCCTGTCTGGTACTATGGAAAATTCTTGTCACAGGCAACTAGTCATAATCATTAAGCATCCGTGGTTGGTCACCGCACTGTCCAAAGTGGGTGGCAATGCTTTCCATGAGGTATTCCTGGTACAAACGTGACACCATAGATCAAGGATTGTTGAATGTTCTCACAAATTTGAAAATGAAATGTCCAACTATCATACCCCGCTTGAACCCCAATAATTAACTTTGCTTGGCCATGAGCAGCCTAACTGGTGTTCAAACTGACTCACGAGATGTCAGATTATAAGTGATGCAAGTCTGTGCATTTCCAAAATGTCACAGTACGGTGGCATCGCCTGCATTTATCTTTACATACTGCTATTCCATGACTTTTGGCAATTCAGCATAAAGTAGGTATTTTGCAATTGTCAATTTACAAAACCTTGCAGTAGGTGCAGAAATATCGCATTGCAGTTCAATTTTGTAAAGAAACTGGGCATGTGATGAGCTGATTACAGACAATGTCCTTCATGATGTACAAATGTACTCTATGAGGTCACAATAAAATGGGGTTCAATCACACAACCTCTAGTCCATACATGCCGTAATGAAATGGTCTGGTAGAAAAATATAGAAATGTTTCAAAGAACATTCTCATAAAATGCAAATTAAGTGACTACAGTAGTTGAAGAGAAACCACAGATACACAATAACTTGAGGGGTTTTCAAATTCCCAGTTGCTGATAAACAGAAGGTAACAATTTGATCTCAATGTTACAAGAGAAGTAACTGTGAGGAGAATGAAAGGAGCCAGTATATATATATGGAAGGTACTTCAATAAATATGCCAGGACATTGTCAGCACTTGACCAAGGCCAATAAATAAGATGCACAACAGATGTTGACCATTAATTGTGGCAATGGGAGACAGAAGATCAATTTACAAATAGGTAAGTAAAAACCTGATTAATCTGAGACCCAGAGGGACAAGTGCCCACAAATACTGTTTATAGCCATTAAAACAAGTGATAACTAAAGCACAAATTACCCAAAGAGAATATGCATTACTCGAAGTAAAACCAATCAGCAGAAGGGCAAAGTCAAAGAGGACAACATGAAGGACATTTTCAAATTACACAAAGCAAGTTGACATTGACACGACTGCTGGTTAGGAGTCAGAATGTGCATGGAGAATTCGCAAAACAGAAAATGAGAAAGTTTATAAGGCTACTAAAAGTAGCAGATGCTTTATTCTATAAGAAAGAAATGTAGTATTTAAATATAGCTTATTACTGACTTTGTAGCTACACCAGTAAGGAAGGCTGTAAGCTCAAGCATTTATTTCAGCATCTAAGGATCCATTAGTTTTGTACACTAAAATACACAGGGCCTCAGAAATAAACATTAAGCCTGTTGCAGGAGCTTCTTTGGTCCTCTCCACCAAGACTACATATGTGATGGCATCACTGCTGGTGGATGAGACCATACAGTACATTAGGAAGCTATTGGACCACATAGTTACTTTCCCATGCCTATAATTCATGAGAGACAAGGCAATGAAAGGGTCAGAGCTATGGACCAACAGTAATTGCCCCATCCACCTACCCTATTTTTTGCCAATGTAGGGAGACAAAGGCTCACTTACTTTTACTAATTAACCTTTCTAATTACATCTCTTAACTACTACATTTACTGCATAACTACTGTCGTGAAAAGGAAGGGAGGCTCCTGAAAATCAGGTGGCGCATCCAGACGCCCCAAAAAAGGGCAAGCCTACCGCACTCCCCTCTAGCCTATCCCCATTCTGGCTGATTCACATTATCGCAGGCCCCCAGCTATACAGTGTCTGCGATTTTGGCACTGTATAGCGGGTGGTGGGGGCATAATGACACGATCGGCCCCCCCCGCACAGCTCACCTATGCACCCCCCTTTGCACCGACCTGGCTGCAGAAATGTCAGCAAATTTACTGCTTAGTATGCCACCTTTAGTAGTACATAAAATCTCCACCCACACAAAGTATGTGTGTCTTTGTGAGTGTGTGTGTGTGTACATATATATTGTGACACAGTTAGATTAGGAGGTCCCTCTCCTGGGTAGGGGACTCCGTCCTTACACACACACACAGCAGCAGGGAAGCAGCACACCAGTCTGGATTCGAGTACAAGCTGGTCGGCACCAGTCTTTATTGTATAATGTCATAAATAACATAAAGAAAACATAAACATAAATCCTAGCCCTGTCGGGGCACTAACTTCACAGGTAGTTCCCTCACTACCAGAACCTGGCAGGGCCTAATGCCCTCACCAGCAACAAAAGCACAGCACAACGCTTACAGTTAGGTTTTCAAGTGTCTCTGAGCAAACTCCCTGTCTGCTCTCCCAGGTGAGACAATCAGCCCTCAACACATTAGGCTTATATTGGCCACTCTCAGGTGGAAAACTAACAAGCCTGTTACCAGGCTGCGAGAACCAAAACCTGGAGTGGCCATGGGTGGAGCCCTCCCTCTCCTCTCACCCACAACCCCCAGGTCCCAAACCGGCTTTTCAAAAAGCCGAAACTCAAGCCTGCTACACTGCAGACTTTCTCCTGGGGATTTTAAACACATAGGACAGGAATCTGGGATAAATGTCCCTGTCACAGACCACTTTACCAGTGATCCTATCACAATATATATATATATATATATATATATATATATATACAGAAAAAGTTCAGTACTCTGATTAAATGGAGAATAAATGACGGGGTGCCCTCCTAAATGCTAAATAGAACAAAAAATCCCCTTTAGTGATGTATGGCAACACCACATGTATGAGGCAAGCATGTACAATCCTAATGAAAAAGCCGTAAGATTTTGAAACGTAGACTTATCTCTACTGATGTTTTAATACATTTGATCTTTTTTTCACCATTCTAATTGGGAGTGCCGCCTCTTTTTGACTCATACATGTGGTGTTGCCATACATCACTAAAGGGGATTTTTTGTTATATACAGTATATACATATATACACAGTGCATCCGGAAAGTATTCACAGCGCTTCACTTTTTCCACATTTAGTTATGTTACAGCCTTATTCCAAAATGGAATAAATTAATTTTTGTCCTCAAAATTCTGCACACAATACCCCATAATGAAAACGTGTAAAAAGTTTTTTTGAGATTTTTGCAAATGTAATTAAAAAAACAAACTAAGAAATCACATGTACATAAAAATTCACTGCCTCTGCCATGAAGCTCAAAATTGAGCTCAGGTGCATCCTGTTTCCACTAGTCATCCTTGAGATGCTCCTACAGCTTAATTGGAGTCTACTTGTGGTAAATTCAGTTGTTTGGACATGATTTTGAAATGCATACACCTGTCCCACACTTGACAGTGCATGTCAGAGCACAAACCAAGCATGAAGTCCAAGGAATTGTCTGTAGACCTCCGAGACAGCATTGTCTCGAGGCACAAATCTGGGGAAGGGTACAGAAAAATATCTATTGCTTTGAAGGTCCCAATGAGCACAGTGGCCTCCATCATCCGTAATTGGAAGAAGTTCAGAACCACCAGGACTCTTTCTAGAGTTGGCCGGCCATCTAAAATGAGCAATTGTGGGAGAAGGGCCCTAGTCAGGCAGGTGACCAAGAACCAGATGGTCACTCTGTTAGAGCTGCAGCATTCCTCTGTGGAGAGAGGAGAACCTTCCAGAAGGACAACCATCTCTGCAGCAATCCACCAATCAGGCCTGTATGGTAGAGTGACCAGACAGAAGCCACTCCTTAGTAAAGAGCACATGGCAACCCGCCTGGAGTTTGCCAAATGCACCTGAAGGACTCTCAGACCATGAGAAACAAAATTTTCTGGTCTAATGAGACAAAGATTGAACTCTTTGGCGTGAATGCCAGGTGCTATGTTTGGAGGAAACCAGGCACCGCTCATCACCAGGCCAATACCATCCCTACAGTGAAGCATGGTGGTGGAAGCATCATGCTGTGGGGATGTTTTTCAGCGGCAGGAACTGGGAGACTAGTCAGGATAGAGGGAAAGATGAATGCAGCAATGTACAGAGACATCCTGGATGAAAACCTGCTCCAGAGTGCTCTTGAACTCAGACTGGGGCGACGGATCATCTTTCAGAAGGACAACGACCCTAAGCACACAGCCAAGATATCAAACGAGTGGCTTCAGGACAACTCTGTGAATGTCCTTGAGTGGCCCAGCCAGAGCCCAGACTTGAATCAGATTGAACATCTCTGGAGAGATCTGGAAATGGCTGTGCACCAACGCTTCCCATCCAACCTGATGGAGCTTGAGAGGTGTTGCAAAGAGGAATGGAGCGAAACTGCCCAAAGATAGGTGTGCCAAGCTTGTGACATCATATTCAAAAAGACTTGAGGCTGTAATTGCTGCCAAAGGTGCATCAACAAAGTATTGAGCAAACGCTGTGAAAACTAGCAAAAATCTAAAAAAAATGTTTTACACGTTGTCATTATGGGGTATTGTGTTTGAATTTTGAGGACAAAAATGAATTTATTCCATTTTGGAATAAGACTGTAACATAACAAAATGTGGAAAAAAGTGAAGCGCTGTGAATACTTTCCGGATGTGTGTGTGTTGTCAGCATGCTGAATGGATGTCTGAGGTGACCTGTCTTGTCTGATGACCTTTGGGGTTGGAACGTCGACAATAATATTGGTGACATGTATCTAAAACTTTTTCTATTAAATTCAACTGATTAATTCTGGACATTGCGGTGAGTGCCTTCTTTGGCTTATTTTAAGCCAGTTTTGAATATTTACATGAAGTACCTGGTTTCTCTCTAGTTGAGTACCCTGCTTTTTTGCATTACCACTGGATGTGAGTGCGGTAACTACCATTGCGATATATATATACACATATACACACACACACATATTCACATATATATATATATATATATACACACAGTCAGGTGCATAAATATTGGGACATTGACAGAATTTTCATATTTTGGCCTCTATTCACCACCACAATGGCTTTGAAATGAAAAAACAAGATGTGCTTTAACTGCAGACTTTGAGATTTAATTTGAGGGTAATTACATCCAAATCAGGTGAACGGTGTAGGAATTACAACGGTTTCAATATGTGCCTCCCACTTTTTAAGGGGCCAAAAGTAATGGGACTATCAACTCAAAAGCTATTTCATGGACAGGGGTGTGCTATTCACTCATTATTTCATTATCAATTAAGCAGGTAAAAGGTTTGGAGTTGATTCTAGGTGTGACATTTGCATTTGGAATCAGTTGCTGTCGACTCTCAATATGAGATCCAAAGAGCTGTCACTATCAGTGAAGCAAGCCATCATTAGGCTGAAAAATCAAAACAAACCCATCAGATAGACAGCAAAAACATTAGGTGTGGCCAAATCAACTGTTTGGAACATTCTTAAAAAGAAAGAACGCACCGGAGAGCTCGGCAACACCAAAAGACCTGGAAGACCACGGAAAACAACTGTGGTGGATGACAGAATAATTATTTCCCTGGTGAAGAAGAACCC
This sequence comes from Taudactylus pleione, assembly GCA_031769625.1. Lineage (NCBI taxonomy): Eukaryota > Metazoa > Chordata > Amphibia > Anura > Myobatrachidae > Taudactylus > Taudactylus pleione. The sequence continues at coordinate 20,073,268 of JAUIMM010000052.1, read as the reverse complement.
CTTCACAACAGTTGGCCAAATCAAGAACACTCTCCAGGAGGTAGGTGTATATGTGTCAAAGTCAACAATCAAGAGAAGACTTCACCAGAGGGAATATAGAGGGTTCACCACAAGATGTAAACCATTGGTGAGCCACAAAAACAGGAAGACCAGGTTATAGTTTGCCAAACAACATCTAAAAAAGCCATTACAGTTCTGGAACAACATCCTATGGACAGATGAGACAAAGATCAACTTGTACCAGAGTGATGGGAAGAGAAGAGTATGGAGAAGGAAAGGAACTGCTCATGATCCAAAACATACCACCTCATCAGTGAAGCATGGTGGTGGTAGTGTCATGGCGTGTTCATGTGTGGCTGCCAATGGAACTGGTTCACTTGTATTTATTGATGATGTGACTGCTGACAAAAGCAGCAGAATGAATTCTGAAGTGTTTCGGGCAATATTATATGCTCATATTCAGTCAAATGCTTCAGAACTCATTGAACGGCGCTTCACAGTGCAGATGGACAATGACCCGAAGCATACTGCAAAAGCAACCAAAGAGTTTTTTAAGGCTAAAAAGTGGAATGTTATGCAATGCAATGGCCAAGTCAATCCCCTGACCTGAATCCGATTGAGCATGCATTTCACTTGATGAAGACAAAACTGAAGGGAAAATGCCCCAAGAACAAGCAGGAACTGAAGACATTTGCAGTAGAGGCCTGGCAGAGCATCACCAGGGATGAAACCCAGCATCTGGTGATGTCTATGCGTTCCAGACTTCAGGCTGTAATTGCCTGCAAAGGATTTGCAACAAAGTATTAAAAAGTGAAAGTTAGATTTAGGATTGTTTAGTTTGTCCCATTACTTTTGGCCCCTTAAAAAGTGGGAGGCACATATAGAAACCGTTGTAATTCCTACACCGTTTACCTGATTTGGATGTAATTACCCTCAAATTAAATCTGAAAGTCTGCAGTTAAAGCACATCTTGTTTGTTTCATTTCAAAGCCATTGTGGTGGTGAATAGAGGCCAAAATATGAAAATTCTGTCAATGTCCCAATATTTATGCACCTGACTGTATATACACACGCAAAGTATACACACACTCAAAGAGAGGTTTTGTTTTTCTAATAACTGAAGTGATATGGCTGTCTGACAAATAAGGACTGTAATGTAATGCAGATCTGAGTTTCTGAGTGTATACAAGCTTCAGTCTGAGTATTGAGAAAACATTACTGTAAGCGGACACCATAGATGCAAAATCCATCCTCTTTAGTACAGTATGTCCCTCTCAGTGGTTGGCTATATTAGTCACGGAATAAACCTGCTAATGAATAGTACAACAAACCATACTGAATCATTTTAAAAAGTCATTTTGCCTCTAATTATACGCAGTATATGAAAAAGTGGTTTATTCTCTCTTTTACTTCCACTGTACAAAAAACAAATTATCCAAGCTATACAGCTTTCCCATACATAGCCATCACTGGGAAGACTCAATGAAGCGGCAGAGCAACCTACAAATGCAGTCCACCATTCAAAATCCCCCTCCAAGAAACACACAGGCACATGCAGAGAGCGTTCTCGAGAGCAGCCACAGTGCATTCATGTAGTAAAATGTATCCTGCTCTCTCTGAGCATCTTGCAAAAATCCATCTACAGTAGTTCACTTTTATGGATTTCTTTATTGCAGTTGACATGGGCTTGCCCTAGGGACTAACTTGCTGTTCCATAAAGATCCTTAAATAGGCACTTCTGATGAAACATTTAATCCCAGCACTAGTATCAAATTGCCTCTTCTGCCCGTGATCGTAATGGAAAATATCAGTTTGACAATTAATTAATTATATTTATGCCTATGTTTGACTGTTTATTATGCATTCCAAAGTAGTTTAGTTGCACGTTGTGCATTTCTCATTTATTTTACCATTTATAAACGTTTAAAGAGGTTTGGTTTCTTCAAGAGCTCATGATCAAACATGCCAGCACTCAGTCTCAGCATTCTCACGTCTCTTCTTGGCATTTTAGAATACCTTGTATGAAGGAGAAAGAGAAAAGATCTCTCTGCTATACGTGACTGAAAATGTATGACCCATGGTGGGCCTAGGGGGTCAAGCACCGATTTGTCATAACTACAGATGAACAAAAGTTTAGCAACTGTCATCTATAGAAGAGAGAAGCAAACACAGGGCTTGGAGGATGTATTACCATAATCTTGCACTCCTGCGAACAACCTTTCTGCCATGATATTAGCGTATGAATCTGCCACAATGTTGGTGATCTCTAATAAGAATGACTTACTTGCAGTGATTACATGTATCAAGAAAAGGTTTTATATAAAGAATGAGAGTTGTTTTCAGTATTACATATCTTGAGCTTACCAATTGATTCATAGAGCTAACATCGAATGACCGTATTCATTACATCTTTTCTGCAGGGCACATTTTGGAGTTGTAGACACAAATGTTATTTCATTATCTATTACACTGTGCTCATCCTTCAGTGAATGCAGAACTACCTAATTAACGAATAAGGATATTGATCACTAAGCAGATTGGAAACTCAATTTACATGGGTGTTTCACAAAACAAGTGGCAGACCGATAATTTAGCGAGCACCACTTTAGTCATAATGATCCTTCGCCAACAACTGAGTGGTATATAAATGCCAGCAAAATATGTGTATTGTTAACCATTTAGAAACATTCTAACTAGGTGCAAAATTTGCTTTCATGTCTAATATGACAGAGAAAAGCTACCTGCCGATTGATTGGTTGCTGTGGTTCAGTGCAATTATGCACCTAAACACTAGTAAAGCTGGGTACACACCATACGATGGTGCAACCCTGCAAAGGTGTGATGCGATGCATCGCGCGCCATACACCCTGTACGATCCGCCATATGACGGCGCAATGTTTCGTTACATGCTGCATGTAACTGCACTACATCGTTCATTGCATCGTACCATCAACTGTGAATAGCAACCGTACCATCGTACCATCTACTGTGAACAACCAAAGATCTGACGTACACAATATATGATGTGTATAATATATCATTCCGATCCGCGGTTGAACAATAAATATTGTATAATAGGTCATATAGTGTGTACCCAGCTCAAGTCTTACTGGATTTTGGATATCACTAGCAGGCAGCTTGCAGAGCTCATATAGAGCTCTATTTATTAACATTATTTTTACTAAAATAAAGTGAAAAAGGGTGTTTTCACACCCTTTTCACATTATTTTAGTTTCACCTGTATTTATTACAGGGCAATTGGAGTAGAATTAGTAAAATTCTACTCCAACCCCCAGTATCACTTATTTTTAGTAAAGCAGATCGCACTTCCCATAACTGTAATGGGAAATGTGATCTGTGTGCAAGTTACTAAAAATAAATTGTAAAAAAATACCGGGGGAAACCCTGTGATAATAACGCCACCTGGAGGTGGCGTTATCCAGGGTCTCCCCCGGTTACCGGGCTCCCACTCTGCTCTAACGGGGAGAGCAGAGGCAGGAGCCGGTACCAGTAATCAGCTATGTGGTCTAAATAGACCGCAAGCTGATTGCTGTAAAAAAAAGAAAAAAAAAATGAAACATTTTTTTTTTACTTACCTGAATCCAGGGACCGGTGATCGGGCCTCCGGTGATGGCTCCTCTCCGGTCAGCTGGTCTCCCACAGTGCACTGGGGCCCGGTCATCAGGTGATCGGGCCCCAGTGCAGTATGGGAGATCACCTGATTGGGAAGCCCGGAGAAGACCACCGGAGGCCAGGAGGATGCAGGTAAGTGTAAAGAAGGGAGGGGGGGTCGCGGGGGGGTGGGGTCGCGGGGGTCCGCGATCGTGGGGGGCGGGGCTTAGTGCCGGGGGGCGGGGCTTAGTGTCGGTGGGGGGGTAGTAGCGGTGGTCGGTCGGCGCATGCGCGGGCTCTTAGTCGCGGTATTTTTTCCGAAAATACCGCGACTAGAGTGCGGATGGGATCCGCAGGGACAGAGCTTTATCGCAAGCTCTGTCCCTGCAAGGGATTTATAGTAAATCCCTGTGATATTACCTGAATTCGCAATGCGAATTCACTCGGTAATATCACACTACAATCCGCATTCAATATGCAGATTGTAGTAAATAGAGCCCTCAGGCAGGATCTACACTACTATGGAATAATTTTCCTGCCTATAGCTTCCATGTCCAGTGTGGCCACAAAATACTCCGGGGCAGAGTCAATTAGTCACAGCTTGAGATGCGCAGTCTGTTCCTGTGGGTAAAATGCCCATGACTATTCAATTACAGACCAGAGATCATCCCACATGCTGAACACAGGCATGTCCGGAGGTGCAAACAGAAATAATTGATATCTGCTCCCTCTGGGCTGCTAGGATTGATTACAGGTCTGTAAGTGAATAGTTACAGAAACATTACCTGCAGGAACGGACTCAAGCCACGGCCCTTTGTGAAGAGTGGTAGTATTGGACTTTCAGGGGTATTCAATGTGGAGCGAAAAGTCCGTACTGGACTTTTCGCTCCACATCGCTGATTTTCCGGGGATAAAGTATTGGTCGCGCACGTGCTTTATCCCCGTATTCAATGAAAAAGCTACGAAAACAGGAGCCGACGAAATAGGATCGGCGAAAAAAAACGGGATTTACCTGGAATAAATTGTAGGACCCCCCTAAAGCTGTCAAAACATGGGGGATCACTATGGGTACCCCCGTTTTAGCCTGCAAATGAAAGTCGGGGTTTTAAATAGCCGCGGCAGGTGTTTTTGTCCCAACATTGAAGAAGTGATGCAGAAGAGCACTTAGGTTATTTTTTTTGTTTTTTTAAGTGGTCCCATCAAATTTGGGGTACATGAAAATGGGTAGTAGCATATTTTTATGTCCCTAAATTAATTTGTTTTTTAAAATGCACCTGCCGCTTATAGCCTATTCTAGAAAACACCTGCCGCATACTTGCAGAATAGTCCTGAACCTATTTCCCTATTTTTAAACACTTTTTCCATTTTTTTTTTTTACCCCAATTTTTTTTTTTTTTTTTGGGGTGTCCCTAATTTTTATTTATTTTTTTCACTTTTTTTGACACAGTTTATCTTTAAATGACCTTCCCAGGGATGCAGGCTAAACCCCAATTCTGCACATTTTTTCGACACCTATTCAGTGGTGAAAAGTTATACCCGTTTTTTTCAAAGACTTTTCGAACCTGCGAAATGTCTTTGAATTTGAATACAGGGATAATTGACATTGGCGAAAATGACCATGTAATTTATCGCCGATTCCAAAATTTTCGCTCCAAATTGAATACCCCTGATAGTATTTATATTAATGGATGTGAAAGCATTACGTAATTGTGAGCAGCTGCATCCTTCTCACCTCTGTCTGAGCAAATTCAGGAATCACCACATGGCTCACTCAAGGAAGCAATACTTTAAATATATTCTACTTTCTGGCAGATATGAAGGAGTTAAGAACATAGGGCCTGATTCAGAGTTGGGAATAGAGTGAGATATCTCTCTCAACTGATCACCTTGGTGAAACCATGCTGCACTGCAGGTGGGGCAGATTTAAAATGTGCACAGAGATTTAGATTTGGGAGGAGTGTTTCCAATCTGACATCTAAATTGTAGACTAATAATAAAGCTGTGCAGTATGTGTGGGCTACATGCAAAAGCAGCCAGTATTAACCCTAAATGTAAAAAAAATGTATGTATTTATACCCCTTGCATTGCAATATGGTTTGTTCAGGTTCACAGTTGAGAGAGATATCTCACTCTGGGCCTGATTCAGAGCCGCTCGCTCTGACAGAGCGCTCACTCTGAATCAGGGCCGGGCTTTTTTTTTTTTTTTTTGGAGCGGCCACGATGATGGTCGCGATGGTCAAGACCATCGCGACCATCGGGCTTGCGACGAGACCCTTGTGGTAGGGTCTCGTGGCCACAAGCCCCAGAGAGCTTTCGGCTCAAACAGAGCCGGAAGCTCTCCACTGACATCACTTGTGATGTCAGTGGGGCCGCCCCCAAACGGCAGGCGTTCTCATGAGAATGCCTCCGTTTGGGCAGCCAAACCCCCCCGGCCCGCCCACCAAAGGGGGCGAGCTGTCACTCAACATCGACAACTCGCCCCCTTTGGTGCGAGACCTGGAGCGACGGAGTGCCCGTCGCTAGCCGGGTCTGGCGCATGCGTACGACGGAGCCGGCTCCATCGTGCGCAAGCGCTGTGGGCCACCATTGACCCGGTTGCGAGAACTCAGCGCTTGCGACCGGGTCTGAATCTGGCCCTCTATTCCTAACTCTGAATCAGGCCCATAACACGTTATTTGTGACTTAATTCATACAACAATTACTATGTCCGAAGCACTGCACAGATTGGTATGATCTGTGCAGGCTTTTGTGTTAAAACTTATAAAGAAAGAGTGTTTGTGGTCTCGGGTATGTGTTTTTTTTTTTGTTTTGCCAAGACCCTGAACTTTTACCTGGACAGTGGAACTAAGGGTGCCAAGCAAGCCCTTAATGTCCAGGCATGCTGGCACTTGTGGTTCTCCAAGTGCCTTGCATGCCGGAGCAGACTTGCTAAGACCTGTAGTTCCACTGTAAAGAACAATAATAAATATAATCTTTTACACCATTTTCCTCCGCACATCACGCCTTCAGGGATGCTGGGAAGACCCCTGTGCTTTTAGCCCAGGGCTGGACGATCCTCGGGAGGGAGGCCGCGTGTTTTTTGGGGGGGACCCCACTTTCTGAGGATTTCCAGCCCTGCGCTGTCCAATTTGGGTCTGGTTTTACATTATAACAGGAGAACCCCTTTGCTGTGCGTCTCCATGCTATAGTAAAACCCCAGCTGATTCAGCCAGGTGCTGGTTACTAGAAAATAAGGGGGATCCCACTCTGGTTTACCCCCAATTTTCCAGTACGAGACTGGGCTCAGAGATCCAGGCCTGTTTTTTTTATTTGTATTTATTGTTTATTTTTATACCCATGACATATTTTTTTTGTTAATGTTAACCCTTTATTTAATCCTTTAAACATCAAAGCTTGCAAAGTCATACTGATACTAATCTGTGCAGTGCTTTAAATCCGCTGATGACTGACAGTAGAATTATGCTTTGATTTTACAGCAGAGTCTATTTTAAACGGGGTAAATCGACTGATCTCGCACATGACAGAAATCGCTGAGTATCACCATTGAATGTAGTCAGTCGCTGATTAGTAAAAAAAATGTTTTGATTGTAAAGCCTTCCAGCGATGTCCAGCAATTTAATTTAGTACTCAAATACGATTCTTAGTAAATTTACCTCTATCAGGGGTATTCAATATGGGAGCGATAACATCATTTTTGCGTTAATATCGCACTTTTGACGTCATTATCGCAGGTTTGACTTTTACACCGTATTCAGTTTCAAAGACTTATCGCAGTTTTGAAAAGTCTTTGATAAAAAACGGGGATAACTTTTCACCATTGAATAGGTGTCGAAAAAAAGTGCAGAATTGGGGTTTAGGGGTGTAGGCTTAAGAAAAATAGCCTGCACCCCTGGGAATTACATTTAAAAAAGAACTGTGTCAAAAAAAGTTTAAAAAAAAAATAGGGACACCCAAAAAAAATTATTAAAAAATTGGGGTGAAAAAAAAAAATGGGAAAAAATTGTTTAAGAATAGGGAAATAGGTTCAGGGCTATTCTGCAAGTATGCGGCTGGTGTTTTGAAGAATAGAATTATAGCGGCAGGTGCACAAATGCTGAATTTTTAAAAACTTACTTTAGGGACATAAAAATATGCTAGCACCCATTTTCATGTACCCCAAATTTGATGGGACCACTTAAAAAAACGAAAAAAATAACCTAAGTGCTCTTCTGCATCACTTCTTCAATGTTGGGAAAAAAACACCTGCTGCGGCTATTTAAATCCCCGACTTTCAATTAAAGGCTAAAACGGGGGTACCCATAGTGATCCCCCAAGTTTTTACAACTTTAGGGGGGTCTTACAATTTTTTTAAGGAAAAATTCGTAACTTTACGAAAATCCAATTTCGGAGTTTATCTTTTTCGTTAATTTTATATTGAATACGGGGATAAGCGGGAGCGTGCCCGATACTTTAACGCAGGTAAAAACTCCGATATGAAACGTTAACTTCGACAGCGAAGTTAACGTTTCATATTGAATACCCCTCTAAGTCTGTACTTAGTGCTTCCCAAAAGCTCTATTGAAGTATTATGAAGCTTTAGGCTGCAGGGGAGGAGACCCCATACATATTTGCTGTACTGATTGGGCATGAGGTTTTCGTTTTAGAAAGGGATGTCCACAAGCCAACTTTTGTTTTGTTTTTTTGTTTTCTTCTTCTTCGTTTGTTTTTAAATCTCCAACTCATATGCAAAAGTTTCATAATAGTTTCACCCCTGCGGGGTAGCCGGCATTGGCAAGTGAATACACAGTGAGTGACAGCTGGGGCCATGCTACCGAATGGCCATGGCCCCAGCAGTGCAGCATAGCAACTTTTTCTTTAAATTTGCATTTTATTTGCACCGTAGATATAGTGAAACAACACTCGATCTGTACCAGAGATGCTAGGCTGTGAATTTAACCACATATAAATTAGTTTTAAATACGAGGGTGGATCCAAAAGTCTGTGTCCTGACCTAGCAGTAGATGTTGCCCCGTATTGATTTTCTATAAGTACTGTATGTACTAGATGTCTTAGTAGAACACTGGAAAATTACAGCATATTTCTTCTTTCATTTTTGCAGATATTGAATAATAAACGGAACAACATTGCTAAAAGTAGAAAAATGGAGAATACTGAAATTCGAGCAGTCAATAAATATCCGAAAATGAAGTAGATGACGCCTACTGAAAATTCACGCAGACTTGCAAAACACATTAGGGGAGTCTGCTCCATCATATAGTACAGTGAAAAATTGCTGGCCGTGAATTCAGACGTGGAAGACAGTCATGCGAAGATGGTGCCAGAAGTGGAAGGCCTGTGGAGGTGAGCACTCCAGAAAATGTCAACAAAATTCACAACCTTGTCCTGGGTGACCGTTGACTGACATTTGACATTTATTAGAGGTTACTGGCATCTCATCTAAAAGAATTCAAGCCATATTGACTGAAAAATTGGGGCTGCACAAGGTGTCAGAAAGATGGATTCTGAGAATGTTGACGCCTGATCAGAAGCGAATGAGGTTGACATGTTGTGAGTGTCTTTTAGCCACCTATCGTGCAAATCCAACCAGGTTTTTGGAACGATTCTTGACAATAAGAAAAATAAATGCCATTTGAACTTAAATTTCTCTGTTATTTATGGTCAGGACACCGACTTTTGGATCCACCCTCATATGTACAAAGCTGCAAATGAAGGAACAATGGAACTTGTAGTGAAAAAACAGCCACGGCCACTGCATCATAGCACTTTTGTATACAAATATAGACTCATTAGCTCACAAATGTACATGTGTCACATATAACAGTAATCTATGCAGAGTCGTTAAGCAGTTTTGGTGCAAATTCAAGTGAAAAAGATGCAAAAAAAACGCTCAACACAAACCAAGTTGCACGTGACCTCGTGCACCAGGAAGGGCTGTTTGGTGCTACTACAGCAATAGTGTATGAGGACACATCAGTAGAATAGAAAACAAAAAATTATAGTAGTAATTTACAATACAATACCCTATAGTGTATATTTAATCATATAGATTATATTTAATCACCACAACTGTAGACCAATCCAGAATGATGTGTAGAGGTCCTATATATGTTATGCTTACTAAAGCCTGATTGCAAAAAAGCCTTCAATACTGTACAGCAGGGGTGGCCAGGCTTTTTGGACTAATTGATTTACTTACAAAGCTAAATATCTTTTGTGAATTGTATGTACACTTGCTCGCGCCGTAGACCAGGAAAAGGAGGCTTGATATGCTAAAAGGGGACATGACATGCAAAAAGCGGCCGTGATCTCACAGCAAGGGGTGTGGGGACAGTCCTGCAGGAATTACACACTGGCCCCCACATTATTGTATACCGATTATTATACCCCTATGCCCATCTGTATACCCATTATTGTGCCCCCCTCCCCATCTGTATACCCATTATTTTGTCCTCCTCCCCATCTGTATACCCATTATTTTGGCCCCCTTCCTATCTGTATACCCAATACTAAATTCATCCTAAATATATAGCAAGTCACATTAAGCCACAACATTACATATAGAAGAAAAGCAAGATCCATATTGATATTGAAAAAGTCAGATCCACATACTGTAAAATACATTTAAACAGTGGGGACTCCAGAGGTGGGGTTCCACCAAACGCGTGCTAGAACATCAGTGGTACATCCGGACCAGTCTGGTTTTTATGCCAGGTATCCGTCGATTATATACTCACTTGCAGAAATCCCATGGAGAGGAGTCCTCCTCGGTTATAGTGTCATTGGATGCGGCTAAGGCATTCAACTCCGTGGAGTGGCCCTTCCTGTGGGAATTCATGCTTCAATTCGGATTTGGCCCAATATACTGGGAATGTGTACAATTATTATACACAACAGGCCAAGTGCCAGATTGTCTGTAAATGGTTCTATTTCTTCCCCTTTTACATTGGCCAAGGGCACGCGCCAGGTGTGCTCATTGTCTCTGTTTTTACTTGCTTTGGCGATTGAGCCACTGGCATGTATCCTACGGTCTCATTCAGACACTATAGGCTTGCGAGTGGCTGGAAGGCTTTATATGCTGATGACTTCTGTATTGCTTTTATCTAATTATGTAATCGGGCTACCAGCAGCTTTCAAGTCAAAGATTTATTTGGAGTGTACTCTGGCCTAAAAAATAACTGGGATAAGTAATATATTATGCCCCTTAGAGGTAGCTGCTCGGTAACTCCTTTGGTCTTTCTTCCTCTTTGTAGACCGTTTTAAATATTTAGGTATTTGGATAACAAACACACCTAATGATTTTGTTTCCCTTAATATAAACCTTTTTTATTATGTATGTTAAGGATAAAATTAGGGTGTGTAGCCGACTCCCTCTTACAATTATGGGTCGGGTCAATTTAATAAAATGGTCCTGTAACCAAAGCTTTTATACATACTTCAACATACTCCTGTTTTTCTTTCTGCTGGTATATTTAGGAAACTAAATAGTCTCCTTCCTTCATTGGTTTGGGCGAATTGTATTGCATTTCCTGAATTTTAAATACTTCTATTATGCAGCTCAAAAGATCTGCGCATATGGCTTCAGGACCTATCTAGCGTTGCTTTGCATGTTCTTTTAGTATCTTAAGCTGGGTACACACTGACAGATATATCTGTCCAATATGTCTGGTGGGAAGGAAAATCTGGTTATGTATGGGAGCAATTACCAACAGAAATTTGCTCCAAAACCCTGGAAGACAGACCAGATTTTCCTTTCCACCAGACATCAATTATATTTCAACAAATGCAATAGCTTTTTCTACATTGTACGTATCTTAGTCTAATCCGTTTAGTTAGAAGTGGAGGCCGCTCTACCGATCGGTATCCTAAATACCACACAAAGCAGGGTCTTTTAGGCATTTGTTGTGGGAGTATCAATTAGTTTGCCAATTCTGGGAGCTGGTTAAGTCTGTTTTAATCGAACTGGGAATTCCTCATGTAATACTCCAGTATCATGCTATTTTGGAACAAATAATAATAATAAAAATAGTAAACAGTTTATAATAAATATGTGTGCCTTACATAGGGAACTTGAAGTTGAAGACTGGTTGTTTTTGATTTGCCTTACTGTTCAGCACGAAAAACACGTTTATATTACACATAAGGCGAAAATTAAATGTAATCAGATTTGTGATTGATCGCTAGAATCCAGATTTGCCTTATCATAAAGAAAATCAGGAAGATTTCATAGTAGTTTATATCTAGGCGAACATTTACCAATTAATAGCTGTACACAACATGTATGGCTTTCTTGTGTATTTTCAGATGTGCCCAGCTACAGCATTGCAGTGCACACAGTAAATCGCGCCACGCATGGTGCTAGGTGTATGCCCGCGAGCGGATACGTGCACTGCGTTTGCACTTTTTCCTTCATAGGTTTGCATGGTGCGATCACAGTGTGCGCCATAGTGTACCATAGCGTATTCTGCTGCGGGTAATCGCATGGTGCGATGCGTTTGCATGTTTGTAGAGCGATTGGTAAAGATGTAGCTGGTCACATCTGTAAGTTATGATAAGAGAGCCAGTGCAGGTTTTTTGTTTTTTTCCCCTCTTCCTTTCTCTTTCCTTGTTTTTGTATATGTATAGGCATAAAATGTATATTGTAAAATGACATAGCTATTACATTTTACATGGGTATATAAATTTTTTTAAAATGTCTGCAAGTATATACGTTTTCATGAATTATATATTTTGGTTGTAATTGGGTTGTTTCGAATTATTAAGCATATAAAGGTTGTATTTATAGTTAGTATATATGTAGTTATATTAATAGACAATATACTGTATATGGTTTAATAATGGTAATTCATATGTTATTCATAGTCACTATTATTGTCACTATAAAATTAGTTAGTTAAATTATAGATATTACACCCATAGTTAATACACTTATAGTTATTATAATTGTAATAAACACATTTATAATCAATGCACTTATAATTAGTAAAGTACACTTTCATATTTACGATCACTATATTTATAGTCTTAAGGTTGTGGTTATTATATTTGAGGTTAATAAATTTATAGTTGATGTGTTAGTGGTATTGATACCCATAATAACTATTAAGATTTTCACCATGATTAATATTTATTTTGGTTAAATAAGTTGTAATTGTTGTAATTATTTTTACATTTGATTGTTATAGTTATTTTTTAGATCACTATATTTAGAACATTTATATTGCTATAGCTATGGTGGTTCAGTGTTGAAGTGTTTTACAATTTGCCTTTAAGCGCTATAAAGTAGCCTTTGGTTCTATTCACTAAATGTTGGAATTGGTATTGAATTTTAGATACAGTATGTTGCTGTGTTATACCTGGCAAGCATCACTATGTTTTATTTTCTGTTGTATTAATGTTTTAAAATGGTAAATTAAAATAAATATTAATTAAAAAAAACAGATCCACATGAAAACATTGAAAAAGCCAGATCCATCTAAAATACATTGATAATGCCAGATCCACATAAAATAGGTATTACGGCAATACAAGTACCCCCATAACACTTGTACAGTTCATATGGGGAAGCATTCACTGGCGAAAACTGGCAAATTTTACTGCCGTCAGGGTTTTTGCCAGCAATAGCAGCGTTAGAGGGGGGGAAAAATGAATTCTCCATGTCAGTTCTGACTGTCGGACAGCAGAACTCCATCATCTTCAAAGGGGTTGGCAGGAAGAGGAAAAGTGGTTTATGAAGGGCACAGGGGAAAAGTGGGTGGTGGAGGCACAAGGGCAAGGTGGGTGGTGGGGCACAGGGGAAAGCAGTGGTAGAGGATATATGTGGGAGACCAGTGATGTCTGGGTATGGGAGGGCTGCAACTGGAGGGTCACAAGACAGGGCAGAATGGACCTGGGGATGCAGGGCAGGGAGGGCTGGACCAAGTGGTTATGCAGGGCAGGGAGGGCTAGACTAAGAGGAAGTGAAGGACAGGGTGGCTAGACCTATTGGGGGCACAGAGATACCTAGACATGGTGGGGGGGGGCGGCACAGGGCAGGAAATGCTGGATCTTAGCTGAGTGGCACAGGGCATGCAAGGCTGGATTTCAAGGGGCACAGGGCAGTGAATGCGGGACTAGGGTAGGGCACATGGCAGGGAACACTGGACTGGGGGGACACGGGAGGGAATGCTGGATTGGGGGGCACATGGTAGGGAATGCTGTACTGGGGGGAACAGAGCAGGGGAGGCTGGACTGGAGGGGGCACATGGCAGGGAACTCTGGGCTGGGAGGGCACAGGGCAGAAGAGGCTGGACTGGGGGGGCGCATGGCAGGGAAGGTTGGATTGGGGGGCACATGGCAGGGAACGCTGGACTGGGGAGGCACAGGTCAGTGGAGCCTGGACCTGGGGAGGCACAAGGTAGGGAATGCTGGACTGGGGGAGATCATATATCAGGGTTCCTGATTGGCTACCAGGTCCGCAAGCTGTAATTGGTTCACGGTTGGGCTCCATATTTGATATGCCATGGCTGTGTCAGTGTCTCTTCATGTCAATAGTGTCCCTGGGTGGTTGCCTGGAGCATGATTGCAGTGCTAGCAGATGGGTTCCGTAAGTGATTTCCTGAATTTGTAATTTTTGAAAAGAGCTTCAGAAACAGGGTTCCGGACCATTCCACCTCAAAAATAGCCCTGTACATACACACAAACACACACATACATACACACATAAATATACATGCATACAAACAGTATGTACTGTACATGTGTGTAGGTGAAATATAATTAGTATTCATGTGTAGTGGAAGGAGGCAACAGTGTGTCTAGAAAAGTGGTTTTTAGGAGTGTCCTGGATTTTCTATTCCCAGATTTTTCATTGTTTATTTCTATTTAATTTGAACAGATGTGGGGTATGAGGTATCTGTAACAGGGTGTGGGAATTCATATCTGGGGTATTATATTTACTAAAGCAGGAGAGGATCTGACCTAGGGTCTAATTTTTAATGAATGAGAAGGTGGCGATGGGTTGCTAGTTCTGGGGTCTCATTTTTAATGCGCAGGGGGGCAGATTTAGGCTCTCAATCTTAGTTATGGAGTGGAATGGTCCCTGCATTGTATATACATTTTTACAATGGTTCCTGATTTGTTTACTCGCTAATAGAATGGACCCTGTACTGTGTATCGGTCACCAGATCAGTCTCAGCTTAGTCAGATGGCAATTGTAGATGTATTTCTTTATAGCTCTTTGTCGTAAAAATGTAGCAAATATTCCAATAGATATTCAAACCGCAGCCACATTAGATAAACCACGTCTGCAACATTTTTTTTTTTTTTTGCCATGTCCATTTCCCTGTTGCATGCACTGGTTGAAAAGCTTGGCCCTTTGCTTGTATCTGCCCCCAGGCTGAAAGTTGCCTGCCAACCCCTAAACTATACTACATTATTGTAAAAATGTAACTGACCTCTATACCTTAATATTGATATGTATACACATTACTGCATTTCCATTTTATTTTAGTATGCTGAACCCATATTTTAAAACGATCCTGCTAAGCTGTATAAGCTGTACCTGAGTAAGGTCATCCCAGAACAGCAGCTCCCTCTCTTTGATCAATTGTCCTTACGTGACAGTTCAAGAGAATGAGCACTGGATCCCTCAACAGTTTCCGAAAACAATGTTATACGAGGGGTTTCCAGATGCACAAAAAGTATTATACAGTATTTACAAACAATGTGAACATAATATTTTTTCAGAGTATTCGCCAGAGGAATCTAAGCAAAGTTGCACACGCTTAAACTACTTGGAGAAGCAGCTGGACCAGTCCGAAGCAGGTACAGATGTGTCCACATACATCTTACCTCCGTGTGCTACAAGTCGTGTTAAACATAACGCGTGAGAGCCATGTGACTCAGTTCCGCTGATCGCCTTTTTGTGTTCGAAGTTTTACCTTCAAATGCATCTTATTCGCAAAAATTTATATGTATCTGCATGCGAAATGCTATGTTACAGAGCGTCAGCGGCTGTGACACTGTAATGTAGCATTTTGCATGCAGATACACCCAAAAACTGGCTACTAGCAAGTATAAGTGAGCCCATTTTGTCAGTGCTTGCTGCAGTACCCACACAATTATGCCTGTTTTTTCAGCAGTCACTGTTTTTTCATGAAATACAATTAGTGTTTCTGCTCAATTTAAAAATGTTCTTTATGGAGATTTCAAGAAACATCACTAAATGCAATCATGATTTTTTTTAAATAATTTTTTATCATTACTACTATTATTATTATTATACTCTTTACTTTTATTTTCACCATCGCAAAGAAATACATTGTGGGTAATGTAACTGCCTGAAACTTGCCGGTATCAGCGAGATCCAAGCAAGTCTGCCCGATGTTTCAAAGTGGCAATCATTTAAAAGCAAAACAAGTTGGTTTTCCCTTTTAAATTATTGCCACGTTAAAACATCGGGAAGACTTGCTAGGGATCTCCCCGATGCCTCTGGCTATAGTTTAGTGTTCATAGTAGGGCCGGTGCCGGGCAGGGCGCCAGACCTCCTAAAGAGTCACTCCTGCACACACCGAAGGTGCGCACGCCTGAAAAGTGGACATGTCTGCCACTTACGGACATGCCGGGCTGTCCCCAAGCATTTCTATATCAGTGAATTCACCGGCGGTGACCACTGCACCACTAGTGTCCCCCACCGCAGGACACTGCAGCCCGTGGGAGGAAATGGCACCTGCAGGCTGTTGTAGCGGGGCGCAGCTAAGAGGGGCAGGGCGCATGGGGGCGTGGCTTGGAGCGGCATGTAGTAGGAGCATACCTATGTGCTTTCCTACTATCTATCCTTCATTAAACCTACAGGAGCGGTGCCCCAGGCTTTTCACTTACCTGCCTTGTGGGTGAGTGTCTGCTGCTGCCCCTGGATCGTCGCTGGAGTGTTTCTCCTCTTCTCTCCGGCGCTGGCTTGTGGATGCACGCTGGTGCTGCTGACTGGCAGTGTGTTCCTCCTCGGCTGGTCACATGTGTGCGGTCGCGGCTCCCGCTGTCTCTCCCCGGCGGCTAACTGCAGTATCTCCTCCTGGCTCTCTGATCCTCTGGGGACACGGTTCTCCTCTCCTGCTGGGTGGACTGGTGACCGGATTGCTTCTCCCTCCTGCAGGCTGTGGTGCTGGCTCCTGGTGTCTCCTGTTGACGGTGGCCATTTTGGATTTGGACACACAGCAGTGCTGCTGCCAGTTTAAGAGTCAGTGACTTCCTGAACAACCTGTGCCTTTTATTCTCTCTTGCTGCCTGACCTACCTGCAGAGGTGTCTACTTTCTAGTGGTGTAGACTTGCTGGATCTTAAATAATTTCTGTGGGTGACTGGCTGGGACCTGTAGTTCACCCTTCTGGATTCCTGCTGTGTGGTCTGTATCTCCTGATTTATTGCTGGGCTGCAGTTTGCTTATTCTACAATTCCTGGAGTTTCTGTCTGCATTAAAATTCTACTTTCAAGTATCCTCTGGTGATCCCTTTGCTATATAATGGGGAAAACTGTCCATTCCTCAGCGGCTGCTGCTAAATTGGAGCGCTTTGCCCGTACCCCTACGCCACCGGTTGAACCTCCTCCTGTCATTCCGCTACCTCCTCTTCCTACTACTTCGTCTGATTCTGCAAGTGACTCTCATCTTTCACATATCTTACACGCTATTGCGGAGTCAGAATAGAGGGTCACTGACAAGATAGGCGAAGTACAGATTGATATCTCCCTGATCTGTCACGATCTTCAGAAAATAAGGGAATGAGTTGTGGAGGCTGAACATCGTATCTCTGCTGTGGAGGATCTTACGGTGCCAATACCTGGGCAGATTGCGGCCCTCTCCACTGAAGTGGCTGCCTGTCGTTCCAAGCTATCCGATTTGGAGGGGCGCCTCTGAAGAAACAACCTGCGCTTTGTAGGCCTGCCGGAGCGGGCTGCAGGTTCTGCTCCTGAGAAGTTCCTGGAGGAGTGGTTGGTGAAACTCTTTGGTAAAGATGCGTTCTCTTCGCAGCCCACCGCGTGCCTGCTAGTCCGCCGCCTCCGGAAGCCGCGCCGAGGACATTTATTGCCCGCATGCTTCATTACAATGACCGTGACGCAGTCTTGCAGCTGGTCCGTCTCCATGGTCCTCTCAAGTTGGATAATCACTCTATTTCAGTGTTTCCTGATTTTGCTGTTGAAGTACAAAAAAGCCGTTCTCAGTGTATGCCTGTTAAACGCAAGCTACGGGAGCTCCAACTCCAATATTCCATGCTTTTTCCTTCTCGTCTGCGTGTGGTGGCTACCACTAATTTTTTCAATATACCTGCGGATGCTGAGGCCTGGCTGGCTGGACGTCCGCGGCCTCCACGTTGACTTTTTTGCCATGGACTCCTTGCTGTTTCCTGATGCCGATCTCGGGGTTTCGTGAGTCCGTTACTGGTTTCCCCTACTTTAAGTGCTTCCCCTATTTTGTTTGATCATTTAATGTATTTTATTGTATATTGTGGTCAATCTGCTGTTTTGTCATGATTTTTTCATTTATTCTCTGGTAATGGGGGAAGTTGGGACAGTTTAGTGGACTCTAGTTTGTTCTGAGGCGTTACCGCTCCTCTATAACTATTTGGAGGGCCTTGCTAGCAATAGCTTTGTCTACCAGCCCTAGATACGTAAGTTACTGTTTGCTT